>NC_069456.1:19477188-19584615 GCF_026875155.1 Cherax quadricarinatus | reverse complement strand
CTGTTATAAACAGTGCTTTGGGATGGCAATGGGCAAGCCCGCTCAGTGCTGTGCTTGCCAACCTCTTCATGGAAAACCTGGAGACAGAGAAATTCAGCACCCTCATTCCCAACACCGTTACCTGGCTAAGATACGTTGATGATGTATTGGTTTTCTATCCGAGACGTCTCAATATCCAGGCCCTTCTCAACAAGATCAATGCAGTTGAACCATCAATAAAGTTTACACTTGAACTCGAAAATGATGGCAAACTTCCTTTCCTCGACGTTCTACTGTGCAGATCTCCCGACAGTGACAAACTTCTCTTCAAAGTGTATAGAAAACCTACCAACAAGGACGATCTTATACACTTTTATTCACACCAAGACACCCGCACTAAGAGAGGAGTCCTCATTGGCTTCTTGAGAGCTCTTCGCATCTCCAGCCCTTGTTTTCTAGAAGAGGAATGCACTTACATAACACAAGCCTTTACACGTCTTCAGTTCCCATCTTTCTTCATCCGAGATTGCAGACTTAAGGCACAAGCTATTCTCAACAAACCGCCCATGGAACAGCCCCCTAAGCAGTTCATAGTACTCCCATGTGGTGATGTTGCCACGAATACTCGCCAGTAACATCAACGTTTCCACCATAAACACATCATCTATCAAAGACCTCACTACGAAACGCAGCCCCACACCTCTAACTTCTACAGCAGGCGTCTACACTATCCCCTGTGGGTTCTGTCCCAAGAAATACGTAGGCGAGACAGGCAGAGATCTTGCAGTCCGCTTGAATGAGCATCGAAATGCCTCTAACAGAGACGATGTAAGGTACGCCTGTGTCCTCCACAGAGACTCCACGGGACATTTGATGAACTGGAATGAGGCACAACTCGTTCTCACCGAACCAGACCTCAGACGCCGACGGTGCCTAGAAGCCTCACTAATCGCCGTCACCGACACTATAGAACGCAACACTGGAAACTACGAAATTTCAAAAACATTGGCATACATGATACTTAAGCACCACCAACCCAACAACACAGGAGTCACATGATTTCAACGTCTACCCGTCCTCATCATAGGCAGAGGTTGTTTTGATAAGGACCTGCATCGCATGGGCCAGTAGGCCTTCTACAGTGTTCCTCCATTCTTATGTTCTTATGACATTCCTCAGGTCACGTGCGTCACACCTCACTCTCCGCCTATATATATAATGCCTTTCTACCTCTGTATGTTAGAAGTGATCAAGGTCCCAGGACCGAAACGTTTTCTAATAAATATGTCATAGTGTTTGCTTACGTGTCTTTCTAAACCAGCAAGAAGAATAGATAATTTTGTCTGCGGATCATACCCATCCTACAAGATGGTCCTGACAAAAATTATCTATCCCCCTTCCTGCTTTAACACAAGTTATCTTACTGAAACGAACTTCATACATAATATTCTTAGCTTGAATCTTAATCGCGATTTTGATACCTGAAATTCTGTGTGGTCTCAGAGGCTCTGATCTTCAGAACTCACATTGAGATGACCACACGAAAGAAAAAAAAGAATCTAGGACTATATATAACAAGGAATATATCACCGGAGGACACATTCACCTAATAACCTCAGCAACGTATGCAAGACCAGCGAATTTAAAACTGTCTGTATGAGCCTCAACAAACTCGTTTCTATCAGGCCCATCGTAGAGCTCCTGCGTGGATCCAACTTTTAATAAAATACGTTTAAAAACAGACGAAGTCCAGAGCCTATCGATCACGAAACTTCCCAAGAGGACTGATATAAAGGAAGACTAAGTGAATTGAACTCTAGTACCTTTGAAGACCAGTCAACCAGAGGTGATCAGATCATGACGTACAATTTACCCAGAGTTAAAAGAGCGACCAGGAACACACTGTTTAATGGGAGAGAAGCAAGGACAGATGGGCAACTGTAGACTAAAGAGGACAATGTGTAACAATGTCAGGAAATACATTTTTTACCCGTTGGTTAGAAAGTAGAATGATTTAGATAAGTGGCCGAGGCACACTTAATACGTAGCTTCAAATACAGGAATATGTAAAAAAAAAAAAACAGTCATTTGTGATAAAGCAGCAGCGCCAACATTGAATTACGTGCGCACGTGACCACCCACGCGCGCGCACGTGACCACCCACGCACGCGCACACATTAAAGAAAAAGATAATTTCCTTTAAGAGTGTTACACAAAACATATGTCCGTCCCAATCTAGAATATACAGCACCAGCATGGAGCCTCCGCCTGATCAAGCACATTCAAACAAATATTTACAACAGACTAGACATAGATGAAAGCGTAGAGACGACGACAGACTAGCTTGACTCTTGAACAAAGGACTAGAAAACGCATAACTATGTGCAAACACCAACAGACTGATTGAAATTCAAGAAGAAGGAACATGGGCACATATCTGCAAGCTGAAAACACAAAGAGTAACATGGACTTTTCAGGCGAGTACATCTGCTTGCTTGTTTGCTCTCTATCTCTCTCTCTCTCTCTCTCTCTCGCGCGCGCGCGCGCCATATAAACCGCTTAAGTTGCCCTTGAAATCATTATCGAGAGAAAACGAAAATTCTGAGGCATCACAGAAAACCTACTGCAGCGGCCTCTTCTCTAAACTCACGCCAGGTCAAAAGCTTTACAGATTACACAATTTAATTTAGTTCTTTATACATGCCGTACAATATACATAGGAAATTAAAGTACACATAAAAGTATATATGTTCCAACTTTAATACTTACAAATTATATACACAACATATGATTATGACGAACAATATACTCAAGGACCCCAATGGAAGTAAAGTCATTGACTTTTTTTTTTTTTTGAGGGGGGTATCCTTGGTAATTTGCGCATGTTATCATATATGATAATTTGTGTAACTGCAATTATGTTTACCTGTACCTAAATAAACTTTAAGAGATTTTAACAAAGTGGATAAAAACATACCTAGTGAGGTTAACATGACAAAACAAACACAACTAACCAAACGTAACCTATCAACTAATCTCGTGCAGTGGTAACACAGCCACCCTATCCGAAATGCGCGGATGCGTGTGAAAGCTGTGTGCGCAGAGCTTTATAGTGACGGACGTTCGTGTGTAACAGCTATGAAACAGTGAAACAGTGAGTGCACTCTGGTACAGAGTAGCTCAGTTACACAACAAAGTCATAAGGAGAGTGCGTAATTTGTGAAAAACAAGAGAACATCATATTAGGGAGTGCCAGAGTTAAAGTTCAGTCTCATTTCTCAGAGTTGTAACACGGAATTCCTTGCGTTGCTGCACAAGGAAATTGTTTCATAATTAGAAAAGTAAATACAAGAACATGCAAAGAGATCTGACACAACAGTATGGAATCTTGGTACAGAGGATGTCTTTTACAACTCTATTGCTAACCTCTGATCCGCCTTATTAGCATTACCTACTTCCACTAGTGGGTCCCGCCCACCTGTGATCGCATCTACAACTGCTGCAACTCTCCACCTCTTCCACTGGCTCTATTATAAAAGTCCACGCCATCGTGTTCCTGTATTAGATTGAATAAGATAGCTATGTTGGTAAAAGGTCTCTCCAACGTAGATACCCAAGTGTCGAACACGCGTCTTATTCATCAAATCCCATTCTCTAAACTCTGGGGAAAGTACCATAAAGCAAGAACTTAGCTAAAAAAAAAAAATACTGACCTTAATTGTCTGTCAAAGGCGGGTGTGTGGGCGTCGGTGATGGGTGAGGCCATTATGAGGTCTTGAGGGAAGTACTGGTCGAACTCTGAGGGTTCTGGCGAGGTCACCACCAATGGCTTGGAGCTCTCATAGAAGGTAACACGAACCTTGGAGGCTGGCTTCTGCTGCGTCCCTGTCTCAGTCCTGCAGGGGGAAGGGAAAACCAGCCGCCTCTTAGTGCTCTTAGTACTGGCAGAATTTTGTTTGTCTGAATTTGTATTTCATGACCCGTGTGAATCGTTCAGCGCCAGTAGTGGTGGAGGCTCGATCCTCCATCTGCTATTCGCGGGCCGGTCTCTGACCAGTCAGCCTGCTGGGAATAGCAGAAGGGCTTGGCTCGTCAACAAATACACGACACCGCAGACCGCCCCACCTGGCAACAATGATGGAATACTTGATGAATCTAAGAGTCGGTTGGACTAGCACTTTGCAAATATTGGATACAATGAAAGTAGTAGGCTGGTAGATAGGTTAGTAGTTAGTTAGTAGGTAGTTAGAAGAATATGGTAGGCGGTAAGTTGATAGATCAGTAGACAACCATCCAGGAGGATACTACTGTCCTGTAATACAAGAGTGAAGGCAAATATTTTTTCAAGGTAAGACTGCTGGTCTTTCCTTTCTTACGAACATTTTGGACAAATAAATTCTACAAAGCAAGTCTCAATGGTGGGCGTGAAGCTCGTTGCTACACTGCTGTAGAGATGTTGCTGGCTACGTTGCTGACAGAGAGGATGCTCTCTCACGTGTGGTAGTGGTAATAATCTTTTAAAAAACATGAGAGAGCATCCACCAAACAAATTGTCCTTTCCAAAACAAGGTAACAGGCAACATCTCAAGAGCACTAAGCTAATATCGTAGCAACACGCTCAGCTGCCACAATTAATGTATTGGTCAAAAAGAAGGTAATCACAACAGTCGAGACTGGAGCCAGTGTATACAGAATCCCTTGTGGGAAGAGGATAAAATATACATAGGCGATACATCTAGAACCCTGGAAAAGTAAATTAAGAAACATAAGTGTGTGTAAAGACAATCAGCAACACACGTAATCGTATCGTAGTACACACACTGGCATCTCATGAAATGGAAGGACGCTAGTCTGTCAATAATAGAGGACGACACACAAAGAGGCGGTGATGTTTAGAGGTATCCAGGATAACAGCATCTAATAATGACACGTAAAACAGAAGTATTAGGTAAAACAGGTAACAGAAAAAGTTACAAGTGGAAAAGCCATAAAAAAACTCACAAAGAATTTAATGAGTTGAAGCTAGGGTAGATTATCTTACGTTAGAACCTTATCTCTAAATCTGAAGTCATATAGCACCTGACAAATACGGGATACATAGCTTTGAGACACAGAAGAAAGTAGCTCCAATTCGTTGAAGAGAGACCTTTAACTATCTGCACCAAGAACACTTTTTCCAGTACAACCTACCTACATCTTCTGTCTGTCTCTCTCTCTCTCTCAAGAAGTTCATAACTGGCCTCAGTCAACCGTACTTGATTTTCAACATGTGTAGTTTAAAGACACGTTACATAGTTCAAGATAAGTGATGAGGAAACTTTTCGCCACTAGTGGTTTCTTCAGTCTTAATCCTGGCGAAGCTCTTCCTCAATGTCTTGAACCGTGCATACCAGTCTTCAACCAGTAAATCTTAGTGTAGTAAAGCAACCGTACACTTCAACTGTGTACGTACGTGTGTGTGAGAGAGAGAGAGAGAGAGAGAGAGAGAGAGAGAGAGAGAGAGAGAGAGAGAGAGAGAGAGAGAGAGAGAGAGACAGAGAGAGACAATGGTATGGTGATACTAACAAGATGTGGAAAAAGACTTGTGTACAGTTTAGGACATATATTAGGAGAAACGTTCTGGACGTGGCGAAACATTTCCTCTAATAAATGTACTGAACTGTATAAGTGTCTTTTTTTCCTCATTTACATACTGTCAGCCAGTAGTTACTTGTTTATGTACATACTGTCAGCACCACCACACTTGTTCTTCAGCCAGTAGTTACTTGTTCATGTACATACTGTCAGCCAGTAGTTACTTGTTCATGTACATACTGTCAGCCAGTAGTTACTTGTTCATGTACATACTGTCAGCCAGTAGTTACTTGTTCATGTACATACTGTCAGCCAGTAGTTACTTGTTCATGTACATACTGTCAGCCAGTAGTTACTTGTTCATGTACATACTGTCAGCCAGTAGTTACTTGTTCATGTACATACTGTCAGCCAGTAGTTACTTGTTCATGTACATACTGTCAGCCAGTAGTTACTTGTTCATGTACATACTGTCAGCACCACCACACTTGTTCTTCACCAAGTAGTTTATTTCATCATTCCACAACTCTCCTTCTCTTCAACGTTTCCCCTTCAGTAATTTACCTTCATGGTCAATCTCCTCTCTCCCTAACTCCACTTAGGTCCGCTTCACTCCCTCATTTCCTCCATCGTTCCATGTTCTCCCTCACCAATAATCTCAACTGAGTTCAACTATGATGGCCTAAATTATGGAGGTAAAAAAAACAAAAGCGCACTCGAGTAAGCCAACTCACCCAGTGATAAACAGTGACGGGGGAAAAAATAGCATAAAAAGTCAATGATAAAAATTCACAGGAGAAAAGTTCAGTGCAGATACAGTATTAGTAGTAGTTTAAGTTAGGCTAGGCCTACTGGCTCATGTTAGGCACGTTCTTCTCAATTCCAGCCGCCTTCCACTTGTATACATGCCCAACCTATTTTGGTAAATGATCCAAAATCACTTGTTTCGTGATTTCATTTCTCTCTCTCTCCCCCTCCTTTTATTTTTTATATAAATATATATTATATATATATATTATATATATTATATATATATATATATTATATATAAAAATATTGGATGAAGAAATTAGCAAGGGGGAAGGTCTTTATTTTGGGATTTCGGGGTCTCCCTGGGGCTGGCAGCCCCACCCCTTCCACTACGGAGTTGGAAAGTAGGTGTTTTGCCAATGTGGCGGCACTTTTGGTGCCCCCAGGCTTTTCCCTTTTCCCACCTTCCAGGTAGCATAGGGGCCCAAAAGGGCCTTTGACTTCCGTCGACCTCGCACTTGGGGTTCCGTTGGCGGGGGAAACGGGTGGCAAGGCTTTCTTTATGATGTCTTGACTTCCTCATGCCTGGCATTTTCCCCTTTCTGCTGTGTGACCCCACAACCAAAAGTCCGAATTGACCACTTCCCCCCTCCCCAAAATACACCTATGTTCGGTGAGGATGGGGGCGGAGGCAAAGAAAAAACCCCAAACCCAAATCGAATGGCCTGGGGGTTATCGAGTGCCCCAAAGGGGGGAATTGGGAAAAAGCTAACAGGGAAAAATCTGAGTGTGGTGCCTTCCTGCCCGGGACGACTTTTCCTTTTCCCGAGGGTTTGGGGAGCTTGTGTTGGCGTTTTTTTTTCATGATGGTTTGTCCCCTGGGTGTTTGGTTCTTTGGGAGGAGCGGTCACTGTATATTTTATTTTGTAATAAAGTTGCATGAAGTTTTAAAATTTTGAATTTTAAAGAAATTTGCAATCACGACAAAGGAGAGACTGAAATAGAAATTACCATAATAACCATCTAAACTTTTCAAGTTTATTTTTGTTTTTTCACGTTTTATTTATACCCTTTGCAGCAAACAATAGCAGGGGCACCACCCCCAGAAAAAACAATAGCAGTGCACCCCACCCCCACAATAGCAGACACCACCACCAGAAACAACAAAGCGTACACCCCCCACCAACAATACAGTAGCACCACACCCGAAACAACAATACAGAGTACCACCACCACCAGAAAAAAAAACAACACAGAGACACCACCCACCACCACCAGAAACAACAGGCAAGCAACCCACCAAAAAACAATAGCAGTACACCACCCCACCAGAAACAACAAAAAAGCAGTAGCACCCCCACCAGAAACAAAATACAGTTGCACCCCCACCACCAAAAAAAAATAACAGTAGCACCACCACCAAAAAAAAACAAAAGCATAGCACCACCACCACCCGAAACACAAAAGCTTTTCACCCCCACCCGAAAAAAAAAGGCAGTAGCACCACCACCCAAAAAAACAATAGATCACCACCACCCGAAAAAAATAGCAGTAGCACCCCACCCAAAAAAAACAATAGAGTGCACCCCCCACCAGAAACAAAAGCGAAACCCCCCCCAACAAACAACAATAAGGGAGCCCACCACCAGAAACAACAAAAGCAGTGACCACCACCGAAACAAAAAATAGCGTAGCACCACCACCAAAACAAAAATGCGTGCACCGCCCCACCCTCAACAACAAAAGTATAGCACCGCCACCACCAGAAACAAACAGTAGCACCCACCACCAACATACATAGCACCACCCCCAGAAAAAAACAATACAAGCACCGCCACCACCCAACAACAATAGTAGTAGCAAAACCCCACCACCATAACAATAAGGGAGCACCCCACCACCCGAAACAAAAAAATAGAGTAGCACCGCCCCACCAGAAACAACAATAGTAGTAGCACCGCCACCCCCCAGAAAAAAATGCAGCCCCACCACCCCCCCACCAGAAACAACAAAACAGTGAACCCCCACCACCAGAAAAAACAATAGCAGGGACCCCCACCACCAGAAAAAAGCAGTAGCACCACCACCCCCAGAAACAATAGCGGAGACCGCCACCAACAGAAAAAAATAGAACACCACCCCCCCAGAAACAAAGCAGTAGCACCCCCACCACCCGAAACAAAGCAGCAGCAAACCCCCACCAAAACAACAAAAGAGGGCACCACCCCCAGAAACAATAGCAATAGCCCCCCAAAACCCAAAACCACCACCAGAAACAATGCAGGAGCACCACCACCCCAAAACAACAAAGCATGCACCACCACCCGAAAAAAAAAGTACCCCCAAAAACCACCCTCAACACAATAGCGTAAAACCACCACCACCAGAAAAAAAATGTGTCCCCCCCCCCCCCCCCCCCCCCCCCCCCCAGAAAAATAACACCACCCCACCGCTTTCCCCCCCCCAAAAAAATTTTGGAGCACCCCCACCACCAAAACAACAATGAGCACACCCCACCCAAAAAAAAAGGTTGCCCCCCCACCCCCAAAAAAAAACGGAGACCCCCCACACCACCAGAAACAAACAAAAGCCACCCCACCACCAGAAACAAAGCTAGCACCGCCCCACCAGAAACATAGCAGTGCACCCCCCACCCGAAAAAAAATAGCAGTGCACCCCCACCCAAAAAACAATAACAGTGCACCCCCCACCACCCGAAACAAAGAGTAGCCCCGCCACCCAAAAACAATAGCATAGGACCCCACACCAGAAAAACAATCCATGCACCGCCACACCCCGAAAAAAAAATAGTAAGCACCGCCCCACCAGAAACAATAGAGTAGCACCACCACACCCCAAAAACAATAGCATGCACCCCCACCACCAGAAACAAAAAAGCAGTCCCCCACCACAAAACAACATTGGTGCACCACCCCCCACCACAAAACAAGAAACTACCCAAACCAGCAAAGTAGTGCCCCACCCACACACACAATTTGAGGGCCCCCATAAAACCCACCAGCAACAGTAGGCCACCACCCACACAGAAAAAAAAGGACACCCAAAACCCCCCACAACTAGCCCCAACCCCCCCATCAGCCCCACCATCAGCAAAACCCCCACCCCCCACCCCAGCCCCCCCACACAGCCCCCCACCATCCCCCCCCACCACCCACCCCCACCATATCATTTACACACACCACCCCCCAACCCACCCCACCACAGCACCCCACCCCCACCACCAAACCCCCCTTTCATCTCAGGCCCCCCCACCACCCCCCCAAACCCCCACCACCCATCAGCAAACCCCAACCACCACCACCATCAGCACCCACCCCACCACCCCAAAAACCATCAACTTTGACCCGGCACTTTTAAAAAAAAAAAATTAAATAAAAAAAAAAAATAGAAAAAGCTAACGGAATGAAGAGAGCTGCACAATCAATCAGTTTTTGTAGGAAAAAGTTTCACCAATGGGGGCCTTTCATTTGGGGTGATAAGGTCACAAGTGGGGAAACTCGTTAAAAAATCTTGAAGGTGCACCAAGTTGGGATTCCTTTAACAAGTGTTTTGTTAAACCAAAATGTTTGGGGATTAACAACACCTTTTTCCCCGGGATTAACAACAAACCCTTTGGGATTAACAACCCTTGGGGTTAAACCAACGATATCTTGTTTTTAACAAAAACAATGTGTTGGTATTGTAAGCGATTTAAAAGAACCATTTTTCGTTTACTTTCCAAAGAGTATACAAGTTGAGTAACTTAAAACGTTCCCAGTCCTTGACTGAATCTACGCGAGAAGTGAAGATTCTCTGCACAGTCTCCAGGTCTGCAATTTCGCCTGCCTTAAACGGAGCTGTTAAGAGTACAACAGCACTCCAGCCTAGAGGGAATAAGTGTCTTAAGTATCATCACAGGCTTGGCATCCCTTGTTTGGAAGGGTCTAGTTATGCAGCCTATCATTTTTCCTCATGGTTGTGATAGTGACTGTTGTGATCTTTGAAGGTGAGATCTTCTGACAATCACTCCAAGGTCCCTCACATTATTATAATTACTTTTATTATTAGCATCATTTTATATAATTACAGCATAATAAAACAAGTTTATTAGTAATAAAGAGGTGCATCCAGTATCATGACATCATACAAGGAAAATAATTTACACGTTCATTTTTTAAATAATCGTTTATAATGTATACAAGACCCAGGGTTGAGTAGATACTGGAGTCGGGTAGATAGGTGGGGTAAGTGTTGATCAGTTGTATATAGGTGGGTGATGGGGAATAGTAGGTGAAACAAGGAAACAAAGACATATAAGAGAAACCGCTTAAGACTTACTCGAGTAATCTTAAGTGTATGATTGGAGAGATTAGTGGAAGTGTGTGTGATGACTGGGCGAGTGGTGTGGAGTAGCGGTGTGTATGAGAGGTTACCTACTGGATGACTGGGTGAGTGGTGTGGAGTAGCGGTGTGTATGAGAGGTTACCTACTGGATGACTGGGTGAGTGGTGTGGAGTAGCGGTGTGTACGAGAGGTTACCTACTGGATGACATTTTACTACCACAGAAAACAAGATCCTGACTAACTGACGTAAACCTGCCATAGTAATCGTGCTAGATTATATATGACAGGTGTTGCAACGGATGACAGCCAGCATAAGTGCAACCCTCTAAAAGAAAATCGTAGGATGTATGTATTTTCTACGAGCAGTCGAGTTATATGTGCTCTAGGTCTAGAAGTTTGTGAGTGCAACAAACTTGTAATGTCACGAACCTGGCTATAATGAATTAAGACATGTACAACACCTGGGTATCTTTAATGAATCTCGACAAGAAAGATATTCAAGTGTCGAATGTGTTCAGCTTATTTCTTCAGCCTTTGAGCACGGTTTACCATCATAACCTGATACTTGATATGTCAGAATCATAAATAGTAATCCATCTCTCCATCACTATAACCCCCCCCCCCACACACACAGTGAACATATCGCTGGAACTAATGACTAAAGCAAGGAAACGAGAAATCTAGCATAATTCTTAGAATACATCTAACATAAGACCCAGATATAGGAAGGCAACACATACCAAACAGAAGGGAAGAACAGTTGGAAGTCTTGGATCAAGAGCCCTTCACTACCAAAACACACGTCTCCTTGAAGAGGTCCACGACAAGTATTACATGCCAAGGAAGTAGTAATAATGAGAGAGGAGTGAGGCACTTCAGCAACCTGGTGATGGTGAGTGAAAACAGTTGGGTGTGGCAGCGTGCAACTCCATATATACAGTTTCAGCAACTGGCATGAGAGAGTTCATGAGGTCAGGAGCCAAAAACTGAGGGCAATTGTACATTCAGAAGTGCACCCAGGAGCTGAGACTAAGACATAAGCACCAACACAGAATATCATGCATCATGCATATACAAACAAAATAATAATAATAATAATAATAATAATAATAATAATAATAACTGGCTATTTACATTATTTTTAATGGAGATTAACGCCAACGTCTAATAAATGATATATAATTATCTTATAGAACAAGACACGAGATTATAAACCCTGAAGGGGTGTATGTATTTACACACACGTGTATCTGTCAGTGTACACCGGTAGGTATCTCTCATTGCACTGGCAAGTGAATTTCTACTAAAAGTGTGTATTTGCCACTATACGAGTATATACACCGACAAGTGTATACCACTCAATGTATACACTCAGTCTACTTCAATCTCTGCTTTAAAGCCTAAGGTATTCTTGATGTTAGTGTAGATGTAAGTTGCAGCCTTACTGATCCTGATGCAGTTGGTAAGCTTCAAACCTCACAAACTAGAAGTAAGAATGTTGACAACAAGAACGTCATACATAGAGGCGCTAGAAAGTCTTTTAACAGTATGGTATGTGTTATATTAGATGTTTCCTTACATACACGACTTTAAAAATTAATTAAAAGATCCATAAGAGACGGAAGCTCAACCCACGCAAACACACGCACGTACACACACACACACACACACACACACACACACACACACACACACACACACACACACACACACACACACACACACACGTGGCCGGTTTCCAGAGTCCTCTGGCCCACATCCATCACAGCCTGGCTGATCTGGCACTCCAATGAGTAGTGATCCAGTTTCCTCTTCAATACTTTCATTTTTATGCCAACAATATTTATGATAGGTGGTGGTAGCAGGTTGAATGGTCTTGGGCCACTGATGTTCTCTTATTACATCTGTGACTTCCCTGCTTTTCAGTGGGTCTATCTTACCCTTCTTCAGATATCTTTTCCTCCAGTACATTGTGATGGTCATGTGTATATTTGGGACCAGGCCCTCCAGTATCTTCCATGCATGCATCATAAATACCTCTCTCTCGCATGCCTTCGCTCTGGAGAATACATTCATTAATCTTTTCAAGCTCCAGTATTTCCCCTGCCTTGCAAGAACCCATCAACACCAAACAGTAGTCTAAGCGAGAGAGCACAAGTGATCTGAATAGTGTTAACAATCCCTATAATGGGAGGTCCCAAATCACTATGAAAGCAAGCGACTTGGTAGAACCTGCAAAATACCCCATATGAAAAGCTGGGGTACCATGAGTACACTAAGGTTTAACACAGTAAGTGTAAGTAGCCCAAGACTTTTCAACACCCTCCCATCATATATACAAGATTACCAACACATACATTGCTATTGTTAAGAGTGCGCAAGTTCATCAAAATCTTGCTAAGGCTCGATTTTTATTATTACTGCTCTGTTGTATTGCTCAGAAAATTGAATATTCATTAGGCTACTTTTCCTGTTATACCAACTGACCTAAGTTTGTTGGTCAAGGTATCTTATTAATGAAAATAAAATACCATACATATCAAGCAAAATATCCTAAACTTGCTTGCATCAGATAAGACAATCTGCAGATATATCTCCAGAAGTACTCTTGTTAACCTCTTGGGACCTAGCTTCTTCGTCTCATGTGTATCCATATGCTCTTAGGCTACCGTCCAGAGTATGGATATGGAGTGCACAATAATCTAGCTGCTACTTTCCAAGGGATGAACAAGGGGCGTCCAAGCAAGCAGTCTCGTCAGAATTTTTTTTTTTTTATCTTATATCTTCAGAAAATGACACACAAACACGGTGAACGCAACAGCCACTCCCAACCACCCTGTACAGACCCCCCCCCTCCCACAGTCTCACCCAACCAATACCACCAACACGTTACTACCCCCCCTGATCCATCCCCAGTCACCCCAGCAAGACACACCCAAATCTGCCACGCACATGGCCCTGGCCCTGGCCCTCCCTCCCCTGCCTGCCTGAACCCACTCACCACTCGTGTGACTATAAATTTGTATTATGCAAATATCGTGAACAAGCGATACAAGATGCAAAGCAACCACGGGGGGAGTTGAATGATAGCTCTAGGCTATGATGTGCTGCAATCAACACGTGTTGCAATCAACACATCAGGAGCTTGAAGTGTTGCAGAAGTTGCAGAAGAGGTCCAGGTAGATGCGATCACAGGGAGCGCCGCTCCCTGTGATCACATCTGCTTGGACCACCACCTCATTTCTGCAACACTGCAAGCTCCTGATGTGATTGCAACACGAAAGGCCTAGAGCTATCATTCAACTCCCCCCGTGGTTGTTTTGCATAAATCTGCACGTTTGGCGACCAGAACAAAGTGAGGCCTAATGTTAGACTGTGGCGCTGGATTCTGACCTCCAGGTCACACTACCTGGCGCCCTGGTCACATTACCTGGCCATCCAAATATGAAACTAAATACTGGAAGAATAAGACCACTTGAGAAACACAAGTGTAACGATATTATATACGAGCTGTATGTTCCTGAATCGGAGAGAACAGCTCAACAACTATGTCAAGAGTGCAAAACATTTAACAGGCTGCCTTCAAGAGGGAGCTGGACAGATACCTAAAGTCAGTGCCGGATCAGCCGGGCTGTGGTTCGTACGTTGGACTACGTGCGGCCAGCAGTAACAGCCTGGTTGATCAGGCACTGATCCACCGGGAGGCCTGGTCGTGGACCGGGCCGCGGGGGGCGTTGATCCCCGGAATAACCTCCAGGTAAACTCCAGGCAGACTTGTGTTTCACATGCATGACAGGAGGGTAGCACAACCCCTGGAACATCCAGTCTCAGTACCTGTGATATACCTGTGACTTACAGGTAAATCACAGGTGCTCAGCTCTTGTTTTTAATAACAAACTAAAATAATAATTATAATAATCAACGTCACATATTTAATCAATCATTTGGTAATATATAAACATCATTTCAAGGCATCAGAAGCAATATAAGAAGTAGATTTATTCAAAGAATACCAGATAGACATGTTTGAAAATGGGAGGGGGGGAGGGGGTGATGGATGGTATGAGGAGGGGGGGGGGGTGGTGATGGATGGTATGAGGAGGGGGGGAGGGGGTGATGGATGGTATGAGGAGGGGGGGAGCGGGTGATGGAGGGTATGAGGAGGGGGGGAGGGGGTGAAAGGAGGTAGAGAATGTGTGTGGAGGGAAGGGAAAGGATTGTAGAGAATGTGTGTATGGGGGTGGGAATGAACGAGTGAATGGGACAGAAGAACGAAGCCATCGTAACATACGTTCATGTATACCTTGAGAAGAATTCATTCGGACGAAGACCAGGCAGAACTACAACAACTGGCTCCTGGAGTTCAACCCCACCAAGTGCAAAGTCATGAAGATTGGGGAAGGACAAAGAAGACCGCAGACGGAGTACAGGCTAGGGGGTCCAGAGACTACAAACCTCACTCAAGGAAAAAGATCAACCAAATAACTGCTGCAGCATATGGGCGCCTAGCAAACCTAAGAACAGCATTCCGACATCTTAATAAGGAATCGTTCAGGACCCTGTACACCGTGTACGTTAGGCCCATATTGGAGTATGCGGCACCAGTTTGGAACCCACACCTAGCCAAGCACGTGAAGAAACTAGAGAAAGTACAAAGGTTTGCAACAAGGCTAGTCCCAGAGCTAAGGGGTATGTCCATCGAATAGAGGTTAAGGGAAATCGACCTGACGACACTGGAGGACAGGAGCGATAGGGGAGACATGATAACGACATATAAAATGCTGAGAGGAATTGACAAGTTGGACAAAGGCTGGATGTTCCAGAGATGGGACACAGCAACAAGGGGACAGTTGGAAGTTGAAGACATAGATGAATCACAGGGATGTTAGAAAGCATTTCTTCAGTCACAGTAGTCAGGAAGTGGAATAGTTTGGGAAGCGATGTAGTGGAGGCAGGATCCATACATAGCTTTAAGCAGAGGTATGATAAAGCTCACGGTTCAGGGAGTGACCTACTAGCGACCAGTGAAGAGGCGGGGCCAGGAGCTAGGACTAACCCTGCAACCTCAACTAGGTGAGTACAACTAGGCGAGAGCGCGCGCACACACATATATAACGAGACATATATACAACATATATAACACACATATACACACACACAAAAAAAACAAAAAACACACACACACACACACACAAACACTCACACAAACACTCACACACACACACACACACACACACACACACACACACACACACACACACACACACACACACACGCACACACGCACACACGCACACACGCACGCACACACACACACACACACACACAAACACAAACACACACACAGGAGGGGGGAGGATAAACAATAACAATACCGTGGCTGGAAACATTCACAAATATCCCACATAATGAGTGTTTAACCTGGAATGTTTCGCCAGGTAGACACTGTGGCGAAACGTTCCTCCAATAAAGTTACCCAAATGTTCTACAAGTGTCTAATTCTTCATTTATATGTAGTTGCAAGGGTCGAGTCATAGCTCCTGGCCCCGCCTCTTCGCTGGTCCCTACTAGGTCCTCTCTCCCTGCTTCAAAAGCTTCATCGTACCTCTTCTTAAAGCTATGTATGAATCCTGCCTCCACTACTTCACTCTCCAGATTGTTCCACTTCCTGGCAACTCTAAGGCTGAAGAAATACTTCCTAAAATCCCCATGACTCATCTGAGTTAATTCCAATGTGTGTGTGTGGGGGGGGGGGGGTCAACACACAAGGTGTAATCCAATCTCTCTCACGCGCTCAGAAATTATGTAGTCATGATATAAACTTGAGCTCCATTAATTGTGACCTTGGTAAGTGCCAGTGTCACGTATTAGTGACCTTGGTGCTACACCATGCTGGTGACCTGGGTGCCACACACCATGCTGGTGACCTGGGTGCCACACCATGCTGGTGACCTGGGTGCCACACACCATGCTGGTGACCTGCGTGCCACACCACACCAAAATCTGCACAATCCAGGGCAACATGGGTTCAGGGCAGGTCGCTCCTGCCTCTCACAACTACTGGATCACTATGACATGACCTTGGATGCACTGGAAGAAAATCAGAATGCAGATGTAATATACAGAGTTTGCAAAAGCATTTGACAAATGCGATCATGGCGTAATAGCCCATAAAATACGTGCTAAAGGAATAACTGGGAAAGTGGGGAGATGGATCTTGAACTTCCTAACAAATCGAACACAAAGAGTAGTGGTCAACAGAGTTAAATCGGAGGCTGCCATAGTGAAGAGCTCTCTTCCACAAGGCACAGTACTCGCCCCCATCTTATTCCTTATCCTCATATCAGACATAGACAGAGATATACACCACAGCACCGTATCATCCTTTGCGGATGATATTAGGATCTGCATGAGGCTGTCATCTGCTGAGGACGCGGTTAACCTCCAAGAAGATATAAACAAAGTTTTCCAGTGGGCAACGGTAAACAATATGATGTTCAATGAGGACAAATTCCAACTACTCCGTTATGGAAAACTGGAGGAGATAATAACTAGAACAGAGATATACTACTGAACTCCGGCCATACAATAGTGCGGAAAAATAAATGTAGGGAACTGGGTAGTATAATGTCTGAGGATCTCACTTTCAAGGATCACAACAGTGCCACGATCGCACGTGCCAAAGAAATGATAGGATGGTAATGAGAACTTTCAAAACGAGAGATGCCAAGCCAATGATGATCCTTTTCAAAATCCACTTGTTCATCTCTAGGCGGAATACTGTGTACATTAAAACATCTCCATTCAAAGCAGGTGAAATCGCAGATCTAGAGTGTACAGGAGATCCTTTACTGCACGTATAAGTTCTGTCAAGCACCTTAACTACTGAAACGCTTGGAAGCACTTGACTTGTATCGTTGGAACGCAGGAGGGAGAGATATATCATAACCTACACTTGGAAAATCTTGGAAAGGAATGGTCCCAAATCTGCACACAGAAATCACTCCCTACGAAAGTAAAAGACTGGGCAGGCAATGCAAAATGCCCCCAATAAAAAGTAGGGGCGCCATTGGTACACTAAGGGAAAACACTATAAGTGTCCGGGGCCCAAAACTGTTCAACAGCCTCCCATCAAGCATTAAGGGAATTGCCAATAAGCCCCTGGCTGCCTTCAAGAGAGAGCTGGACAGATACCTAAAGTCAGTGCCGGATCAGCCGGGCTGTGGCTCGTACGTTGGACTGCGTGCGGCCAGCAGTAACAGCCTAGTTGATCAGGCCCTGATCCATCGGGAGGCCTGGTCATGGACCGGGCCGCGGGGGCGTTGATCCCCGGAATAACCTCCAGGTAACCATGCTGGTGACCTTGGTGCCACACACCATGCTGGTGTCCTTGGTGCCACACACCATGCTGGTGTCCTTGGTGCCACACATGCTGGTGACCTTGGTGCCACACCATACTATTGACCTTGGTGCCACACCATGCTGGTGACCTGGGTGCCACACACCATGCTGGTGACCTGGGTGCCACACACCATGCTGGTGACCTGGGTGCCACACACCATGCTGGTGACCTGGGTGCCACACACCATGCTGGTGACCTGGGTGCCACACACCATCCTGGTGACCTGGGTGCCACACACCATCCTGGTGACCTGGGTGCCACACCATGCTGGTGACCTTGGTGCCACACCATGCTGGTGACCTTGGTGCCACACCATGCTGGTGACCTGGGTGCCACACCATGCTGGTGACCTGGGTGCCACACCATGCTGGTGACCTGGGTGCCACACCATGCTGGTGACCTGGGTGCCACACCATGCTGGTGAAGTACTTGACCCGAGGAATGTGCCTCAAATCAAACCTCATTACCTCCCGTTCCGCACACCCTGTATAACCCATACGAATATAACGCTTCCCCAAGAATATACGGATTTTGACGAGAGAGAGAGAGAGAGAGAGAGAGAGAGAGAGAGAGAGAGAGAGGGGAGAGAGAGAGAGAGAGAGAGAGAACCTCTCCTCCATCACGCCAACAACAGATGCTAACAGATGTATTTTTATAAAAAAAAAAAAAAAAAGGGGGGGGGTAGAACAAAGAGGAGGGAGAGGGAAGGGAGAGAGTAAGAAGAGAGGAAGATTAGGGAGTAGAGTAGAAGCCATGGAGAGGGAGGTGAAGGGGTTATACTTACTCAAGGTCCTCCTCCATTGTATCTACAAGCTTGGCACGTTCCATCTTAGCACGTGGTACACGTCGGTGCACGTGCTTACTGTAAAAATGCACGACTTCTCTCCACCACGGACGAGGTATGTGTCTTCGTCCTTACTTGAGGTGCGTGTCTAGGAATGTAAGGGAAGAGGGGGGAGGTATATCAACCGGGGGGATTCTGGGGGAGGGGGGTGCGTATATCACCTCACACGCCCCCCTCTGCCCGAGGGGGCGTGGCTCCCAGGCGGCGCTTCAGCGTTAAGTGCAGCCCGCTTGAGCGCTCACAGATGGTGTTTTCAAGGCCGCTTGAACACTCACAGATGGTAGTCCACAACCTGCCGTCACAGATGAACCCACAGTGTGATTGACAAGTCAGTTGATGCTACACACACCGTTTACCGAGTTAATTGATGGTACACACAACGATCACGAATCAGTTGATGTTACACACAGGTGATGCTGCAGTGTACCTATGAATCACAGCACTGTAGCTGACACACAAGCTTGAAAAAACTTTTAAATATCTTCCAATACGTCAAACACAACCCAAGAATCAAGGTGGCACTGAGGCAGCAATGATGCCTGTACTGTGGGCAAAAATCCGGTCGATTTACACAGTTTCAAGATTGGGTATGATAAGCTTTAGGTCCATAAATTAGAAATGCAGTCAGAAAAGCCTACGAGGAGGGGTCAGGAGCGGAGCCTCGACCCCAGCATTCACAAATCGGTGAGTCAGTGTTAGAACACACGCCTACGTATTTGCAGGGAACACCGCGAGGGAGTGAGAGGGGTAGTGGTGGGACGGAGGGGAAGAGGGGGAGCACAATAACGTGAGGGAGAGCTACAAGAGCCAAGGAGAGAGACGGAGGACAACAGTTCAGGCAAAGCACTGAAAGACTACTGAAGCTGGTAGCACCACGCTGCGAGGTGCTGGTGGCCCCTTACCAGTTATTATACTGCAGTGTGTGTGTGTGTGTGTGTGTGTGTGTGTGTGTGTGTGTGTGTGTGTGTACTCACCTAGTTGTACTCACCTAGTTGAGGTTGCGGGGGTCGAGTCCGAGCTCCTGACCCCGCCTCTTCACTGATCGCTACTAGGTCACTCTCCCTGAGCCGTGAGCTTTATCATACCTCTGCTTAAAGCTATGTATGGATCCTGCCTCCACTACATCGCTTCCCAAACTATTCCACTTACTGACTTTCTCTGTGGGCTGAAGAAATACTTCCTACCTTCCCTGTGATTCATCTGTTGTCTTCAGCTTCCAACTGTGTCCCCTTGTTACTGTGTCCAATCTCTGGAACATCCTGGCTTTGTCCACCTTGTCAATTTCTCTCAGTATTTTGTATGTCGTTATCATGTCCCCCCTATCTCTCCTGTCCTCCAGTGTCGTCAGGTTGATTTCCCTTAACCTCTCCTCGTAGGACATACCTCTTAGCTTTGGGACTAGTCTTGTTGCAAACCTTTGCACTTTCTCTAGTTTCTTCACGTGCTTGGCTAGGTGTGGGTTCCAAACTGGTGCCGCATACTCCAATATGGGCCTAACATACACGGTGTACAGGGTCCTGAATGATTCCTTATTAAGATGTCGGAATGGTGTTCTGAGGTTTGCTAGGCGCCCATATGCTGCAGCAGTTATTTGGTTGATGTGCGCTTCAGGAGATGTGCCTGGTGTTATACTCACCCCAAGATCTTTTTCCTTGAGTGAGGTTTGTAGTCTCTGACCCCCTAGACTGTACTCCGTCTGCGGCCTTCTTTGCCCTTCCCCAATCTTCATGACTTTGCACTTGGTGGGATTGAACTCCAGGACCAATTGCTGGACCAGGTCTGCAGCCTGTGTGTGTGTGTGTGTGTGTGTGTGTGTGTGTGTGTGTGTGTGTGTGTGTGTGTGTGTGGTGTGTGTGTGTATGTGTGTGTCTATGTGTATGTGTATGTGTATGTGTGTGTATGTGTATGTGTATGTGTGTGTATGTATGTGTATGTGTGTGTGTGTATGTGAGTGTGTATGTGTGTATGTGTGTGTATGTGTGTATGTGTGTGTGTGTGTGTGTGTGTGTGTGTGTGTGTGTGTGTGTGTGTGTGTGTGTGTGTGTGTGTACTCACCTAACTGTACTCACCTAATTGTGGTTGCAGGGGTCGAGACTCAGCTCCTGGCCCCGCCTCTTCACTGATCGCTACTGGATCCTCTCTATCTCTGCTTCCTGAGCTTTGTCATACCTCTTCTTAAAACTATGTATGGTTCCTGCCTCCACTACTTCACTTGCTAGGCTATTCCACTTGCTGACAACTCTATGACTGAAGAAATACTTCCTAACGTCCCTGTGACTCGTCTGAGTCTTCAGCTTCCAGTTGTGACCCCTTGTCCCTGTGTCCCCTCTCTGGAACATCCTATCTCTGTCCACCTTGTCTATTCCCCGCAGTATCTTGTATGTCGTTATCATGTCTCCCCTGACCCTTCTGTCCTCAGTGTCGTCAGTCCGATTTCCCTTAACCTTTCCTCGTACGACATTCCCTTGAGCTCTGGGACTAGCCTTGTTGCAAACCTTTGTACTTTCTCTAACTTCTTGACGTGCTTGGCCAAGTGTGGGTTCCAGACTGGTGCTGCATACTCCAGTATGGGCCTAACATACACAGTGTACAGTGTCTTGAACGATTCCTTATTAAGGTATCGGAACGCTATTCTCAGGTTTGCCAGGCGCCCGTATGCTGCAGCGGTTATTTGGTTGTTGTGTGCCTCTGGTGATGTGCTCGGTGTTATGGTCACCCCAAGGTATTTCTCCCTGAGTGAGGTCTGTAGTCTTTGTCCACCTAGCCTATACTCTGTCTGCGGTCTTCTTTGCCCCTCCCCAATCTTCATGACTTTGCATTTGGCTGGATTGAATTCGAGAAGCCAGTTACTGGCCCAAACATGTCCAGCCTGTCCAGGTCTCTTTGCAGTCCTGCCTCATCCTCGTCCGATTTAATTCTTCTCATCAACTTCACGTCATCTGCGAACGGGGACACTTCAGAGTCTATTCCTTCCATCATGTCGTTCACATATATCAAAAATAGCACTGGTCCTAGAACTGACCCCTGTGGGACCCCGCTCGTAACAGGCGCCCACTGTGATACCTCTTCACGTACCATGACTCGTTGCTGCCTCCCTGTCAGGTATTCCCTTATCCATTGCAGTGCCCTTCCTTTTACGTGTGCCTGATCCCCCAGCTTCTGCACTAATCTCTTGTGGGGAACTGTGTCAAAGGCCTTCCTGCAGTCTAGGAAAACGCAATCTACCCAACCCTCTCTCTCGTGTCTTACTTCTGTTACCTTGTCATAAAACTCCAGGAGGTTTGTGATACAAGATTTGCCTTCCATGAACCCATGCTGGTTTTCATTTATAATCTTGTTCCTTTCCAGGTGTTCGACCACTCTCCTCCTGATAATCTTCTCCATGACTTTGCACACGATACATGTCAGAGACACAGGTCTGTAGTTTAGTGCCTCGTTTCTGTTTCCTTTCTTAAATATGGGGACTACATTAGCTGTCTTCCATTTCTCAGGTAGTTGCCCAGTTTTCAAGGGATGTGTTGAAGATTGTGGTTAGAGGCACACACAGCACCTCTGCTCCTTCTCTAAGGACCCATGGGGAGATGTTGTCGGTCCCATCGCCTTTGAGGTGTCAAGGTCACTTAAGAGCTTCTTCACCTCCTCCTCGGTTGTTCGTATGTCATCCAACACTTGTTGGTATATTCCCTCTTGATGTTCCCTTCTGTTCTGTCTTCCCACAGCCCTTCCTGTCTCTACTGTAAAAACTTCCTTAAATCTCCTGTTCAGCTCCTCACATACCTCCTGATCATTTCTTGTGAGTTCTCCACCTTCTGTCCTTAATCTGATCACCTGGTCTTTGACTGTTGTCTTCCTCCTGATGTGGCTATACAACAGTTTCGGGTCAGTCTTGATTCTCGATGCTATGTCATTTTTCATACTGTCGCTGGGCCTCCCCCCTTACCTGTGCGTACTCATTCCTGGCTCTGCGACTGATCTCCCTATTTTCGTGTGTTCTCTGCCTTCTGTACTTTTTCCATTCTCTATTGCACTTTGTTTTTGCCTCCCTTTAAAACCGTCGGGTGAACCAGGGGCTTGTTCTGGTCTTCCCGTTGTTACTGTTGCCCTTGGGAATGAACCTTTCCACTGCCTCCTTGCATTTTGTTGCTACATATTCCATCATTTCATTTACTGGCTTTCCTGCCAGTTCTCTGTCCCACTGGACCTCCGCAGGAAGTTCTTCAACCCTATGTAGTCCACTCTTTTATAGTCAGGTTTTTTCCCATTCTACTCCTGTTATTCTCTCCACTTGCAGCTCTACTATGTATTCAAAGCACAGAACCACGTGGTCGCTAGCTCCTAGGGGACTCTCATACTTGATGTCCTCAATGTCTGAGCTGCCCAGGGTGAACACAAGGTCCAATCTTGCTGGTTCATCCTCCCCTCTCACTCTGGTCGTGTCCTTAACATGTTGGTGCATGAGGTTTTCCAGCACCACGTCCAACATCCTGGCTCTCCATGTTTCGGGACCCCCATGTGGCTCCAGGTTTTCCCAGTCAATCTCCCTGTGGTTGAAATCCCCCATAACCAGCAACTTTGCTCTGCTGGAGTGAGCTCTTCTTGCCACCTCAGCAAGTGGTGTCCACCATTGCTCTGTTGCTCTCTTCATATTCCTCTCTTGGCCTCCTGCAGTTCTGTGGTGGATTTATACATCACTGCAATGACCACTTTGTGTTTCCCCCGACTGAAGTGTACCTGCTATGTAGTCTCTTTCTCCCGTCTCATCTATTCCTTCCATTTTCTCGAATTTCCATCTGTTTGTGTGTGTGTGTGTGTTATGTGTATGTGTGTGTATGTGTGTGTGTGTATGTGTGTGTATGTGTGTATGTTATAAGTGTCGTGTGTGTGTACTCACCTAGTTGAGGTTGCAGGGGTCGAGTCCGAGCTCCTGGCCCCGCCTCTTCACTGATCGCTACTAGGTCACTCTCCCTGAACCGTGAGCTTTATCATGTGTGCGTGTGTGTGTATGTTGGGTTGTGTGTTACCTGGAGGTTATTCCGGGGATCAACGCCCCCGCGGCCCGGTCCACGACCAGGCCTCCCGATGGATCAGGGCCTGATCAACTAGGCTGTTACTGCTGGCCGCACGCAGTCCGACGTACGACCCACGGCCCGGCTGATCCGGCACCGACTTTAGGTATCTGTCCAGCTCTCTCTTGAAGGCAGCCAGGGGTTTATTGGCAATTCCCCTAATGCTTGATGGGAGGCTGTTGAACATTTTGGGCCCCGGACACTTATGGTGTTTTCTCTTAGTGTACCAATGGCGCCCCTACTTTTTATTGGGGGCATTTTGCATCGCCTGCCCAGTCTTTTACTTTCGTAGGGAGTGTTTTTCTGTGTGCAGTTTTGGGGACCATTCCTTCCAAGTTTTTCCAAGTGTAGATTATGATATAATCTCCCCCTCCTGCGTTCCAACGAGTACAAGTCAAGTGCTTCCAAGCGTTCCCAGTAGTTAAGGTGCTTGACAGAACTTATACGTGCAGTAAAGGATCTCTGTACACTCTCTAGATCTGCGATTTCACCTGCTTTGTATGGAGATGCTAATGTACAGCAGTATTCCAGCCTAGAGAGAACAAGTGATTTGAAAAGGATCATCATGGCTTGGCATCTCTCGTTTGAAAGTTCTCATTATCCATCCTATCATTTTCTTTGCACGTGCGATCGTGGCACTGTTGTGATCCTTGAAAGTGAGATCCTCAGACATTACTACTCCCAGGTCCCTTACATTATTTTTCCGCTCTATTGTATGGCCGGAGGGCAGTAGTATACTCTGTTCTAGTTATTATCTCCTCCAGTTTTCCATAACGGAGTAGTTGGAATTTGTCCTCATTGAACATCATATTGTTTACCGTTGCCCACTGGAAAACTTTGTTTATATCTTCTTGGAGGTTAACCGCGTCCTCAGCAGATGACAGCCTCATGCAGATCCTAGTATCATCCGCAAAGGATGATACGGTGCTGTGGTGTATATCTCTGTTTATGTCTGATATGAGGATAAGGAATAAGATGGGGGCGAGTACTGTGCCTTGTGGAACAGAGCTTGGGTTGTGTTGGGTTGTGTTGTGAGTGAATATCGCACCAGATGACTTTTACACACACACACACGGGGGCCTAGAAATCAATTGTGCCTGTCAATTGATAGTTATCATGCAAGTCCAGAAGACAGACCTCAACCCTCACCGTTACCCCCTCCCCCTCGCAAACGCAAACTCAATACATACATACACACACACACATTACATACATATTACGTCAAGCCCTACGCTATCCCTTTCCCTGACTTCATGCTCAAAGTGAACAGTCCACTGAATTCAAGCTTACTAGTACACATCCTAAAAACCACCTTCCAGCTTACTAACTCGCCCATCAGTTTCATCCACCATCCCACACAACTAACCGCACCAATCAACCCAAAGTCCACTAGACTTGAACTCTATAAGTTTCTCCCTTGCCACATTCTCTCCACTTTACCTGCTACACCCAAAAAGTGACAACAATCTTTAAAACCGTGACAACAGTGTGTGAAAGTGACAGAAGTGTATAAAGCGGTGACAGCAGTGTACAAAACAGTGATAGTTGTGTATATGTGACAGCAGTATTTAAAAAAAAGCTCCTGATCGTATACACAAATACCGGCAATTTCGAAAGAGGTGGAGGTCGGCATTGAGAACCTTCAAAAATAGGTAAATAATGGTAATGGTGGCACTTTTCAAGTCGCTAGTGCTCCCTCATTCAGAATATTGCTCAGTGTTGACGGACCCGTTCAGGGCAGAAGAAATATCAGATCTGGAACAAATAGAACCAGTAAAGCATTTAAATTACTGGGGAACGCCATAAAGTCTTAAATATGTACTCACATGAGCTGAGAAAGAGATACATCATAATATATACCTGGAAAGCACTAGAGGACCTGGTCCCAAATCTGCACACTGCCATAACATAGTGGAGCGAGAGATATAGGAGTCAGTGCAAAATAAACCCAGTGAAAAGCAGGGGTGCGGTGGGCACAATAAGGGAACACTTTCAACATTCGTGGCTTCAGATTATTCAACATCTTACCAGAAGATATCAGAAACACTGCTGGAACAAGTATAGACGTCTTCAAGAGAAAACTGGGCATAACTTCACCAGGTGCTAGATTAAGCAGGCTGTGAGGGATATGTGGGGGCAGCGGGCCTCTAGCAGCAACAGCCTGGTTTACCAGACGAGCCTGACCCGTGGCCGGGCTCCGGTAGTAAGACTGAAAACTCATCAAAGGTATTACAAACACCACTGAACATCATTAACAGATAACACAAGAGAAGTAAAACTCCCTCTTAAATAAGACTAGCTGGGGAGAGGAAGTGGGAGAGAGAGAACCAACATAAAATACAAGATATGGAAAACAAAACTAGTGGACTGTTAAAAGAATTTTTCTGCCCACAATGAAGAGAGTTGGTGAATTATCAAGATTATGCTTAATATTCAGTGAGGATGATGGTGAGGGAGTCGAGCAAGATGAACATCAGCATCCAGCGACCACTGCGTCTTGCTGTTATAATACATGAAAAACCACGAGAATAAAAAAAAAGCAAGAAAGAAGCATGACATTAGTATTCACCAAAGAATGATACAAGCAAGCAGTGTCGAACTTCACTTGAAATGTGGAGAAATTACTGAAAGTTGCATCCCAAAACCGAAATAAAGGTTAGGTAAGGTTTGTCAGGAAACAGGACAAGTGTTTCCTGATGCGGGTCTTAGTCATATAATGACCCTCAGCTGGAGCTTTTAGTCGTCTGACCGAGGCCTTCCGCTGGCTTACCGGTACACCCTTTAAAAATTATGGTTATAATTATAACCATGAACGTGAACTAAAAACAATGCTAAACCAGCAATGAATAACTTAACACCAGAACACAAAAATATACACGTAACATACGTAGATGCTTTACTGGTGTAGTGTATGAAGGAATGGAAGGAAGAATGGTAGGGGGGAGGGGAGTATTACAGAAGATGGAGGTGGAAAGAGAGGGGGTGTTAGTAAACATGGAGAGATTGAGAACTAGAGGTAGGTAGGGAGGTAGAATGAGAGAAGGCGTGTGGGTGCATGCGTCTGCCACCCCTTCCATGATGGTCTGTTAGCTTGTTGACGGAACTGTCATGCTCACACACACACTAAAATACACACGGCAGGCAGGGCGGTGCTCCACCCACACTGTCACCACCACCCACACCCTGCTAACACGTACCCTGCTCTCCCACTCTCTTGCCTGATGCTCTCTACTTACCAACCTCTGCCTCTTGGGGTATACCTCAAGCTCCTGGGTGATGTATTTTTCGTGGGCACCGGGTGGAGAAACACTTGATGAATATCGCACAAATTAAGAAGTTTTAAAGACGAATAAAACGATGCTGAGGAAGTAGAACGATAATACATGTACTCAAAAACAACAGATTTATGAAATAATAAATAAAAATTAAACCGTGGCTATAACAACTGTGAAGCACTTGTAACGTCATCTGACGAGACCGCAAGTGCCTCTGGTAGCTAGCTAGCTCACACACACACACACACACCCCACACACACACACAACACACACAACACACACACACACACACACACACTAAAAAGGAACAATACCGTGACTGGAACAATACACAGATAACTCACACAGAGAAACTTACGATGACGTTTCGGTCCGACTTGGACTTTGTAAATGGTCCAAGATGGACCGAAACGTCGTCGTAAACTTCTCACTCCTATATGCGGTCATTTGTGTATTGAACCGCACAACAAACATTTACGTGCACAACGTTGGAAACGTTGTAAGCACTCAAAACGTTGCACAATAATAACGTGTTCTACATTTAAGTCCACACATTCTAGTGTAGTTTCGACCTTGACCTTGGCACCACCTCGACGCACATACACCAGCATGCAACCACCAGGAATCAATCCTCACACTGACCATGACTCACCAGCATCAACCACCAGGAAAACAAACCTCACACTGACCACACTCACCAGCATGCAACACCAGAATTCAATCCTCACACTGACCATGACTCACCACATGCAACCACCAGGAATCAATCCTCACACTGACCATGACTCACCAGCATGCAACCACCAGGAATCAATCCTCACACTGACCATGACTCACCAGCATGCAACCACCAGGAATCAATCCTCACACTGACCATGACTCACCAGCATGCAACCACCAGGAATCAATCCTCACACTGACCATGACTCACCAGCATGCAACCACCAGGAATCAATCCTCACACTGACCATCACTCTCATACCTGCGACTGTTTCTTTCAGACTTCTATACTTGTAGCTGCCCTGTCTGATGCAAGACGTCTCCGTTGACCTCCTAATCAAACAGATTGTTGCAGAATTCAGCTTGCACGATATACCTGATTGCAGCCACGAATCTCCTTTGATATACCTTTGATGAGTTCCGAGTGTCTTTCTACTCCCGGAGCCCGGCCATGGCCAGGCTCGTCTGGTGCTTGTCTGGTCAACCAGGCTGTTGCTGTTAGTGGCCCACTGTCCCACATATCCATCACAGCCCGGTTGATCTAGCACCTGGTGAAAATACTTAGTCTAGTTTCCACCAAGAAACAATCCTCAGTGACTGAACTGTGACACACCAGGCTGTTGCTGTTAACAACCTGTGACCGATTCAAGAGTTCTACCACTGCAGACCTGCCTGATGGAGTTCTCTGTTGATCATCCAGATTAATGAGGCTGTTGCTGCCAGCAGCTCGCGGTCCAACAGAGTTATCATAACTTGGCTGATTCTGTGACTGTTGGCAGCAGTTGGTAAACAAACTGGGAGACAGAGACAACAAACACCTGAGAGTGAGAGCCACAAACACATCATTCTCAACTACGTCAATATGAACAAGAGTTTGGAAAACATAACTACGATAATCCCGCTATGTTAACACGTGTTAAAACATCACCAGGATAATCCTGCGTTATTAACACGTGTTAAAACATTACCAGGATAATCCCGCGGTGTTAACACGTGTTAAAACATCACCAAGATAATCCTAAAGTTAAAAGTATGTAATCCTTATATCACAGCAAAAGAGGAGCATCAGAGAAATTACCACGACGTAGAAGATACTCAGACTGCTCTACAAGACATACCAACATGGCTGTGATCGATCCTCGTCCCCTCGTAGTCCGGCCTAAGACCAAGTTGTCGCTTCTAGCTGCCCGCAAACCGACAATATTCTGAGAACGTCTACCAGAAGTTACAGGGGTGAACGAGTGCTACGAACGTCAGAACGTACTCGTTCAGTCTGAGGGTGGCTACGAGTGGAATAACCGAAATGAGCAAGTGGAAGCAGATTCCACACACAGGTTTAAGAATGGGTACGATACAGTCCCTGACGGAAGAATGGTGTTACCGTTGATGTGTGGTTGAGAGGCGGGACCAGGAGCTGAATTTCGATCCTCGCATCCATTACTAGGTGATTACTTATAGGTTAGTACAGCTAGGTTAGTGCTACTAGGCGAGTACAACTATATGTACACAGATACAGAGAGTGTTTAATCCCCGCATAGAGGCAGTAAACTATTTAAATTTCTGGGAACTCGTAAATATGTACTCACTGGAGCGGAGGAGAGAGAGAGATGCATCATAATATATACCTGGAAAGTACTCGAGGGCCTTGACCCAAATCTGTACAGTGCCATAACATACTGGAAGGAGAAATATGGAAGTGCAAAATAAACTCAGTGAAAAGCAGGGGTGTAATGGGTACAATAAGGGAACACTGTATCAACATTCGTGGCCCCAGAGTATCCAACATCTCACCAGAAGATACCAGAAACTGCTGGGTTAAGTGTAGAAGTCTTCAAGAGGAAACTGGACAAGTATCTTCACCAGGTGTCTGATCAACCAGGCCGTGATGGATATGACACCAGCAGCAACAGCCTGATTGACCAGGCAAGCACCAAACGAGCCTGGCCCATGGCCGGGCTCTGGTAGTACAAGCACTCGGAACTCACCAAAGATATACCAAATTAGGCGAGTACAACTGTTAGTACAAAGAGTATTAGGTGAGTACACGCAGAATACATCTATATAGGCGAGTACAAGTTCGCCAAATAACAAGAGACTGGTCAAGTGTGATGGTTCTCCTTTAAATGTTCAACTGCTTGATTACTCTCCCCAGCAACCAAGACCATCCCCTCACCCTTCACAACCCCTCCCACAACACAACCCCCATCCCATCCGACCAACCCTCATCCCCCCCACCGTGCCCACCATCAACCGTCCCAGATCTCCCTCCCACCTCCATATCTCCCTCCCCATCCAAGAGCCTGCCCTCCCTCCCCCAGAAGCTCAGTATAAACTAGGTCAACAGCCACACCAGACCCTACATACTTCACTCACTCCAGACAGGTCACGTCTATACACAAGTTTCAACCATAGTAACGTCTATTCACGTTTTCAAAGTATTTTCATTAACAAGTTACCTGGGGGATACTTGAAGGATGTTTTTCGGGGGTCAACGCCCCCCGCGGAGTCTCAGACAAGGCCTCCTGGTCGATCAAGCCTGATCAACCAGGCTGTTACTGCTGGACGTAAGAAGTCCAATGTACGAATCACAGCCCTGCTGATCAGGACAGATTTGAAGAGCTCCCCCAGTTCCCAGTTCAATCCTTCTTAAATATATAAGGATGCTGAACAGTCTTGGGCCCCTTACATTTATTGTGTTGCCTTACTGTACTCATTTTCCATGAGGTATTTTGCACCGTCTGTCGAGCCTCTAGCTTTCGTAAGGTGCGTCTTGTGTGTACAGATTTTCAGGTGTAAATTTTGCATCTAACATCTGGAAACCTGACAGTGGTCTTGTGTAGCAAGACTGACTGACTCCAAGCCAGTAGCCCAGACGTACATAATGGCCAAAGTTCCTGAGAAGATAGTCAGGAAGTGTGTGTTGGAGCACCTGCAGAGAGAGAACTTCAAGAGAAACCCGACAAGAGTTCAGGAATGCCAATAAATATACGAACCAGCCAGAGTTCTTAGACAGCAACAGAAATAAAGTCGAAGTCAGGCATGGACAAACGTCATGTTCCTGGATTATAAAAGAGAATATGACAGTCTCCCACCAATGCCAGATGCAAAAATTGAACTACTTGCTGCTGACACTAACAGCCTAATTAATCAAGTTATGAAGCCTAGTTTGAAAAGCTGTGGGGAGCGATGTCCCCAGAATCAAGCAGGTTTACCTGGAGTTTACCTGGAGAGAGTTTCGGGGGTCAACGCCCCCGCGGCCCGGTCTGTGACCAGGCCTCCTGGTGGATCAGCGCCTGATCAACCAGGCTGTTGCTGCTGGCTGCACGCAAACCAACGTACGAGCCACAGCCCGGCTGATCAGGAACTGTCTTTAGGTGCTTGTCCAGTGCCAGCTTGAAGACTGCCAGGGGTCTGTTGGTAATCCCCCTTATGTGTGCTGGGAGGCAGTTGAACAGTCTCGGGCCCCTGACACTTATTGTATGGTCTCTTAACGTGCTAGTGACACCCCTGCTTTTCATTGGGGGGATGGTGCATCGTCTGCCAAGTCTTTTGCTTTCGTAGTGAGTGATTTTCGTGTGCAAGTTTGGTACTAGTCCCTCTAGGATTTTCCAGGTGTATATAATCATGTATCTCTCCCTCCTGCGTTCCAGGGAATACAGGTTTAGAAACCTCAAGCGCTCCCAGTAATTGAGGTGTTTTATCTCCGTTATGCGCGCCGTGAAAGTTCTCTGTACATTTTCTAGGTCGGCAATTTCACCTGCCTTGAAAGGTGCTGTTAGAGTGCAGCAATATTCCAGCCTAGATAGAACAAGTGACCTGAAGAGTGTCATCATGGGCTTGGCCTCCCTAGTTTTGAAGGTTCTCATTATCCATCCTGTCATTTTTCTAGCAGATGCGATTGATACAATGTTATGGTCCTTGAAGGTGAGATCCTCCGACATAATCACTCCTAGGTCTTTGACGTTGGTGTTTCGCTCTATTTTGTGGCCAGAATTTTTGTACTCTGATGAAGATTTAATTTCCTCATGTTTACCATATCTGAGTAATTGAAATTTCTCATCGTTGAACTTCATATTGTTTTCTGCAGCCCACTGAAAGATTTGGTTGATGTCCGCCTGGAGCCTTGCAGTGTCTGCAATGGAAGACACTGTCATGCAGATTCGGGTGTCATCTGCAAAGGAAGACACGGTGCTGTGGCTGACATCCTTGTCTATGTCGGATATGAGGATGAGGAACAAGATGGGAGCTAGTACTGTGCCTTGTGGGACAGAGCTTTTCACCGTAGCTGCCTCGGACTTTTTCTCTGTTGACGACTACTCTCTGTGTTCTGTTAGTGAGGAAATTATAGATCCATCGACCGACTTTTCCTGTTATTCCTTTAGCGCGCATTTTGTGCGCTATTACGCCATGGTCACACTTGTCGAAGGCTTTTGCAAAGTCTGTATATATTACATCTGCATTCTTTTTGTCTTCTAGTGCATTTAGGACCTTGTCGTAGTGATCCAGTAGTTGAGACAGACAGGGGCGACCTGTTCTAAACCCATGTTGCCCTGGGTTGTGTAACTGATGGGTTTCTAGATGGGTGGTGATCTTGCTTCTTAGGACCCTTTCAAAGATTTTTATGATATGGGATGTTAGTGCTATTGGTCTGTAGTTCTTTGCTGTTGCTGTTGCAGGTAGAGGATGATATGAAAAAAAGTGCTCCAATGGAGTAAACAATACCTAAAAGACAGAAGGCGAAGAATGGCTGCACGAGAGGCGGCGTCCGGACGAACTAGTGAAGAAGTTGGCTATAATGTTAGCTGACTTGTCATATAATTTAGTAACACAATAATACAAATGTTGTTAAAGCTTAATAAATGTCGGGATGGATAATGAGAACTTTCAAAATGAGAAATATTGCCAATGATGACACCTCAAATCACTTGTGCTCTCTCGCCTGAAGTACTGTCTTGTGTTGACGGCTCTAATCAGGAGGTATATCAGTAATTAGATCACTGTTGTTTCCAGTATATTTAAATAATATGCCTGATGATGTAAAAACCAACGAGAAGAATAAGAATGAGCACTGTCGAGGACAATGATATGGATGATTCTTATTTCAATACTCGGGTGACTTGATAGGATATACAGGAACAGACTGAGTTGTAGACAAGTGACAAGGGGAAATAGGTGAACTTTACTGACATAAGAGCCATAAAGGCGTAAGGAAACGCATATTGCGCCTTAAGAGGAAGTGGAATGACTCAGAGGTGGTACGATAAGACCCACGACCGAAGGAACTGTTGAAACTGGTCATCTGTAGTTTAAATATTGACAGGAGACGCTACCATCTTCACACCTGAAAAGATAAATATCTGACAACAACTCAGCTATTAAACAAAACACACACACACACACACACACACACACACACACACACACACACACACACACACCCATACTAGAGTATGCAGCACCAGTTTGGAACCCCCACACCTGGTCAAGCACGTCAAGAAATTAAGAGAAAGTGCAAAGGTTTGCAACAAGTCTAGATCCTGAGCTAAGGGAAATGTCCTACGAAGGTTAAGGGAAATCGGCCTGACAACACTGGAGGACAGGAGGGTTAAGGGAGACATGATAACGACATACAAAATACTGCAAGGAATAGATAAGGTGGACAGACAGGATGTTCCAGAGAGGAGACACAGACACAAGGGGTCACAATTAGAAGTTGAAGACTCAGATGAGTCAAACTGATGTTAGAAGTATTTCTTCAGTCACAGAGTTGTCAGCAAATGGAACAGTCTGGCAAGTGATGTAGTGGAGTCAGGAGGAATATTAGACAAGATATGAGAGGGAAGACCTTGTAGCGACCAGTGAAGAGGCGGGGCCAGTAGCCGAGTCTCGACCCCTGCAACCACAATTAGGCAAGTACACACATACTCCGGAGAGTGATGTAGTGGAGGCAGGATCCATACATAAAGACGACGTTCGATAAAGTTCATGACGAAGGGAGAGTGGACCTAGTAGCGACCAGCGAAGAGGCGGGGCCAGGAGCTGTGACTCGACCCCTGCAACAACTATTTGAGTACAAACGTACACACACAAAATCAATGAAGAGCACTGACGTCACCTGCAGTAATTCTTTAGCGCTAAATTATGCATTATTAATCCCTGACGACGATTACGTGTGCTTACTAATTTGTACTTACAGTGTTGTGTCTACTGGGGGTTGAGTTTCAGCTCCTGGCCCTATCTCAAACTACCACCTCGCCTCTACCATACCTATACAACAACCTTTTATTATAACAGTTTTGCTCAGTGTGGAACTTTATCCAGTTATGGACTTGATACGACAAGGATATGAGAGGCAAACACAGGAAGCTTCTCCTCCCCCAGTGTGAAGGTGTTAAACAGCAGTGGCAGCACACTGCGGCTGTATCCAGCCTTGATCGATAATAATGAATACCTCGCGTGAGACCAGTCATTCAACCGGATCCAGCGACAGTTGCTTCCATCTACTTTCGCGTTTGGCGTGTGTTTGTGTTTGTTTGTGGGGGGATGGGGGAGGGGTCTGGGTCGGAGATTACACACACACACACACACACACACACACACCAGACCACACTGAACTAGTTACTAAGTCGTCCTAACACAGTAGTTGTTCAGTGCGGATAATGATGGCCTTCTAAAAAAAAAAAAAGTCAATATTAGTGACTTAGAAGTCAAGAATTAAACAACCAATCATTTAATATCAAGTACGAGTCGCCACAACGAAGCTCTGCTGATGACTCTGTGCTTTTGCAAGATTCGCTACAGAAGTTGCAAAACTTAGTGAACGAATTAGGGATTAAATTTTGCCGACGAAGCCTGGTTTACTGTGCACACTATATGTATCCAGTGGATGGCAGCGGCAGAGCATATGGATACGAAAAAGCCCTAAACAAATTTAGGATACTTACTTAATATGAGCTAGGGAGAGCTTGTAAGAAAATGAAGAAGGTAAAGTCTAGCCAGTGAAAGAATGGACGTGTGGCTGAGGGAAGGAATACTTAGTGAATATATGAAGTTATTTGTGATTGGATGTTTCGTCCGGTGTAGACTGGTGTTATTTATGTGGCATGTGTACCCAGAGGTTTCACTGTGTGCCGGGGCTACACCTATGTGTGGGGTCCACCTGTGTGTGGGGCCCCCCGTGTGTGGGGCCCACAGCGTGTGCCCGGGAACCTAGTGTGGAAGATAGCCAATACAATGAGTGGAATCTCGACGCACAAGAGAATAATTTTAGATTAAGCGATCACGCGGAAACGCCAAGAGGAAGGAAGGAAAGAAAAGGATGAGGATGGAGAGGGAAGAAGTATGAAGGGAAGGATGGAGAGGGAAGAAGTATGAAGGGAAGGATGGAGAGGGGAGTGGGATGAAGGAGTGGGATGAAGGAGGGTGAGGGATAACTAAGACCCTGACTAACTCTACACTCCACCTCTTCTCCACCTTTCACCTCTATTTTACAGACTATCAGAAGAGGTTAGGTTAGGTTAGGTAAGATTCGTCAGGAAACAGGACAAGTGTTTCCTGACGCGGGTCTTAGTTATATGATGACCCGCCGCCGGAGCTTTGGTCATCTGACCGAGGCCTTCCGCTGGCTTACCCTTCCACTCCTTTAAAAATAAGGGTTATATATCTTCAGAGCAGGTGGTCGCATCACAGCCACACTCCACGCCAAACAACTGTCAGGTGAAAACGGGCTGCCACAGCCGTGCCACACCTTCAATACACTTAATAAGTCTGGCAGTATAGTCTCCTAAGATGACTTCACGGTTATTGTGACCAGGTAAAGTATCACATAGAAACTGAGTAAATGGAACTTAAATATTATTGTCGTTATTGAAGAAGCCGACACAAAAATACCAGCCTATCACATGCTTATTTTGTAGGTTGTGATTGAAATAAGTTCTTATTAGAGCTAAGAATGAAAGTTTTTTTTATACATAAATCACATAACACTCAGGTAATTTTAAATTATAAATTATATAAGCAGGTCACTTGGGAGAAGGTTCTCAATCTTAGTCTAGATTCCAGGAAACAGAAGACATCAATATTCTAGTTTGCATCAGTGTGATCCGACTATTTTAGAGTATACTTGCTAGGATCCTTTTTTTCACTTCACGCTTCAAAATTTTTTATTGTTGTGGTATGGCATAATTAATATGTATTAAAATTTAAGTGAAATATCGACTTAAAATTTCGAAGAAAGCTCTAGCTGCGGGTCATCACATGACTAAGATCCCCGTCAGTAGACGTTTGTCCTGTTTCCTGAGGAATCTACCTAACAAGAACAGGATCCAAAACAACAGAACAGTTTGCTAATGTTTATGTATGTCTTCTAACATTATCAACACCAACTTGCTGCTGTCATGGCCACCTCGATGTCATATTACATAAATCATAATCACATAGCAAGTAACACTATTCAAAATAATTTTTTTTTCACATTCCACACCCATAATTCATTTCGTGTCATTGGTCATAAGCGTCAGTAGATTTTAATGACGGGGAAAAATCCCCACAGTTTATGCTGACAGAGATGCTGTGTTCTTAATGAGACGAGCATCCTTTGGGGGTAAGTGGCACCCTTCCTATTCCTGAAGAAGAGGGTTCCTACCCCTGGATACACACTCAAACCTCACTAATATATTTTCAGGGTCACCTTGAACATTATGTACACGACTCTTGACTTAGTAAAATATATAGACTGTACAGAATGTTATGCGAGCTGTCACAATCACACTAATGAAAAACAGACCAGAAATTCTGAGCAAATTGTCAATAAGTTACCAACACTGCTAGTGCAATGTGGAGGCACGATAAACTAGTTATTTGCATCGGTGGCAAAATTTAATTCAACTTCACATAAGGTAATTGACTTAGATCAACTCGAGGAGAAGGTTGTGTCTGGAATAACTATTATAAAGACTAAACGAAAATGACAAAGTAACGGTGATATTGTTTTTGTTAGGGAAAATGTTTGCTGAGGATGATATTAGTTATCTGTTGATCCGGTGATGAGCTCAGCAACACCTGGCGCAACGTTGCTAGGTCTCCGCCCTCATCACACTACAATAGGTACGATACATGCGTAACACACAGCATAGCGATCTGTTCCAGTAGTCATACGTAAGCTATTACACAACTAGTTATCGCATCAGTCCATTCACACACAACTTACTTGACAGATGTCAAGGAACCCGTGATATCATACACGTCTCACTGACAGATATTTCTGCTTCTGAAGTCAAGACGCTCTACACTTCGTAATTTTTGTCTTAATGGATACATACAAGCATGCACATGTCAACAAAATTACTTTTCAACATTAACACCACATAACACAGGTCACCTCACCTTTTGCCACTTTTAATAAATATTAACGTTAAATTTCACTGCGTTTTAAGTTGTGCATGTGTGGTGAGTGGCTGGCCAGCACTGGTGGTGAGTGTGAGGGAGAGTGAGTGAGAGGACCGAGCTGAGCAACATTTTAGCTACGTGTGTTGGAGGAGGAGTGAGTGAGTTGGCAGAACTGGAGATGTTTGCCAGGGAAAGGGAGCCTCAGAGGATAGGGAATAGGGCGAGGGATGAACAACACTGAAATGAGGGATAAGAGAAAGATGGGATAAGAGGTTAGAGGAATATGGGAGAAAAGTGAAGAATAGGAGAGAGAGGATGGGAGTAGGTGGAGGGAGAATATGCACCCCCCCCCACACACACTGCCAACAGGTGTTGCGTAAAGTGAATACTAACTCCCCCCCCCTTCTCATCACCGCACATCTCGCACCCCTTCCTCCACACCTAGACATTTCCCCAACTAAACTCCCTCTTACTCGACATCCACCCCCTCCCGCAGACCCCATTCCTGGCAAATATAATGACCTCTCCCCCGCCACTATCTCTTATGTTCGTCTTTTCCTCTACCCATCCACACCTATCCACGCCCACACACACACACAAAAGCGTACATCAACCAAATAACTGATACAGCAAATGTACGTCTGGCAAATCTAACAATAGCTTTTCGACATCTAAATAAGGAGTCATTCACGACACCGTGCACCGTGTACGTCAGGTCCGTATTGGAGTACGCAGCACCAGTATGGAACCCACACCAGGTCAAGCATATCAAGAAACTGGATAAAATGCAGAGACTTGCAATAAGACTAGTCCCGGAGTTAAGGGTATGTCCTATTAGGAGAGGTTAAGGGAAGTCATCCTGATGACACTAAGAGACAGGAAGACTAGGGGGGATGTGGTAAGCACGAGGAAAATACAGAGAGGAACTGACAAAGTGAATAGGGACAGAATGTTTCAGAGATGGGAAATAGGAACAAAAGGGGCACAGCTGGAGGTTGAAAACTCAAATGAGTCACAGAATGTTAGGAAGTATTTATTCAACTTTAGAGATGTCAGGAAGTGGAACAATCTGGAGTGATGTGGTAGAGATAGGTACGATAAGGCTCTTGCAGCCAGGAGAGAGAGCTTAGTAGTAACCAGCGAAGAGGCGGGGCCAGGAGCTGTGAAACGACTCCTGCGACCACATATGAGTACACACACACACACACACACACACACACACACACACACACACACACACACACACACACACACACACACACTCAGTAAGATGCATCAGGAAATGTGGCACCCTCCTCCACAGCATCACTTCTAGGTAAGGTGACGTCGCTTACCTATATTAAGACTAGCGCTAACACGCAAAGTGGAATGACCTGAATGAAGTTATAGTGGAGGCAGGCTCCATACACAGCTGAAAGAATAAGTATGATACGTCCAATAAGGTTAGGAGAGTAAAATGCTTCACGGTCAATTAGGAGGCAGGACCAGGTAAGATTAAGAAACGTGTGAAACAGTTGGGTATCTTGATTAACGAAACGCTTCGCCTACACAGCAGGCTTCTTCAGTCAAATACAGAGGAAGTGAAATAAAGATGATGTAAACAGTCCATCAACCTTGGAGAAAAAGTATTTGAGGTGGTCAGTCCCTTGGCTTGGAGAAGAGTTCAGCTCTATGGAGTTAAAATTTTCTCCAAGCTGAAGAGAACGTTTCTTTATTGATGAACTTTTCGTCTGCTGTGTAGACGAAACTGTTACATACGTGTCTTAATCTTCAACTTATCATTTTATACCATTCTGAACATACAAACTGGTAAATGTGCTTGTAAGTGATTACCAATCATCTTGAGTATAGTGTAATACACTATATAATGTGTCTTGTGTAGTATTCTGAGGTGTTCTCGACGATATCAAATATTCGCAGCTAATCTAATTTCTTGTTATCAAAACTAAGAAACACCTAGCAATACAAATGTCAAAACTTGATATCACTGACACACAGCAACTAGCAGAGTACTGCCTGACCTTGTCCCGGCTTCTCAATGTACTAGCCAGTACTTCCCCTTTACGTTCGTGTACTCCCCTGCACTTTCATACAATGACGAGGGACAGTTTCTCTGGACACAGTATAACCTGTGTACACCTTGGACAGCTTGCAACGGTGATGTCATTATTGTGATGGAGGCTACGGTGATCCAGTGTCTGGCTATCACATCATGATGAAAGTTAAGACACTTGTGCAACATCTGCTTATCTTTATTGTAGACGTTTCGCCATCCAGTGGCTTTATCAATACAGATTCTTGGACATAATTAGAAAACTGAAGAACTATATACAAAAGATGAAGTAATCAGTCCCTCAGCCTTGGAGGTGAGGGACTAATTACCTCATCTTTTGTATATAGTTCTTCTGTTTTCTAATTATGTCCAAGAATCTGTATTGATAAAGCCACTGGATGGCGAAACGTCTACAATAAAGATAACCAGATGTTGCACAAGTGTCTTAACTTTCATCTTGTCGGTATTATATACCTGTCTCGCACAACTTATCACATCATGATGACTAAACGGTAGAACACTCTCAGACCAAGCTCATTACTGTCTACACACATCAATTTTCATATCAATATATATATATATATATATATATATATATATATATATATATATATATATATATTATATATATATATATATATATATAAATTTTTTAATAAAGTTATATATTAAACACTAACTTAGAAAGCAGATTCATGACCACTGTTTAAAACATACACAAAATGAATCATAACTTTACCTGCATAGATTAAAGAAAATACATTCACTGTTACACTATTGCTAGTGATGAATGTGTCCCCTATGAAGGTCTGGTGTGGGAGCCGGCCGCCAGGGCGTTGACCCTGGGAACACACTCCTCGTAGGTATTAAAGGGATGTTCAACACACATTACAAATATTGGCAATTTATAAAACTATTTGCAAAGGTTCGATGGGATTTTTGGTCACGTATAGGTACATTTATAAAGTGAAAAATGTTAATCTATAGATATATGTTGTGTGTATATAAGACAAGTGCAGCACTCTGGCAGCTAGTACTGTACCACAGGGTACAGCTAGTAATATTGTACCTGATACTCCTGTACCACAAGGTACAGTTAGTAATACTGTACCATATACTACTCCACCACACATTACAGTAATACTGTACCATATACTACTACGCCACACGTTACAGTAATACTGTACCATATATTACTACACCACACGTTACAGTAATACTGTACCATATACTACTCCACCACACGTTACAGTAATACTGTACCATATATTACTCCACCACACGTTACAGTAATACTGTACCATATATTACTCCACCACACGTTACAGTAATACTGTACCATATACTACTCCACCACACGTTACAGTAATACTGTACCATATATTACTACACCACACGTTACAGTAATGCTGTACCATATACTACTCCACCACACGTTACAGTAATACTGTACCATATACTACTCCACCACACGTTACAGTAATGCTGTACCATATACTACTCCACCACACGTTACAGTAATACTGTACCATATATTACTCCACCACACGTTACAGTAATACTGTACCATATACTACTCCACCACACGTTACAGTAATACTGTACCATATATTACTACACCACACGTTACAGTAATACTGTACCATATACTACTCCACCACACGTCCTGTTTAATAACGTCTTTCTAAGTTGCTAACTTACTCCCCCTCAAAGAACTTCACTGAAGAATGCAACGGCAAAAAAAAAAAAGTGAAACAAGAACCACAAACACAATGAAAGTAGCAATAAATACAGTGAAGAGGTGAAACAAAATATACCTTGAGGAAAATGAGGTAAGAAGACAGTCAAGAAAATGAAGTTACATGTACAAAACAAAGCTGGAAACGTGAGAAACATTTGGAAATACAGATGTTACAACAGTTGGAGTGTAGCGTCAGAGTTAAGTAATTCAACACAGCACATTAACTGGGTTAAAAAAAACGAAGAGGAAAAGAATCATGCGAGCAAAATTGAATCAACTCAAATTAAAAAAAAAAAAAAAACTGGCAATTCTGGGTAGAGAGGATGTTAAGGAATTAGAGAAGGAAATAGATGAACATTTCCTATGGATCAGGACGTCCCGGAGCTGAGCAACCGGAGTTATGAGGAGAAATTACATGATTTTTTAAAAAAACATGTGAATAATTAAAAATATTAAGAAATATGTGCTAAAACTTCGTTTTATTGCATATTTCGACTATTCAGAACAGTTTGAAGCATTTTCTGATATACTTCATTTGTTTAGCTAAGAAAACTGGAACCTAACGACCATAACAGAGCGAAAGACCAGTTGAGAAATGATTATAACATACAAGATGGTAAGAGGAACCGACAGTGCGAAGCACCGGGCAGATAACCTAAGAAAGGAGGAACAATGCAGCAGCCCTACTGGCCCATACTAGGCAGGTCTTTCTCAAACCCAAACCCACTAACAAAAATATTTACCCAACCCATTTTCAATGCTACCCAAGCAATAAGCTTGGATAACCCCATTAACTCATGTGCAAGTCGTACTTAACATACAAGATTAAGTGGCTAGAAGCCAAAACAGAGGCAAAGAGTAAAGAAGGTTGATAGGACTCGAGCGGCGTTGCCAGGAGCTGTGAACACAAGTAGGTGAGTACAGACGCACCCTCCATACCTCACCCACACAACCCCCAACACCCACACCACCCAACACACCCTACGCCACATACAAGCAAGTACGGCAGACCAGCTCATAGCTTAATTAAAAACATTGACACTGATGCTATTCTGGGCTACAAGTAATCCAGTATGGTTCTTCCCTTCTCGTGCCACCATTACTCCCCAACCCAGTCTTTCTCTTCCTCCTCCTACTTCTCCTAAAACCCCTTCCTTCGTTTCCCCCTCTTCCTTTCCTTCTGGAGAGAAATGATATAAAATACCGACAAAATGGATCAAGACAAATGCATCACAATGCAATTCTTTATTGACAACGTTTCGCCACGCAGTGACATGAGAGCCCAGTGCATGGTCAAAACGTTGTCAATAAGTGTCGTATTATGCTGCATTATCATCTTTATAACCCCTCTCCGTCTCCCTTTTACACTAAACACACCTGTGACGGGTTTCAAGGGTTGTTGTAGGCTAGCACAATGGGCTGATTTCCTTGAAGTTGATGCTATCAATGTGAGTGTTGCTGGTGACCTTGATCTGTGTATTGTTGGTGACCTTGATCTGTGTATTGTTGGTGACCTTGATCTGTGTATTGTTGGTGACCTTGATCTGTGTATTGTTGGTGACCTTGATCTGTGTATTGTTGGTGACCTTGATCTGTGTATTGTTGGTGACCTTGATCTGTGTATTGTTGGTGACCTTGATCTGTGTGTACTTTGCTGTAAAACAACAGGTGATAAAACAACACCTCATCAAGCTGCAACACTAGTCATGGTATACCTGCTGGCAGACATGGTATACCTGCTGGCAGACATGGTATACCTGCTGGCAGACATGGTATACCTGCTGGCAGACATGGTATACCTGCTGGCAGACATGGTATACCTGCTGGCAGACATGGTATACCTGCTGGCAGACATGGTATACCTGCTGGCAGACATGGTATACCTGCTGGCAGACATGGTATACCTGCTGGCAGACATGGTATACCTGCTGGCAGACATGGTATACCTGCTGGCAGACATGGTATACCTGCTGGCAGACATCCATACCAGTCTGCAATTTTCCCAGAAAAATCAACATCTGCAAGTTTCCAATTATAATTTTTTTCAACAGTTGGAAAAAGATAACATGACAGCTGTTTCAAGAGTTGAAACATTAAAACTAAACTAAACATAGAGACGGCGGCGGCTGTCAACACTTCCTCTTAAACTTGATAAAACTGAAGAGATCTTCATACGTCTATTAACAGGTGGAGTGCTTCCCCTCCTTTAAAACTGACAGATTTCTTTCCCCCTTTCCATTTCCCTTCCACCCCTCTCTCTTCATTCCTTCATTCCACCCTTATCTTACTATATTACTTCTCTTTCCTCCTTCCGCTTCATTAACTGCTACGTTTCCTATCGTAAGTGATAAATGCATGAACGTGATTATATATGCATGCACACACACGTACAAGATAACACAGAGAACGGACATTAAAAACGTGTGATGGTTTAACGCAGCATTAAGTGCTGCACAATAAACGGCAAACAAGTGTGTGGTCAGGCAACACTGCAACACTTACATCTCTCTAAAGTGTTATATCAGAGTAGCGCATCACATCAATATGAATCATATGTCAAGTTGATGTTATCAAACAGCAGGAAATCAAACATGACAGATGACTTACACTGTCAATGACATTTATAGCAAATATTTGAAGACTTCTCCGTGCGTGTGCGTGTATGCGTGTGTGTGTGTGTGTGTGTGTGTGTGTGTGTGTGTGTGTGTGGTGTGTGTGTGTGTGTGTGTGTGTGTGTGTGTGTGTGTGTATGCGTGTGTGTGTGTGTGTGTGTGTGTGTGTGTGTGTATGCGTGTGTGTGTGTGTGTGTGTGCGTGTATGCGTGTGTGTGTGTGTGTGTGTGTGTGTGTGTGTGTGTGTGTGTGTGTGTGTATGCGTGCGTGTGTGTGTGTGTGTGTGTGTGTGTGTGTGTGTGTGTGTGTGTGTGTGTGTGTGTGTGTGTGTGTGTGTGTGTGTGTGTGTGTGTATGTATCGAATAGGTAAAATTGGTCAATTAGCAAGAACTCGTTTAAAATTAAGGCCTTTCTAAAATTTTCTCTTTTACGTGTAGATACATATTTTTTCATTTATGCTAATAGAAAAATTAATAATTTTGTCCCAAAAGAACCTTAGTAAACGTACCTGACCTTATTATAACAAGCGCAATTTAATTTAGCCTAATCCAACTAAATATATTTTAGATAGTTTACAATAATTTAATAATAAACAAACACAATTAAATACATTTTTTTCGCTAGGTTCAGAATGATAACGACATACAAAATACTGCAAGGAACTGACAAGGTGGACAGAGACAGGATGGTCCACAAATGGGACACAGAAACAAGGGGTCACAATTGGAAGTTGAAGACTCCTATGAGTCAAAGGGATGTTATGAGTATTTCTTTAGTCATAGAGTTGTCAGGAAGTGGAATAGTCTGGCAAGTGACGTAGTGGAGGCAGGAACCATACATAGTTTTAAGAAGAGGTATGATAAAGTTCATGGAGCAGAAAGGACCTAGTAGCGATCAGTGAAGAGGCGGGTCCAGGAGCTATGTATCGACCCCTGCACCCACAAATAGTTGAGTACACACACACACAAATACACACCAGTGAAGAGGCGGGGCCAGGAGCTTGGACTTGACCCTTGCAACCTCAACTAGGTGAGTACACACACACACATACAGACACACACACACACACACACACATACACACACACATACATACACACACACACACACACACACACACACACACACACACACACACACACACACACACACACACACACACACACACACACACACACACACGGCTGAGAGGCAAGCAGGAGTTCCGGAGTGTGTACCTCGATCGAGACAGAACACAGGACGAAAGGAAGACAATGAAAGAGAGAATTCAAAAATGAAAGGAGAAATGGGAGGAAATGAAAAAGGAGAGCAGAATAACCCAGGATCAAATGGGAGGACAAGCGCACCCCCCAGAAACACCTGCAGAAGGACTCCAGCCACGACACCCCTAAGGCAACTGAACAATCCAAACCAACCATCACACACCGATCCCTCTGTTTTCACCCTCCGCACCACAATTACAGTATTAGAAGAGAAGTTGAAGGTTTGGTACACAAATGCAGATGGATTAATGAATAAACATGAGGAATGGCAAGAAAGAATCAATGAGAAGTCCCCAGACATCATAGCAGTTACAGAAACAAAACTCACGGAGACAATAACAGATGCAATCTTCCCACCAGGATACCAGATCATGAGGAAAGATAGAAGGGGCAGGGGGGGAGGTGGGGTTGCTCTGCTCGTAAAAAACAGATGGAAATTCGAGAAAATGGAAGGCATAGATGAGACGGGAGAAAGACTACATAGCAGGTACACTTCAGTCTGGGGAACACAAAGTGGTCATTGCAGTGATGTATAATCCACCACAGAACTGCAGGAGGCAAAGAGAGGAATATGAAGAGAGCAACAGAGCAATGGTGGACACACTTGAGGAGGTGGCAAGAAGAGCTCACTCAAGCAGAGCAAGTTGCTGGTTATGGGGGATTTCAACCACAGGGAGATTGACTGGGAAAACCTGGAGCCACATGGGGGTCCCGAAACATGGAGAGCCAGGATATTGGACGTGGTGCTGGAAAACCTCATGCACCAACATGTTAAGGACACTACCAGAGTGAGAGGGGAGGATGGACCAGCAAGATTGGACCTTGTGTTCACCCTGGGCAGCTCAGACATTGAGGACATCAAGTATGAGAGTCCCCTAGGAGCTAGCGACCACGTGGTTCTGTGCTTTGAATACATAGTAGAGCTGCAAGTGGAGAGAATAACAGGAGTTGAATGGGAAAAGCCTGACTATAAAAGAGGGAACTACATAGGGTTGAAGAACTTCCTGCGGGAGGTCCAGTGGGACAGAGAACTGGCAAGAAAGCCAGTAAATGAAATGATGGAATATGTAACAATAAAATGCAAGGAGGCAGTGGAAAGGTTTATTCCCAAGGGCAACAGTAACAACGGAAGACCAGAACGAGCCCCTGGTTTACCCGACGGTGTAAGGAGGCAAAAACAAAGTGCAATAGAGAATGGAAAAAGTACAGAAGGCAGAGAACATACGAAAATAGGGAGATCAGTCGCAGAGCCAGGAATGAGTACGCACAGGTGAGGGAGGCCCAGCGACAGTATGAAAATGACAGCATCGAGAATAAAGACTGACCCAAAACTGTTGTATAGCCACATCAGGAGGAAGACAACAGTCAAAGACCAGGTGATCAGATTAAGGACAGAAGGTGGAGAACTCACAAGAAATGATCAGGAGGTATGTGAGGAGCTGAACAGGAGATTTAAGGAAGTTTTTACAGTAGAGACAGGAAGGGCTGTGGGAAGACAGCACATAAGGGAACACCAAGAGGGAATATACCAACAAGTGTTGGATGACATACGAACAACTGAGGAGGAGGTGAAGAAGCTCTTAAGTGACCTTGACACCTCAAAGGCGATGGGACCGGACAACATCTCCCCATGGGTCCTTAGAGAAGGAGCAGAGATGCTGTGCGTGCCTCTAACCACAATCTTCAACACATCCCTTGAAACTGGACAACTACCTGAGAAATGGAAGATAGCTAATGTAGTCCCCATATTTAAGAAAGGAAACAGAAACGAGGCACTAAACTACAGACCTGTGCCTCTGACATGTATTGTGTGCAAAGTCATGGAGAAGATTATCAGGAGGAGAGTGGTCGAACACCTGGAAAGGAACAAGATTATAAATGAAAACCAGCATGGGTTCATGGAAGGCAAATCTTGTATCACAAACTTCCTGGAGTTTTATGACAAGGTAACAGAAGTAAGACACGAGAGAGAGGGGGGGGTAGATTGCGTTTTCCTAGACTGCAGAAGGCCTTTGACACAGTTCCCCACAAGAGATTAGTGCAGAAGCTAGAGGATCAGGCGCATGTAAAAGGGAGGGCACTGCAATGGATAAGGGAATACCTGACAGGGAGGCAGCAACGAGTCATGGTACGTGAAGAGGTATCACAGTGGGCGCCTGTTACGAGCGGGGTCCCACAGGGGTCAGTTCTAGGACCAGTGCTATTTTTGATATATGTGAACGACATGATGGAAGGAATAGACTCTGAAGTGTCCCTGTTCGCAGATGACGTGAAGTTGATGAGAAGAATTAAATCGGACGAGGATGAGGCAGGACTGCAAAGAGACCTGGACAGGCTGGACATGTGGTCCAGTAACTGGCTTCTCGAATTCAATCCAGCCAAATGCAAAGTCATGAAGATTGGGGAGGGCAAAGAAGACCGCAGACAGAGTATAGGCTAGTGGACAAAGACTACAGACCTCACTCAGGGAGAAAGACCTTGGGTGACCATAACACCGAGCACATCACCGGAGGCACACAACAACCAAATAACCGCTGCAGCATACGGGCGCCTGGCAAACCTGAGAATAGCGTTCCGATACCTTAATAAGGAATCGTTCAAGACACTGTACACTGTGTATGTTAGGCCCATACTGGAGTATGCAGCACCAGTCTGGAACCCACACCTGGTCAAGCACGTCAAGAAGTTAGAGAAAGTACAAAGGTTTGCAACAAGGCTAGTCCCAGAGCTCAAGGGAATGTCGTACGAGGAAAGGTTAAGGGAAATCGGACTGACGACACTGGAGGACAGAAGGGTCAGGGGAGACATGATAACGACATACAAGATACTGCGGGGAATAGACAAGGTGGACAAGAGATAGGATGTTCCAGAGAGGGGAAACAGGGACAAGGGGTCACTACTGGAAGCTGAAGACTCAGACGAGTCACAGGGACGTTAGGATGTATTTCTTCAGTCACAGAGTTGTTAGCAAGTGGAATAGCCTAGCAAGTGAAGTAGTGGAGGCAGGAACCATACATAGTTTTAAGAAGAGGTATGACAAAGCTCAGGAAGCAGAGAGAGAGAGGACCCAGTAGCGATCAGTGAAGAGGCGGGGCCAGGAGCCGAGTCTCGACCCCTGCAACCACAATTAGGTGAGTACACACACACACACACACACACACACACATACATACAGACACACACACACACCAGTGAAGAGGCGGGGCCAGGAGCTTGGACTCGACCCCTGCAACCTCAACTAGGTGAGTACACACACACAGACAGACAGACAGACAGACACACACACACACACACGCACGCACACGCACACACACGCATACACACACACACACATAACAGGCCTAGTGTCTAATCGACATGTGCCTAGGACAAAATGGTAACTAACACACGTACACACACGTGCACACACGTGCACACACACACACACACACACACACACACACACACACTGGTGTAAACACGGTTGAGTCATACCAACATTATGTTTATCTTGGGATTTAGTTTTATACACAATTTTATGCATTTATTTATTCATCTTAATATTTTGTAATTTTAGGCCCCAGCAACGAGTGGGAATAAGTGTGTACAGGTTGTTCTTGCGCCCAGCAACCCACAGCAACCAGACTTTGTATTCATTTTGTAAAGAAGTTAAAAATATTATATATAGTATTCAATTCGGTAGTAAACTTAATTAAACAAGTGACAGTCTACAAGGCTGTTTTAATATTCAACATACACAAGTGACGACAGTGTTATGAGTAGGAGTATAACATGACTGGTGAAGACGTAGGGAGCTGAAGAGTAAGGTCATCTTTACTGTCATTGACATTAAATATTGCAGTTAACCCTCGCTTGCAGAAAATACCATTTTCTCCATTTTCTGTCAAGTAAAAGTTTTGTGGCGGAGAGCTGACGTAATGTGCTTGATACGGGCAGAAGGGAGGTAACACTTTCCCTGTGCTTATTGTGCATCTTGTGTTGCTTGTTCACGATTACTGTGTGTATTATATATAGATAAACATATTCGTAGATTTGTGAGGGGTGCCAGTATTGCTAAGTAGCAGAAGATTGATGGATCTATGAACTACGCCAACTAGGGATTGACAACGACACACTATGACATCCAGAAACTTGTGTTATCGTCTATGTTTTATAACTCTGTATAATTAATCTGTGTGTGGATTATCTTTCCTGTTGTGGATACATGCTCTTTGAAAGCAATTCAGGAACCCTTACTCTCCTATACATTATTGTCAGTATTTGTTTTAGAATCTATGAAAGTGATGTGTATCTCTGTATAACATACTAACAAGAATCCAAAATTATTATTATTATTATTATTATTATTATTATTATTATTATTATTATTATTACCTTAGGATGCAGTTCAACACTGGCCATTGCATGAAGTTGACTCACCTGTAAAGAAAACAACAAAGTTACACAGAAAGATCAGAACAAGGCAGTAATACAAATACGTAGTAACAACAAACCATGAAACACTTATGCCAGGCCAGGTCCACTGTATGTGTTCAGGGAATACATGAAGAACAAAAAGGGTACAATATCGTGACTGGAACAATACACAACACGCACATAAGAGAGAGCAGCTTACGACGACGTATCGGTCCCACTTGGACCATGTACAAGGTGATCCAAGTCGGACCGAAACATCGTCGTAAGCTTTTCTCTTTCCTATGTCCGGGTTATTTGTGCAGTGTAGGGAATACATGCATGCTACGCATACACTGAACACGCTTCATACGTATGTATACATCGACTCCAGGCTGAAGGACTGATTTCCTCAAACTCCTTCCAATCTTCAACCATTCTTCTCTGTATTAAACTGAGGAAGCCACTGGTTGGCAAAACGTTTCCACAATAAAGATACCCAAGTGTTGCACAAGTGTTATTCATCATAAGCACAACAAACAGTGGAAGATCAAGCCAAATTAAATTAAATTTAGCAAGATCTGATATATCCGCAGTGTGCTGCTGTCTTATTCTATATGACAGTGCGAAAAAAATACGCGTCCGTCATATGCCATCACAAACGATGGTTTACAGAGTTGAAACGTGTTAGCCCGAGGTGGGAGAGTTATGTAGGGCAATGATAAGGCAGGAAGGAGGGAGGGATGGAGGGACGTTGACGAACAATGACGAAGACCTTATTTAAATTGGGGGAGGGGGTTCTTGGGAATGGGTGTCGACTGGTTGGTGATAGTGAGTGAAGGGGAAGAAGAGAGGGAGTGTATCACTTTTATTTAAATAAAAATCATTAGGTACAGGGATACCTTCCTACCTGATTACTTGCAGCAGGTACATTAATTTTTATAATATAATATTGCGAAGACTGAAGTTTTAACACGATTCTCTCAGGATGCGACTCACAGCAGTCACCTAACACACAGGTACCTATTTTTTACTGCTAGGCAGGCATAGGCAGCAAAAGTTACTTCGATATACCGAGTTTCGAGTCTTTCTACTCCCGGAGCCCGGCCATCGGCCAGGCTCGTTGGTGTACTCACCTATCTGTGGTTGCAGAGGTCGATTCATAGCTCCGGCCCCCGCCTCTTCACTGGTCGCTACTAGGCCCTCTCTCTCCCCCTGATCCATGAGCTTTATCACACCTCGTCTTACAACTATGTATGGTTCCTGCTTCCACTACGTCGCTTGCCAGACTATCCCACTTCTTGACAACTCTATGACTAAAGAAATACTTCCTAACATCTCTGACTCGTCTGAGTCTTCAATGTCCAATTGTGACCCCTTGTTTCTGTGTCCCATCTCTGGAACATCCTGTCTCTGTCCACCTTGTCAATTCCTCGCAGTATTTTGTATGTCGTTATCATGTCTCCCCTGACCCTCCTGTCCTCCAGCGTCGTCAGGCCGATTTCCCTTAACCTTTCTTCTGGTACTAGTCTTGTTGCAAGCTTTTGCATTTTCTCTTAATTTCTTGACGTGCTTGACCAGGTGTGGGTTCCAAACTGGTGCTGCATACTCCAGTATGGGCCTGACGTACACGGTGTACAGAGTCTTGAACGATTCCTTACCAAGGTATCGGAACGCTATTCTCAGGTTTGTCAGGCGCCCATATTCTGCAGCAGTTATCTGGTTGATGTGCGTCTCAGGAGATGTGCTCAGTATTATACTCACCCCAAGATCTTTTTCCTTGACTGAGGTTTGCAGTCATTGGCCACCTAGCCCATACTCTGCGGTCTTCTTTGCCCTTCCCCGATCTTCATGACTTTACATTTGGCGGGGTTAAATTCGAGCCAGTTGGTGGAGCAGGCTTGCAGCCTGTCCAGGTCTCTTTGTAGTCCTGCCTGATCCTCATCCGATCTAATTCTCATTAACTTCACATCTGCAAACAGGGACATTTCCGTCATATTATTCACATATACCAAAAATAGCACTGGTCCTAGGACTGACCCCTGCGGAACCCCGCTCGTCACAGGCGCCCACTCTGACACCATCACGTACCATGCCTCGTTGTTGCCTCCCTGTCAGGTATTCTCTGATCCATTGGAGTGCCCTTCCTGTTACGCGTGCCTAATCCTCAAGCTTTTGCATTTATCTCTTATGAGGAACTGTGTCGAAGGCCTTCTTGCAGTCCAAGAAAATGAAGTCTACCCACCCCTCTCTCTCGTATCTTACTGCAGTTACCTTGTCATAAAACTCCAGTAGGTTTGTGACACAGGATCTTCCTTCCCTGAATCTGTGCTGGTTGTCGCTTATAAGCTTATTCCGTTCTAGGTACTCCACTACTCTCCTCCTGATAATCTTCTCCATGACTCTGCATACTATATACGTCAGTGACACTGGTCTGTAGTTTAGTGTTCGTGTCTGTCTTTCTTAAAAATGGGAACTGCATTTGCCGTCTTCCATACCTCAGGTATTTGTCCAGTTGCAATGGATGTGTTGAAAATTGTTGTTGGTGGCACACACAGCATCTCTGCTCCCTCTCTAAGGATCCACAGAGAGATGTCCAGTCCCACCGCTTTTGAGGTATCAAGTTCGTTTAGCAACTTCTTCACCTCCTCCTCGGTTGTATCTCATCCAGCACTTGTTGGTATATCCCTTGTTGGTCTACCCTTCTGTTCTGACTTCCCGGAGTCCATTTGGTCTCCACTGTAAATACTTCCTTAAATCTCATGTTGAGCTCCTCACATACTTCTTGGTAGTTTCCTGTGAGCTCCCTACCTTCTTTTCTCAGCCTGATTACCTGGTCCTTGACTGCTGTCTTCCTCATGATGTTGCTATACAACAGCTTCGGGTCAGACTTGACTCTTGATGCATTGTTTTCGTACTGTCGCTGGGCCTCCTTTCTCATCTGTGCACATTCGTTTCTGGCTCTTTGACTAATCTCTATTTTGCTGGGTCCTTATTCTTCTGTACTTTTTCCATTCTCAGGCACACTTAGTTTTTGCCTCCCTACACATTTGGGTAAACCAAGGGCTCGTTCTAGTCTTCCCATTATTTCTGTTGCCCTTGGGAACAAACCTCTCCTCTGCCTCCTTGCATTTTGTCACGTAGTCCACCATTTCGTTTACTGATTTTCCTACCAATTCTCTTTCCCACTAAACCTCCTGCAGGAAGTTCCTCATCCCTGTGTAGTCCCCGATTTTGTAGTTTGGCGTCTCCCTTCTTGCTCCTGTTACTCTTTCCACATTTAACTATGTAATCAAAGCTCAGAACCATATGATCCCTAGCTTCTAGGGGCCTTTCTTATGTAATGTCCTCGATGTCCGAACTACTCAGGGTGAATACGTGGCCCAGTCTTGCTGGCTCATTCTCATCTGTCTCTGGTAGTGTCCTTAACATGTTGATGCATGAGGTGTTCCAGTACCACATCCATCAACTTGCCTCTCCATGTTTCGGGACCCCCATGTGGCTCCAGGTTTTCCCAATCTCCTTGTGACTGAAATCGCCCATGACTAGTAGCTTAGCTCTACCCGTGTGAGCTCTTCTAGCCACCTCAGTTAATGTATCCGCCATTGCTCTGTTGCTATCTTCATATTATTCTCTTGGCTTCCTGCAGTTCTGTGGTACGTTGTACATCACTGCAATGACTACTCTGTCCCCCAACACTGAATTGTACCTTTCGCCCATTTCGTCCACTCCTTCCACTTCCTCAAATCTCCATGGTGTAAGGCGTAAGTAAACTTGCTTAAATGTTTTCATGTAGCAAGGGATCGAAACCAGGACATAATGACTGCGAGACGAATGCTCTCACCAGTGAGCTAAGAGGCCCCCTGAAGAGGACTGTGGGGTGGGTGAATGGGGGTGGGGTGGGGGGGAGGAGTTGGTGAATGGGGGGAGGGGTAGGGGGGAGGAAGGGAAGCGTGATGAGGCGTGCTGGAGAAATTGTTGAAGATCACCAGCACGAGGCTTGCCTGTCAGACACGCCAACTCCAACACACTTCCCAGCACTAACATAAACCGTCACCACGTACTTCCATCATCACGTGCTACAACGACCACGTGCTACAACGACCACGTACTTCGTGACCACGTACTACCATTACAACACACTACCACCATTTATTTCGTATTATTTTCGAAGTTACTTCAATAACGAATTTACACTCTACAAAATAAATGTTGCTTAATCAGCTAAGATCGAACACTAAAAAAATCTACATTTTCATGACCAACTGATCCCGGCTCCAGCAAAGCTCCTAGCACAAATATCACCCCTCGATGTCTACACAGCTCCTAGCACAAATATCACCCCTCGATGTCTACACAGCTCCTAGCACAAATATCACCCCTCGATGTCTACACAGCTCCTAGCACAAATATCACCCCTCGATGTCTACACAGCTCCTAGCACAAATATCACCCCTCGATGTCTACACAGCTCCTAGCACAAATATCACCCCTCGATGTCTACAAAGCTCCTAGCACAAATATCACCCCTCGATGTCTACAAAGCTCCTAGCACAAATATCACCCCTCGATGTCTACAAAGCTCCTAGCACAAATATCACCCCTCGATGTCTACAAAGCTCCTAGCACAAATATCACCCCTCGATGTCTACACAGCTCCTAGCACATATGGCACCCCCTTAATGCGCAGATCCTATCAAAACTTCTAGCACGTCCAGGTCCCAGCAAACCTACTTGGAAAGACGGCAACCTTCGCCTTGTCTTCATAGTCAACTAGTTAGGGTGTGTGCTCATAAATTAGCCTCGTTCGCTACCCAGCTCTTCAGACTTGAGACTTCAGTGGTCTACCGCTTCCTTCCCACTCCCCACAAACTCTTAATATGGAGTAACACCTCTATTATAGATTTTTATGCAGCACCAACCAGCAGACTCGCTGATGTATGAACACAAAGGCAAGTTGCAGAACAAGCTTATATAAAGCCTGGAGCTGACCAAAAAAAGGCGTTCTCAAATTGCAAAGAAATAAAATATCAGGAATATCTTTAGAAACTCACTACGAAGCAAAAGACTTGGCAGACGATGCAACATCCCCCCAATGAAAAGCAGGGGTGTCACTAGCACGTTAAGAGACCATACAATAAGTGTCAGGGGCCCGAGACTGTTCAACTGCCTCCCAGCATACATAAGGGGGATTACCAACAGACCCCTGGCAGTCTTCAAGCTGGCACTGGACAAGCACCTAAAGTCGGTTCCTGACCAGCCGGGCTGTGGCCCGTACGTTGGTTTGCGTGCAGCCAGAAGCAACAGCCTGGTTGATCAGGCTCTGATCCACCAGGAGGCCTGGTCACAGACCGGGCCGCGGGGGCGTTGACCCCCGGAACTCTCTCCAGGTAAACTCCAGGTAGAAAACTGACCAGATGGAATCTGCACAACCAATAGTTTCATTAACCTGCCACTAGATGTAGTTTACCAGAGTCGAAAATTTGAAGGCGAACTGATGAGGCATTTTTAGGTTATAAATGAAAACCTGGGAAGAGCACTGTACATAAGAATGTGACCGGCTCTATAATAGAGCAGTAGAAAACTTTAATAATCCATAAAAAAATACGAGTTATTAAAAGTCCTCAGTTATATTCCGCTTCAAATTCGCCAAAATTCTGTAATAAAACAAATATTCTTACAAGAAACTAAACTCTTGACGCACAAAATCGTATTAACACGATCGGAAACAAACCACGGAACGGGTGGTGAGGCCTGAACCCATGGCAAGTCCGAAAACTGAAATGTTGCATATTTCGTATGAGCCAACACGCTGGACACTTGAAGGATTGAACTAAAATTTTGAAAACTGATACTTATACAGCCTAAGATCAATGCAAAATTTTCTGTAATTATGATACACCAACGTTTAGGGACGGACCAGAAGGTGTATCCTCCAATTATACAGAAACCAATTTCTAAAATAAAACTGGCATATTAAAACTTACACATCAAAATCAATGCAAACTTCGTTTTAGATTTAGAACTCACCATCACAGAGTTTGATGTCGATTAGCAGATATTCTCTTGTTACTGCTCTGAAACCAACCATCTCAAGCACTGTATATTAACTCAACATTTGCATTAACACAGCCTAAACCCAAGTGACTATAATTATGTCCACTAGATAAATCAACCATTCAAAATTTAAGCCATTGAGAAGAGACATGTCCAAAGTTATTTCATGGAAAATACTGCACCACTTTAACAATAAAACTGCTACACTGGCTAGATCAACCAGACTGTGATGGTTATGCGATGGCAGTGGGCCTCCAGCAGTAACAGCCTGGTTGACCAGGCTAGCACCAGACAAGCCTGGCCCATAGCCGGGCTCCGGGAGTAGAAAGACTCGCAACTCATCAAAAGGCATATAGGTATATACATGCCAATTAAAATACCAACTTTTTCAGTAGGATAAAGTATTATTGCAAGTCTAAAGCCGTTGACAGGATTCTTAAGGTATCGACGGAAACCTTAGCCAAGAAAGATCTACCTAAAGTTGACCAAAGGTCACCTGTACGTGTTAATATTTGCATCAAAATTTCTCTAGTTACAGTACACCAGCGAGGAAAAATTTCAAGCTGATCACATGAAGCTTTTTAATGTTATTAACAAAACCTTTAAGGGGGAACAGAAAAAAATTTTGTGTCAACCACTTAAAACATCCTGATATCTAATTCTCTTCAGTTTAAAAACACAAGTTTGTGAAATTTTTTTAGAAAATTAATTTTGATTTTTAAGTAATTTCATTGCCCATGTACCCTCCTCCTCATTCATTCTCATTATCTCTGTCTCTCTTATACACTCAGACATACATTTTCACTCTTGCTAGCTAGGAATATTTCATGAGGTTTACCTAGGACACATGTTTCCTTCATACACTCTCTCTCCTTCACCCACCTCCTCTGTTTAGCCCTTTCTATCCAATCTCTTTCTTGCACTCGTAAAAATCTCACCGGAGTTCCCCAGAGCTTCCTTCTTGCACCTCACCTCTTTCCTCGATGTCAGTTATCTTCTGCTAACAGCCCCGAGACTTCACGGGCAAGCAGGTGACATCAACCATCTCAAGAATATGTTTCCTCAGGTCAATGGAAGGGATTTCGTTGGAGCTCCCTGAAGGAGGGTTCACACACCACCACAACAGCTCTCAACACTGCACAGCCTGCCACCATCACACGCCTGGGACGCACTACCACGCCCCTCACATTTACTGTATGCTAACCACTCCAGCATACCTCTGGCAAGTAAGAGTGTGTATGTGTGTGTATGTGTGTGTATGTGTGTAGTGTGTGTGTAGTGTGTGTGTGTGTGTAGTGTGTGTGGTGTGTGTGTGGTGTGTGTGTAGTGTGTGTGTAGTGTGTGTGTGTGTGTGTGTGTGTGTGTGTGTGTGTGTGTGTGTGTGTGTGTGTGTGTGTGTGTGTGTGTGTGTGTGTGTGTGTGTGTGTGTGTGTGTGTGTGTGTGTGTGTGTGTGTGTAGTGTGTGTGTGTAGTGTGTGTAGTGTGTGTGTGTGTAGTGTGTGTTGTAGTGTGTGTGTGTGTGTAGTGTGTGTGTGTGTGTGTGTGTAGTGTGTGTGTGTGTGTGTGTGTGTGTGTGTGTGTGTGTGTGTGTGTGTGTGTGTAGTGTGTGGTGTGTGTGTGTTGTGTGTGTGTAGTGTGTGTGTGTGTGTAGTATGTGTGTGTGTGTAGTATGTGTGTGTGTGTGTGTGTAGTGTGTGTGTGTTGTGTGTGTGTGTGTGTGTGTGTGTGTGTAGTGTGTGTGTGTGTGTGTAGTGTTGTTTGTGTGTAGTGTGTGTGTGTAGTGTGTGTGTGTAGTGTGTGTGTGTGTGTGTGTGTGTGTGTGTGTGTGTGTGTGTAGTGTGTGTGTGTGTACTCGACTATTTGTAGTTGCAGGGGTCGATCCACAGCTCCTTGCCCCGCCTCTTCGCTGATCGCCATTAGGTCTACTCTCTCCCTGCTCCAAGAACTAACCACTGCACAACATACTACCTTTGGCGAGTGTGAGTGTTGCTTCACAATCTTCAAAACTAGTTCACTAAAAGTACAATATTCAAATAGCCTCAAAGAGAAGTCTCATAATTTTTCCCCGAAGCCTCATCATCATCGAGCCAATGGACCCCCCCCACTATGGACCCCCACACCTACACCTAAAGGATGACCCCATTTATATTATAAAAACCAGTGTTAATAATTCTTCATATTCACCATTCATACACTATTTACTTTTTAACAAAATAATAAGTATTACCTAAATTCTTGGTATATTTATCAGGCACTAAAAGCACTATACCATCAGTATACATGGTTATATATAACCATATCATACCTGTGACCGATTTCTAGAGTAGCGGTACCCATCGCAGCCTCGAGCTACAAGTTCCCTCCTGGTCAACTAGGCTGTTACTGCTAAATATTAAATCCTAACATATTTCCGGTGGAGCTCTACATGCTATCATCAATGTTTCTGATCTGGTACGTTATATTTTGAATTTTGTAATGTTATCATCACTGTGAACGTTATGTTATCATCACTGTGAACGTTATCATCACTGTGAACGTTCTTAGGTTATCACTGTGAACGTTCTTATGCTAAGGTTATCATCACTGTGAACGTTATGTTATCACTGTGAACGTTATTATGCTGTTATCATCACTGTGAACGTTCTTATGTTATCACTGTGAACGTTCTAATGTTAATTAAGGTTATCATCACTGTGAACGTTCTTATGCTAAGGTTATCATCACTGTGAACGTTATGCTAAGGTTATCATCACTGTGAAGTTCTTATGTTATCATCACTGTGAACGTTATGCTAAGGTTATCATCACTGTGAAGTTCTTATGTTATCATCACTGTGAACGTTATGCTAAGGTTATCATCACTGTGAAGTTCTTATGTTATCATCACTGTGAACGTTATGTTATCACTGTGAACGTTATGTTATCACTGTGAACGCTCTTATGTTATCACTGTGAACGTTATGTTATCACTGTGAACGTTCTGTTATCACTGTGAACGTTATGTTATCATCACTGTGAACGTTATGTTATCACTGTGAACGTTATGTTATCACTGTGAACTTTATGTTATCATCACTGTGAACGTTCTTATGTTATCATTGTGAACGTTCTTATGTTATCATTGTGAACGTTATGTTATCATCACTGTGAACGTTATGTTATCATTGTGAACGTTCTTATGTTATCACTGTGAACGTTATGTTATCATCACTGTGAACGTTCTTATGTTATCATCACTGTGAACGTTCTTATGTTATCATCATTGTGTACGTTCTTATGTTATCGCTGTGAACGTTATGTTATCACTGTGAACGTTATGTTATCACTGTGAACGTTATGTTATCACTGTGAACGTTCTTATGTTATCACTGTGAACGTTATGTTATCACTGTGAACGTTATGTTATCACTGTGAACGTTCTTATGTTATCACTGTGAACGTTATGTTATCACTGTGAACGTTATGTTATCATCATTGTGAACTTTCTTATGTTATCACTGAACGTTCTTATGTTATCACTGTGAACGTTCTTATGTTATCATCACTGTGAACGTTATGTTATCACTGTGAACGTTCTAATGTTAAGGTTATAACTGCTATTGCCACCTTTGTTGAATGGGGTAATAACTGTCCTTTTTAATGACTGACTTTCATATTCCAAAGAATATTAAAGGCAGGTGACAGGGGCTTCTTGCCATGCGGCATCACGTGACGTCACACATGCTTGCCACTGAGCCTAACAAGGGGTCAACTATGTAAAACATATGGATGGTACTATGATACTCAGATAACATATTCATATAATACAAGGGATCAGCAACTATGCTGACAGATGAACATGTAGTTCCACGAGTCTGAGCTAGGGCAGAGTGCATGATTGTGCCTGTAACCCACACAAGTCTGGCGCTCCATGAAACACAATGTACAAGCCAGCGTGGGTGTGCGGCACCTGGCACCTGACTAGGGTGAAAGGAAGGAGGTTACAAATCCTTAAGATGACGGGTGCCAAGTGTGCCACCACAGACAAGGTTGGGTGCTCCCTACTGCCACCTATCTCGCTGCCGCCGCCGCCTCCGTCTCTGGCACCATAAGTGTCTTAAAAACCTTGGTAATAATGCCAGAGATGTGAACGTAGTACTAACAGCAGGTGCTCTTAAGGTGAGGAGAAGTACCACCATCTAACAATCCTTACTTAATACACCTAACCTAATTCTCGTCTAATATACTCCTTACTTTATTTAAGCTAACTGAACCTATATCTAAGCTAATTCAACACTTACCTAACTTAATGAAACTCTTACGTAACGTAAGGAAGCCCTTGCCTACACTAACCAAACCACTCACATACTTACCTAACGTAACCAAATTCATAACCTAACTCCATCTTACCTAATGAAACCCATCACCTAATCTAATACAATCAAAACCTTTACTTAAATTATTCTAATCCTCACCTAATCAAACTTAATGAAATATTGGATATCATCATCGCCTTACCGAAGTCTCTTACTTCATACTGAGATTTCAGCACTCTGTGACCCATCCTGTGTGATAGAATATAACATGGCAGCTACCTTGTGTTCCCACTGTGTCACTATCATACAGAATATGATACATCACGCTGGTGATGCATTATTTTTTTTAAAAACATGCTAAGGCTGCCACTATAATAGTGTTAGACGTATCTAACGTCTTTCAAATTCAATGTCTAAGGATTCATAGCTTCCCTTGAGGCAATAAGGTATGAACCAAATACCTCTGGTATACCTGTGAGCGTTCCGCCAGCCAGTGGTCGGCGAAACGTCTGCAGAATGAAGATACGCAGATGTTACACACGTGTCTTACCAACTTGTCCGCACCTGTTTACCATTAACACTGATAATTTGGGTTGGGCGAATATTCTTGTTAGTGGGTTTGTTTGAGGACTTCCCAAGTATGAGACAGTAGACCTACTGCAGTGTTCTTCCTCCTTTCTTATGTTCATATAAAGATCCACCCAGATGTTGCACAATAAGCACAAGATCCAGGGTGTAAAACGTTGTAGACTTACCAAGTGGAGTCTGCATGGTAGACACACTGGTAGCTACCAAGCTCTGCAACTGAGTTGAGGCACGTAAACAGATCTTCTCTGTCAAGATTAACTGTGTATATACGAAACTTAAAAAAAACAAGAGGCCTTGTGGAAAGTCAGTGGACTCTTGGCATATATGATTCTCAGAAGCCAAGACCTACTTAACAGCAGAGGGAAGTGGGGTGTAGCGAGTGTGTCCTACCATCACCAAAGTATGGGAGAGACACACTCAGTAGGGGAAGCAAGGGACAGGGGACGTGGGTGAAGGGAGATGGGCGGTAGAAGGGGTATGGGCAATGGATGTGAGAGAAGGGGATATACCATGAGTTTCAAGTGTCTTACTACTATCGGAGCCCGGCCATGGGCCAGGCTCGTCTGGTGCTAGCCTGGTCAACCAGGCTGTTGCTAGGTTTCCTCCTATCCTTAGAAAGGTAACATGCTAGGTGTTAATCTCCATACTAGTCAAGTGTGAGGTAAGTACTAAGCATTAGAGACAAGTCTATATATATATCGTATTTAAGAGACGAGGAACCAGGGTCAACACACAAGTTTTAACAGTTAATGCTTGTCTCTAACTGCAGACACTACACGACATGTGACTACCAGTCACTACTTTGTGGAGGAGCACGAGACTGAACGTGCTCACTCTCTCACACTCTCTCTTGTTCTCTTTTTTCTTTCTATAGGTCTCTTCATTTTTCTCTTGGTCTTTTTTCTGTCTCGGTCTCTCTCTCTCTCTCTCTCTCTCTCTCTCTCTCTCTCTCTCTCTCTCTCTCTCTCTCTCTCTCTCTAGCCCCGAAAACGAGACCAGAACAGCCCCTGAACGGGGCTAGGTAAGGGAAATGGATCAAGTTCTAGGAAGGCAGCTCAACATCCTTGGAGCAAGAACCCTTCACCCCTGATGGCTCAACAACAAAGTTTACATTCTTCAGATCATCAAGAATGAAACTAAACAATGAAGTAACGAAAAACGAAAGTTAACGAAAAACATACTTGTGACCTGTTTCCAGTGTTGTCCTACCTGCGCCTGCTCCGCCAGGCTGTTGGTGCTAGCGGCCCGCAGCCCCACACACCCATCATAACTGATCACTTTAAAAAAAAATCAGTAAAAGGCCATAAATTATCAGACTTTTTATTTCTGCTGTGATAAACACGTCTATACTCGTTCCTCCAATATATCCCAGGTGTGTCGGTAGCAGGTTGAAGAGTCTTGAACCACGGATGCTGACAGCAGGGGAGAGGGAGAGAGAGAGAGAGAGAGAGAGAGAGAGAGAGACTGAAAACCAGTACTGTTACTTGGATTATTTATTCAATAATACCATTATCAGACAGTGAACACACAGAAAATCAATTATAACAATCAGATCTCAACAGATGCTAAACATCAAATTAATACAAGTAACAAGAAGAAAAGGATACATAAAATAACGAATAAAAACTATAAACAGTATAAACATACATACACAGTATGTATTAGCAAACAAATGGGTATCACCAGGCTGCTAATATTGAGTGTTGGCAAATTCAGGTTGGACAATGAGGATATCCTCAAGTGCCCCAGAGCAGATAATTTACACCGGTCCAAGTACCTCATTCCACCAGGCCTAGTCACTGACAACTGAACACTCAGTTCTTATATTATGGTTAAGGTACTGTGTTTTCTCGACTGAGGTTAGAGAGAGAAAAGGAGGGTAAGTTTATTTAGGAACAGGTACATACGAGTACAATTATCGTACATAGTGTAAATTACCTACGATAACTAAAAAAAATCAGTTTAAGGACAAGTTGGTGAGAAGGATGAAGTTGGGAGAGGGGAGAGGTTGTTGAGGAGAGAGAAGAGGTTGCTGAGGAGAGAAGAGGTTTGTGAGGGGAGGGATGAAGCTGGAGAGGGGAGACGTTGGTGAGGGGAGGGGAGGGATGAGGTTGGAGAGGGCGTGGAGCAGTGCGGGAACATCCGTATATAACCAGCAGTGTTAGGTGTGGGGGGCCCGGTATAAAGAGTGAGGCCAGTCTACCACCACTGTCACACAACACACCAGCCCTGCCACGCTGCTGTCCACTCAGTGAGTCACTTCTTCACACCCTCTACACTCACACTAACTCAACTACTCTTCTGCCCATCTCACTTCAGTGGTATTTTCCGCCACCTCACCTCAAATAGTTTATCGATGGATACCTAAACTCAAACCGTATCGAGGCATTCTGTCGAACAGCTGTTACGTGAAGCAATTTGTGACCATGTGAGGCCAAGAGAACTACAGTGATAAGTGTGGCCCCCTCTGGCCACCTAATTGGAGGGAAACTGTATTAAGGTGTTTGAGTGGTCATCTGAGGGGAAATTGCACCATTCTTGTAGCCGTGTTAGGGCAGAAACATTCCTCAGTACCACGGTAGGGCAATGTACCATTCTAGTGGCCGTGTTAGGGAAGGAACGAACCTTAGGTACAACTACAGTGACTCGTAACCATCGTCTCTTTTCAAACGTATTCACCAAGGACAAGTGTCGAGCCGGCTGCTGTTCCCGCCAGATACCGGCCTCCCGGTTACGTATTTTTTTTTATAGTTTATATGTAAATGTTCGGTTTAATGTGCGAAAGTAACCCGTGGACTTGACGTTAGTACCGTACACATCATACTTTTTCTACTCGCTTATGACTGACTAGCTTATACTAACCTGACCTAATGTAAACCTAACCTTGTGTAAGTACTAATGTACACAGTACTTTCCTGTACCTCTCTTATTGCGATGTTTGGTTCTCCTGAACATCACCTCACGTCTACCTCTAGGAGAACATAGCTAGGGAAATTCTAAGATAGTTTAATAACTTTACAACATCATGAGCAAGGTTAAGTATGGGTGCTATGTTTGTTTTGGTCTGCCTACCTGGAGGGTATTTCGGGGGTCAATGTCCCAGCGGCCCGGTCCACGACCAGGCCTCGCGGTGGATCAAGGACCTGATGAACTAAGCTGTTACCGCCGGCCGCACGCAATCTAACATACGAACCACAGCCTGGTTGGTCAGGCAGCGGGAGACTGGTGGTGGGAGGCAAGAGGACAGTAAGTACCACCTGCCTTACTTTACCTGTGAAAGCCATATTACATCTCCCTCCCCACACTGCATGGCACAAGAGCCAAGATTACTGGCAGTTGCTTCCACTTCCCTGGCTTAGTCGAGCTTCGCTGACACCCCACAATTGTCGCTCAACTGCAACCCCACACAACTCACCCAACAACAGGAAACCAACAGAAGACACAACAGAAAACAAAAAACGTATCAAGAAAACGCAAGCAATTCAACAAAAACAGAAAAAGAACAAGCTAAGCAACTGAAGAACAGCAACTACATGAAGGCAACAGCACTTCAACAGGTAGACAAATCTCTACAACAGGAAGACAACAGAATGCCACTAACAGCACGACACAAACACGTCAGCTCAATAAAACGACCTAATAGATTTAGTGCCACAGCCAATATAAACAATGGCATAAACAGTAGTATACCTGTGACAGATTTCAAGAGTCTTACTTCACTGAAGAATTCAGTCGCACCGTCCCTTACTAATACACCTTCGTCCCTCTGAAGAGAACCACTGCTCCTTCAAAGTGAACTACCACACATCTGAAGTACAATGCCACTCCTTCAAGTGAACCACAGCCCCGTCAAAGAGAACCATAGCCTCTTCAAAGTGAACCATAGCCCCGTCAAAGTAACCAGTGCCCCTTGACATTGAACACTACCTTCCAAGTGAACCATCCCCAAGTGAATTATATCTTCCAAGTGAACTCACTCTTACAAGTGAACCCTTCCAAGTGAACTCTCCCTTACAAGTGAACCCATCCTTCGAAGTGATATGTACTGACCATTTAAGGTAGTCAATACTTGGAAAGCAAACAACATCCTTCAAGTGCACAGCCGCCACTTGCATTACTTTTGTAAAGTATTGTTTCCTTTATGCGTACCAAACGATAGTTAGTGAACTATCCAGAGGAAAGACTGGGAACGATACTTAGTGAACTATCCACTGGAAAGAATGGGAAGGGGAAAAATAATACTAGGGATAGATGTAGAAAATAGATGAACACTCCTGTAACTTGCAAGAGGATTATGGAGTGACCAAGAGGAGCTGCTGGAATCTGACCGCCCGTTCTCGGTCCTCCTAAAGGAAGGAATGTATTACTAGCCAGTCTGAGTTCTCTGAGAGAATACTAACAGCTTACCAGCCCTTACAGATCCTCTGAAGGGCTAGAGGAATCGTTATCAGCCCTGCTGAAGGGTCTGTTAGAGTTGCTGCAGCCCCTTCTGGACTAGGAAAAGGTAAGAATTATCAGATCTTATGGGGGGAGGGGAACCTTAGTGAAGGACAGGTGAGCACTGGGAGTCGAGGCGCTGCAGCAGGTGCTGGGAGTCAAAGTGCTGATCAGGCTATTCCTGCTGGGTGCATGAATAGCCAAGATCATCTCTTGGGCCTGGGCACCGTTGCTGGCACTTGGCATTCACACACGTGGCCCTTCTGGCACTCCCCACTGCACTAGATATCTAGGAACACCTTCTGCTCCTCCTCTACCATCACAACCACGCCACGCACCATCCATTCCACGCCACGCACCATCCATTCCACGCACGTTCTATCGCATCTCTTGTTAGGTAAGACACATATGCAACAGTTAGACAACTTTATTCCGAAACGTTTCGCCTACACAGTAGGCTTCTTCAGTCGAATACAGAAAGTAGGCAGGAACAGTAGAGATGTGAAGACGATGTAATCAGTCCATCACCCTTGTATTCGTAGAATTTGAGGTTGTCAGTCCCTCGGCCTGGAGAAGTTCAGTTCCATAGTCAGGAACTATCTGAAGATCAAGCGACAGTGCGGAGACTGTCGGAAGGAGAGGTGCAGGGTAGTAGTAGTAGTAATGAGAATGTAGCCACTGAGAGGTCATGTCCCTCTCAGATCCAACACTTCTCACTTGAAAAGCTTGTCCAAGGTGTTTTCTGTACCAAGATGCCATGTGTTGCAGTGTCTGACAAGACACTGCAACACATGGCATCTTGGTACAGAAAACAGGGGAGGGACTGACAACCTCAAATTCTACGACTACAAGGGTGATGGACTGATTACATCGTCTTCACATCTCTACTGTTCCTGCCTACTTTCTGTATTCGACTGAAGAAGCCTACTGTGTAGGCGAAACGTTTCGGAATAAAGTTGTCTAACTGTTGCATATGTGTCTTACCTAACAACCTGTCGGTATTGTATACCATTTTGATGTTCATCGCATCTCTTACACGCAAGCACCAAACCACACATGCCCGAAACTACGCCACTGTAACCGTGACAGCTAAAATTATCCGAGAAGGTGTGTACTGGGAAACAAGGAGAGGTAAGGACTGTCTGAAGGAAATACGGTGATATACTGGTCATGACTGCCTCAGGCAGACGGGCAGGTGTCTGTCTGTCTGTCTGTCTGTCTACTGTTACGCAGTCCAGTAATAAAATTGGAATATTTACAAATGCATAATCACACCAGTCGAAACTTTCAAGCTTAACATTTTACACAAAGTTAAGCGTTGCAGTAGTGTTGTGGTAGGTCGCAAAGGAAGGAAACATGACCCAGAAGTTTCTTGAACACTATTACATACGCCATGAAGATAAGTAACTGCCCAACTAATGATTATATCAGCTCTGTTGCTTCTCTCTTCTGGTGGTGTGGAGTCGAGTTCCTAAGCCTCTCCTTATAGTGCTTCCTCCCCTCCCCCCTTACGATACGAACCTCCTTGACAACTACTGGACCTCTGGATTCATTTTAGGCTTGATCAGGTGCGGCTGTCCATACTGACACTGTATACTCTAGGAGACCCGAGTATAGCGTCCTAATTCTTTTGTCATGGTTCTCGCATACATCTCATAGGGAAGGAAGTATGGTCGATGAGTATTTTGGGTAATGAATTTGGTGCTATACTCATTCTCAGATCTTCCTTCTTGGTGGGAAAATAAACACCAATACAATATAATGTGATCCTTTATTGACTACGTTTTGCCGACACAGTGGCCTTTATCAAGTCACAAACAAATCTACCTGGGTAGAGTACATACAGTGTGGGGAGTCAGGTGGAGAATGTTATCTTGTTTATCTTCAGTGTCACAACTCCCAGCTTGTATTACGTGTCGGGTCATCTTGCTTCCCTTTCATAATCTCATGACTTTGCACATACCATGATTGAATTCATGTAGTTATCTTCCTCGCCAAACACGCAGCTTCTTCAAGTCGTCTGGCTACTTCACCAGTTACTCTCGGTATTAATTTTGCATAATGTGTGACATTGGATTAACTTTTCTCCGGGAGGTCTTAACGTATAGCAGGAAAAAACTGTGGTCCAAGCAGTAATCCTTGGAGGACTCCACTCGCAACCCCTGCCCACTCCAGCTGGTTCCTAACACAACACTTTCCATCCCTGAAACCATGGTAGTTCTCTCTGGTGAAGCCTTTCTCTAAAATCTAGAATCTAACAGTGGGATAGACAGGAGGCATTGAGCTACAGGACGTGTGGTTTTGGAGAAAATGGTGATGGAGCAACTAGACTCTAGATGCTCCATCATCCTCCTCAGAACCCTGTCCTTCATACACGTCAAGGATAATGTTATATAGTTCAGTGACTCCTGTTTATCCCACTGCCTGAACATTTGCACTATCTTATCAGCCTTCCCTATTTTTGAAATATGTTCTAATGATATTCGCAACAGTGGTTCTGCACCTTCCTTCAGTACTCGTGGATATGTATTGTTGCAACCCATGGAACTCCCTGTTACCAGCTCTTTCAGTAGCTTAATCACTCCTTTGTTGGGCTTATTTTATCCAAGTTCCGCTGTTTTCCCTATGTTACAGTCTCAGTGTACGATGGCCTTGCAGAGTACTACAAGTTCCTTGTAACCTTCTTGGTCAACTTTGAGTACTCCTTCAGTCTTATGTTTTGATCTTTCACAGTCATCTTCCTTCTTGTGTGCTGTGAAATAATTTTGGCTCAGTTTTAGCCTTCGATCCTATATCATCAAATTAAACTGGGTGCAGAGTGGAGATGGATTCTGTGCTCATGGCCGTCTCTTCTTTTGATTCCCATTACTAATTCCTGGCCTCTTGGGCCTAATCATAACTCTTGAGACTGTGTATATAATTTGCTTTCAACACTGCCCCCCCATGCAATTCATTCCACATTTGTGTTTGTGTGTTCGAAGCAGGTGTTCCCTGCCACGCCCATTGTGGACAAAATCCCCCGCGCCCCTGGAGTGTGTGAGCGTTGCACTAACACCACGATACCTACAATGCCACAAGATGGGTTTCCATGGTAAAGTGAGCACGATTAGCAACAGTGCTCGATGAATGTGTTGACTACTGTGCAAATTGCTATTAAAGTGACCACTGTCTCTCCTTGACGGGTGTGATCGACTCTGAGTGTGTTGCTCACAGCAACAGCAGAAGGGCGAGGAGAAGGGGGAAGAGGAGGAGGGGAAAGACAAGGGAATAGGAGGACGGGAAAGAGGAGGGGGTAAAAGGAGGGGATAAAAGGCGGCGAGAAACCAAAATGGAGACGAGGCAAAACGAGGTAAGAAATGGAGAGAGGTGATTAGGAGGAGGGGAAGGATGAGGGTAGAAGAGAGGAAGGGAAGGGAAAAAGAGAAGGGGAAAATATAAAAAAAGGGGAAAAGAAAATAAGAAAAAAAGGAGGATGAGAGAGAGAGAGAAGCCAGTTACTAACAGCAATATTTAGATAAAGAACACGAATAAGGACAAGTAAACAGGGATGACCAGTGTAAACTAAAAGCTCTTACAACTGAAGTCACTCAACTTCTTAAAATTTACCTAAATTATAATTTAATCATCGCGCTAATCTTAAAACTGATATATATATATATATATATATATATATATATATATATTTTATATATATATATATATATATATATATATATATATATATCGTGCCGAATATGTAAAACTGGTCAATTAGCAAGAACTCATTTAAAATTAAGTCCTTTCCAAATTTTTCTCTTATACGTTTAAAGATATATTTTTTTCATTAATGTTAATGTAAAAATTTTTAATTTTGCACCAAAAGAAACTTAGAATACTTACCTAACCTTGTTATAACAAGAGCAATTTATTTTAGCCTAACCCAACTAAATATATTTTAGATTTGTTTACAGTAATTTAATACTAAACAAACACAATGAAATATATTTTTTTCGTTAGGTCCAGAATGATTTTGGAAAAATTATTGCATACACAAATTTTCGCTTGTTCTATATGGCAAGATGAGCGTTGCTATTTAAGCCAAGATCGCAAGTTCTGCCTATTCGGCACGACACACACACACACACACACACATATATATATATATATATATATATATATATATATATATATATATATATATATATATATATATATATATATATATATATATATATATATATACACACACACACACACACACATACATATGCAGAGCATTCAATGTGAAAAAAATGTGAAATTCTAAGTGCTTTCGTGATTTCTCACATTATGAAGGAACTGTCAGCACGCGCGCGCGCGCACACACAAACACACTCTCTCTCTCTCTCTCTCTTTACAACAGTGACTATAAATGGTTATAATTATAACCTTAATTTCTAAAAGTAGCGGACCGGTAAGCCAGCGGAAGGCTTCAGTCAGAAGACCAAAAGCTCCAGTGGCGGGTCATCATATGACTTAAGTCCCGGGTCAGGAAACACCCGTCCTGTTTCCTGACAAATCTTATCTAACAGGTACCCAGGTGTACCTGAACCCCCCCAGGGGTACAACCCCCCCCCCAGGGGTACAACAACAGCACAGTTGAGAGCATGAGACACACTGATCAATTCAAAAAGACTACGTATATCTATGAAAAATAGCGAACAATATTTTCCCCCAGTAATTTTATATATTTTACTACATATAAGTTAGTGTTGTAAGTTGTTTCCTTCTGAAGACTTTGTTCACCATCATCGTTACTCGTACGGTACCTGTTCAGTTTTACTGCTTGTGGCCCGGTGGCTACAGCTCCCGCTTCACACACGGAGGGTCCGGGTTCGATTCCCGGCGGGTGGAAACATTTCGACACGTTTCCTTACACCTATTCTCCTGTTCACCTAGCAGCAAATAGGTACCTGGGTGTTAGTCGACTGGTGTGGGTGGCATCCTGGGGGACAAGATTAAGGACCCCAATGGAAATAAGTTAGACAGTCCTCGATGACGCACTGACTTTCTTGGGTTATCCTGGGTGGCTAACCCTCCGGGGTTAAAAATCCGAACGAAATCTTATCTCTCTCTCTTATCTCTTACAGTATCTTGTACTGTTGGACACTGTTACTGAGTCACAGTGCTGTAACGGTGTTCTGGGTGACGCTGTAACGGTGTTCTGGGTGACGCTATAACAAGTTTGAGAGATAAATTCAGACAACTTGTTGCTGTTCAACTGAAAGAATTTTAAAATCTAAATGCAGCATATTAGTGTCTGAAGCCAGACACACATGCAGTAATACACAAATAACCACCACATAGAAGAAACTTACGACGACGTTTCGGTCAGATTTGGACCATTTACGAAGCTAGTACATACTCGTAGATGGTCCAAGTCGGACCGAAACGTCGTCGTAAGCTTCTCTCTTCTATCTGCGGGTTGTGTTGTTACAGTCACGGTATTGTACCTTTTTGACCTTTACAAATGCAATAATAACTAACAAAGGTATATAAGTGAAGTGTTGTGGATTCTCTCACAGAGCCTCCAGAAACTCCAACACCACTACAACGAATCTTATACCAAACTGTTTTATAAAACAATCCAGAAATGTCATTATAAACCACGAGTGTTAATGTCAAAGACTACAAGCTTTAGCATTCTTGTAAACCAACTTAGTTAATTATCCAGTAGTTGTAGGTTATAAGGCTGTCAGAAATTCTCTGCATAACCAGGAACTTTGTAAAAAGTATCCCAGTAATGTCAACAAATCATATATCAATACGTTGTGCTTTGTAAAAATAAAGATTATTATTATTATTATTATTATTATTATTATAATCAAAAAGAAGCGCTAAGCCACAAGGGCTATACAGCATTATTTTTTTTTTTTTTTTTTCAACAAGTCGGCCGTCTCCCACCGAGGCAGGGTTATTAATTATTAATATTATTATTAAGGTCAATACTGAACATTATGTCAAGATGAAGTGTACAAACTATCAGAAATAAAATTCAAAACAGAAGAAACACAACACTGCCAGTGATTCAGGATAAAAAGGAGAGTCGAACGGATACTATAAAACTATATATTGTAAAACAAATTACTGAAGAAGTAATGGTTATATCTGTAGTTAGAGCAACTCGGCTGCTATAACTACAAATGCTGTAAGTACAAATTTATACGTGCAGATTTGAACGCTCCTTGTGAAGCAGCCACTGCTATGCCAGACGTGTCGCAAACTATTTTTTCATAATTCACTTATCTGTAGTTAAATATAACTCTTAAGTTTAGGAAATTATATTAAATTTTAAAACCTTCACAAGATGTAACTCTGTAAACAAGAAGAGCACTTCAGCCTTCCTGGAAGCTGTAGTGATCTAAACCTCACGTCTTAATATAGACATCCTCAGCATCTCACTTAAAATTAGCAAGTTAACATGAAACGTGAAAGAACGTGAGTGTAGTAAAATGCTGATGATTGGCTCCCTGGGTTGTTGACCTTGTTGGAATATATTTAGCCATGTGAAGTGTATTGTGTGCACGATGACTTGACCATGCAACTCAAAACACTATCTTACACTTGCCAAAAGATTAATCTCATGGAAACTGAACCAGAGACTGCAAGACACATCACTCCATAACTAATTCTATCTTATTAAAAACTAATAAATTGTAAACCATACCACGGGTGGGGATAGAACCCGCGATCAGAGAGTCTCAAAACTCCAGACCGTCGCGTTAGCCACTGGACCAGCTAGCCACAATAAAATTCGTCCAACTAGGTATATTTCTACACCATAGGAAGGTGTAGAAATATACCTAGTTGGACGAATCTTATTGTGGCTAGCTGGTCCAGTGGCTAACGCGACGGTCTGGAGTTTTGAGACTCTCTGATCGCGGGTTCTATCCCCGCCCGTTGTATGGTTTGTTTGCAATCGTGTCATTACGATTTCGTGAGTCATAATAAAGTGTATTTATATTTTGCATAAACTAGATCAGTGATAGTCAACCCAGAGTGCATATTACTGTCCAGGGTGCATGATGATGTCCACGGTACACACATTTCTCAAAACTTCTTCTAGAAGTACACAAAGTAACGAGAAGTTGCGTAACATCAAGTTAGTTTCTCCAGTGTACCGTAACATTGTAATTTATTCAAGGAAAATTGTGCAATAACAAAGGTATGGCAATTTATCCACTAGGTCTTGCTGATACAGACCTGCGTAATGTTTTGAGGGCTACCCTGTTGCCCTGATCCACCGCGAAGCCTGGTCACGGACCAAGCCGCAGGGTCGTTGACCCCCGAAACCCCCCTCCAGGTATACTTTAGGTATGCCACTCACAGGATGAGCCGAGGATACATAATAAAGTTGCCCCTCTGGCGGCAATAATAGAAAATAAATGGAGAGGGAAAGCTGTACTGGGGGCACAAGTGGAGAGTTGTGGGTAGGAAGAGGAAGGTGGTACTGGTGGGAAAAAAGCAGTGTTGGAGCGAGGACGATGGAAAAGTGGTGGTGAAGAAAGGAATGAGGTGGATGGTGATGAAGACTAAGAGGGATGGAGGGAGGTAGGCTGTACTAAAGCTAAGGTGGGAGAGAGAGAGAGAGAGATCACCACCACCAAGTGTGGGAGAGAGACAAGATCACCACCACCAAGTGTGGGAGAGACAAGATCACCACCACCAAGTGTGGGAGAGAGACAAGATCACCACCACCAAGTGTGGGAGAGAGACAAGATCACCACCACCAAGTGTGGGAGAGAGACAAGATCACCACCACCAAGTGTGGGAGAGAGACAAGATCACCACCACCAAGTGTGGGAGAGAGAAACAAGAGCACGACGAAGGACCCACAACTCCCACACTCTAGGGGTCCCAGAGCCCCACAACTCCCACACTCTGGGGGTCTCAGAGCCCCACAACTCCTACACTCTGGGGGTCTCAGCAACAAGTGTTACTCATGTTAAAATCAAAACTTAAAGGTGACTGGCTACTACTGGCTGGCTGCTAGCCACCTCCCACCTGCTGCTGCGACAAGTGTAGAAGCCTCCAAGAGGAAGCTGGACAAGTACCTTCACCAGGTACCAGATCAACCAAACTATGATAGACATGTGGGGGCAGCGGGCCTCCAGCAGCAACATCCTGGTTAACCATGCAAGCACCAGACGATCCTGTTCCATGGCCAGCCCCCGGGAGTAGACTCGAAACTCATCAAAGGTATATTAACGGTGCTTGACTCAAATTCTCCTAGTCTCACAACCTTCCATCTATTAAGTAAAACACTGCCTACCTTCTATACATCTCCCTCCACAAGTTTTGCACAGCACTGCAGTATATTTCTATATTCTATACGTTACAATATATTACTGAGCGTTCTATACGTGTTCAGTGTACGGGGAATACGTGTAGTGTACAGGTAATATTGGAAACGCAGGTATTGACGGCAAATTCAGTATATTAAGAAGACAAGCGCACAGCAAGCATTTATTATAATAATGACGATAAAGGACAGGTGAACAACAACCTTTTATTGATGATAAAGCTGTGTATAAGAAGTCTTCTCCAGGCTGAGGGACTGACCACCTCAAATACTTTTTCTCCAAGGTTAATGGACTGAGTACATCACCTTTATTTCACTACTACTTTCGCCTACTGTGTAGGTGAAACGTTTCATCAATAAAGATACTTAACTGTTGCACATTTGTCTTAATCCTCAACTTGTCGGTATTTTATATTATTTCCAACCTATTCAGTTAATTGAGCCTAATCACTCTTGCCTCTAGTAGGGCGAAATATTTCCTTAACTTGTTAAATGGTTTACAAGTGTCTTAACTAGCACTTGTACTTGGTCCCGTTCATAAATTTCTATGATCGCAGCAACTGAGTGAAGTCTGGCTCTTGCTCTCCCACTCACCACTCCTATCACAACCTATTCCTCTTGAAGACAGTCTGGAGACTTTTTCCTCTATGAAGAGAGAAGAGTTGAAACGCCTTGGACCCTTTACACTGAGATACCACTTAGTATGCTCACTGCATTCTTACTTTTCACTGGAGGAATTTCACATCGCCGATCCAATCTCTTGCTCTCGTAGGGAGTGATTTCAGGGTGTACATCCGGCACCAATCCCTCCAGAATTTCCCAGATGTAAACATCTCTCTTGCCTACGTTTGAGGGTGCTTGACTGAGTTTATACGGGAAGTGAAAGTTTTCTGAACATTCTCCAAAACTGGGATCTGCTATTTCGTGTCTTAATTAAAATGGGTTGTTAGTGTACAGTAGTATTCCGATCTAGAAAGAGCCAACGACCTATATTATCAGTGGATTAACATCTCTATCTTGAAGGGTCTAGTTAACTAGCCGATTATTTTCCAGTTTTGAGAGCATCTCTGTCGTGATCTTATAATAATAAATAAAAATATAATAATGATGAACAATGATAAAAATATCGTTTTATGAACATTAAATAATTACTTTTTGACACAACTATTTAAAGTTTCCAGTATTTGCATTTATGGTATAACCCCAGGCAGTGTCTGGTGATAAATTATAAAATTTTAATCTAGGAAAACCTACAGGATAATCCAACAAATCCAAATACACTCCAGTCATTTGTTCCTCTGATACACTTTTGTACTTATAAATACTACATTGTCTGGACAAAGGCAGAATGCTATCTTATTATGTATGATAGTTACGTTAAGTAGTGTGCTGCTACACTATTCTGTATGATAGTTACGTTGTGGGAACACAAGTTAGACATGCTTCCCTGTCATACTCCATCACAGAACATTGGTTACATACATGAATAGGGAGGGAGAGAGATAGGGAGGGAGAGGGAGGGAGAGGGAGGAAGAGAGATAGGAAAATAGAGAGGAAGAGAGAGGGAATGAGAGAGAATGTTGTGGCAGGGGTCGTCTAAGATATAAATATATAAAGCTTGCTCCAGTGGGCCTCATGTGTTGGCATGGCTCCATTTACAACGCTAAAAGTCACATGGAGGGAGGGAGGTGTTGTACCAGACATAGTTACACCACCAGTGGTAGTAACAACATCAGGCAGGAACACCTAAGGTGTACTTACACCACCAGTGGTAGTAACAACATCAGGCAGGAACACCCAAGGTGTACTTACACCACCAGTGGTAGTAACAACATCAGGCAGGAACACCCAGAGTACAAGTGCAGTATGATCAGCATTTCTTGCAGCCTTGAGTACTGGAGGTGGGAAGTACAGTGCCTTCACTCTGAAGGAAGAGTGACAATACTGCTGTTTGAAATAAATAACAAAAAAGGCACAATACCGTGACTGGAACGATACACAAATAACCCGCACATACAAGAGAGAAGCTTACTCCCATGGACAAGTGCTACTAGTAACTCCCATGGACAAGTGCTACTAGTAACTCCCATGGACAAGTGCTACTAGTAACTCCCATGACAAGTGCTACTATAACTTCCATGGACAAGTGCTACTAGTAACTACCATGGACAAGTGCTACTAGTAACTCCCATGGACAAGTGCTACTAGTAACTCCCATGGACAAGTGCTACTAGTAACTCCCATGGACAAGTGCTACTAGTAACTACCATGGACAAGTGCTACTAGTAACTCCCATGGACAAGTGCTACTAGTAACTCCCATGGACAAGTGCTACTAGTAACTCCCATGGACAATGCTACTAGTAACTCCCATGGACAAGTGCTACTAGTAACCCCATGGACAAGTGCTACTAGTAACTACCATGGACAAGTGCTACTAGTAACCCCATGGACAAGTGCTACTAGTAACTCCCATGGACAAGTGCTACTAGTAACTCCCATGGACAAGTGCTACTATAACTCCCATGGACAAGTGCTACTAGTAACTACCATGGACAAGTGCTACTAGTAACTACCATGGACAAGTGCTACTAGTAACTCCCATGGACAAGTGCTACTATAACTCCCATGGACAAGTGCTACTAGTAACTCCCATGGACAAGTGCTACTAGTAACTCCCATGGACAAGTGCTACTAGTAACTACCATGGACAAGTGCTACTAGTAACTACCATGGACAATGCTACTAGTAACTCCCATGGACAAGTGCTACTAGTAACTCCCATGGACAAGTGCTAAATATAACTTCCATGGACAAGTGCTACTAGTAACTCCCATGGACAAGTGCTACTAGTAACTCCCATGGACAAGTGCTACTAGTAACTCCCATGGACAAGTGCTACTAGTAACTACCATGGACAAGTGCTACTAGTAACTCCCATGGACAAGTGCTACTAGTAACTACCATGGACAAGTGCTACTAGTAACTCCCATGGACAAGTGCTACTAGTAACTTCCATGGACAAGTGCTACTAGTAACTCCCATGGACAAGTGCTACTAGTAACTCCCATGGACAAGTGCACTAGTAACTCCCATGGACAAGTGCTACTAGTAACTACCATGGACAAGTGCTACTAGTAACTCCCATGGACAAGTGCTACTAGTAACTCCCATGGACAAGTGCTACTAGTAACTCCCATGGACAAGTGCTACTAGTAACTCCCATGGACAAGTGCTACTAGTAAACTACCATGGACAAGTGCTACTAGTAACTCCCATGGACAAGTGCTACTAGTAACTACCATGGACAAGTGCTACTAGTAACTACCATGGACAAGTGCTACTAGTAACTCCCATGGACAAGTGCTACTAGTAACTTCCATGGACAAGTGCTACTAGTAACTCCCATGGACAAGTGCTACTAGTAACTCCCATGGACAAGTGCTACTAGTAAACTCCCATGGACAAGTGCTACTAGTAAATCCCATGGACAAGTGCTACTATAACTCCCATGGACAAGTTCACTAGTAACTACCATGGACAAGTGCTACTAGTAACTCCCATGGACAAGTGCTACTAGTAACTCCCATGGACAAGTGCTACTAGTAACTCCCATGGACAAGTGCTACTAGTAACTCCCATGGACAAGTGCTACTAGTAACTACCATGGACAAGTGCTACTAGTAACTCCCATGGACAAGTGCTACTAGTAACTACCATGGACAAGTGCTACTAGTAACTCCCATGGACAAGTGCTACTAGTAACTACCATGGACAAGTGCTACTAGTAACTCCCATGGACAAGTGCTACTAGTAACTCCCATGGACAAGTGCTACTAGTAACTCCCATGGACAAGTGCTACTAGTAACTCCCATGGACAAGTGCTACAGTAACTCCCATGGACAAGTGCTACTAGTAACTCCCATGGACAAGTGCTACTAGTAACTCCCATGGACAAGTGCTACTAGTAACTTTTCCCTGGACAAGTGCAACTAGTAACTTCCATGGACAAGTGCAACTAGTAACTTCCATGGACAAGTGCTACTAGTAACTTCCATGGACAAGTGCTACTAGTAACTTCCATGGACAAGTGCTAATAGTAACTACCATGGACAAGTGCTACTAGTAACTACCATGGACAAGTGCTACTAGTAACTACCATGGACAAGTGCCACTAGTAAAATACCATGGACAAGTGCCACTAGTAACTACCATGGACAAGTGCCACTAGTAACTACCATGGACAAGTGCCACTAGTAACTACCATGGACAAGTGCCACTAGTAACTACCATGGACAAGTGCCACTAGTAACTCCCATGGACAAGTGCTACTAGTAACTCCCATGGACAAGTGCTACTAGTAACTTCCATGGACAAGTGCTACTAGTAACTTCCATGGACAAGTGCTACTAGTAACTTCCATGGACAAGTGCTACTAGTAACTACCATGGGCAAGTGCCACTAGTAATTACCATGGACAAGTGCCACTAGTAACTACCATGGACCAGTGCCACTAGTAACTACCATGGACCAGTGCCACTAGTAACTCCCATGGACCAGTGCCACTAGTAACTCCCATGGACAAGTGCTACTAGTAACTCCCATGGACAAGTGCTACTAGTAACTACCATGGACAAGTGCTACTAGTAACTCCCATGGACAAGTGCTACTAGTAACTCCCATGGACAAGTGCTACTAGCAACTCCCATGGACAAGTGCTACTAGCAACTCCCATGGACAAGTGCTACTAGCAAACTCCATGGACAAGTTTCTACTAGCAACTCCCATGGACAAGTGCTACTAGTAACTCCCATGGACAAGTGCTACTAGTAACTCCCATGGACAAGTGCTACTAGTAACTCCCATGGACAAGTGCTACTAGTAACTCCCATGGACAAGTGCAACTAGTAACTTCCATGGACAAGTGCAACTAGTAACTTCCATGGACAAGTGCTACTAGTAACTTCCATGGACAAGTGCTACTAGTAACTTCCATGGACAAGTGCCACTAGTAACTACCATGGACAAGTGCCACTAGTAACTACCATGGACAAGTGCCACTAGTAACTACCATGGACAAGTGCCACTAGTAACTACCATGGACAACTGCCCCAAGTAACTACCATGGACAAGTGCCACTAGTAACTACCATGGACAAGTGCCACTAGTAACTACCATGGACAAGTGCCACTAGTAACTACCATGGACAAGTGCCACTAGTAACTACCATGGACAAGTGCCACTAGTAACTACCATGGACAAGTGCCACTAGTAACTACCATGGACAAGTGCCACTAGTAACTACCATGGACAAGTGCCACTAGTAACTCCCATGGACAAGTGCCACTAGAAACTCCATGCACAGTGCCACTAGTAACTTCCATGGACAAGTGCCACTAGTAACTTCCATGGACAAGTGCCACTAGTAACTTCCATGGACAAGTGCTACTAGTAACTTCCATGGACAAGTGCTACAAGTAACTTCCATGGACAAGTGCTACAAGTAACTTCCATGGACAAGTGCTACTAGTAACTACCATGGGCAAGTGCTACTAGTAACTACCATGGACAAGTGCTACTAGTAACTACCATGGACAAGTGCCACTAGTAACTACCATGGACAAGTGCCACTAGTAACTACCATGGACAAGTGCCACTAGTAACTACCATGGACAAGTGCCACTAGTAACTACCATGGACAAGTGCCACTAGTAACTACCATGGACAAGTGCCACTAGTAACTCCCATGGACAAGTGCTACTAGTAACTCCCATGGACAAGTGCTACTAGTAACTTCCATGGACAAGTGCTACTAGTAACTTCCATGGACAAGTGCTACTAGTAACTACCATGGGCAAGTGCTACTAGTAACTACCATGGACAAGTGCTACTAGTAACTACCATGGACCAGTGCCACTAGTAACTACCATGGACCAGTGCCACTAGTAACTCCCATGGACAAGTGCTACTAGTAACTCCCATGGACAAGTGCCATTAGTAACTCCCATGGACAAGTGCTACTAGTAACTCCCATGGACAAGTGCTACTAGTAACTCCCATGGACAAGTGCTACTAGTAACTCCCATGGACAAGTGCTACTAGCAACTCCCATGGACAAGTGCTACTAGTAACTCCCATGGACAAGTGCTACTAGTAACTCCCATGGACAAGTGCTACTAGTAACTCCCATGGACAAGTGCTACTAGTAACTCCCATGGACAAGTGCTACTAGTAACTCCCATGGACAAGTGCTACTAGTAACTACCATGGACAAGTGCAACTAGTAACTTCCATGGACAAGTGCAACTAGTAACTTCCATGGACAAGTGCTACTAGTAACTTCCATGGACAAGTGCTACTAGTAACTTCCATGGACAAGTGCTACTAGTAACTTCCATGGACAAGTGCTACTAGTAACTACCATGGACAAGTGCTACTAGTAACTACCATGGACAAGTGCTACTAGTAACTACCATGGACAAGTGCTACTGTAACTACCATGGACAAGTGCTACTAGTAACTACCATGGACAAGTGCTACTAGTAACTACCATAAACAAGTGCTACTAGTAACTACCATGGACAAGTGCTACTGTAACTACCATGGACAAGTGCTACTAGTAACTACCATGGACAAGTGCTACTAGTAACTACCATGGACAAGTGCTACTAGTAACTACCATGGACAAGTGCTACTAGTAACTACCATGGAGAAATGCTACTAGTACTACCATGGACAAGTGCTACTAGTAAAATACCTTGGACAAGTGCTACTAGTAACTACCATGGAGAAATGCTACTAGTACTACCATGGACAAGTGCTACTAGTAACTACCTTGGACAAGTGCTACTAGTAACTACCATGGACAAATGCTACTAGTACTACCATGGACAAGTGCTACTAGTAACTACCATGGACAAGTGCTACTAGTAACTACCATGGAGAAATGCTACTAGTACTACCATGGACAAGTGCTACTAGTAACTACCTTGGACAAGTGCTACTAGTAACTACCATGGACAAATGCTACTAGTACTACCATGGACAAGTGCTACTAGTAACTACCTTGGACAAGTGCTACTAGTAACTACCTTGGACAAGTGCTACTAGTAACTACCTTGGACAAGTGCTACTAGTAACTACCTTGGACAAGTGCTACTAGTAACTACCATGGACAAGTGCTACTAGTAACTACCATGGACAATTGCTACTAGTAACAACTATGGACAAGTGCTACTAGTAACTACCATAGACAATTGCTACTAGTAACTACCTCAGTCAAGTGGTAGTTAATGGTAGCTTTACTGTTCCTACAGCTAGTTTGTTAGGTTTAAAGCTTTTCGACTGCACGAGGATTACGACTGCAATTCACCCGAACATAAGCACTTTAATCCCTAAAATAGCGAATAACGTAAACATTCAGTGAATATACACGGGGATATATATACCTGTGTATATATCCCTGTCTTATATACACCTGTGTATATACCCCACCTTGTTCTTATATACAACTGTGTATATACTTCCACCTTTTTATATACACTTGTATATACACCTATCTTGATCTTATATACACACCTGTGCCTGTCTTGTTCTTATATGTAGCTCCTCTCCATATGTATTCCCTCCACACATCTAAATTTTTCTTCCCACACTAACTCATACAGAATAAGGCGGTGACACACTGTAGGTGCATCCAAGCTGGTTAAAGGCAAAACATCACGAAATGAAGCCTCTACGAACAGTATGTGAAGCCTCAACACTAACTAAAGCCTCTTTCAACAGACTCACACAATGTCAAGCAGCAAGAAGAAGGGTGAGGGAGCCTGGTTGTCGTTTGAAGACGGCCTTGAAGAGTACAAGCAGAGCCAACTCAAAGGAGAGTGGTGGCACAATGTCACGGTGAGTGCCACAATCTAATAGGTAAATGTCTGAATAAAATAGCGTATTGATGACATGAAAGAAATGGTGTATTGATGACATGAAAGAAATGGTGTAGTGATGACATGAAAGAAATGATGTATTGATGACATGAAAGAAATGGTGTAGTGATGACATGAAAGAAATGGTGTAGTGATGACATGAAAGAAATGGTGTAGTGACGACATGAAAGAAATGGTGTAGTGATGACATGAAAGAAATGGTGTAGTGATGACATGAAAGAAATGGTGTAGTGATGAAAGAAATGGTGTAGTGACGACATGAAAGAAATGGTGTAGTGATGACATGAAAGAAATGGTGTAGTGATGACATGAAAGAAATGGTGTAGTGATGAAAGAAATGGTGTAGTGATGACATGAAAGAAATGGTGTAGTGATGACATGAAAGAAATGGTGTAGTGATGACATGAAAGAAATGGTGTAGTGATGAAAGAAATGGTGTAGTGATGAAAGAAATGGTGTAGTGATGAAAGAAATGGTGTAGTGATGAAAGAAATGGTGTAGTGATGAAAGAAATGGTGTAGTGATGACATGAAAGAAATGGTGTAGTGATGAAAGAAATGGTGTAGTGACGACATGAAAGAAATGGTGTAGTGATGACATGAAAGAAATGGTGTAGTGATGACATGAAAGAAATGGTGTAGTGATGAAAGAAATGGTGTAGTGATGAAGAAGAAAGGGTGTAGTGATGAAAGAAATGGTGTAGTGACGACATGAAAGAATGGTGTAGTGATGAAAGAAATGGTGTAGTGACGACATGAAAGAAATGGTGTAGTGATACATGAAAGAAATGGTGTAGTGATACTGAAAGAAATGTGTAGTGATGACATGAAAAAAATGTGTAGCGATGAAAGAAATGGTGTAGTGATGAAAGAAAGGGTTTGTAGTGGATGACATGAAGAAATGGTGTAGTGATGCATGAAAGAAATGGTGTAGTGATGAAAGAAAGGTGTAGTGATGACATGAAAGAAATGGTGTAGTGATGACATGAAAGAAATGGTGTAGTGATGAAAGAAAGGGTGTAGTGTTTGGAAAGAAATGGGTGTAGTGATGACATGAAAGAAATGGGTGAAGGGATGACATGAAAGAAATGGTGTAGTGATGAAGAAATGGTGAGGATGAAGAAATGGTGTAGTGATGAAAGAAATGGTGGTAGGATGAAGAAATGGTGTAGTGATGAAAGAAATGGTGTAGTGATGAAAGAAATGGTGTAGTGAATGAAAAAAATGGTGTAGTGATGAAAGAAATGGTGTAGTGATGACTTTGAAAGAAATGGTGTATGATGAAAGTGAGTATGACATGAAAAAAATGGTGTAGTGATGACATGAAAAAAAATGGTGTAGTGATGAAAAGAAATGGTGTAGTGATGACATGAAAGAAATGGTGTATGATGACATGAAAGAAATGGTGTAGTGATGACATGAAAGAAATGGTGTAGTGATGAAAAAAAAATGGTGTAGTGATGACATGAAAGAAATGGTGTAGTGATGACATGAAAGAAATGGTGTAGTGATGACATGAAAGAAATGGTGTAGCGATGACATGAAAGAAATGGTGTAGTGATGACATGAAAGAAATGGTGTAGTGATGACATGAAAGAAATGGTGTAGCGATGAAAAAAATGTAGTGATGACATGAAAGAATGGTGTAGCGATGACAGGGAAAGAAAGGGTTGTAGTGATGACTTTGAAAGAAATGGTGTAGTGATGACATGAAAGAAATGGTGTAGCGATGACATAAAGAAATGGGTATTTGATGACATGAAAGAAATGGTGTATATGATGACATGAAAGAAATGGTGTAGTGATGACATGAAAGAAATGGTGTAGCGATGACATGAAAAAAAAGGGTGTAGTGATGACAGAAAGAAATGGTGTAGCGATGACAGGGAAAGAAATGTGTAGTGATGACATGAAAAGAAATGGTGTAGCGATACATAAAAGAAGGGTTTGTAGCGATGACATGAAAAAAATGGTGTAGTGATGACATGAAAGAAATGGTGTAGTGATGAAAAATGGTGTAGTGATGACATGAAAGAAATGGTGTAGTGATGACATGAAAGAAATGGTGTAGTGATGACATGAAAGAAATGGTGTAGTGATGACATGAAAGAAATGGTGTAGTGATGACATGAAAGAAATGGTGTAGCGATGAAAGAAATGGTGTAGTGATGAAAGAAATGGTGTAGTGATGACATGAAAGAAATGGTGTAGTGATGACATGAAAGAAATGGTGTAGTGATGACAGGGAAAGAAATGGTGTAGTGATGACATGAAAAAAAATGGTGTAGCGATGAAAATGAAAGAATGGTGTAGTGATGACATGAAAGAAATGGTGTGTAGCGATGAAAGAAATGGTGTAGTGATGGACATGAAAGAAATGGTGTAGCGATGACATAAAAGAAGGGTGTAGTGATGACATGAAAGAATGGTGTAGTATGCCCAGAAAGAAATGGTGTAGCGATGACATGAAAGAAATGGTGTAGTGATGACATGAAAGAAATGGTGTAGCGATGACATGAAAGAAATGGTGTAGTGATGACATGAAAGAAATGGTGTAGCGATGACATGAAAGAAATGGTGTAGCGATGACATGAAAGAAATGGTGTAGTGATGACATGAAAGAAATGGTGTAGTGATGACATGAAAGAAATGGTGTAGTGATGACATGAAAGAAATGGTGTAGTGATGACATGAAAGAAATGGTGTAGTGATGACATGAAAGAAATGGTGTATGATGACATGAAAAGAAATGGTGAGTGATGACATGAAAGAAATGGTGTAGCGATGACATGAAAGAAAGGGTTTGTAGTGATGACATGAAAGAAATGGTGTAGCGATGACATGAAAGAAATGGTGTAGTGATGACATGAAAGAAATGGTGTAGCGATGACATGAAAGAAATGGTGTAGTGATGACTTTGAAAGAAATGGTGTAGCGTGACATGAAAGAAAATGGTGTAGTGATGACAGAAAGAAATGGTGTAGCGATGACATGAAAAAAAGGGTTTGTAGCGATGACTGAAAGAAATGGTGTAGTGATGACATGAAAGAAATGGTGTAGTGATGACATGAAAGAAATGGTGTAGTGACGACATGAAAGAAAGGGTTTGTAGTGATGACATGAAAGAAATGGTGTAGTGATGACATGAAAGAAATGGTGTAGTGATGAAAGAAATGGTGTAGTGACGACATGAAAGAAATGGTGTAGTGATGACATAAAAGAAATGGTGTAGTGATGACATGAAAAAAAAATGGTGTAGTGAAGACATGAAAGAAATGGTGTAGTGATGACTTTGAAAGAAATGGTGTAGTGTGACATGAAAGAAATGGTAGTGATGACATGAAAGAAATGGTGTAGTGATGACATGAAAGAAATGGTTGTAGTGATGACATGGAAGAAATGGTTTTAGTGATGACTGAAAGAAATGGTGTATTTGATGACATGAAAGAAATGGTGTAGTGATGACATGAAAGAAATGGTGTTTGATGACATGAAAAAAAATTGGTGTAGTGATGACATGAAAGAAATGGTGTAGTGATGACATGAAAGAAATGGTGTAGTGTGCATGAAAGAAATGGTGTAAGTGATGACATGAAAAAAATGGTGTAGTGATGACAGAAGAAATGGTGTAGTGATGAATAAAAAGAATGGTGTAGTGATGACATAAGAAATGGGTGTGATGACATGAAAGAAATGGTGTAGTGATGACTGAAAGAAATGGTGTAGCGATAAAAGAAATGGTGTAGTGATGAAAGAAATGGTGTAGTGATATGAAAGAAATGGTGTAGTGATGACATGAAGAAGGGTGTAGTTAGTGAAAGAAAATGGGGGTAGTGATGACATGAAAGAAATTTTGTAGTGATGACATGAAAGAAAGGGTGTAGTGTTTGAAGAAATGGTGTAGTGTGACATGAAAGAAATGGGTGTAGTGATGACATGAAGAAATGGTGTAGTGATGAAAGAAATGGTGTAGTGTTGAAAGAAAGGGTGTAGTGTGAAGAAATGGTGTAGTAAATGAAAGAAATGGTGTAGTGATGAAAGAAATGGTGTAGTGATGAAGAAGGTGTGTGATGAAAAAAAATGGTGTAGTGATGAAAGAAATGGGATGATGACATGAAAGAAATGGGTATGATGAAAAAATGGTTAGTACGACATGAAAGAAATGGTGTAGTGATGACATGAAAGAAATGGTGTAGTGATGAAAGAAATGGTGTAGTGATGACATGAAAGAAATGGTGTAGTGATGACATGAAAGAAATGGTGTAGTGATGACATGAAAGAAATGGTGTAGTGATGACATGAAAGAAATGGTGTAGTGATGAAAGAAATGGTGTAGTGAGACATGAAAGAAATGGTGTAGTGATGACATGAAAGAAATGGTGTAGTGATGACATGAAAAAAATGGTGTAGCGATGACTTTGAAAGAAATGGTTTAGTGATGACATGAAAGAAATGGTTAGGGGAGACATAAAGAAATGGTGTAGCGATGAAGAAATGGTGTAGTGATGACATGAAAGAAAGGGTGTAGCGATGACATGAAAGAAATGGTGTAGTGATGACATGAAATGGTTGAAGTGATGACATGAAAGAAATGGTGTAGCGATGACATGAAAGAAATGGTGTAGTGATGACATGAAAGAAATGGTGTAGCGATGACATGAAAGAAATGGTGTAGTGGATGACATGAAAGAATGGTGTAGCGATAAATGAAAGAAATGGTGTAGATGACATGAAAAAAAATGGTGTGTGCGATGACATGGAAAGAAATGGTGTAGTGATGACATGAAAGAAATGGTGTAGCGATGACATGAAAGAAATGGTGTAGCGATGACATGAAAGAAATGGTGTAGTGATGACATGAAAGAAATGGTGTAGTGATGACATGAAGAAATGGTGTAGTGATGAAGAAATGGTGTAGTGAGGGAATGAAAGAAATGGTGTAGTGATGGACATGAAAGAAATGGGGGTAGTGATGACATGAAAAAGGGTGTAGTGATGACATGAAAGAAATGGTGTAGTGATGACATGAAAGAAATTGGTGTAGCGTAAAGAAATGGTGTAGGATGAAAGAAATGGTGTAGTGATGACATGAAAGAAATGGGTAGTGATGACATGAAAGAAAGGGTTTGTAGTGATGACATGAAAGAAAGGGTTTGTAGTGATGACATGAAAGAAAGGGTTTTTTGTAGCGATGACATGAAAGAAATGGTGTAGTGATGACATGAAAGAAATGGTGTAGCGATGAAAGAAATGGTGTAGTGATGACATGAAAGAAATGGTGTAGCGATGACAGGGAAAGAAAGGGTTTGTAGTGATGACATGAAAAATGGTGTAGTGATGACATAAAGAAATGGTTGTAGAGATGACATGAAAAATGGTGTAGTGATGACATGAAAGAAATGGTGTAGCGATGACATGAAAGAAATGGTGTAGTGATGACATGAAAGAAATGGTGTAGCGATGACATGAAAGAAATGGTGTAGCGATGACATGAAAGAAATGGTGTAGTGATGACATGAAAGAAATGGTGTAGCGATGAAAGAAATGGTGTAGTGATGACATGAAAGAAATGGTGTAGCGATGACATGAAAGAAATGGTGTAGTGATGACATGAAAGAAATGGTGTAGCGATGACAGAAAGAAATGGTGTAGTGATGACATAAAGAAATGGTTGTAGCGATGAAAGAAATGGTGTAGTGATGACATGAAAGAAATGGTGTACGATGAATGAAAGAAATGGTGTAGTGATGACATGAAAGAAATGGTTTAGTGATGCATGAAAGAAATGGTGTAGGATGACATGAAAGAAATGGTGTAGTGATGACATGAAAGAAATGGTGTAGCGATGACATGAAAGAAATGGTGTAGTGATGACATGAAAGAAATGGTGTAGCGATGACATGAAAAAAAGGGTGTGAGTGATACTGAAAGAAATGGTGTAGCGATGAATGAAAGAAATTTGTGTAGTGATGAAAGAAAGGGGTGTAGGATGACATGAAAGAAATGGGTGTGATGAAAAAAAATGGTGTAGTGACGACTTTGAAAGAAATGGGGGTGTGACATGAAAGAAATGGTGTAGTGATGAAAGAAATGGTGTAGTGTGACATGAAAGAAAGGGTTATAGACATGAAGAAATGGTTGTAGTGATACATGAAAGAATGGTGTATGTTGAACATGAAAGAAATGGTGTAGTGATGAAAGAATGGTGTAGTGATGACATGAAAGAAATGGTGTAGTGATGACATGAAGAATGGTGTAGTGATGACATGAAAATGGTGAGCGAGGGACATGAAAGAAATGGTGTGTGATGACTTGAAAGAAATGGTTTTAGTGAGGGACATGAAAGAAATGGTGTAGCGATGAAAGAAATGGTGTATGATGACATGAAAAAATGGTGTAGCGATGACATGAAAGAAATGGTTGTAGTGTTTGACATGAAAGAAATGGTGTAGTGATGACATGAAAGAAATGGTGTAGCGATGACATGAAAGAAATGGTGTAGTGGTGACATAAAGAATGGTGTAGCGATGACATAAAGAAAATGGTGTAGTGATGATGAAGAATGGTGTAGGATTGGACATGAAGAAATGGTGTAGTGAGGGACATGAAGAAAGGGTGTAGCGATGACATGAAGAAATGGTTGTGTGATGACATGAAGAAGGGTTTTGTTCGATGACATGAAGAATGGTTGAGCGATGACATAAAAGAAATGGTGTAGTGATGACATGAAAGAAATGGTGTAGTGATGACATGAAGGGTTTAAAGAAAGGGTGTGTGATTTGAAGAATGGTGTAGTGATGACATGAAGAAATGGTTGTGTGGGACATGAAGAAATGGTGTAGTGATGACATGAAAGAAATGGTGTAGTGATGACATAAAAGAAATGGTGTGTGAAAAGTGATGAAAAAATGGTGTAGTGATGAAAGTAAAGGGGTTAGGTGAAGAAAGAAATGGTGAAAGTGATGACATGAAGAAATGGTGTAGTGTGACATGAAAGAAATGGGGGTAGGATGACATGAAAGAAATGGTGTAGTGATGAAATGAAAGAAATGTGTAGCGATTGAAAGAAATGGTGTAGTGATGACATGAAAGAAATGGTGTAGCGAGACATGAAAGAAATGTGTAGGGGATGACATAAAAAGAAATGGTGTAAGGATGACATGAAAGAAATGGTGTAGCGATGACATGAAAAGAAATGGGTAGTGATGACATGAAAGAAATGGTGTAGCGATGAAATAAAGAAATGGTGTAGGGGATAAACATGAAAGAAAGGGGTGTAGCGATGACATGAAAGAAATGGTGTAGGATGACATGAAAGAAATGGTGTAGGATGACATAAAAGAAATGTGTAGTGATGAAAGAATGGTGTAGTGATGACATGAAAGAAATGGTGTAGTAAATGAAAGAAATGGTGTAGTGATGACATGAAAGAAATGGTGTAGCGATAAACATGAAAGAAATGGTGTAGTGATGACATGAAAGAAATGTTTTGTTGACATGAAAGAAATGGTGTAGTGATGACATGAAAGAAATGGTGTAGCGATGACAAAGAAATGGTGTAGTGATGACATGAAAGAAATGGTGTAGTGATGACATGAAAGAAAGGGTGTAGCGATGACATGAAAGAAATGGTGTAGTGATGACATGAAAAAAAATGGTTGTAGCGATGACATGAAAGAAATGGTGTAGTGATGACATGAAAGAAAGGGTGTAGCGATGACATGAAAGAAATGGGTAGTGATGACATGAAAGAAATGGTGTAGCGATGACATGAAAGAAATGGTGAAAGTGATGACATAAAAGAAATGGTGTAGCGATGACATGAAAGAAATGGTTAGCGTGACATAAAAAGAAAGGGTGTAGTGATGACATGAAAAAAATGGTGTAGGATACATGAAAGAAATGGTGTAGTGAGACATGAAAGAAATGGTGTAGTGAGACATGAAAGAAAGGGTTTGTAGTGATGACATGAAAGAAATGGTGTAGTGGAAATGAAAGAAATGGTGTAGTGAGACATGAAAGAAATGTGTAGTGATGAAAGAAAAATGGTGTATTTGAGACATGAAAGAAATGGTGTAGTGATGACATGAAAGAAATGGTGTGTGAAAATGAAAGAAATGGTAGTGATGACATAAAGAAATGGTGTAGTGATGACATGAAAGAAAGGTGTAGTGATGACATGAAAGAAATGGTTATGATGAATGAAAAAATGGGTGTAGTGATGACATGAAAGAAATGGTGTAGTGTGACAGAAAGAAATGGTGTAGTTGATGACATGAAAGAAATGGTTTTAGTGATGACATGAAAGAAATGGTGTAAGTGTACATGAAAGAAATGGTGTAGTGATAAACATGAAAGAAATGTGTAGTGATGACTTGAAAAATGGTGTGTGATGACATGAAAGAAATGGTGTAGTATGCATGAAAGAATGGTTTAGTGATGACATGAAAGAAATGGTGTAGTGATGACATGAAAGAAATGTGTAGTGTTTGACATGAAGGGAAAATGGTGTAGTTGATGACATGAAAGAAATGGTGTAGTGATGACATGAAAGAAATGGTGTAGTGATGACATGAAAGAAATGGTGTAGTGATGACATGAAAGAAATGGTGTAGTGATGACATGAAAGAAGGGTTTGTAGTGTTTGACATGAAAGAAGGGTTTGTAGTGATGACATGAAAGAAATGGTGTATATGACATGAAAAAATGGTGTAGTGATGACACGTATGAAAGAAATATAGTACTGAAAAGTATGAAACATCTGATACAATATGTGTACTGTATGTTACATACAGTACATATAATGTATCATGGTACATACAGTACATATAATGTATCATGGTACATACAGTACATATAATGTATCATAGTACATATAATGTATCATAGTACATATAATGTATCATGGTACATACAGTACATATAATGTATCATGGTACATACAGTACATATAATGTATCATGGTACATACAGTACATATAATGTATCATGGTACATACAGTACATATAATGTATCATGGTACATACAGTACACATACTGTATGGAAACAAACACATACGCAGTTTAATGTGATCCTTTATTGACAACGTTTCGCCCACACAGTGGGCTTTTTCGAGTCACAAACAGATCTGTTTGTGACTTGAAAAAGCCCACTGTGTGGGCGAAACGTTGTCAATAAAGGATCACATTAAACTGCATATGTGTTTATGTTTCCATTGTGTCGGTATTTTATACCATTTATTTTCATCACACATACTGTATGTTACAGTATACACACTGTATGTTACAGTATACACACTGTATGTTACAGTATACACACTGTATGTTACAGTATACACACTGTATGTTACAGTATACACACTGTATGTTACAGTATACACACTGTATGTTACAGTATACACACTGTATGTTACAGTATACACACTGTATGTTACAGTATACACACTGTATGTTACAGTATACACACTGTATGTTACAGTATACACACTACAGTATATGTGTATGTCTTGTTCACCAAGCATACCTTTACTTTTGATGAGTTTCGAGGCTCTTTCTACTCCCAGAGCCCGGCCATGGGCCAGGCTCGTCTGGTGCTTGACTGGTCAACCAGGCTGTTGCTGTTGGTGGCCCGCAGCCCCACATATCCACTAATCATTAATCTACAACACCAACCAAAACTACGAATACATCTATTTATATTGACACTGTGACTCCGTACATTATCTGAAGTTGTTGTAACATGTTGGTCCCTGGTGGTGGGAATGTTATACTTGTGTTGTGGTGAAGTTAATGTGTGTGTTGTGGTGATGTTTGTGTTGTGATGGGGTAAATATCTGTGTTTTGGTGGGGTAAATATCTGTGCTGTGTTGCTAATGTTTGCTTTACTTCTTGCAGCCAGACAACCCACCAATGAGCCGGAAGCAAAAACGTCGTCATAAACATGAACTTCACGACACCAGTGAAAGTCAGGTCTTGGAGGACAGCAAAGACATCGAGAGTAAGGACATGGACAGCAAAGATAAAGACAGTAAAGGCAAGGGCAAGAAGCCCCCTAAGTGGGTAGAACCAGGTCAAGAGAAGCCTGAGCTGCTCGAGAAAGGCAAAAAGTCCAGAGAACAACCAGCCTCACAGCCTCCACCCACATCCGAGGCTTCAAAGCCTCTGGAAGCTCCTGCGGAACCTGCACCGGCTTCAAAGCCCGTGGAGGCTCCTGCTTCAGAAGCCTCTCCAAAGGCAGAAAAGGCAGACAAGGCGAAACAAAAGAAGGAGAAACCTGCAAGAGATAAGAAGAAACAGTCCGAGTCTGAGAAGGAAGGAGTAGAGAGAGTCGAAGTAGCCCAAGAACCACCCATCGCCTCAGAGCTATCACCGAAGACAACGCCAGAGACGAGGAAGAGAAAACAAAAGGGAGGAGTAGTGCCACCGAAGCCATCACCAGTGCCACAGTCTCCTCCAGAACCAGCTGTAGCACCAGAGGCCGGTGCCACACTCGCCAAACAAGAAGCAAAGGAAGCCGAGATGAAGGAAGAAGCCGCCAAACCAGAGGCAAAAACTGCCAAGCAAAAAGGAAAGGATGCCAAGCAAGAAGCAAGGGATGCCAAATTAAAAGTTAAGGAAGCTAAACCAGACACAAAGGTCAAACCAGAAATAAAGGATGCCAAGCCAGAGGTTAAGGATGCCAAGCCAGAAGTAAAGGATGTCAAACCAGAAGCTAAGGATGCCAAACCAGAGGTTAAAGATGCCAAGCCAGAGGTTAAGGATGTCAAGCCAGAGGTTAAGGATGCCAAGCCAGAGGTTAAGGATGTCAAGCCAGAGGTTAAGGATGTCAAGCCAGAAGTTAAGGATGCCAAGCCAGAAGTTAAGGATGCCAAGCCAGAGGTTAAAGATGCCAAGCCAGAGGTTAAGGATGCCAAGCCAGAGGTTAAGGATGCCAAGCCAGAGGTTAAGGATGCCAAGCCAGAAGTAAAGGATGTCAAACCAGAGGTTAAAGATGCCAAGCCAGAAGTAAAGGATGTCAAACCAGAGGTTAAAGATGCCAAACCAGAGGTTAAAGATGCCAAGCCAGAGGTTAAGGACGAAGCAAAACTAGAGGCCAAAGGTAAACGAGAACAGAAGCAAAACGTAAAAAAGGGAGGAAAACAAAAACAGGAAGGAAAGAGGGAAAACAAAATCAGATTTCAAGGAAGTGCATCCTCAAGCAAAACAAGAAAAGCAAGCAAGCAAAATAGAGGAAAAGAAAGAAGCCAAGCCAGAGGATAAGAAAGAAGCCAAGCCAGAGGATAAGAAAGAAGCCAAGCCAGAGGATAAGAAAGAAGCCAAGCCAGGGATAAGAAAGAAGCCAAGCCAGAGGATAAGAAAGAAGCCAAGCCAGAGGATAAGAAAGAAGCCAAGCCAGAGGATAAGAAAGAAGCCAAGCCAGCGGATAAGAAAGAAGCCAAGCCAGAGGATAAGAAAGAAGCCAAGCCAGAGGATAAGAAAGAAGCCAAGCCAGAGGATAAGAAAGAAGCCAAGCCAGAGGATAAGAAAGAAGCTAAGCCAGAGGATAAGAAAGAAGCCAAGCCAGAGGATAAGAAAGAAGCCAAGCCAGAGGATAAGAAAGAAGCCAAGCCAGAGGATAAAGAAAGAATGCCAAGCCAGAGGATAAGAAAGAAGCCAAGCCAGAGGATAAGAAAGAAGCCAAGCCAGAGGATAAGAAAGAAGCTAAGCCAGTGGATAAGAAAGAAGCCAAGCCAGAGGATAAGAAAGATGCCAAGCCAGAGGATAAGAAAGCCAAGCTAGAGGATAAGAAAGAAGCCAAGCCAGAGGATAAGAAAGAAGCCAAGCCAGAGGATAAGAAAGAAGCCAAGCCAGAGGATAAGAAAGAAGCCAAGCCAGAGGATAAGAAAGATGCCAAGCCAGAGGATAAGAAAGAAGCCAAGCCAGAGGATAAGAAAGAGCCAAGCCAGAGGATAAGAAAGATGCCAAGCCAGAGGATAAGAAAGATGCCAAGCCAGAGGATAAGAAAGATGCCAAGCCAGAGGATAAGAAAGAAGCCAAGCCAGAGGATAAGAAAGAAGCCAAGCCAGAGGATAAGAAAGATGCCAAGCCAGAGGATAAGAAAGATGCCAAGCCAGAGGATAAGAAAGAAGCCAAACCAGAGGATAAGAAAGATGCCAAGCCAGAGGATAAGAAAGATGCCAAGCCAGAGGATAAGAAAGATGCCAAGCCAGAGGATAAGAAAGATGCCAAGCCAGAGGATAAGAAAGAAGCCAAGCCAGAGGATAAGAAAGAAGCCAAGCCAGAGGATAAGAAAGATGCCAAGCCAGAGGATAAGAAAGATGCCAAGCCAGAGGATAAGAAAGATGCCAAGCCAGAGGATAAGAAAGAAGCCAAGCCAGAGGATAAGAAAGATGCCAAGCCAGATAAGAAAGATGCCAAGCCAGAGGATAAGAAAGAAGCCAAGCCAGAGGATAAGAAAGATGCCAAGCCAGAGGATAAGAAAGATGCCAAGCCAGAGGATATGAAAGATGCCAAGCCAGAGGATAAGAAAGATGCCAAGCCAGAGGATATGAAAGATGCCAAGCCAGAGGATAAGAAAGATGCCAAGCCAGAGGATAAGAAAGAAGCCAAGCCAGAGATAAGAAAGATGCCAAGCCAGAGGATAAGAAAGAAGCCAAGCCAGAGGATAAGAAAGATGCCAAGCCAGAGGATAAGAAAGATGCCAAGCCAGAGGATAAGAAAGATGCCAAGCCAGAGGATAAGAAAGATGCCAAGCCAGAGGATAAGAAAGATGCCAAGAAAGAGGAAAAGACAGACATCAAGCCAGAGGTAAAGGAAGTCAAACAAGAAAAGAAAGAAGCCACAGGAAAAGAAAAGAGAGAAGCAAAACCACAGGAAAAGAGAGAAGCAAAACAAGACAAGAGGGGCAAAAAACAAGAAAAGAAAGAAACCAAAGGAGAAAAGAAAGAAAGCAAAGTAGAAGAAAAGAAAGAAGCCAAACAAAAGGTGAAGGAAGAGAAAGCAAAAGAAGAGCCAGTAGTAACAGGAGAGGTTAAGCCAGTAGCAGCAGCAGAGGCTAAGCCAGTAGCAGCAGGAGAGGCTAAGCCAGTAGCAGCAGAAGGAGAGGCTAAGCCAGCAGTAGCAGGAGAAGTTAAGCCAGCAGCAGCAGGAGAGGTTAAGCCAGCAGGAGGAGAGATTAAGCCAGCAGGAGGAGAGATTAAGCCAGCAGGAGGAGAGATTAAGCCAGCAGTAGCAGGAGAGGTTAAGCCAGCAGAAGCAGGAGAGGTTAAGCCAGCAGTAGCAGGAGAGGTTAAGCCAGCAGTAGCAGGAGAGGTTAAGCCAGCAGTAGCAGGAGAGGTTAAGCCAGCAGTAGCAGGAGAGGTTAAGCCAGTAGTAGCAGGAGAGGTTAAGCCAGCAGTAGCAGGAGAGGTTAAGCCAGCAGTAGCAGGAGAGGTTAAGCCAGTAGTAGCAGGAGAGGTTAAGCCAGTAGTAGCAGGAGAGGTTAAGCCAGCAGCAGCAGGAGAGGTTAAGCCAGCAGTAGCAGGAGAGGTTAAGCCAGTAGTAGCAGGAGAGGTTAAGCCAGTAGTAGCAGGAGAGGTTAAGCCAGTAGTAGCAGGAGAGGTTAAGCCAGCAGTAGCAGGAGAGGTTAAGCCAGTAGTAGCAGGAGAGGTTAAGCCAGTAGTAGCAGGAGAGGTTAAGCCAGTAGAAGCAGGAGAGGTTAAGCCAGTAGTAGCAGGAGAGGTTAAGCCAGTAGTAGCAGCAGCACCAGCGTCTCCAGCACCTACACCGCTGCAAACTGAAGTGTCTGCACCAGAACCTTCAGCACCAACGCCAAAAGATACTGCAGCCCCCGTAACTGTTGCACCAACAGATACCCTAGCAGATGTACTAAGGAGAGAAACACTAGCCCCAACGATACCAACAACAGTAGCCCCAGCATCAGCTGCACCACCAACAGTAGCCCCAGCATCAGCTGCACCACCAACAGTAGCCCCAGCATCAGTTGCACCACCAACAGTAGCCCCAGATTCAGTTGCACCACCAACAGTAGCCCCAGTTCCAGTATCTGTTGCACTACTAAAATCCCCAGTACCACAAATACAAGCTAAGGTACCAGTATCACCCCAAGCACCCGTTACACCACTAAAGGAAGCACCAGTACCACCAGTAAAAGGAGCACCCACTGAAACATTGTCACAAGTACCACAGCCAGAAGCGCCAGTGTTTGAAGCGGCAGCATCGAAAGGAACTCCCACACCCACCCCTAAGGAAGCATCAACACCTGCCCAACCACCAGCAAAAGATGCCTCAACCCCAACCAAGAAATCGGAAACTAAACCAGAAGCGAAGCCTGCAGAGGTCCAGCTCAAGCCTGCAGAGGTCAAGCCTGCAGAGGTCAAGCCTGCAGAGGTCAAGCCTGCAGAGGTCAAGCCTTCAGAGGTCAAGGCAACGGAGGGTAAACCCGCAGAGGTCAAGTTAGCGGAGGTTAAACCTGAAGAGGCCAAGCAAGAGCCTGTGAAAGGAGATGTTTCATCTGAATCATCCACTCTAGTGGGTCCTCTCCCTGGTCTGGCGCCTGCACCTGAACCCTCTCCGGCCACACCTGGCCAGAAACTAATCCAAGCATTCACAAATGTCCTAGACTCGGCCATGGCCCCTGCTGTCAGTGGCCAAAAACCCGCACCAGCTCCCCGTTTTGCCTCTACATTCGTCCCTCCTCTTGGTCCTGCTCTGGCCTCCGCCTTGCCACCAGCTCCAGCCTCTGACCAAACCCAAAAGGACCCCTCGTCCCCTACACTGATGAACCTTCGGGTACAAGTTGCCCCAAGTGCCACACAATCTCCACCAGCCCCTCAACCTTCTGCACATTCCTCTCCATTCTCTGGCTTTGGCCAAGGGCCCCAGCCTACTCCAACATCAGGCTTAAGGCAAGGGTTTGTGCCTAGCTTTGGACCAGCCATGGGCTCTGTCCCTCCTGCAGCCCCTCCAGTGGGACCAGCTTTTTCTCCTGCCCTAGGAACAACAATGGGACCAATATTATCACATGGTCCATATGACCCCATTCCTCCAACTACTACTTTCAGCCCCCATGGTCACGCAGCTGCTCCTATGAGTTTCAGCCCCCAGGGTCAAGCAGCAACATCTATGAGTTTCAGCCCCCAGGGTCAAGCAGCATCTCCTATGAGTTTCAGCCCCCAGGGTCAAGCAGCATCCCCTATGAGTTTCAGCCCCCAGGGTCAAACAGCTCGTCCAAAGAGCTTCAGCCCTCAGAGCCAAGCTCCTGGATCTGCTAGCTTCAGCCCCCAAGGACCAGCACCTGCTTCCATGAGCTTTAGCTCAAGACCTCAGAGTGGTGCTCCTTTCAGTTTTAGCCCTAAGAATCTATCAAGTCCACCTTTTAGCTTCAGCACTACCGAAGGTACGGTGGTGGTCCTCCTGGACCCATACCAGTGTTCACTACACCCCCTCCTCTGGTCCCTCTACCGACCTTCCTCACACAACCAGGAGGCTACGACAGCATCATTCCTTTGATGGAGGAAGCCATGGAAGCACCAGGGCTCTCCGATGATGACTTTGACCTCTCGGCAGAACCAATGGGACCCAAAGTTGATCGCGGTCCTCAGCAAAATGACCAAATGAAGAAGTGAAATTGTTTAACCTCGTTGTGATGTGCTGGGTCAATTATATGATATTTGAAGAATGTATACAGTTTTTCTATTAAAAAAGCGTAATAAAAGTACGTCATAAAACATTTGTGCTTTAGTACAAATAAACCATTTCTTTTTCGGCATTCCTGCTGGTAAAATTATATTGTATATGCAAATAAAATTTGTTAATAAAATACAATAATAAAAGTTCTTTGTTTTAGTAGAATTCTTGACTGAAGATGGTTGATGAGTAGCAAGTTTTATGAGAAGGCAGACAGCCTCACCACACCAGCCTAATTGTCTACCTGGCGACGCTCTGTCTGCACGACAACACCTATTGACCCACACACAGGCGCCTGCTGGCCCACAACACTGACCCGTCCCCTGTTACCTGTCCCATCAAGGAGCTCAGAAGCAACACTCAACTCCCCCCCCCCACATCTTGGTGCTCAAACACGGCACTAACCCACACCACCACATCTTGGTGCTCAAACACGGCACTAACCCACAACACCACATCTTGGTGCTCAAACACGGCACTAACCCACACACACACATCTTGGTGCTCAAACACGGCACTAACCCACACCACCACATCTTGGTGCTCAAACACGGCACTAACCCACACCACCACATCTTGGTGCTCAAACACGGCACTAACCCACAACACCACATCTTGGTGCTCAAACACGGCACTAACCACAACACCACATCTTGGTGCTCAAACACGGCACTAACCCACACCACCACATCTTGGTGCTCAAACACGGCACTAACCCACACCACCACATCTTGGTGCTCAAACACGGCACTAACCCACACCACCACATCTTGGTGCTCAAACACGGCACTAACCCACACCACCACATCTTGGTACTCAAACACGGCACTAACCCACACCACCACATCTTGGTGCTCAAACACGGCACTAACCCACAACACCACATCTTGGTGCTCAAACACGGCACTAACCCACAACACTGACATATCCTCCCCTTCCTTATACTGTAGCAACGGAACTGCATGACACGTTGTACCACTGCCACATTCGAGAAAATTTATACACACAGTTTTCTACTCTACACTAACACGAGTTCAACACACAGGAACAGACTGAGAATGGTAACAGATACGCAAGAGCACAGTTGAAATTGAAAACAAATGACTCACGAGTTGCAGGAATGATATGAAATATGTCTTCAGTCTTGGAGCGGTCAGGAAGTAGAACGACCTTGACACTGACAGTTTTAAGATGTAGGGTAATTTTTTTCACTAGCCAGTAGCGGCTAGCGAAGAGGTGGGACCAGGAGCTGTGGATCGACCCCTGCAACTACATTCTGATAAGTACCTTGTCCTAGGATTTTCAACCCCTTCAAACATAAGACATTCTATATCTTAAAATACAATAAGACATTCTATATCTTAAAATACAATGTCATTAAAGACAGACTATCTCCAACAGGTAACTTGGCAAGTTCCTTTAAACAGTTACTGATCAGCCAAGCTCTTGTGCCTGCGTCAGCGTGCAGCGAGCAACAACAGCCTGACTGACCATGAGATCTGGTCTGAGAGGGAATTAAAGTGGGTGATAAGCCACTTTACCCTCAACACAAACACTGTGTAATCCACGATAGCACTACACTAAGCCTCACACTGACAAAATTCAGATGTAACAATGATCACCCAAAGTAAAAAGACTGACCTCTTTCGTTTTTAGCTAACTTTCTAGTTTTACATTATCATGCCTTTAACTTTGTCTCCATCATTCTCTTCTTCCCACTCTTCATGTCCATCACTTCACCTCATCCCCACACCTCTTTCCTGTTTCTTCTTGACCTACCAATCAGTTCGATAACAAAACCAGTTTCTTGAGTCGTGAGCATTTGAGAGTAGAACGTGTAAGACATGTTTGGTGATCGGAATGTTGATGTGCTGGCTCAAGCCATGTGCTCGAGGATCTCACAGGAGTTCTAGTTTAATATAGGTTGATTCGAAGGATCATCATCCTGAATCCTGTTGATGATGTGGTCTGTCAAGCTTTGGGTGCAATACGACAGTTATCTAAAAAAACGAATTACTTGCTCTCAGTGTCTGTTGTAAACCTGTTATTAGCCAGCCTATCACTCTACTGATAGTTGCAAAACCAACGAGGGATGGGTGTGTCACGTGTACGTAAGTTCTACGTTCTTTATATTCTTCATATGTAAGATCTACCAGGATCACTCCTAAGTTCCATATTTTTCTCTTCTACTCAGAGAAGAAAACGTAACTTATCGAAGAAGCTGAAACTGGAGACAGTATAAGACGAAGTGAGTATATTAACCTCTACTTCAACCGTACCTGTGTCACTTAAGATGACTTAGTTGTACCTCATACACAGCACTCAGAATTAGAGTCCAGCAGAGGCGCTCCAGTGGCCGCTACTGGCGTGCCGGACCACAGAACATCAGCACAACATTGATCATCATTCAACTAAGACTCGCGTCAAGAGGGATTTTCCCTGACTAATAAATCATCACCCAGAGCAACCTGTACCTGGCTGTTGCCACACTTCCATCCCATTACCTGAACGACGTTTCTGTGGGGTCGATGCCCCTGACACTTGATGCTAGCTTGTAACTACGTTAATACCACTGACACTTGGTGCTAGCCTGTAACTACGTTAATACCACTGACACCAGAAGCTAGGCTGCTAGCCTGTCACTACGTTTTCTCTCCCTCTGCCACAATATATTACAGGGCAGACTCTAGTGTTCGTCCTCGCTCACACCAGGAAACATACCCTGTCAATTATTATTATTATTATTATAATCAAGGGGGAAGCGCTAAACCCGAAGGATTATACAGCGCCCAGGGGGGGATGTGGAAGGCATTCAGGCTTAATTCGGGGAACTGGAGCACAGATCCAATTCCCTAAATCAAGAGCCCCTCACCAACATCAAGGAACCTTCCATGAGGGGATACCCTGTCAAGCTTAATTAAAATTAAAATATCTTTAAAAATTTTATGGTGAATATACACTAGAATCAACCAACAATGTATATGCGTACATCTCCCAGTATATATATACACTTCAGAATTAACTATTATAAAGTTTAATGAAAGAAGTGTAGAAGTTTTCAAGGAGCAACTGGCTCTCATATTGTGCCTCCGCGGTGCTTGACCAACCACACTGTGATGGATATATGGGCCGCCAACAGCAACAACTTTGTTGACCAAGCAATCAACAGGGAGGCCTGGCCGTGCACCGGGCCGCCGGAGTAGAAAACCTCCCGAAACCAGTCACAGGTAAATCACATATAAAACCTAGTAAATGTAATTAAGGTTTATCTAAGAGGTAGAGGCACGGGAAGAGGAAGAGGGGGAGAGGGTTGAAGAGGAGGGGAGGGGGTTGAAGAGGAGGGGAGGGGGTTGAAGAGGAGGGGAGGGGGTTGAAGAGGAGGGGAGGGATAGAAGAGGGGAGGAGGGGGACAGAAAGAACCAAACAGCATCAGTAAGCCTCTCATTCACTCCATACATCCCAAAAAAGAGAACACTGCTTACCTATATATAGTCCCTGGGATCATCACCCCAGCACATAGGTCCCAGACCGGATCCCTACTGAAAACCTGATTTGAGAGGCTGTTGGTGGTAAAAAAATCCCTGATTTTCGTTCTGCCGATTATAATGGACTTAGGGAACATCTGTCTAATCTTGATTGGGGTTATCTAGCTAATGATTTTATTGACGATAATCATACTTATGAATATGAAGGGATCTGCTTTTATGATTGTTTTCTTAATAATGTACAGTGCCCAGAGTATATACATTCCCCAGAGAGAAATTAGGTCTAATAATAACGATCCCAAATGGGTTAACAGGAGGCTAAATCATCTATTAGGGGAGAAAAGGGGAATTTATAGGCGCATCAGAAGAGGAGAGGTTAACCTTACTGACCAATATGTTCAGCTTAAAAGAGAAGTAAAAAAGGCGATTAGAAAGGCTAAACGTGACTATGAAATTAGAGTTGCTAATGAATCAAAGACTAATCCAAAGGGGTTCTTTCAAGTATATAGGACGAAGGTGAAGGAAAAAGTAGGACCTCTGAAATCTGGGAATGAACAGCTGACGGATAATGAACTGGAAATGTGTTCCTTATTTAATGACTATTTTTTGTCAGTTTTTACACAGGAAGATGTAAATGAGATTCCAGTAATTAACAATTATTTAGTTCCTGATGAATTTAAGTTAACTAATATTACTGTCACGAGGGACATGGTTATTAAACAGATAGACAAACTGAAACAAAATAAGTCCCCGGGACCCGATGAGTTGTTTTCAAGGGTACTTAAGGAATGCAAGATGGAGCTTAGTCAGCCATTAACGAGTGTATTCAATGCGTCCATCCTTACCAGTGTTGTGGAAGATGGCTAATGTGGTTCCTATATTCAAATCAGGGGATAAGTCCACTCCTTCAAATTACCGTCCAATAAGCCTGACATCTATAGTGGGCAAGTTATTAGAATCAATTATAGCTGACATTATCAGAAGTCACCTTGAAGAGCATAACTTGATAAATGAATCTCAGCATGGATTCACGAGAGGTCGTTCCTGCCTGACAAACTTACTGACGTTCTTCAATAGAACATTTGAGGCAGTTGACAGTGATAAGGTATATGATATTGTTTATTTGGATTTTAGTAAAGCCTTCGACAGAGTACCTCACAAGAGACTCTTGAGAAAAGTGGCAGCTCATGGTATAGGAGGTAAAGTTCTAGCATGGATTGAGGCATGGCTTACCAATAGAAAGCAGAGAGTTACCATTAATGGAGTGAAATCTGAATGGGGATTAGTCACTAGTGGCGTTCCACAAGGATCAGTTTTAGGCCCTCTCCTGTTCATAATTTACATTAATGACCTTGATGAAGGGATTACTAGTGACATGAGTAAGTTTGCTGATGATACAAAGATAGGCCGTATAATTCACTCTGAGGAGGATATCAATGAACTCCAGGACGATTTGAACAAATTAATGTCTTGGTCTGAAAAAATGGCAGATGAAGTTTAATGTGGATAAGTGTAAGGTACTTGCCCTTGGTAATGAAAATAACCCTCGAAGCTATAATCTAGGTGAAGTAGAGCTTGGTCATACAGAATGTGAAAAAGACTTGGGAGTCATGGTAAGCAGAAATCTAAAGCCAAGACAGCAGTGCCTTAGTGTGCGCAACAAGGCCAACAGATTACTTGGATTTATCTCAAGAAGTATAAGTAACAGAAGTCCAGAAGTTATTTTGCAGCTCTATACATCACTAGTGAGGCCTCATTTAGATTATGCTGCTCAGTTTTGGTCCCCTTACTACAGGATGGACATAGACTCATTAGAGAACATACAGAGAAGAATGACTAAAATGATTTACTGTGTAAGGAACCTCCCGTATGAAGATAGACTTAAAGCCTTAAATCTCCACTCTCTGGAGAGGCGTAGAATGAGGGGAGATAACATTGAAGTGTATAAGTGGATGACGGGCATAAACAAGGGAGACATTAATAAAGTACTGAGGGTGTCGAACCAGGTAAGAACCAGGAATAATGGATTTAAGTTGGATAAATTTAGATTTAGAAAGGACATAGGTAAGTACTGGTTTTCTAACAGAGTTGTAGATGCGTGGAACAGTCTTCCCAGTGGGGTGATAGAGGCTAGGACCTTGGGTAGCTTTAAGAAGAGACTGGACAAATATATGAGTGGGAGGGGCTGGGTTTGATTGGTGTCAAGGGGTACGGGAGTTATTTCTTGAGTAGCTTTAGGTAGATGTCGTTTTGATAAGGACTTGCCTCGTATGGGCCAGTAGGCCTTCTGCAGTGTTCCTACATTCTTATGTTCTTATGTAAGCGGTCCAACGTAAACATCACAGCCCGCCTGATCAGGAACGTCCTTTTGGTGTCTTCAAAGTCAGTTCCTGATCAACTGAGCTGTGGTGCTCACATTGGACTGTGTCGTTTTTAGCAGTCACTGCCCCAGTCCTAGGCTAGCCCTCCCGGTTACTGCTAGCAACTGCTTAATTGATCAGGCTATGATCCAGGAGACCTGGTCAGGAACCTGACCTCGGGGTCACCGAGTTCCAAAATGAACCATCAAGTTGACACTACGTGTAAGACCTTGTACTACAATTCCCTCCTGAAGATATGTTCACCTAATAGGAAATAGGTACCTAGGCGATTCTCACCCTGTTAGGTAAGACACATATGCAACAGTTAGGTATCTTTATTTCGAAACGTTTCGCCTACACAGTAGGCTTCTTCAGTCGAGTACAGAAAAGTTGATAGAAGCAGAAGATACTTGAAGACGATGTAATCAGTCCATCACACTTAAAGTTTTGAGAGGGACCTGCCCTCCCAAAGAAACCTACGTCTCACCTCCTGGCACTATATAAGGCTCCATCCTGTCACTTCAACTTCATATTGTTTCAGACAACGGAACAATGCTCTTCTCCAGACTGAGGGACTGACCACCTCAAAACTTTAAGGGTGATGGACTGATTACATCGTCTTCAAGTATCTTCTGCTTCTATCAACTTTTCTGTACTCGACTGAAGAAGCCTACTGTGTAGGCGAAACGTTTCGAAATAAAGATACCTAACTGTTGCATATGTGTCTTACCTAACAACCTGTCGGTATTTTATACCATTTTATTGTTCATTCTGTCTCATCTCTCAGATAGTCAGGTCCAACTCACACCCACCCACGCCCCCCTCATATATTTATCTAACTTATTTTTAAAACTACACAACATTTTAGCTTCAATGACGCTATTCGGGAGTTTGTTCCATTCATCCACAACTCTATTGCCAAACCAGTGCTTTCCTATATCCTTTCTAAACCTAAATTTTCCAACTTGTAACCAATGCTGCAAGTCAGACGTCACAAACGTAAGCAATCTCCGTGGTTTACCGAGAAAATTTATAAATGAACAAAACGCACAAGTTCCAGAACAAGACCTCAATAAAACCTTGCATGAACTAGCAAGAATTGAAATAAGAAAATATAGATACACCACAGGAAGGTTAGGAAATGTAAACACACATGCAGTATAATGTGATCTTTTGACAACGTTTCGCCCACACAGTGGGCTTTATCAAGTCACAAACAGATCTGTTTGTGACTTGATAAAGCCCACTGTGTGGGCGAAACGTTGTCAATAACAGATCACATTATACTGCATATGTGTTTATATGTCCATTGTATCGGTATTTTATACCATTTATTTCCACAGGAAGGTTAGCATGGGCCACCAATATAACCACAGATGTAGGTTTTCACAGATCAATCTCACAACACTAGCATTATAGCATTTTGCAAAAATTGTTAGATTTTTCTCAAATTACATAATGGTTATCTGCAAAAGTAGTAATACCTGTTGGCAAGGAGACTGTGACTAAGTGTATAGCTACTGACCACTCCTTTAAAATTAAAGGAGAAGAATTCTGGCAAAGCGAGTGTATGCGAGTCGCCGCTGCACACGAAAAATGTCGAAATCTTGGAAAATAGAAAAATATGGAAGCAGTATATAAACAAGTGAACAGGTAGTAGGCAGGTATTGGGACAGGGTGACGTGGGGAGGGTATCAGGGAGGGATGATGGTGGGATGGTCTCAGGGAGGGGTGATGGTGGGATGGTCTCAGGGAGGGGTGATGGTGGGATGGTCTCAGGGAGGGATGATGGTGGGATGGTCTCAGGGAGGGATGATGGTGGGATGGTCTCAGGGAGGGGTGATGGTGGGATGGTCTCAGGGAGGGGTGATGGTGGGATGGTCTCAGGGAGGGATGATGGTGGGATGGTCTCAGGGAGGGATGATGGTGGGATGGTCTCAGGGAGGGGTGATGGTGGGATGGTCTCAGGGAGGGGTGATGGTGGGATGGTCTCAGGGAGGGATGATGGTGGGATGGTCTCAGGGAGGGGTGATGGTGGGATGGTCTCAGGGAGGGGGTGATGGTGGGATGGTCTCAGGGAGGGATAATGGTGGGATGGTTTCAGGGAGGGATGATGGTGAGATGGTTTCAGGGAGGGATGATGGTGGGATGTCTCAGGGAGGGATGATGGTGGGATGGTCTCAGGGAGGGATGATGGTGGGATGATCTCAGGGACGGGTGATGGCGGATGGTCTCAGGGAGGGGTGGTGGTGGGATGGTCTCCGGGAGGGGTGATGGTGGGATGGTCTCCGGGAGGAGTGATGGTGGGATGGTCTCAGGGAGGGGTGATGGTGGGATGGTCTCAGGGAGGGATGATGGTGGGATGGTCTCAGGGAGGGATGATGGTGGGATGGTCTCAGGGAGGATGATGGTGGGATGGTCTCAGGGAGGGATGATGGTGGGATGGTCTCAGGGAGGGGTGGTGGTGGGATGGTCTCAGGGACGGGTGATGGTGGGATGGTCTCAGGGAGGGGTGGTGGTGGGATGGTCTCCGGGAGGGGGGTGATGGTGGGATGGTCTCAGGGAGGGTGATGGTGGGATGGTCTCAGGGAGGGTGATGGTGGGATGGTCTCAGGGTGGGGTGATGGTGGGATGGTCTCAGGGAGGGGTGATGGTGGGATGGGTCTCAGGGAGGGGTGATGGTGGGATGGTCTCAGGGGGGGTGATGGTGGGATGGTCTCAGGGAGGGGTGATGGTGGGATGGTCTCAGGGAGGGGTGTGATGGTGGGATGGTCTCAGGGAGGGGTGATGGTGGGATGGTCTCAGGGAGGGTGATGGTGGGATGGTCTCAGGGAGGGATGATGGTGGGATGGTCTCAGGGAGGGATGATGGTGGGATGGTCTCAGGGAGGGGTGATGGTGGGATGGTCTCAGGGAGGGATGATGGGGATGGTTTCAGGGAGGGATGATGGGGGATGGTTTCAGGGAGGGATGATGGTGGGATGGTTTCAGGGAGGGATGATGGTGGGATGGTTTCAGGGAGGGGTGATGGTGGGAGGATATCAGGGACGGGTGATCATGGGAGGATATCAGGAGAGGTGATCATGGAGGATATCAGGGAGGGGTGATGGTGGGATGATATCAAGGAGGGATGATGGTGGGAGGATATCAGGGAGGGGTAATGATGGGAGGATATCAGGGAGGGGTGATGGGAGGATATCAGAGAAGAGTGATGATGGGAGGATATCAGAGAAGGGTGATGATGGGAGGATATCAGGGAGGGGTGATGGTGGGAGGATATCAGGGAGGGGTGAAGGTGGGAGGATATCAGGGAGGGGTGAAGGTGGAGGATATCAGGGAGGGGTGAAGGTGGGAGGATATCAGGGAGGGGTGAAGGTGGGAGGATATCAGGGAGGGGTGAGATGGGAGGATATCAGGGAGGGGTGATGATGGGAGGATATCAGGGAGGGGTGGATGATGGGAGGATATCAGGGAGGGGTGATGGTGGAAGGATATCAGGGAGGGGTGAAGGTGGGAGGATATCAGGGAGGGGTGATGATGGGAGGATATCAGGGAGGGGTGATGATGGGAGGATATCAGGGAGGGGTGATGATGGGAGGATATCAGGGAGGGGTGATGATGGAGGATATCAGGGAGGGTGATGGTGGGGAGGATATCAGGGAGGGTGATGATGGGAGGATTCTAGGGAGGGGTGATGATGGGAGGATATCAGGGAGGGGTGATGATGGGAGGATATCAGGGAGGGGTGATGGTGGGAGGATATCAGGGAGGGGTGATGGTGGGGAGGGTATCATAGTGTTAACATTCACTCATCACAACAACACATGCATCTCTCCAACAAACATACACAAACACACGTGCAATAATAAACGCATTATTTTATGTCCGTTTCTCAGTAACTTTGACGTTAAACTCCAGCTGTTGTGTGGGCGAGTGTGTTATGGGGCGAGGGTTGGTGTGGGTGGTGAGGGCGTCATGAGGGAGGTGATGGGGAGGGGAATGCAGAGTTGCAGTCATGCAACACAGGTCTCCGGCTTTCATGAGGGAGCTGCAACGTTGCCACTTCTCTTTGGAGAATAAGACACATTTGCAACGGTTTAATATTTTTATTTGTAAACAATAAAGATACCAAACATACACATGTGTCTGATGCAATAAAGTGACGGTATTGTATTCCATTTATACTCTTTCTTGGATGTATTAAAACAGCTGTAGCTTGGGTACACACCACACACCACACACACACACACACACACCACACACACACACACACACACACACACACACACACACACACACACACACACCAGTAAATACTAACTAATGTTTGTAAAACTAGTCTTTCCCTTGTGATGAAGTTGAATCTTACCGTTTAATTAAGTGATCTTACTCGTCCAACGAAGTGGCATTAAAACTGCAATTTTTGTAGAAAGTTGTTGTGGTTCTAACAACTTTATCTTATCTGTATCAAGTGTATTCTGTAACCTAAACTATCGGTTGTATTTTTGTACTAATATATATATATATATATATATATATAATATATATAATATATATATATATAATTATATATTATATATACTATTATAATATATATCTTATATGTATATCTTCTGATAAGATTATTATTAGACTGGTACCATAAATGTTGATACAATTTCTCCAAATTATGCCCACAGCGCCTCTGCTTTTCACTTATCTTACATTATTTTACATTTCCTCCCACATCTCTTACTCCAGTATGTTATGGCAATGTCTAGATTTAGGACTTGGCCCTCAAGTATCTTCACATATATATTAACATGTTTCTTTCCTCGGCTCTACGAGTAATTCAATCTTTATTGTTCTGTGGGGCA
>NC_069456.1:19446675-19476688 GCF_026875155.1 Cherax quadricarinatus | reverse complement strand
ATGTGTAGTTTTTTAACGGAAATTGTCCCTATTTCCTTTTAAAGGGAAAACTGACACCGCAATTTTTAATTCCCCAAATTTAACTGCACATTCCTGAAACCTTTCTTGTATTTTATATTTTCACTTTGTTTTCTGACATGGGAGGTAGCAAAAACAGGGGGACATATATAAAGGTGCATGGGGGGGAGCACAAACGGGACATATATGAAGGTGACAGGGAGGTAGCACAACCTGGGACATATAAAGGGTGACAGGGGAGGTGCACAACACTGGGACATATATAAAGGCTGACATGGGGGGTAGACAACACGGGGGAAAATTTATAAGGTTGCGGGGAGGTGCAAAAACACGGGGGACTTTTAAAGGTTGACAGGGGAGGTAGCACAACACTGGGACATATATAAGGTTGGACATGGGGTAGCACAACAGGGACATTATGAAGGTTGACTGGGGGGGTACAACACTGGGACATTATGAAGGCTGACATGGGAGGTAGCACCATGGGACATATATGAAGGTGACATGGGGGGTAGCACAACACTGGGACATAAAAGAAGGCGACATGGGAGGTGCAAACACTGGGATTTTATAGAAGGCTGACATGGAGGTAGCAAAAAAACCACTGGGAGATATAGAAGGTTGACATGGGGGGTAGCACAACACTGGGGATATATAAAGGTTGACATGGGGGTAGACAACATGGACTATATGAAGGCGACTGGGAGGTACACAACACGGGACTTAAATAAAGGCTGACAGGGAGGTGCAAACACGGGGACTATATGAAGGCTACATGGGGGTAGCCAACACTGGGACTACATGAGGGTTGACATGGGAGGTAGCACAACACTGGGCATATAGAAGGGTGACTGGGGGGTTAGCACAACCTGGGACATTTTGAAGGCTGACAGGGAGGTAGCACAACATGGGGAATATGAAGGTTGACTGGGAGGTAGCCAAAAAGGGGAAAATTATAAAGGGGTGACAGAGGGGGTGGCACAACACGGGCATATATGAAGGTTTGACATGGGAGGTTCCCAAAACCCCGGGGACATATATAAAGGTTGACTGGGGGTAGCACACTTTGGGCATATATGAAGGTTGACATGGGAGGAGCACAACACTGGGACATATATAAGGTTACTGGGGGTACACAACACGGGGACATATATGAAGGTTGACGGGGGAGGTACCCAACACTGGACATATTTAAAGGTTGACATGGGGGGGTGCCAACACTGGGACATTTTGAAGGTTAAATGGGGGTAGCAAAAACACGGGAATTATGAAGGCTGACAGGGGGGTAGCAAACTTTGGGACATTATGAACGTTGACAGGGGGGTAGCACAACCCTGGGACATATATGAAGGCTGACTGGGAGGTAGCAAACACTGGGACTATATGAAGGCGACTGGGGGGCACAACACTGGGCATATTTTAAAGGCTGCCTGGGAGGTAGCACAACATGGGACATTTAAAGGGGGTGACAGGGGAGGTGCACAACACTGGGAATATATGAAGGGGACATGGGGGTGGGGACAACACGGGGGACATTATAAAGGGCTGACAGGGGAGGTAACAACACTGGGACTATATAAAGGCTGACATGGGGGGTAGCACAACCTGGGACATAGTGAAGGCTGAAGGGAGGTAGCAGAGCACCGAAACAGATAAAGGCTGGGGAGGAGCAGAGCCCCGGGACATAATGAAGGCGAATGGGGTCCGAGCCCCCCCGGGGACATATAGAAGGCTGACATGGGAGGTGACAAACTGGGACAAGATAAAGGGGTGACATGGGAGGTAGCAGAGCACCGGGGCATGGGTGAAGGTAATGGGGGGTACCGGGCCCCGGGGACATATTGGGTGACAGGGGGAGGTAGCAAACACTGGGACATAGATGAAGGCCAGGGAGTAGCGGGACCCCGGGGAAATTGAGGGGCTGACATGGGAGGTACCAGGCGGGGGGACATATTAGGCGACAGGGGAGGTAGCAGAGCACCGGACATAGATAAAGGCTGACGGGGAGGCAGCAGAGCCCGGAAATGGGGGAAGGTGAGGGGGAGGCAGAGAACGGGGACTAGTAAAGGATGAGTGGGGGCAGCAGAGCCCGGGCCATGATGAGGCGCGTGGGAGGCAGCAGAGCACCGGGGACAAAATAAGGTGACGTGGGAGGCGCAGACCCCGGGGACTAGTGAAGGATGCGTGGGGCGCAGAGACCGGGACAAGATGAGGCTGACGTGGGAGGCAGCAAAACCCGGGGAAAATAGATGAAGGCTGACTGGGGGGAAAGGAGCACCGGGGACATAGATGAAGGCTGCGGGGGAGGCGCAGGCCCCGGGAATAGATGAAGGTGATGGGGGGGCAGCAGAGCACCGGGGACTAGATGAAGGTAAACACCATTTAAAAAAAAAAAAGTGAGATAAAGGGGCAAGGCCCAAAGGGGGGGGGAGATTAAATAAGGGGGAAGTGTGAGTCCAACACTAGTGTGATTAAAGGCTACCACTGTGGGGTATTGGCTGATAAACTATAACTAGAGGCAGGCCCCAGGAGCTGGGGCCAAACCCTTGCACTCACAAGCCTGAAAGGGGGCCTCAGCTTATAGGTCCTTTTACAGGCTTTCTTTTTGAAAATTAAGTTGAAAATGTCCCCTAATCGAAAGGCTCCACATTCAATTTTTTATTTTTTTTTCAGTTTTATTTGTTAAAGAAATTAGGAGTGTATAAAGGAGGCTTTTAAAAGAACTGAGTATAATTAATGGCATTGTTGCTGACTGTTCAACATTTGGTATGTGTAAAGGGTTTTAGAAAAAGGCAGGTTGAAGAATGCAACATTTAGAAATCCTTATTGAAAAAAGCAACTTCAATTTTGTGGTTTGAACACATCATTTCCAGGTGAGGGACGATAACCTCAAACTTTCCTCTTTTCCCCCGGGTTTTTGTTTTGGACTGTGACGCCATGTTGGCGAAACTTCTTCTAAACAGGTTAAAATTTTGACAAGTATTCATTTTCAAATACGGGGAGAATATAACCGGGCGGCACTCACCAGCTTCCCTTAACTTGAGTAAATAACATGGAATTATCCATATCCGTCACCACCGTGACCGCCGCGGGAGTAGGAAAGGTCGCAAGACGATCTACAGTGACAGAAAGGTATGGGGGGTACACTAGTATTGTCTGGTACCTCGGGGCTGGGTTTTGAGATAGTTATAGTTTGTATTATGGTGCTTAGGGCCCCGGGTATGCAAAATACAATCTCTATATTGCATTGTGGTACTTCGGAGGTAAGTATTTTTTTAGGAAAATACAAGCATCAGTATTGTATTATAAGTAGTGCCTCAGGGATAATGTTGTGCAGAGGCAATCATCTGTACTTTATTACGGGTACCTAAAGCTTGTAGGGGAAATACAATCTCAGGTGTTGTGGTACGTTGGCCCCTTTTGCGTTATTTCATGTGCTTGAAATATCCAAAATATTCTTGCAGGTGTTTTAAGGCTTCCCTGTTGCATTACCCAATTTTTAAACTATACATGCTTAACCTTGGGTCATATACCTCTAAGGTGTGAGTCCCAAAGGTTTTAAAAATACCGTGAAGGTGGTAAGGCCCTTCAAAGGAAGTACGGTGTATTTTTTCATTTTGGAGAAATGCCCCCCTGGGGTTTTAAACCCCGGGCCTCTTCATTTTGGAACATCAGTTTTTAGAAACTCAGGGAAAATTGTGCGTTAATAAATATAACCCGGAATTTTTTTTTTTCGGTTTTTATTCTGATATACCATGTACATATATTTTAATTTTTGGGCTTCCGGTTTAATTATATTATGTATGTTTTTACACACACACCACACCCCCCACACCCCACACACACACACACACACACACACACACACACACACACACACACATGGAAAAATAACCACACACACCACACACACAGTTTATTTTAAGGTTTAAAAAGATTTTTTGTCTGGGGTGAAAAGGTTAGGGCGCCTTAATTTCTTGTGTAGTCGACGATGGGTTTTAAACCTCATTAACCAATATCTGCATGTACGAAATCAACCAAAGCTGTGATGGTTGAGATCTTTGTGTACTTTTGGAAACGCAGTGGTTTTTTTACCCGGTCTTTCAAAAATTTAAACCCTCATTATTCCCCTATGGTGTTCAGTCCCTCACCCTTATGGGTTCAGTCCCTTAACAGATACTGTTTATCGAAATTGAACAGAATTATTTTTGGTGATTTTTACATTTTCTAAAAAGCGCCTAGTTTTAAATTTAAGTTCAAATAGTCCTGCGCTACGTCCACAGGAGGTAGGGGGCGTCAATAAAAGGCCCCTTTTTGCGGCGAAATTAAATTTTTTCCCCCCCCTCGCCAGGACAAAATTGTGTGTCCTCTCTTGCAATATGTCTGTGGATCCTTTGGTGGCTCTAAGCCATATGCAGCTATTTTTGAAAGACAGACTGTCAGCCTGTTGAAAGACTGACTGTCGGGCCATGTTTGAAGACAGACTGTCGTTTGGGGAAGTCATGACTAAACTTTTTTTGGGAAAACCACGTAAGCCATTTTTGTAAGCCCTTTCATCTTTTTTGGGGACGGGAGGGGGACTCCAGTAACATTTAAATGGGCTTAATTAGCTTTTTTATTGTTATATATTTTCGGGTGCTGCACCTTGCTCCTAAAAAGTCCTTAAAAACAGAATAAAAAATTTCCCCCATCCCCACGGAAACATCACTTCTTCCACCCTAAGGGGGAAAAACCACTGTCCCCCCCCAACTGGAAATAGGTTTTTTCCCCCCTTCCCAACAATTAAATACATATCCTTTTTCCCCACTGGAAATAGACCAATACCCTTCCCCATCACTGAAAAAAAACATTATCCCTTAACCCACTAAAAAATAGCCAACCCCCTTTCCCCCTGGAAAACACATTCCCCCTTTGCTCACGGAAAAACTTTCCATCCCCCCACTTTTTAAAAAAAACTTGACAGTCCTGAAGTTAATTGTACAAGACTCCCGGTGGGGCCAGAAGAAACAGTAAGTCTTTAGTGCTCACCCTCTCACCTGCTGTTACCTGGGCAAAAGCCCCCTCCAAAAAATTTTCAAACTTCTGCGACATTAAATTTCACCGATGAGTTATTAATGGGAAAAAAATGGTAAGGCCAGGAGGAAGAGAGAGGGAATGGAGTTTTTTTTTAAAAGGTGATTCCGCGTTACAAAATAGGGAGAAATCTCGTGGTTCTTTTTCATTACTGGGTCTAATGTCCCCCCCACTTTTTAAAATTTCATCCTCCCCTTTTAGGTTTGCCATTCCATTCGTAATTTTCCTCTTCCACCCCACTTCGGGATTCCTCTTTTTCAACTTTAAATATTTCTAACACCACCACCACACGTGTAATAGGTTCATCAAGGTGTTCAGGTTGTCGTGAAAACAGTATAGAAAACAATGTGTGTAAAAGGTTTTAGTCATGCGTAGGCAGAGGTTTATGTGCGTGTTGGAAGGGGTTTAGGGTTTAAAGGAGCAACATAGCCTGGTTATGCAGTCTCCACAACCAGGGTCTAGAATTTACAGCCAGGTTCCTGGACCTGGGGGCGGAATTAAAATGTTAAAGGTTGGTTGGGCTTGTGGCTTTGATGCCATCCCCACCCCCTAGCCTTTCCTCTCCGTGAGGTGGGCCAGTACCCACACTACATGCGTACTATAACATATTAAAATAAAAAAAAAAAAACTGCGCAGGGCGGGCCCTGTAACAGGTCCAATCACGCCCACTCATGTACCTCTCCCAAACCCATTTTTAAAAGACCCCCAAAATTCACCCTTTATGCGCTATCGGGGTTTTTTCCCCCACCTCCATAACTGTAGTGCTTCCTCAGCCTTTTTTAAAACCCAATTTTCCACTGTACCCCTTGTGCGAGTCATGTCATGGTTAGATATTTTCATCACGTTATTTATATCCCCTTTTATGTATTTTTGTTTTCCATTTAAAACTTTTAGTCAATCTCCGTAAAATTTAGCCTCTCCAGAGGTGTAAACCTTTTCCCCCAGCCCTTTCCCTTTTAGGAAAGTTCCTGATACCGGGATCAAATTCGTTATTCTCTCTTGGTTTTAGCGCTTTTGCTTATTTGTAATATGGAAACCGAACCTGCTGCATAATCTTAAAAGGCCTTACCTCTTTTATAAAGTGAATAAGGAGTTGTGATTACAGTAACCAGAGGGATGCAGTCGTTTGTTTCTTTCCAAATGGAATTGTTTTTCCAACGTATTGGGACTTTTTACTCTTTGAGGGTTTTTTTTTAACTTTTTTTTAAAAACCAAGAATTTTATTAGCTTTTTTTCTAAAAACTTAGGCCCTCTTGTTTGGCTTTATTTCCCCCTAAAATCTTTTCCCCCCCTTTTTCCTCTTTTTTTCCACCACTTGCCCCCCTTTTTCCAGGGAAACCCTTGGGCTTTCTCGACCCTTCGGCTAATGTTTTTCTCAGGGATCTGGGGGTTATTGGGAATTGGGGGGTTTATTTGGTGCTAACTCCCCTTGTTTGTTCGAAAATGAAAAAAAAAGGGGCCCCCCCAAGTTTCCCAAAAAGCCCCGTGGGGGGGTCCCGAGTTTTGGGGAGAGAAAAAAGGTTTTTCCCCTTTTTTAAAAAAAAGGGGGAAAAAAAAAAACCCCGAAAGGGGGCAAACAACCCCCCATTTTTAAAAACCAAGGGGAAAAAACCAAAAACCCCAAACCCTACAAGACCCCCCCGGGGGCCCCCCAAAAATTTCCCCCCCCCCCCCCTTTTTTCCCCCGTTTCCCCCCCCCAAACCCAAGGGGAAAAAACCCCAAATTTCCCCCCCAGGGGGGCAACCCAGGGGGCCCAATGGGAAAACCCCAAAGGGGGAACCCAAAAAACCCCCCCAACAAAAAATTTACTTTCCCCCCCCCTTTTAAAAAAAAAAACCCCCCCCTTTTAAAAAAAATAACCCCCAAAAAAATTTTATCCCCCCAAAAAAAATAAAAAATTAAAGCACCCCCAAAAAAAACCCGGGCCCCCCAGACCAAAAAAAGTGCCAAAACCCCCCCCCCAAAAGAATAAATTTAAAAAAACCTTTAAAACCCCCTTTCCCCCCAAAAAAATTCCAAAAAGTTCAAGTTTCCTTTACAAAGTTTGGGAATAACCCAAACCCTTTTTTTTTCCGGTTTTTGGGAGGGGCAAAAAATAAAAGGGGGAAAAAAATATACCCGCCCCCCCAACAAACCCAAATTTTTTTTAATTTTTGCCACCAAAAATTCCCAAAAGTTTAAAAAGGGTCCCCGGGGGAAAAAAAAAAAGCAAAAGGGTAAAAAAGCGGGTTTTTTTTTTCCCCGACGGGGGGTTTAGGCCGACCCGTCCCCCATTAAAACTCCCCCCTTCCAAAAGGGGCAAACGATTTTTTTAATCCCTTTTTTTTTTCCGGGAAAAAGGGCCGGTTTTTTAAGACCCCGGAGGGAAAAACACAAAAGATACTTTAGCCTGTAAGAAAAAAATTTGGGGAAAAAATAAGCCCAAAGAAAAGGAAAAAAATTTTGAATTTTTTTCAGGGTTTCCCCTTGGGCCCCCCCCTTTAACCGAAAATTTGTTTAAACCCAAAAAAACCCCAAAACCCCCAAATTTTAATTGGTACGGGAAAAAAAAATTGGGTTTATCCAGAAAGGTCTTTCCCGGGGTTTTATGGTGTGGCATCTCGAAAAGGGGGCCGTATCACTGTCACCACCCCAAACACAGTGCACCTCCCCCAAACCCGTTCTTTCACGCCAATTTAAAACCACTCCCAATACCTACACCCCAGTGCTATCCCGCCCAAAATTTCCACTACCAAAACCCACCAGGGCAAATCCCCCCCCAAACCAACCCCTCCACACCAAACACAACAGTACATCACCCCCAAAACATACCATACCAACCCATACTATCACTGTCCACATTACTATCACCACGCCCCGCACCCCCTTCCCAACCACGCCAAAACCACCCCCAAACCCTCAACCCCCGGATCCCGGTTTTAAAAAAATTAAAATTTCTTTACCTCCACCACCTCGCCCCTTTTCCAAATTTTCGCCATTTCAGGGGTGGGCTGGGTCGAGAAAATTTTGTGTATTCACCGTTATTTTCGGTGTTTTTTTTTTCCCCCGGCCTTTTTGGGGTTTGCCGGGGGCATCGCAGTAGTGCCTGCCTCTCCCCTCACAAGCTATAGCTCCTGGGGGGGCCCTCGCAAGGCCGGGGGAGGGACGGATTAACCCCCATCTTTTGTTTAGGGTTTTTTTTCTGTCTTAAAATTTATGTCCTTGTTTTTTTATTGTTGAAGCCCCTGGATGGCGAAACATCTACAATAAAGATACTTAGATGTTGCAATGTGTCTAATTTCATCTTGTCGGAAATTAATCCATTCTGTACAGTTCCTCATGTATTGTTAGTATTATTAAAAATTTGATAAAAAATAACTATTGCCCCCAAATTGTAACTCTCCCTCATATTACTCTGAATTTTATGTTGCTTTTTTTCCCTTTAAAAACATCTGTTTTTTTTCATTTTTCATCACTTTCTTTTTTCCCTTTTTTCATTGTGTAAAAACCGGGTCAGAAAACTGCTTTTTGTCATTCCAGTGAGGTTTTTTCCCTCGAGGGTTAGGGGACTGAATTCTTCTTTATGGGTTTTGTTTGTAATCATCTTTCATGTTTTTTGGTTTTTCGGAACAAGTATTATCTTACTGTGTAAATTTTCCCCTGTATAAAACCCTTTGTAAGAAGAAAAATAGCGCACAGCGGGTGTTCTCCCCCTCCCAATTCCCCCCTTTTTTTTTCCCTTCCCTTTTTTCCCCCTCGCCGCTTGCCCCCTTTTCCCCCTACGAACCCCCACTTTTTATCTCAATTTTAGCTGACCCATCTTTCCCCAAATGGGCCCCCTTTCCCCCGGAGTTCTGTCAAACTTATGCAGGTGGTGTTTTGGGTTTGGTGGGCGTAAAAGGAAAGCTGGGCTCCCCATACCATGTGGTTTCTGGGTTTGTCTGGTGGGTTAGTACCTGAATGGTTGTGTGAGTGCTTTTTAAAATATTTATATATATATTATTTTATATATATAGATATATTTATATATATAAAGATATATATAATATATATATAATATATTATTTTATATAATTTTAAAATATATTTATATAAATTATATATATGTATATTTATATGTTTTATATATTTTTTATATTATATTTATTTATATTTATTTTTATATATATATATTTATATATATATATATACCAAAAAACTGATCTCTGGCTTTAAGGAGACCCCGAACCCACGAACCTTAGGACAAAGGGACGCAGTGCCCTTTTCCAAAATTTCCCCCCCACTTTGGGGCAATACCTTGGCGTGTAGCCCGGGCTCCCCGTTTGATCCAAGGCAAACCCGCTTTCGGGAGAAGGCTTTCGTTTTTATCTCATCCCCCCCCGCATGCATCAAACCTTACTAGAGATTTGAACAAAAAAAAGGGTTTTGCGAGAGCAGGGGAAATATTAAAAAACACTGATTCTGGGTGAAGGGAAATGAAAAACCCACCCAACCTTAGGACAAGGTACGCAGTGCTTTACCAATCCCACCCACACTGGGCAATTTTTGGCTGTAGCATGCGCTACACGTTTGATCCCAAGCCCGCCCCAAACCCTTTTAGGGAGAAGGGTTACAGCCCTTTTTTCTTCCCCTCCCCTTGCATGCATCAGCCCTTTAGAGATTTTTAAAAAATTTACGGAATTCGCGGAGCATGGAAATTACACAAAAACTGATCTCTGGCTGATGAAAAACTGTAAGCCTTTTCCCCGAAAAAATGGCTTTCCCTTTGGGTCAAAGTGTAGCGGGATGCAACGCCAAGGTATTGTCCAGTGTGGGTAGATTGGTAAAAACACTGGTACCTTGTCCCAAGGTTTTGGTTTTGGTTCGAGTTTTCCTTTTAGCCAGAGATCAGTTGGGTTGTGTATATTTTGCATTTCTCTCGCGAATTCCTTGCATTGTTCAAATCTCTGTAAGGTGATAACCCCCTGCAGGGGATGAGATGAAAAGTGTAAGGGCCCTTTTCCCCGAAAGCTGGCTGCCTTGGATCAAAAGTGTTTGCGCATGCTACACGCCCAAAGGGATTGTCCAGTGTGGGTTGATTGGTTTAAAACACTGGTAACCTTTTCCCAAGGTTGTAGGTTTTGAGTCTCCCTTTAGCCGAGATCAGTGTTTTTGTATATTTCGCATGCTCTCGCCCAAATTTCCCTTTCATATATTTTTATAAAATTTTATATTATTATTTTTTTATTTATATATTATAAAATTTATTTATATTTAAAATTTTTATATATAATATATTATATTTATTTATTTATATATTTATATTTTATATATATTTTATATATTTTATATATAATTTTTATATATTTTTATTATATATATTTTTAATATATATATATATTTTATATTTTTATATATTTATTATATATATATTATTATTATATATATTTTTATATTATATAAAATTTTATATATATTTTATTATAAAATTTATTTTTTATTATATATATATATATATATATATTATTTATATTATATATTATATAAATAAAATTAATTTATATTATTAATATAATAAAAATATATTTTATTTATATTTTATTTTTTATATATATTTTATTATTATAATTATAAATAATATTTTTTATATTATATTTTTAAAAAAAATTTTAAATATATATATATATATAAATATAAATTTATATATATATATATATATATAATATAAATATATATTTATATATAAATTTAATATATATATATATTATAAAAAAATATAATATATTATATTTATTAATTATATTTTATATAATAATATAAATATATATTTATATTTTATATTTTATATATATATATATTTATATTATATATTAATAAAAATATATATATATATAAATATAATAATATATATATATATATATAATATATTATATAATATTTTTAAATATAATAAAAATTATATTTTATATAATATATTATATTATATATAAAATAATATTTTTTTTAAATTTAATATTATATAATAAAAAATTATTTTTAATTTAATATATATTATATATTTATATTTTATATTTTATATATAAAATTATAAAAAATTATATATATATATATTTTTTATATATATATTATTAATTATTATTAATATATAAAATTATATATATATATTTTTTAATTATATATATATATATTTTTTTTAAAAATATATATATATATATTTTTAAATTATATTTTATTTTTAAAACTGGAAAAACCTTGGCGTGTAGCAGCGCTCACGTTTGATCCAAGGCACCCACTTTCAGGGAAAAGGCTTACGCTTTTCATCCCCTGCATGTATCACCCTTTACTAGAGATTTTGAACAATGCAAGGAATTCGCAAAGAGAATGCGAATATAACACAAGCACTGATCTCTGGCTGAAGGAGACTCGAACCTACGAACCTTAGGACAAGGTACGCAGTGCTTTACCAATCTACCCACACTGGACAATACCTTGGCGTGTAGCATGCGCTACACGTTTGATCCAAGGCAGCCAGTTTTCAGGGAGAAGGCTTACAGCTTTTCATCAGCCAGAGATCAGTGTTTGTGTATATTTCGCATGCTCTCGCGAATTCCGTGCATTGTTCAAATCTCTAGTAAGGCTGATGCATGCAGGGGATGAGATGAAAAGCTGTAAGCCTTCTCCTGAAAGCTGGCTGCCTTGGATCAAACGTTTTAGCGCATGCTACATGCCAAGGTATTGTCCAGTGTGTGGTAGATTGGTAAAGCACTGCGTACCTTGTCCTAAGGTTCGTAGGTTCGAGTCTCCTTCAGCCAGAGATCAGTGTTTGTGTATATTTCGCATGCTCTCGCGAATTCCTTGCATTGTTCAAATCTCTAGTAAGGCTGATGCATGCAGGGGATGAGATGAAAAAGCTGTAAGCCTTCTCCCTGAAAGCTGGCTGCCTTGGATCAAACGTGTAGCGCATGCTACACGCCAAGGTATTGTCCAGTGTGGGTAGATTGGTAAAGCACTGCGTACCTTGTCCTAAGGTTCGTAGGTTCGAGTCTCCTTCAGCCAGAGAATCATGTGTTGTATATATATATATATATATATATATATATTAAATATATTATTATATATATCATATATTATATTATATATATATACATATATATATACATATATATAATTATATATAATATATATATTATATATTATATAATTATTATAATATATATATATATATATATATATATATATATAATATATATATATATATATATATATATATATATATATATATAAGCACTCACACGAACCATTCAGGTACTAACCCACCAGACTACCCAGCACCTTACATGGTAGTGGGGAGCACCACGCATTCCTTACGCCCACCGAACCATCAGCCACCTCGCATAAGCTTGACAGAACTCCAGGGGAAGGGGTCATTTGGGGAAAGATGGGTCAGCTAGAGATGAGATAGAAGTGGAGGTCGTAGTGGGAAAGGGGCAAGCGGCGATGGGGAACAGATAGGGAGAGAGGAAAGATTGGGACGGGGAGAACACCCGCAGTGTGCTGCTACATTCTTCTATACGACGGTTATACAGTGGAAATACACAGTAAGATAATACTTGTTCCGAGTAACCAGAGAACAGTGAAAGATGATTACAAACATAACATAAGAGAAGAATTCAGTCATAACCCTCGAGGGAAGAAACCTCACTGGAATGACAACAGCAGTTTTCTGACCAGGTTGACACAATGAGAAAAAGGGAAAAAAGAAAGTGATGATAATGAAAAAATCAGATGTTTCAAGGAATAAAAGCAACATAAAATTCAGAGTATATATGAGGGGAGAGTTACAAGTGGAGGCACATAGTTATTTATATCATAATTACAATAATGACTAACAATACATGAGGAACTGTACATGAATGGTATATAATACCGACAAGATGAAAATTAGACACATGTGCAACATCTAAGTATCTTTATTGTAGATGTTTCGCCATCCAGGGACTTCATCAATACAAATTCAAGGACATAATTTGAAGACAGAAGAACCATATACAAAAGATGAGGTAATCAGTCCCTCAGCCTGGCCTTGCGAGGCCAGGCCAGGAGCTATAGCTTGTGAGGCAGAGGCAGGCACTACTGCGATGCCCCTGGCAAACACAAACAGGCCGAGGAAAAAAAAAACACCGTACATATCGGTGAATACACAAAATTGCTCGACCCAGCCGACCACTGACATGTCAGAACAATTTGTGGAAGGTGCGAGGTGGTGGAGGTAAAGATTTAATTTAGTTAAGAACGGTATCCGGTGTTGAGGGTGGGCGTGGTTTGTGGCGTGGTGGTAGTGGTGCGTGGGCGTGGTGATAGTAGTGTGGACAGTGATAGTATGGGTGTGGTAGTGGTATGTTTGGGCGTGATAGTACTGTTGTGTAGGTGTGGTAGTGGTATGTGTGGGCGTGATAGCACTGGTGTGGTGTGGTAGTGGTATGTGTGGGCGTGATAGCACTGGTGTGTAGGTATGGTAGTGGTATATGTGGGCGTGATAGAACTGGTGTGTGGGGGAGGTGGCACTGTGTGGGTGTGGTGACAGTGATACGGCCCCGTTGCTGAGTAGTGCCACGCCCACGGCGTCGAGGGAGGGGAATAGGGTGGGAGGATAGGTGATGGGAGTGGTGAGGAAAGCAGTGAGGGTAGGGGTATGACTATAGGGAGGGGAGAGGGGCGGAGGAGGAGAGTGTGGGGGGGGGGAAAAAGACGTGGGGAAGGGGAGTAAGATGAGTGGTGGGGAGGAGGTGAGGTGTTAAAGTGGGTGAGTGGCACCCTAGGTGGAATATACCTCATAAATAGGGTCGTAACCCAGCTGGATGTCACCCTCGAGGGAGTATTAAAAGGTCACCCTTCAAGGAAGTGGTGGGGGGGGGGGTAGAGACCAAAGGAGAGAGGGAGAAGAAATCTTTGAGAGGTGAAGGACGAGATGCTCACACTCCAGGGACCAACTGACCAGGTGACCGACACTGAGGTTCTCCTGTGAGGAAGATAATAAGGAAGGAAAGACAGTAGGCTAGGGAGAGATCATCTTCAAGGTGGAAGGTGTGTAGAAAATAGTGTTCATATTCAAGGTGAAGGTTCAGAAGACAAGATGGTGGTCATGTAATTATGTAAACAAGCGACTTTATAAGTGCTCCCCAAGTCAGGCTGCAGTACCTCCGCATCCTGACTGATCAGTCCATCAAGCATGAAGCCTGGTCTGGGATCGGGTGGTGGGGGCGATGATCCCAGGAATCGACTATAGGGAGTTAGCATCTCAAAGGACGAGACAGTGGTCATACTGATGGCTGAGAACAACAGTACACCGCAAAGGAAGTACTGAGAGAAGAGCCAGGGTTCTGGTTAGCAGGAATTTAAAGCCAAGACAACGATGCATAAGATTTAGAAATAAAGCTAATAAAATTCTTGGCCTTATAACAAAAGTATAAAATAGTAACCTCAAAGAGTAAAAAGTCACAATACAGTTAGTAGAACAATTCAGCACTTAGGAAAGAAACATAACGACGTGTCACTCCCTCCTGGATTACTGTCAGATCACAACTCAACTTATTCAGCTTTATATATGACTGGTAAGGCCTTTAAGATTATGCAGCACGGTTCTGGTTTCCATATTACAAATAAGCATAAATGCGCTGGAAAACCTAGAGAAGGATAACGAAGTTGATCCCGTGTATCAGGAAACTTTCCTACAAGGACAGGCTGAGGGCAGTGAATTTACACTCTCTGGAGAGGCGTAGAATTACGGGAGATATGACTGAAGTGTTTAAATGGAAAACAGAAATACATGAAGGGGATATAAATAACGTGATGAAAATATCTAACCATGACATGACTCGCAGCAATGGGTACATGTCAGGCAAATTTAGGTTTAGAAAGGCTGCAGGTAAGCACTAGCAGGTACTGGAGGTGTGGAACAAACTCCCGAGTAGCGTCATCAAGGCGTGAACTTTGGGTAGCTTTAAAAATAGGTTGGAGAGGTACATGAGTGGGCGTGAGTTGGACCTGGCTAGCATGGGCCAGTCCTGCTGCAGTTTTTTTTATTTTACTTTTATATATGTATATATGTACGCATGTATGTGTGGGTCACTGGACCACCTCAGCAGTGAGAGGAAGGCTACAGGGGTGAGGAGTGGCATCATACGCCACAAGCCAGCACTACTCAACCATTAACGAGGTATATTCCGTCCCCAGGTCCAGGATCAGCCTGGCTAGTATAATTCTAGTAGCCTGGTTAGTGGTATGACTGACATAACGCAGGCTATGTTGCTCCATTAACACCTAAACTCCTTCCAACACGCACATAAACCTCTGCCTACGCATGACTACACCTTATTACACACATTGTTTTCTATACTGTCTTCACGACACACCTGAACACCTGTGATGACACCTATTACACGTGTGGTGGTGGTGTTGAGAAATATTAAAGGTGCAAGAAGAGGAATACCGAATGTGAGGTGGAAGAGGAAAATTACTGAATGTGAAGTGGCAGAACCCTGAAAGGGATGAGATGTATATTAAAGTAGGGGGGACTATTAGAGCCAGTAATGAAAAAGAACCACGAGATTTCTCCCTATTTGTAAGCAGCAGGAATCACCTCTTAAAAAAACTCCATTCTCCCTCTCTCTTCCTCCTGGCTCTACCATTATTTCCATTACATAACTCACTCGAGTGCAATTAATGTCGCAGAAGTGTTTGTAATTTCTGGAGGCGGCGTTTGCCCAGGTAACAGCAGGTGAGAGGGTGAGCATCGTGAAGACTTAACTGTTTCTTCTGGCTACCACCTGGAGTCTTGTACATATTAACTTCATGTGACTGTCAAGTCTGAGTTTCCAGTGAGTGTAAGGGATGAGTAGTGTTTCCAGTGAGCATAAGGGGTGAATGATGTGTTTCCAGTGCGTGAAGGGAATGGTCTATTTTTAGTGTGGTTAATGGATGAATAGTTTGTTTACAGTGATGGGGAAGGGTGATTGGTCTATTTCCAGTGGGGAAAAGGAGTAGTGTATTTATAGTGATGGGAAGGGTGAGCAGCCTACTTCCAGTATGGGGAGGGGACAGTGGTCTGTTTCCACTTAGGGTGGAAGAAGTGATGTTTCCAGTGGGGATGGAGGAAACTGTTTATGTCTGTTGTTAAGGACTTTTTATGGAGCAAGGTGCAGCATCCGAAAATATATAACAATATTAAAGCTAATTAAGACCATTTAAATGTTACTGGAGTCCTCTCCTGTCCAGACAACTGATGATCAGGTCTTACAAACATGGCTTACAGTGGTTTCCAAACATGATTTAGTCATGACTTCCAAACAAGGCTGACAGTCATGTCTTACAAACATGGCTGACAGTCATGTCTTACAAACATGGCTGACAGTCATGTCTTACAAACATAGCTGACAGTCATGGCTTAGAGCCATACCAAAGGATCCACAGACATATTGCAGAGAGAGGACACACAATTTTGTCCTGGCGAGGGGGGAAATTTAATTTCGCCAGCAAAAGGGCCATTTTATTGAGCGTCCCATACCATCCTGTGGACGGTAGCGCAGGATCTATTTGATACTTGAATTCCAGAAACTAGGCGCTTTGAGAAAATGTAAATATCACCAAAAACTAGATCCTCTGTATCATTACTGTATAACACATGTATCTGTTAAGGGACTGAACACCTATCAAGGCTGAGGGACTGAACACCTATCAGGGTAATAACTGAGGTTGAATGTTATTGATGACCGGGTAATAAACCAGGCTGCTGTTGCCAACAGTACACAAAGATACTCAACCATCACAGCTTGGTTGATTTCGTACATGCAAGATATTGGTTAATGAGGTTTAAAGCCTATCGTCGACTACACTAAGATAATTAAGGCTGCACCTAACCTTTTCACCAGCAGACAAGAATACTTTAATCCTTAAGTAAACTGTGTGTGTGTGTGTGTGTGTTAGTTACCATGTGTGTGTGTGTGTGTGTGTGTGTGTGTGTGTGTGTGTGTGTGTGTGTGTGTGTGTGTGTGTGTGTGTGTGTGTGTAATAATACATACATATATATAATTTCAGATACCTGCTGACAGCAGATATAAATATATATGTACATGGTATATCAGATATAAACCGAAAAACTTCCGGCTTATATTCATTATACGCTACAATTTTCCTCTGAGTTTCTAAATGACTGACTGTTCCGAACTGAAGAGGCCTGGTCTAAGACCGGGCCACGGGGGCGATTATCTCCAGACTATGAAAAAATACACCGTACTTCCTTTGTGAAGGGCCTTACCACCTTCACGGTGTATTTTTAACCTTGGCACTCACTACCTTAGAGGTATATGACCCACAGGTTAAGCATGTATTATGTATAATGTTGGGTAATGCAACATGCAAGCCTTAAAACACCTGCAAGAATAATGTTTGGAGTATTTCAAGACACATGACATAACGCAATGGTTCCAACTGTATCCACATACACCTGATGATTGTATTTCCACCTACAAGCTCTTAGGTACCGTAATAAAGTACAGATGATTGCCTCTGCACATACAGTTATCCCTGAGGCACTACTGTATAATACAATACTGATGCTTGTATTTTCCTAAACACATACTGTACCTCCGAAGTACCACAATGCAATATAGATGATTGTATTTCCGCATACTCCTGGCCGTGAAGCACCATAATACAATACTGATAACTATCTCATACACCCAGCCCCGAGGTACCATGACAATACTAGTGTACCTCCATACCTTGCTGTCACTGTAGATCGTCTTGCGACACTTTCCAGTCATCTCCCGCGTGCGGTCACAGGTGGTGACGGATACCTGGATAATTCCAGTGTTATTTACTCAAGTTGAAGGTAATGCTGGTGAGTGCTCGCCAGGTTATATTCTCCTGTATTCGAAGAATGAGATACTTGTGCAACATTCTGAATCTCTGTTTAGAAGAAGTTTCGCCACACAGTGGCGTCATCAGTCCAATACAAAGAACGGTGGAAAAAGAGGAAGAGTTTGAGGTTATCAGTCCGTCAGCCTGGAACTGATGTGTTCAAACCATCAAACTTGAAGTATGCTTCCTCAATAAGGATTGCTAAATGTTGCATTCTTCAACCTGCCATTTTTCTAAACCATTTATCACATACCTAAGTGTTGAACAGTCAGCAACATATGCCATTAATTATACAATCAGTTCTTTTATAAGCCTCCTTTATACACTCCTAATTTCTTTTAACAAATAAAACTGAAAAAAAAATATAAAAATTGAATGTGGAGCCTATTCGATTTAGGGCACATTTTTCAACTTAATTTGCAAAAAGAAGCACTGTATATAGGAGCTCTATAAGAGCTGAGTGCCCTTGCAGGCTTGTGAGTGCAAGGGTTGAGCCTCAGCTCCTGGTCCTGCCTCTAGTCTGATAGCTTCAGTCAGCCAATACCCTCACAGTGGTAGTCCTCTTAATCACACTCGAGTGTTGTGACTCACACTTCCCTATATTTAATCTCCCCCCCCCCTTGGTCTCTGCCACTTTATCTCACTTTTTTTTTCAAGTGGCTGTTCAGCCTTCATCTATGTCCCGGTGCTCTGCTGCCTCCCACGTCAGCCTTCATCTATGTCCCGGTGCTCTGCTGCCTCCCACGTCAGCCTTCATCTATGTCCCGGTGCTCTGCTGCCTCCCACGTCAGCCTTCATCTATGTCCCGGTGCTCTGCTGCCTCCCACGTCAGCCTTCATCTATGTCCCGGTGCTCTGCTGCCTCCCACGTCATCCTTCATCTATGTCCCGGTGCTCTGCTGCCTCCCACGTCAGCCTTCATCTATGTCCCGGTGCTCTGCTGCCTCCCACGTCAGCCTTCATCTATGTCCCGGTGCTCTGCTGCCTCCCACGTCATCCTTCATCTATGTCCCGGTGCTCTGCTGCCTCCCACGTCAGCCTTCACCTATGTTCCGGTGCTCTGCTGCCTCCCACGTCAGCCTTCATCTATGTTCCGGTGCTCTGCTACCTCCCATGTCAGCCTTCATATATGTCCCGGTGCTCTGGTACCTCCCATGTCAGCCTTCATCTATATCCCGGTGCTCTGCTACCTCCCATGTCAGCCTTCATCTATGTCCCAGTGTTGTGCTACCTCCCATGTCAGCCTTCATATATGTCCCGGTGCTCTGGTACCTCCCATGTCAGCCTTCATCTATGTCCCGGTGCTCTGCTACCTCCCATGTCAGCCTTCATCTATGTCCCAGTGTTGTGCTACCTCCCATGTCAGCCTTCATATATGTCCCGGTGCTCTGGTACCTCCCATGTCAGCCTTCATCTATGTCCCGGTGCTCTGCTACCTCCCATGTCAGCCTTCATCTGTTTCGGTGCTCTGCTACCTCCCATGTCAGCCTTCATCTATGTCCCAGTGTTGTGCTACCTCCCATGTCAGCCTTCATATATGTCCCAGTGTTGTGCTACCTCCCATGTCAGCCTTCATATATGTCCCAGTGTTGTGCTACCTCCCATGTCACCCTTCATATATGTCCCAGTGTTGTGCTACCTCCCATGTCACCCTTCATATATGTCCCAGTGTTGTGCTACCTCCCATGTCAGCCTTCATATATGTCCCAGTGTTGTGCTACCTCCCATGTCAGCCTTCATATATGTCCCAGTGTTGTGCTACCTCCCATGTCAGCCTTCATATATGTCCCAGTGTTGTGCTACCTCCCATGTCAACGTTCATATATGTCCCAATGTTGTGCTACCTCCCATGTCAGCCTTCATATATGTCCCAGTGTTGTGCTACCTCCCATGTCAACCTTCATATATGTCCCAGTGTTGTGCTACCTCCCATGTCAACCTTCATATATGTCCCAGTGTTGTGGTACCTCCCATGTCAACCTTCATATATGTCCCAGTGTTGTGGTACCTCCCATGTCAACCTTCATATATGTCCCAGTGTTGTGCTACCTCCCATGTCAACCTTCATATATGTCCCAATGTTGTGCTACCTCCCATGTCAACCTTCATATATGTCCCAGTGTTGTGCTACCTCCCATGTCAACCTTCATATATGTCCCAGTGTTGTGCTACCTCTCATGTCACCCTTCATATATGTCCCAGTGTTGTGCTACCTCCCATGTCAACCTTCATATATGCCCCAGTGTTGTGCTACCTCCCATGTCAGCCTTCATATATGTCCCAGTGTTGTGCTACCTCCCATGTCACCCTTCATATATGTCCCAGTGTTGTGCTACCTCCCATGTCAACCTTCATGTATGTCCCAGTGTTGTGCTACCTCCCATGTCAGCCTTCATATATGTCCCAGTGTTGTGCTACCTCCCATGTCAGCCTTCATATATGTCCCAGTGTTGTGCTACCTCCCATGTCAGCCTTCATATATGTCCCAGTGTTGTGCTACCTCCCATGTCAACCTTCATATATGTCCCAGTGTTGTGCTACCTCCCATGTCAACCTTCATATATCTCCCAGTGTTGTGCTACCTCCCATGTCAGCCTTCATATATGTCCCAGTGTTGTGCTACCTCCCATGTCAGCCTTCATATATGTCCAGTGTTGTGCTACCTCCCATGTCAGCCTTCATATATGTCCCAGTGTTGTGCTACCTCCCATGTCAGCCTTCATATATGTCCCAGTGTTGTGCTACCTCCCATGTCAACCTTCATATATGTCCCAGTGTTGTGCTACCTCCCATGTCAACCTTCATATATGTCCCAGTGTTGTGCTACCTCCCATGTCAACCTTCATATATGTCCCAGTGTTGTGCTACCTCCCATGTCAACCTTCATATATGTCCCAGTGTTGTGCTACCTCCCATGTCAGCCTTCATATATGTCCCAGTGTTGTGCTACCTCCCATGTCAGCCTTCATATATGTCCCAGTGTTGTGCTACCTCCCATGTCAGCCTTCATATATGTCCCAGTGTTGTGCTACCTCCCATGTCAGCCTTCATATATGTCCCAGTGTTGTGCTACCTCCCATGTCAGAAAACAATGGTGAAAATATAAAAAATACAAGAAAGAGGTTTCAGAGAATGATGACAGTTAATGGTGAATTATAAGAGACTTGCGGTGTTCAGTTCCTTAAGAGAAATAGGGACAATTTCTCCTGTTAAAAGCTATCACATATGACGACCAAGTTGTCAGAAGATTCATTATAAAGTATATGTGGTTATAGTGAACTATGATGAGGGGGCGTGACTGTGATAAACTATAGGAGGCGTGGCTATGATAGATTAACTATAGGAGGCGTGGCTATGATAGATTAACTATAAGAGGCGTGGCTGTGATAGATTAACTATAGGAGGCGCGGCTATGATAGATTAACTATAGGAGGCGTGGCTATGATAGATTAACTATAGGAGGTGTGGCTATGATAGATTAACTATAGGAGGTGTGGCTATGATAGATTAACTATAGGAGGCGCGGCTATGATAGATTAACTATAGGAGGCGTGGCTATGATAGATTAACTATAGGAGGTGTGGCTATGATAGATTAACTATAGGAGGCGTGGCTATGATAGATTAACTATAGGAGGCGTGGCTATGATAGATTAACTATAGGAGGCGCGGCTATGATAGATTAACTATAGGAGGCGTGGCTATGATAGATTAACTATAAGAGGCGTGGCTGTGATACACTATAGGAGGCGTGGCTGTAAGAGATTAACTATAGGAGGCGTGGCTGTGATTAACTATCAAACTGGATAAATTTTGATTTAGAAAGGATATAAGAAAATACTGGTTTGGAAATAAGAGTTGCTGATTAGTGGAACAGTCTACCTAGTAGCGTTATTAAAGCTAAAACCTTGGGTAGCTTCATATATATATTATGTTTTTATTTATGACTGAGGGAACAGTAAGGTTGGTCTTCTCTTCTCTTTACTACAACCATCTTCAAACCATTCCAAGGATAGTTTTAATAATTTCACAATTTACATTATCTAATATTTTCGCGATTCCCACTTTCTTCAAAATAATTCTGATAATGCAGATAATTACTATGAAGACTAAACATAAAAACATCATGTTTTTCTACACCTTCTAAGATATGGGACTGATTACCTCATCCTCTACTGTCGCTAGTTAATAAGCTCTATATAGAACTGATGAAGCCACTGGTGAGCGAAACATCCTCAAAAGAAAGATACCCAGGTGTTGCACATGTGTGTAATTCCTCATCATTAACCTGGAAGGCTACTCACTAGAATCTTAACCACATCCTGTTTGAATTAAGTTATTCTCACACACTGACAAAAGCACATTAAACCACAAAGCAGCCAATTAACAACAAAATGCCTTGGCACGCCTGGCAGCGCGACGCTCAACAAACACAAGCAACGTTAATTTCTTAACAGTTCTTTATACTCCTATATTATAAGGCAGGTCAGGTTACATAAACCTTATATATGTCTATTTGGTGCCCGCCCTGATCAACCTACCTACCTGCTGAGCCTCCAGCAGCAACAGCCTGGTTGACCAGGCTAGCACCGGACAAGCCTGGCCCATGGCCGGGCTCCGAAAATTCAGCAAAGATACCAACCAACCTACTTACCTACATACCTCCCTCCCTACCTCCCTCTCTCTCCTCTCTCTCTCTCTCTCTCTCTCTACCATGACTTGACCTACTGAGATCTGAGAGCGAAAAGAACTGCCACACCGTGCCTCTCTGCTGGATTTATCCCAGCTATTTCTTGTCCTCTCTCTCTCTCTCTCTCTCTCTCTCTCTCTCTCTCTCTCTCTCTCTCTCTCTCTCTCTCTCTCTCTCTTCCTTCACTGGTTCTCATCTGATTAAGGTCGAGTCGAATGAGCTGGGAAACTTCAGTAGGGCAATGAGGGTATTGTCAAGCATTCCATTAAGAGTTCAGTAGCAACGTCAGAACTGGAGTTACTATTACATGACAATTACATATCTCAGGATGGTCTATCCCACACACCAGGAAAATGGAGGCGGCGGTGGTGGTGGCAGTGTGGATCTTCACTGCCCCTTTAATAGGTTACTGTCTGATGATGAACGGCAGTACCAGTACCACCATCACCACCAGTACTAGTACCACCACCGCCAGTACCAACAACACACTACCAATACCACAAGTACCACCACCACGCTCCACACCCATGACTAACCCTCCCACACGTACTCTCCTAACTACATGGGTACCTATTTCCCAATTTACCGACGTAATTATGTACATAACCAGTCACCTACTCGCCCTACTACATCCCTAACTACTATATTAATCACCTAACTACTCTCCTAACTAAATACCTAACGACTACTACTCTACCTACCCACTATCACTTCTACCTATTTATCTCTAAATTTATGTAGGTAAGTACCTGCGTATTTATCTACCTAACTTACCAACTGCCACCCTATATTACAAACCTACTTGCCTTTCTACCTATCTACTTTTCCTACCTATGCACTTAACTAGTTACCGATTAACACTTGATACCTACTCTTATCTAATTACCTACATATGTACACACCTATCTGCGTTACCTATGCATGCATTTTCCTACCAACTTACCTAATAACGTACCAAGCATCATACCTGTGTGTGAACACCTACCTACTTGTGTACCTACACGCCTTTTTAATGAACCAATCTACAGTACCTGCTTATCTACCAAACAATTTACCTACTTAAACTACTGGAAAAAAAAAATTAACAATATTCGTGGGGAAAACTCGACCCACAAAGGTCATGTAACACCTGGGGAATGGGAGGTAATCAGGTTTGATACGAGGAAGAGGGCAAAAAAAACATTAAGACTCTAGGGATAGAAACTCAGTTAGGTACGTACTGACCTATTTACCAATGTACTATATGTACCTATATAATTACCTAAATATCTGTGTACTAATCAAACAGGTTTGTTCCAAGGTGCTGGGACGCAGTTTCTGAGAGATGAAAAAGTTAAGGTGTTAAGTGTGTTGTAGAGACGTGTTAAGTGTGTTGTAGAGACGTGTTAACTTCCTTAATTACCCCAGCAAACTTCTCTGAGACGATCCTTCTACACACCTCAACTTTTGTCATCAAGGTGGATTAATATGCACTAAGGGACTAACCACCTTATATCAAGGCTGAGGGAGTGACCACCATCTATCAAGGCTGAGGGACTGACCACCACCTATCAAGGCTGAGGGCGTGACCACCACCTATCAAGGCTGAGGGAGCGACCACCATCTATCAAGGCTGAGGGACTGACCACCACCTATCAAGGCTGAGGGACTGACCACCACCTATCAAGATTGAGGGAATGATCATCTCAAAATTACCTCTCCGCTTGTACTGTGTCAAGTGTACTAATATCCCATATTCAACTGAAGAATAAGGTAAGGTAAGACTCCAAAAATCGGTAATGCTGGCAGACGGAGCCACGACTCGACTCGAACACAAATTGGTGAGTACACACACACACACACACACACACACACCTACCTTCACCCAGCTAACAACAACAGTCACAGCTCACACACACACATACCTAAAGAATATGGGAAAAATGGCACTAGATCATAATGATGTAGCTTAGAGAAAGATACATTAGCTTGGGAGAGAGAGATAAACCTCGAGGAAAAGATATCTTTCTAAATGTGACTGGAAGCCAACCTTCCTCTAGTTTAAATAAAGCCTATCAAAAGAAAGTTTGAAGCCAATCAGAGAATGCATTCTCCAGTTATCGTGGTACTATCCTGGCCAGAAGATATATCACCCATTACATACTGAAGCCATTCAGAAGAGGTAGACAGCCCCCATAACTAATATGATCAACCTCATACGTAACATGGTCAACCCCATAACTAACAATCAACCCCATAACTACCATGATCATCAGCATCATAAAATATCAACCACACATCAAAACCCATTAAAACCTGGCACATTTTTCCGGGAATACAAGCGCAGTAAAACTAACAAGAATTATAATTGGATTTGAGCCATACGATACAGATAAAGCTATTTCCTGCCCATCCTCCACCCAACCCATCCACAACCACCCCCACCACCACCCCAACTCAATGACTCCCCCCTACACACGTCCAGTGCCTCTCGAGTGGAAAAGTGTTGGATGAAGGCTATAATCTAAGTGTCGGACGCCGTGAGGATCTCATTAGCGTAATTGTTGATTGCAGCCCAGGATATGTTGCCTCACTCCAAGCACCTCTCTGGCATCTCAAGGTCCACGCAAATTATGTACTCTTCTTCCTCTTCCTCTCCATGTTTTCCCATCATTACGGTCATGATGCCCAATATGTACTTATAATTAGCGATCAGACGATACCAAATTTTTTGCCAATATTGATACCCAGTTAAAGGCCGGTATAGATGAAAAGTCTATAATAAATACCGATACCATCACAATTAACCGATACTTACCGATATCGATACTTCGGCACTCCCTCGCTTGTAATTATTTCATATGATGGTTAAGTAACCTGTGACATGCCTGTGAACGGTTTCCTGGGTACTTCCAGCCTCGCAGCCCGGCCCGAGATCTGGCTTCCTTGCTGGTTGCCTTGTTCAAGAAGGCTGTTGCTGTTAGCAGCCTGCTGGCCCACATAGCCTGGTTGATCAGGCACTAACTCCAGTCACTCGGTAACTCAGTCCACTGCAATTATTGTATTGCGTAACAAATCTTTTAAGAATTCCTTCACGGTACGCCAAGCAAGAGGCATATTAGTTACGCCAGTCAGCGTAATTACGCCAAGAGGCAGGCCAGGTCGCCCTCACCCGCATGCTTACTAGGTAGGTAGGTAGGTGTGTGGGTAGGTAGGTGTGTGGGTAGGTAGGTGTGTGGGTAGGTAGGTGTGTGGGTAAGTAGGTGTGGGTAAATAGGTGTGTGGGTAAGTAGGTGTGGGGGTAAGTAGGTGTGGGGGTAGGTGTGTAGGTGGGTAGGTGTGTAGGTAGGTAGGTGTGTAGGTGGGTAGGTGTGTAGGTAGGTAGGTGGGTAGGTGTGTAGGTAGGTAGGTGGGTAGGTGTGTAGGTAGGTAGGTGTGTTAGGTAGGTAGGTGTATAGGTAGGTAGGTGTGTAGGTAGGTAGGTGTATAGGTAGGTAGGTGTGTAGGTAGGTAGGTAGGTGTATAGGTAGGTAGGTGTGTAGGTAGGTAGGTAGGTGTATAGGTAGGTAGGTGTATAGGTAGGTAGGTGTATAGGTAGGTAGGTGTATAGGTAGGTAGGTGTATAGGTAGGTAGGTGTATAGGTAGGTAGGTGTATAGGTAGGTAGGTGTATAGGCAGGTAGGTGTGCAGGCAGGTGTTGGGAGGGGAGTTCCAGTCTGGAACCAAAGTGGCAGTAAAGTTAGGTACATCACAATAGAGTGGGACGGGGTTGAGGATTACAGGATTTACCAGTGGTACACCCAAAAGGTTATTCAGTTCTTCCTACACTAAAAATTCACCCAACAGCCTTAACAAAATATCGAAATAAAAACACCCAAGTTACAGCTATAAGAACACTATCCAAGTGGTTATTATGGAAACAAACACTACCCAATAATAACAATAATAATAATAATAATCTTTATTACCACTAATACAAGGTATATAGGCCTAGTTGACATCAATGACATACTAATATATAGGAAGTCCCTTGATATGCAGAGCATTTCGGGCAAATTAGGTCAACTGTGTCCCCAGGATGCGACCCACACTAGTCGACTAACACCCAGGTACCTACTTTACTGGTAAGTGAACATGGCAGTAGGTATCTTAAGGAAACACGTCCTAATATTTCCAACCGTACAATGTGTGAGCTGAGTGCGCTACCAGCAGAGCTATTAAAAAGCATCAAATCCTTTACATTAAGTTCCTTTAATACGGGTCCTTATTTAAAGTATCCTGAGATGAAGTAAATAAACCGGAAGAGCAGTTCCTGGGTATTATTGTGGCAGATATGGCGGGCAGGAAACATCCTTGATGCCAACCCTCCAGCCCTGCCTAGTTTGCACTAGCGAGTGTCTGCTGCTTTGGGACATTTAAATGCAGTTTGAAAATGCCTAAGCCAAGGAGGCCGTTAAATAGGGTAAGTTTATTCAGATACAGGTACACATAATTACATTAATTATCATACATAGCCGCATGTGTGTACGTTACCTAGGATAACCCAAAAAAAAAGTCTAGACAAAGTGACTTGTTTCCATTGTGGTCCTTGAAATATCTTATTAAACCTTAAAAATGAAAACATCTAGGTAATTCAACTGTGTGAGAAACAGTTACAATACCAGGAGTTATTCACAGTAACATTAAAAGACAGGATCAAATCACAGTCACAACTACATAAATGTTACAGTAACAGGTACTTGTATGATAGTTATACAAGAAATTACTCTCCTACTTTTCTGTAGAGGAGATATTTCTAGTTCCATTAATCACTAGAGTCATTCACTCTCTCGCCCTGGCTTATAAAGACAGCTTAGCTAATGGCCTAACTTATGAAAGTTCAAGAACCTACATCAACTTTTCTTGCCAACAAAGATGCTTACCGTGAGGAGGGTAAGAATTTACAAGTGCAAACCTCCTCGTTATCAAACTGGCCTCCCAGCTCCGGAAGTCACGTCGCAAGTGATCTGTCCCCCGTAACGTCAAAGATGTGTCTTCCGAGTGCTGGGAAGGTGCAACCGGGCGTGCAATTCTCACCTTCGCGCTGGTGCTCCAAGTGCTGGGTGTAAACTTACCACCAGCACAATACATGGTTCCAACACCATTACACTCTTGACTGAAAGGAAGAGAAATAACGAAAAATATGGGGTATTGAGAGAGAGAGAGAGAGGAGAGAGAGAGAAGAGAGAGAAGAGAGAGGAGAGAGAGAGAGAGAGAGAGAGAGAGAGAGAGAGAGAGAGAGGGGGGGGGGGAATTAACATTTCAGAGTGCCCTAGAGAGTAATAGAAAATAGGGGTGACTACCAGAATTTTTCCCTACCGCAGTCTTCTATAAATCTGCTCACGTATCTCATAACTGCATTACAAAAATTATTTGGAGAGAATATGGAAGGGAGTTTGACGCGATCACATCAAAGATAATTCTATCTTCATCCTCAATATTGATGTAAATAAAAACATCAATGGAGAAAGTCAGTCATCAAGGTTTTGTGTGATATTTTGTGAGGTTTACAGACTAATTAATGACTGCCTGTGGATCCATAGCCGCAGATCATATAAGAGAGAGAACTGCGGAAAGCCTACTGGCCCATGCTAGGCAGGCCCCAGTCACCTACTGGCCCAAGCCAGTCAGGTCTAAGTCACATCCACTTAAGGATGGAGCCCCGCATTAGACCACAAATGTACACTAACATTCAAGAATACGTTAATCATTAAAAACGAATAAGTTCCAGCAGTAACAGTCTGGTTGACCAGGTAAGCGCCAGACAAGCCTGGCCTATGACCGGGCTCCGGGAGCAGAAAAACTCTCGGAACTCATCAAAGATAAAGGTAGTGTACACAGTGTGCGATAAACATTTCAATACATACACTCAGTATTGTGAGTATAAATACATTTTTTACGTACATTAAGATACATTTGTCGTCAGTGCTGGCCCTGGGTATTAGCTGACAATCATGATATCCATCTACAAGTGTTGAGAATGGTTGTGTAGCCACATAGATAAGCAATTTAACAATGGTAAGGCAGCAAGACTGCATGTCACCTCAACAGCACCCAGGTGTGGCTGTCTATATTATGAAAACACAAATGTGTCAGTCTCGCATTATATATAAAAAAAAATTAAAGCCTACTAGATATAGTAATTTAATATTTAATAGCGTGCTACTCACGAAATCGAAACAACACGATTGTCAATCTATCAGTGAACGGCCCTCTAGTATAGGACTCTCTTGCCCTGGGTTCGAGGCCTATTGCATAATCCTGTATCCAACCCATATTTTGAGTCATGACTGACGCTGCTCGCCAGTTTGTTCCTCTAACTTTTGCAAATCCAGTTTTTGCCTATATCCTCATGTAACATCACATCCAAACCTGGCGATCAACACTGAGGAATGATGTACAGAACTGTAAGGTTGGGAGTAGCGCCCACCAGCGTCACGTTCTCTTGTACCCAACACATTATGCCTGGCATGCACTCAGCCGGTATAAGTGGCCAAGAATTAAGTGTAATTTGCATATCTAGACAATGCTCTGTGCCTGCCTGCCTGCCTGCCTGCCTGCCTGTCTAACCGTCTGCTGCTTTCCTAGCTTCCTGTTTGCCTACCTGCCTTTCTACCAGCCTGTCTCCCTGTCTGCTTGTCATCGCCTGTTTCATTAACAGGCAGAAAGCAGGTGTGACTCGTTTCCCTGGGAAGTGCACACCTGCTGGAGGTTACCTGTGTGTGAAGGTGGTAGCAAAGTGACAATATACAATGAACGAAGGTGTAATGACACGAAGGTGTAACTGTAATGGAGATGTTTAGTTGTTCCCTTGCAACCCGGCCTGGAGCCAGACTTCTTTGCTGGTTGCCTGATCAATCAAGCTGTTTTTGCCTAATCAACCAGACTGTTACTGCTTGATCAAGCTTATTTACGAGAACGATATGATATGTTACGATAAAGTGACAGTTCAATCATAGAACGAAGCAATGACGCAACATAAGGTACGGTACAATAACGTAACAACATGATCAGATCACCGTACAATGATGTGACGAAAGACTAAGGTGACGGTGCAGTGATGTAACAATAATGACAACGACGCAGTGCTATAGTGACAGATATAACTACGACAGTGATATTAATGGTGTGGTGACGCATCGGTAATGTGACGTAACTGTAACGGACGTAAACAGTGAGAGGTGACGATGCCTGTGAGTCATAGAGACAGAAGGAAGGTGGCTGAGGGGAAGGGGTGTAGGGGAAGCGGGTTAGGGGAAGCGGGTGAAGGGAGGGGACTGTGGGAGCTTGGACGCCATGATGCCACAGTTATTTTAACCCGCACCTGGTGTGTCCCTTG
>NC_069456.1:19326675-19441675 GCF_026875155.1 Cherax quadricarinatus | reverse complement strand
GATGACTTGGTTGGTACAGGTTAAGATGACTTGGTTGGTACAGGTTAAGATGACTTGGTTGGTACAGGTTAAGATGACTTGGTTGGTACAGGTTAAGATGACTTGGTTGGTACAGGTTAAGTGACTTGGTTGGTACAGGTTAAGATGACTTGGTTGGTACAGGTTAAGATGACTTGGTTGGTACAGGTTAAGATGACTTGGTTGGTACAGGTTAAGATGACTTGGTTGGTACAGGTTAAGATGACTTGGTTGGTGTAGGTTAAGATGACTTGGTTGGTACAGGTTAAGATGACTTGGTTGGTACAGGTTAAGATGACTTGGTTGGTGTAGGTTAAGATGACTTGGTTGGTACAGGTTAAGATGACTTGGTTGGTACAGGTTAAGATGACTTGGTTGGTACAGGTTAAGATGACTTGGTTGGTACAGGTTAAGATGACTTGGTTGGTACAGGTTAAGATGACTTGGTTGGTACAGGTTAAGATGACTTGGTTGGTACAGGTTAAGATGACTTGGTACAGGTTAAGATGACTTGGTTGGTACAGGTTAAGATGACTTGGTTGGTACAGGTTAAGATGACTTGGTACAGGTTAAGATGACTTGGTTGGTACAGGTTAAGATGACTTGGTTGGTGTAGGTTAAGATGACTTGGTTGGTACAGGTTAAGATGACTTGGTTGGTACAGGTTAAGATGACTTGGTTGGTACAGGTTAAGATGACTTGGTTGGTACAGGTTAAGATGACTTGGTTGGTACAGGTTAAGATGACTTGGTTGGTACAGGTTAAGATGACTTGGTTGGTACAGGTTAAGATGACTTGGTTGGTACAGGTTAAGATGACTTGGTTGGTACAGGTTAAGATGACTTGGTTGGTGTAGGTTAAGATGACTTGGTTGGTACAGGTTAAAATGAATTGGTTGGTACAGGTTAAAATGAATTGATTGGTACAGGTTAAGATGACTTGGTTGGTACAGGTTAAGATGACTTGGTTGGTACAGGTTAAGATGACTTGGTTGGTACAGGTTAAGATGACTTGGTACAGGTAAAGACCTGGAAAGCACAGGCTAGAGATTTATCGCCATTCTACTACACTGGAGTTTACCTGGAGAGTTCCGGGGGTCAACGCCCCCGCGGCCCGGTCCGTGACCAGGCCTCCTGGTGGATCAGAGCCTGATCAACCAGGCTGTTACTGCTGGCTGCACGCAATCCAACGTACGAGCCACAGCCCGGCTGGTCAGGTACCGACTTTAAGTGCTTGTCCAGTGCCTGCTTGAAGACAGCCAGGGGTCTATTGGTAATCCCCCTTATGTATGCTGGGAGGCACTGATACTTATTATTGCGTCGTTTTTTTAACGTTTTATTCAACCTTACAAGTGCTCCGTTATTTCAGTTGGGCTGCAGTACATTATGTCTAAGTTTATTATATAATATATATATATATATATATATATATATATATATTATATATATATATATATATATATATATATATATATATATATCATAGGAATATTTAACAGTAATAATTAAACAGTCCGTGGCACTTGTGGCGTTGCTGTGAGTAAGCAGCTGCAGGAAACATTTAAATCTCTGTAACTCAACGCTTTTATCATAATAATAACTTGTTGGGATTTTGTCTGGCAGTTACTACGTTTGTATGTGCACGAGTATACAACACGTACACAAACCCTGTCATTAGAGAAAGAACGTTATGACGACGTTTCGGTCCGACTTGGATCATTAACTATTCACACTAGTGACTGGTGCACGTCGGACCGAAACATCGTCATAAGTTCCTGTCTACGTGCGTGTTATTTGTGTATTGTTCCAGTCACGGTATTGTGCCTTTTTGGTCATTATGCAACAGGTAGTAACTTGGTAGACAGCAGCCACGCGGGGAGGTACGACCCTCCTCTTAAACGACTGTGGAATGGAAAACTGATATTTTTTTTTATCGCACTGGGAGGACTGATGGTGTTCTTCCTGTCTCTTGAACACGTAAGATGACAAAATAAATGTTCCAAGCTTTTACTTACATTCAATATACACATTACTTTCCTGTGTGCTTCCTAATAGTTCTTAATCCTGTAATATTTCCCTTTCAACGAAGGAGGTCTGGTCTGAAACTGGACTGTGGGAAGACGATCCCCGGAACTACTAGAAGGGCGAGAATGCTTGTTAAAATTGTACATTTATGTACAATGTGAGAATAGGACACCATGGTATGAAGCTATCTGGAGGAGAGTTACTAATATGTGAACAGCATCATAAAGCAGACTGATGACTGACCCGACATAGTAGTATGCTCCACACTTACCGTAACAGCAGCCTCATTACCGCAAGTACGGGGGTGTTACGGTATATCAGCACTGGTTGCGTCCCACCATACCACCTACCTCCACACGCTTACAACACCAACTGCTTGTCTCAGGTCCCTATACAGTATTTCTACCACCTCGGGATCTTCCTGTACGTCGGTCTCCAATCCCTCTTTTGTTGTGGCAGGGTTTATTGTTCTGAGCAGAATTCTGGCTAATACCTCCGAAATGACGAAGCTACTTTCATTTAAACAAAGGTAACTTCATTTTGGAGGCATTAACCAGAATTCCCCTCTTGTAATCCATAATCCCAATTCATTCTCACCCGGTTTCCTGATGGGCCCCACTATGGAGTGGATGGCATCTTAGAGGGCACCTTTAAAATACTGTCAACACAGCCCAGACCTTCCTCTTGATACCATGGTATCTGTGATTACACTTTACAGGAGGGCTGCTATGAGGTTGGTGAAGGGCTCTTGATCTAATGGAGCTACCTCTCATTCTTTTTTGGTTCAAACCTAATTACTTCCCATTCCCAAGGCTCTGTATGACCCCATCCCCGTGAATATAATAGTGCTGAAGAGGATCCCAAAAGGGGGTCGAAATATACAGATCAATTAATCTCCTGAGTTTGTCTCCATGTGGGTTATTACTGAGCACTGACGTATTCGTTCCACTTTATTCACAATAGTGAACATACAACATAAACACCTCTTTACTGTAGTTCATTCATTCTGAAACTGACGCACGTAAATGCGTCTGATAACAAAAAATGTATTATGGGGACGTGTTGGTGAAAGGGCGGAGGGACCCGTGATGACAGGAGAATGGAGGTTGGGCGGGACTGGGTGCACAGTAATGGTTCCCTGTCCACCACCTCCATCTGCTCGTCCCTGACATGAGAAAATATGGCTGTAGTAGCATTCCAAATATTGACCAATGATGTCACAACTAGAGAAGCCATAAAGCAATGTTGGACGATATCCTCATTGTCTTACTGATGTCTCCCAGCTCAGACACTCCCATACCTTTACCTCTGATGTATATCTTGGATGAGTTTATAGAAATTATCTAAACCCTGCCCTAAGCCAGGCTTCTCTGGCATTTGCCTGATCTACCAAGCTGTTGCTGGCAGCCCATTGGCAAGCATATCTGTCAAGAGCCTGACAGATTTGGCACTTGGCGGATGAAGTTGTCCAGTTTCCTCTTAAACACTTCTACACTTCTTCCATCAGTGTTTCTAATATCTTCTTGCAAGATGTTAAAGTCTGCGAGTGCGTATGTTAATATAACCTCATACGAACACAAGGGGCTTGGCAGACGAAATGAAAAACAAGGAAGCAATTAGTACACAGAGTTCAATAAGTATTAAGGGACCACGAGTCTTCAACACCCTGTCTTCATGCATAAGAGGGATTATCAACAAGCCCCTCAGCGGGAACTAGACAGAATCTTCAAAAGGTTCCTGATCAGCCGGGTTGTGGTGCATACGTTGGACTACGGGCGGCGAGCACCAACAGCTTGATCGACCAGGCCAGCAACCAGGCGGCCTGGTCTTGGACCGTGGAGGAAGCAAATCCAGGTTAACAGCATTCTCTTATTGTGTGCATGGCACTCCTGCCACACTCACCTATCTCTCTCATTCCAGTATGTTATAGCAAGTGTGCAGATTTGGGACCAGGCTCTCAAGTACGTTCCACATATATATTAACATGCAACACAATCGCGGACAGGCAATCTTACTGCAAGATAGGCCAAGGGGGATGGAAATCTTCACCTCAAATCTTTCACGCGCCTCCATGCGTCATCAGGAGCTATGCAATGTTGCAAGAGTAGCAACAGGTGGAAAGAGAGGAAGTTTCCTCAGAGTGAGGTAGCATGGTGATGCCAACAATTCCTCTTGAGATGAAAATTTCCATCCCTCCGTGGCTTGTCTTGCATTGTTAAGATCGCCTGTCTGCGACTGTATTGCATAGGTAGAAAGTACTTCAGGTCCTCGTCCCAAATCTGCACACTGGTATAACATAGTGGAGTGAGAGATATAGGAGAATGTGACAGTCAGGGGTGCCATGGGCACAATAAGAATATTTTGTTTACCCTGCATACATTATCATGTGTCTCTCCGTTCCAGCGAGTACATATTTAGGACTGAAGCGCTCCCAGTAATTTAAATTCTCGCACCAAGTGATAATTACCAGGTATGTAGTGTTATCATTCTCATTTGAACTGTGACGTTCACGCACTTCTGGCCAGACAACTACTGATAACAGCGGTGAGTTTCCTTCTTTAATGATTCAACCAGCTTATGGTGATTTACTCATGAGTTGTTTCGAGTTTTCCTACTCTCGGTCCGGCCTGGGACCAGTCCTCGCTTGTGTCTGGTCATCCAGCTGTTGGTGTCGACATGGATGATCTGGCACAGCGCGGAGGTAGTGTCTCGTTTCCTTTCGAGTATCTCTACACTTGTTCCGCTAATATGTCCGATACCTGGTGACAGCATGACGTAAAGTCGAAGGTTGTCCTGGCCGGCCAGTGCTGGAGGTGTGCAGTGCTGGAGGTGTGCAGTGCTGGAGGTGTGCAGTGCTGGAGGTGTGCAGTGCTGGCGGTGTGCAGTGCTGGAGGTGGGCAGTGCTGGAGGTGGGCAGTGCTGGAGGTGGGCAGTGCTGGCCGGCCAGTGCTGGAGGTGTGCAGTGCTGGAGGTGGGCAGTGCTGGAGGTGGGCAGTGCTGGAGGTGGGCAGTGCTGGAGGTGGGCAGTGCTGGCCGGTCAGTGCTGGAGGTGGGCAGTGCTGGAGGTGGGCAGTGCTGGAGGTGGGAAGTGCTGGCCGGCCAGTGCTGGAGGTGTGCAGTGCTGGAGGTGGGCAGTGCTGGAGGTGGGCAGTGCTGGAGGTGGGCAGTGCTGGAGGTGTGCAGTGGTGGAGGTGGGCAGTGCTGGCCGGCCAGTGCTGGAGGTGTGCAGTGCTGGAGGTGTGCAGTGCTGGAGGTGTGCAGTGCTGGAGGTGGGCAGTGCTGGAGGTGGGCAGTGCTGGAAGTACGCAGTGCTGGAGGTGTGCAGTGCTGGAAGTACGCAGTGCTGGAGGTGGGCAGTGCTGGAAGTACGCAGTGCTGGAGGTGGGCAGTGCTGGAGGTGGGCAGTGCTGGAAGTACGCAGTGCTGGAGGTGTGCAGTGCTGGAAGTACGCAGTGCTGGAGGTGGGCAGTGCTGGAAGTACGCAGTGCTGGAGGTGGGCAGTGCTGGAGGTGGGCAGTGCTGGAGGTGTGCAGTGCTGGAGGTGTGCAGTGTTGGAGGTGGGCAGTGCTGGAGGTGTGCAGTGCTGGAGGTGGGCAGTGCTGGAGGTGGGCAGTGCTGGAAGTACGCAGTGCTGGAGGTGTGCAGTGCTGGAAGTACGCAGTGCTGGAGGTGTGCAGTTCTGGAAGTATGCAGTGCTGGAGGTGTGCAGTACTGGAAGTATGCAGTGCTGGAGGTGGGCAGTGCTGAACGTGGGCAGTGCTGGAGGTGGGCAGTGCTGGAGGTGGGCAGTGCTGGAGGTGTGCAGTGCTGGAGGTGTGCAGTGCTGGAGGTGTGCAGTGCTGGAGGTGTGCAGTGCTGGAGGTGTGCAGTGCTGGAGGTGGGCAGTGCTGGAGGTGGGCAGTGCTGGAAGTACGCAGTGCTGGAGGTGTGCAGTGCTGGAAGTACGCAGTGCTGGAGGTGTGCAGTTCTGGAAGTATGCAGTGCTGGAGGTGTGCAGTACTGGAAGTATGCAGTGCTGGAGGTGGGCAGTGCTGAACGTGGGCAGTGCTGGAGGTGGGCAGTGCTGGAGGTGTGCAGTGCTGGAGGTGTGCAGTGCTGGAGGTGTGCAGTGCTGGAGGTGTGCAGTGCCGGAGGTGTGCAGTGCTGGAGGTATGCAGTGCTGGAGGTGTGCAGTGCTGGAAGTATGCAGTGCTGGAGGTGTGCAGTGCTGGAGGTGTGCAGTGCTGGAGGTGGGCAGTGCTGGAGGTATGCAGTGCTGGAGGTGGGCAGTGCTGGAAGTATGCAGTGCTGGAGGTGTGCAGTGCTGGAGGTGTGCAGTGCTGGAGGTGTGCAGTGCTGGAGGTGTGCAGTGCTGGAGGTATGCAGTGCTGGAGGTGTGCAGTGCTGGAGGTGTGCAGTGCTGGAAGTATGCAGTGCTGGAAGTATGCAGTGCTGGAGGTGTGCAGTGCTGGAAGTATGCAGTGCTGGAGGTGTGCAGTGCTGGAAGTATGCAGTGCTGGAGGTGTGCAGTGCTGGAGGTGTGCAGCGCTGGAAGTGTGCAGTGCTGGAAGTATGCAGTGCTGGAGGTGTGCAGTGCTGGAAGTATGCAGTGGAGGTGTGCAGTGCTGGAAGTGTGCAGTGCTGGAGGTGTGCAGTGCTGGAGGTGTGCAGTGCTGGAGGTGTGCAGTGCTGGAGGTGGGCAGTGCTGGAGGTGTGCAGTGCTGGAGGTGTGCAGCGCTGGAAGTGTGCAGTGCTGGAAGTATGCAGTGCTGGAGGTGTGCAGTGCTGGAAGTATGCAGTGCTGGAGGTGTGCAGTGCTGGAAGTATGCAGTGCTGGAGGTGTGCAGTGCTGGAGGTGGGCAGTGCTGAAGGTGTGCAGTGCTGGAGGTGGGCAGTGCTGGAGGTGGGCAGTGCTGGGGTGTGCAGTGCTGGAGGCGGCCAGTGTTGGTGTGTAGTGCTGGAGGCGGCCAGTGCAGGTGTGCAGTGCTGGAGGTGTGCAGTGCTGGAGGCGGCCAGTGCTGGAGGTGTGCAGTGCTGGAGGCCGCCAGTGCTGGAGGTGTGCAGTGCTGGAGGCGGCCAGTGTTGGGCGGTTGGCAGCTCAGTTAAAGAGGCGGGAAAAAGGAGTGGTCGGGTGGTCCCCCCCACCCTCAACCTCTACCACCGCTGAATAACTCCCCTCCCAACACCCAGCTGCTGCCTGGGCCTCACTACATACATTCTTATCCTCTGAGCAACACTGCTCACCCATCCTCCTCCTTTCCCCATCTCTATTCCTTCCTTCCTACCTCTCCTAAAACTCACCCATTCTCTCTTCTTTCTCCCTCCTAGTTGCCTTCTTCATTTTTCGCCTTTCTCCTAGTCCTCTAGTCAGCTAAAAAGAATCTTCCTTCTCCCTCTCCTAGATTACATTTCAATAATTTACTGCACTACATGTATATAATAATGTACCCAACATAAACACTAAAAATTACCCTAAATAAAACTGCTATACTCTGGCGGCCACTATCAACACGGCCCCTTGCACATTTCGTTCACGGGGAGCGCTAAACACACAAGGGTCATACAGCACTCGTGAAATATGAAGTATTCATCCTCGATCCAAGGAAAGGGAGCACAGGTTCAATTCCTTAGATCAAGAACTCCTACCCACCTCAAGGAACTTCTCTTAAGTAGGGGGAGGCGCTCCCTGTGTGCTCTTTCTCGAACTTCCTCCCTTTCAGTGTAGGGGGTCCCTTGATGCTACCTACCTGGAGTCTACCTGGAGGGCATTCCGGGGATCAACGTCCCCACGGCCCGGTCCATGACCAGGCCTCCTGGTGGATCAGGGCCTGATCAACGAGGCTGTTACTGCTGGCCGCACGTAGTCCAACATATGAACCACAGACCGGCTGATCCGGCACTGACTTCAGGTATCTCTCCAGCTCCTCCTTGAAGACAACCAGGGGCCGATTGGCAATTCCTCTTATGGCTGGTGGGAGGCTGTTAAACAGTCTTGGGCCCCGGACAATTAGTGTGTTTCCTCTTAGTGTACCAATGGCGGGCTACTTTTCACTGGTGGTATGTTGCATCGCCTGCCAAGTCTTTTGCTTTCGTAAGGAGTGATTTGCGTGTGCAGATTAGGGGCCAGTTACTTCAGGATCTTCCATGTGTAGATTATGATGCCTCTCGCCTGTGCTCCAGTGAGTACAAGTCAACTGCTTCCAGGCGTTCCCAGTTGTTCGATGGAACTTATATGTGCAGTAACGGTTCTCTGTACATTCTCTAACTCTGCAATTTCACTTGCCTTGAATGGAGATGTTAATGTACAATAGTTTTCCCGCCTAAAGAGAACAAGTGATTTAAAAAAGGATCATCACTGGCTTGGCATCTCTTGTCTTGAATGTTCTCATTATCCATTCTATCAGTTTCCTCGCAGACGTGATAGTGGCACTGTTGTGGTCCTTGAAGGTGAGATCTTCGGACATTACCACTCCCAGGTTCTTCACATTACTTTTCCGCTCTACTGCGTGATTCGAGTTTGTGATATACTCAGTTCTAAATATTTCCTCCAGTTTTCCATAACGGAGTAGTTAGCATTTGTCTTCATTGAACATCATATTATCTCCGTTGCCCATTAGAAAACTTGGTTTATATCTCCTTGGAGCTTTGCCGTGTCCTCGATGAATGACAGTCTCATGCAGATCCTAGTATAGTTTGCAAAAGGATGATACGGTGCTACACCTGGAGAGAGTTCCGGGGGTCAACGCCCCCGCGGCCCGGTCTGTGACCAGGCCTCATTGTGGATCATGGCCGCACGTAATCCAACGTACGAGCCACAACCCGGCTGGTCAGGTACTAACTTTAGGTGCCTGTCCAATGCCTGCTTGAAGACAGCCAGGGGTCTCTTGGTAATCCCCCTCATGTATGCTGGGAGGCAGTTGAACAGTCTTGGGCCCCTGACACTTATTGTGTTGTCTTTTATCGTGCTAATAACACCCCTGCTTTTCACTGGGGGATGTTGCATCATCTGCCGAGTCTTTTGCTTTCGTAGGGAGTGATTTTCGTGTGCAAGTTTGGTACTAGTCCCTCTAGGATATTCTAAGTGTATATAATTAGGTATCTCTCCCTCCTGCGTTCTAGGGAGTACAGGTTTAGGAACTTCAAGCGTTCCCAGAAACTGAGGTGGTTTATCGCAGTTATGCGTGCCGTGAAGGTTCTCTGTACATTTTCTAGGTCAGCAATTTAACCTGTCTTGAAAGGTGCTGTTAATGTGCAGCAATATTCCAACCTAGATAGAACAAGCGACCTGAGGAGTGTCATCATGGGCTTGACATCCCTGGTTTTGAAGGTTCTCATTATCCATCCTGTCATTTTTCTATCAGATGCGATTGATACAATGTTGTGGTCCTTGAAGGTGAGATCCTCTGACATGATCACCCCCAGGTCTTTGACATTAGTTTTTCGCCCTATTATGTGGTTGGAATTTGTTTTATACTCTGATGAAATTTTAATTTCCTCACGTTTTCCATATCGGAGTAATTGGAATTTCTCATTATTGAACTTCATAGTTTTCTGCAGCCCATTTAAAATTTAAAGATTTGGTTGATGTCCGCCTGGAGTCTTGCAGTGTCTTCAATGGAGGACACAGTCATGCAAATTCGGGCGTCATCTGCAAAGGAAGACACTGCGCTGTGGTTTATATCCCTATGTCCGATATGAGGATGAGGAACAAGATGGGAGCGAGTACTGTGCCTTGTGGAACAGAGCTTTTCACCGTAGCTGCCTCAGACTTTACTCTGTTGACTACTACTCTTTGTGTTCTATTTGTTAGGAAATTATAGATCTATCTATGGTTTACATCTCTGTATGTTTGATATGAGGATGAGGCACAGGATAGGGGCGAGTACTGTACCTTGTAGAACAGAGCTTCACTATGGCAGCTTCCGCTGGTGAAGGACTCTTGATCCAAGGAATTAAAACTATCCCTCTTTGATTAACACCTGATCCCCCCCATTACCCAGGCGCTATAAGTTTATATAGGCACAGGTACTCAAAAGTACAATTATCATAGTGTAAATTACCAAAGATAACGCAAAAAAGTCAGACTTATTTTCATCGGGGTACTAGAGGTTTGGCACTTTCAACGCGTATAAAATAATATTCTACTTTTATATATGATGGTGACCCATGGCTTACTGAGACAACTGAGCTTCAAGATGTCTTAATAAATGGCAAGTCTCTCCTCCAGCGAGCGTCTTGTGAGCAGCTGTGGAATGTTGACACAGCAGCAGGAGTGGCCACCGGGCCAACGGCACAAGTGAATAAAAAGTCGGTTCAGCTGTAGTTTGAAAATGTCGTTGGGGAATGATGGTGGTGGTATGTGATCACTAGCGTGTGATACCGTGAGGTGTGCCTAAGTTTATTTAGGTACAGCTACACAAATACAGTTGTATAGAGTTGTCAGGAAGTGGAAGTCTGGAGAGTGATGTAGCAGAGGCAGGATACATATACAGTTTTAAGAAGAGGTATGAAGCTCATGGATCAGGGAGAGAGTAGACCTAGTAGCGACTAGTGAAGAGACGGGGCCAGGAGCTATGAATCGACCCCTGCAACCACAATTAGGAGAGTACAGTTACATGATTTGTCATACATAGCAGCATATGTGTAGATTTTCTAGGATAACCCCCCCCCCCCCCCAAAAAAAAAAAAGTCAAAGTGACTGATTTCCAGGGAAAGGTGACAGGTATATTAGTTCCAATACCACCAACCTCTTTACACAACTTACCACCACGACCACATTCCCGTCACCACACCAACCACCATCTACCTACATAACCACTCAAGGATACATAACCCGAGAGGTGTAGGTCTCTCAGTATATTATATATAAAGTTTACTGTAATCCCTACTTCATCAAGCATTAAGTATTCTTGAGTGATGGTGAACAAGTTACATGCAGCTTTTTAAATGATCCTTTATACTGCCAACTAACTCCTACAACCAGCACCATTTAACCACCACTACAACCCCACCCCTCACTATTTCACCTCACCTCTACAATTATTCTTGGTTCAAGTCTACATAATTTATTATATAAAACACTGGATAAGTTTAAACATTACGAAGGAGGCGTTAATATACACTTAACACACTACATCGCAGTACACCACGTACCATCACACCGCCCTACAACACGTACCACCACCGCCCTACAACACGTACCACCACCGCCCTACAACACGTACCACCACCGCCCTACAACACGTACCACCACCGCCCTACAACACGTACCACCACCGCCCTACAACACGTACCACCACCGCCCTACAACACGTACCACCACCGCCCTACAACACGTACCACCACCGCCCTACAACACGTACCACCACCGCCCTACAACACGTACCACCACCGCCCTACAACACGTACCATCACACCACCCTACAACACGTACCATCACACCACCCTACAACACGTACCACCACACCGCCCTACAACACGTACCACCACACCGCCCTACAACACGTACCACCACCGCCCTACAACCCCACCACCCACTACACTATCCTACAACCCCACCACCCACTACACTATCCTACAACCCCACCACCCACTACACTATCCTACAACCCCACCACCTACTATACCACCTTACAACAACCCACCACCCACTACACTACCCTACAACAACCCCATCACCCACTACACCCTACACCACGTACTACCACACTACCCACCACGTCTTCTGCTACATCAACAACAGCTACGACACAATATTGTCACCTAACCAATCATGTAAACAAACAAGGAGACAATATACCGGCTAACAATGACCATCACTTTAATGACATCTACACGATTTTAAACTTCTGAGCGCTCCCCCCCCCCCCCCGCCCCAAGAATACTAACACCTGTTCCTCCTCTCACAACACCTGTCCTTCATCAGTCAGAGCACTCAAGCCACACATATCAAACCAAAGGTGTTCTTCAGGTAGAAATAACGACTGCCACGTATATTAGAGGTTGGTTTACCAGTTGGCTGAGAGAACTTGTTGTCGGTGGCTGTCCCACCACCACAAACTCGTTCCAGCAGCGATGTTTTGAACAATTGTGCTGCCCCTGGCGCACTTTCCTCCCAGACACCGTGACTAAGACACAAACCATGTCTTTGGCTTACCTTACAGCAAGCTGTATTCCAAGGTTTAAGTATAAAAATCCACAGAATTCAGAGAAAACGTGCAGCCCACCTCACCTCACCAACTCAAGCTCAATGACAGGGGTGAGGGCGCGCCATGTTAAGGCGCGTCCACTCTTACTCACGGGGGAGAACGCTACACTTTATTCAACTTCTTAACTCTATACAAAACCAAAATATAATCGTTCTCGCTTTAAAATATTCTCCCTTTTTCGTTCTAGACATTGACACTAATGAACCGTATAAAGACGTAATATCCAGCCGGATATTTGGATTATAATTTGAATGTTGAATGTTGTACCGCCGCCAGCACCTTCACCATGTGCGTGTAGTAAGTGTGAGAGGAGAATAACGCACATGAACTCCCACAAGGAGGATAAATGAGAAGAGGAGGAGGAGGAGGGAAGACCCTCACCCCTCATTAAACGCACTCATCCCACCCACACCATAAAGAACTACACTTCCGTACACAAATATTGAGAGGACGGGCAGTGTTGATCGCTCCTTGGGCAGACCTGACTGGTTCAGTTTTCCTGTGTTCTGCCTACATTCACAACTTCTAAGTTGCCGCCAGCCAAGCACAGCCTACGCAAGCATGGTCGTCCATACGCACTACTTAACACAGCACAGTGCGTGTGAATATACGCCCAATCTTCAGTAAAACACACACACACCAGACATGATGGGAATGCGCTGCGATGTCACCGGAGGAAAATCACTATTATAGTCGATGGAGGCGCTAAACCCCTAGGGGATCATGCAGCACCTGGGAGGTAATGAAGTTCGATCCAAGGAAGACGGGAGGGATCCAATTCCTTGCATCGAGAGCACCTCACCAGCATCTATCACCAGAATAACGAACAAGGGGAGATATGATCACAGCATACAAATTACTAAGAGAGAAACTGGAATTTGAAATGAACTCGAAAATACGGAAATAAATGCACACAAAGTAAAAAAAATAATTATGCATGTTAGCTTTTATATTATTAATTTGTACACAAACTTAACAGTTTTTCACCTGACTAGTTCAGAACAGCAAGAAAATTTGCTGGACCTTGTCTGGTATGTTTAAAATTAATATATTAATACTACTATTACTACTACTACTACTGCTAATAATAATAATAATAATAATAATAATAATAATAATAATAATATTAATAACAGAAAACGTGTTTACGTGTCAGTGGAAGAAGTTGATAAATATTGTTTGACACTTGAGTTGCTAATTATGGAGTAGAGAACAACTTTGTTGATTGTGTGTGACCTAGGAGCGTTTTATTTAGTCTACCTTGTGGAGAGTTCTCTTCTCTTGTTGTTATTGGTTGATGTTGTTGTTGGTGGTGGTGGTGGTGGCGGTGTTGTTGTTGGTGGTGCTGGTGGTAGTGTTGGTGGTGGTAGTGGTGTGGGTGTTATTATTTCTGTTGATACAATGTTATCATTATTGTTGTCTACCCTGGTGGAACAATACTGTCTTTCAAGTTTATGTTACAAGTAATGCTACTCTCGTGTTTATTGATTATTGATGACTTATTCTCTGTTGCCTTTAGTCTCCCTCCTCACCTCTCTCTCTCTTACTTTCCCTTATTCCCAACACTCGTTTGCTCACATCCTCCCGTCACTCTTCCTTATTTCTCTCAGCCACTTTCCCTCCCTCGCTCCTCTATGCCCCTCTCACTCGGTTCTATGTGAGGTGTACTATGCAAATGACATAAGAAAGGAATGAACATATTCCTACTTATGGATGAATACTTCTCAGCAGAATCGTGTATCATAACATTAACAATATCTAATACTAACAGACTGATGAATTCCACACATGTGCAACACCTGGGCATCTTTATTTTTAGGACGTTTCGCCCACCAGTTTAAACAACTCAAGACTGAGGGACTGATTACCTCATCTTCTAGTCTCGTTTATTAACTCTTTATTGAAGTAGAAAAATCCACTGGTTTGAGAAATGTGTTCAAAACAAAGCTACCCAGGTGTTGTACATGTCTCTAATTCATCATCAATTGAATCATGAAACTCACATGTACACAAACACTGATGAACTTTAATCCCACCTTTGTGTGTTTCCTCACTAACTTAACTCTGTATATACCTGAACACTGTGATTTTACACTCTCTCACACATCATTTACCCTCCCACCTTTTTTGAAGTTGTACCACTTACCATTGTCTGTGTAAATATGTCCATAGACACAATCACACTGTCATAATCTTTGCCTCTGTAATTTATATTACGTAGCTTCTTGCGTACGCTACTTACCTCTTGCATCTTGAGTTAATAAAAGAATATTTATTTCTCTGGCTTGTTGTTTTACATACACTGTAACGTCAGAATCATATGAAAAATATTTCTTACATTATATTTTACTGATTTATATGCATGTAATACCGTCCACAATTATCTTACATATGTGTACAAGTACTTGGTGTGCATGTATGTACACACACACACACATATTTGTGTGTGTGTGTGTGTGTGTGAGTTATCTGATTGTAAATGCAGGCATGCATGTATAAATGATGTATTTGAGTATTACACAATACACATATAACCCGTACATAAGTTCCTTTCTCCTATGTGCAGGTTATTTGTGTATTGTTCCAGTCACGATATTGTGTTTTTATGTTGTTTATACTTGAGTATTTCACAGTAACTCTGTCATTTTTCTGACGGTGGTTTTATTGTCTTCTCTCAATGACAGGTTATCCGATGTTCTGGTACTCGAATCTTATATATATTCCTTTTGTTCTGTGAGATGTACTACTGTGCCTTGCATTCAGTGCTCATTTTGAGTGTTTCATTCTGTCCACATCTCAGAAGTTAGAATTTGTCACCACTGAACACCATGCTGCTTTCCTCTGCCCACTGCAAGATTTTGTTGATAATCTGTTTGCAGTTTTTCGGTGTCTTCTACCGAGGAGACTTTCGTGTTCAATTTGAGATCATTTACAAAGAATAAAACAAAACTGTGGCTAGTGTTATCTATTTTTGCTACGAGACTAAGGCGCCAGGACCCTGTCTGGTGCTAACACCAGAATTTACTATATTTATCATTGTTTTTTTCAGCTTTATTTGTTAAAAATTTAATATTTATTTTACAGGTATGTCTTACTATGTCTACTGACCTCATTTTATGAGCTGTCACCTCGTGGCAGCATTTGTCATATGTCTTAACGAGGTCTTGTGTACATCAGTCCCACGTTATTATCTGCCGAAGCCCAGGTAATATTAACATAATCTGATAGACATGTTCTTCCAGACTCACGAAATCGTAATGACACGATTGCAAACACATCATACCACGGGTGGGGTTTGAACCCGCGATCAGAGTCTCAAAACTCCAGACCGTCGCTTAAGCCACTGGGCCAGCTAGCTTCAATGAGATTCATCTAACTAGGTATATTTCTACACCATAGGAAGGTTAGGATAAGCATCACTGTGACCACAAATGCAGAAATATACCTAGTTGGATGAATCTTGTTGAAGCTAGCTGGCCCAGTGGCTAACGCGACGGTCTGGAGTTTTGAGACTCTCTGATCGCGGGTTCAAACCCCACCCGTAGTATAATGTGTTCTTCCAGCTCCACATTCACCTTAACTTATGTTATGTATGTCTCACGTTCTCCCCAAAAAATGTAATATGGTGTATCATTACTCTCGCGAAGATTCTTATTACGTGTGATGTTATGAATATATAAATTGATTTTAGTATATATATATTATTATATGTTATTTTTCCCCTCTCTCTGTGATAATAAAATCATCTTCATTAATTCCATGTCTGCTGTGTGTGTGGGATAGGCAATCCTGGGAGATGGTAATTCCCAAGTATTAGTATACTTGGGAATTAGTAACTGGTGTTAGCACCAGACAGGGTCCTGGCGCCTCAGCCTCGTACCAAAAATAGATAACACTAGCCACAGTAACTACTAACCCCATAGCGGAATGTGTGACGATATCATTACCCTGTTGAAGTCTCCCAGCTCCGGCTGACACACTTTATCACCTGGTGTAAAACTTACATCATGCCAGAAAAGATGACAGGAAAATAAAGTAAGCTTCTAATGTCGTTATGTAACTGTTATATAAAACAGTGTAGCAGCACACTGCGGGTGTATCAAATTTTCCTAATAGAGAAAGCTTCTCTCTCCTTCCTTTCCCCCTCCATCTTTACCAATCCTCTCTTCCTTCCGCTTCCCCTTCACCCTTCATCTTTCTCTCTCTCTCACTGTCTATCACTATCCTCTCTTTTTGCACTGTGACTTGACAGTCAACTGGCGGTCTTTTAGTGAATCACGGAATGGACGACCTTGTTAACGTGACTTTGTTAATGTGACCTTGTTAGCCTGGACGGCCTTGTTAACCTGAACAACCTTGTTAATCTGGACGACCGTGTTAGGTTGGACGACTTTGTTAGGTTGGACGACCTTGTTAATGTGACCTTGTAAGCCTGGACGACCTTGTTAGGTTCGACGACCTTATTAATGTGACCTTGTAAGCCTGGACGACCTTGTTAGGTTGGACGACCTTGTTAATGTGACCTTGTAAGCCTGGACGACCTTGTTAGGTTGGACAACTTTTTATTTATGTAAAAATGGGAACACAAGTGCACTGCACCTATGTTAACACTAGAGAAGACAGGAACACAAGTGCACTGCACCTATGTTAACACTAGAGAAGACAGGAACACAAGTTGCACGAGACACAGGTAACCATAACCTCGGTCCCAGCAACACAAGTTGCACGAGACACAGGTAACCATAACCTCGGTCTCAGCAACACAAGTTGCACGAGACACAGGTAACCATAACCTCGGTCTCAGCAACACAAGTTGCACGAGACACAGGTAACCATAACCTCGGTCCCAGCAACACAAGTTGCACGAGACACAGGTAACCATAACCTCGGTCTCAGCAACACAAGTTGCACGAGACACAGGTAACCATAACCTCGGTCCAGGTTGCACAGACACACAAGGTTGCCAACGAGACACAGGTAACCATAACCTCGGTCTCAGCAACACAAGTTGCACGAGACACAGGTAACCATAACCTCGGTCCCAGCAACACAAACACAAATATTACGACTCAAAAAAATAAATTAAAATGCCGAACAAATATAACGATTTTTTTTTATTTGTAATACAGAATATTTATTTTTATAATAAATTACATCTATGTAATACAGAGTAATACTTTTTGTTTCTCCGAATAATTTATTTATAATAACGAGTGTTTTTACTTGTAATAATAACTAATGTATTTGTTCGTAATATTCTTTATCATATAATCTATAAATCAATATTTTTTAATACGATGATTAGAATATAAAAAACTTATTTTTGAAATATTTTTTTGGTGTGTGTGTATTATATTTATTAATATATATATATATATTATATATTATATATATATATATATATATATATATATATATATATATGTGTGTGTACTGACCTATATATACTCGTCTATAAGAGGTTGCAGGGGTCGAGTCTTAGCTCCTGGTCCCACTTCTCAACTTGCCGCTTGACAGATTCACTCCCTCCTAGCCTCATGGGTCTTGTCATACCTGCTCTTAGAACTGTGTAATGAGTCTGCCTCCACCACTTCTTCGTCGTGGTCATTAATTACACTTCCCGATCACTCTAAAACTAAAAAAATTACTTCCTGACATCACTGCGTCCTTAAGTTACAGTTGTGCCTCTTGGTATCTGTTTCCCGCCTCCCGAACAGCCTATTCTTATGTATCCTCTGAGTATTGTACATGTTGTTACCATGTCTCCCATGGTTCTTGTCTCCTCCAACGTCATTACATTCAATTCCGTTAGCCTCTCCTCGTAGATTCACACCTCTTCAGGAATTAGTCTCGTTTTATATCGGCACACTGTCTCCAGATTGTTTTCTCCGGTGTGAGCTCCATATCTGACTCACGAAATCGTAATGACACGATTGCAAACAAACCATTCCACGGACGGGGATAGAACCCGCGATCAGAGAGTCTCAAAACTCCAGACCGTCGCGTTAGCCACTGGGCCAGCTAGCCACAAATAAGATTCATCCAACTAGCTGGTCCAGTGGCTAACGCGACGGTCTGGAGTTTTGAGACTCTGATCGCGGGTTCTATCCCCACCCGTGGTATGGTTTGAGCTCCATATACTGTACGAAGGCCCCAAAATGACTCTTTGTCGAGGTTCGTGAAGGCTACTCTGAGATTAACTAGACGAGCGTTGGCTGGAGAGATTATCTGGTTAATGAGAGCCTTTAGCAATGACAAGTGAGACAACTGATAGAGAAGACAGGTGAGACAGCAGAAGAGGAAGGCAGGTAAGACAGCAGACAGGGAATATAGGTGAGACAGTAGACAGGTGAGACAGCAGACAGGGAAGACATCAGACAGATAAGGCAGGTGAGACAGCAGTGAAGATATGTGAGAAGCAGACAGGGGAAGCATCAAACAGGGAAGACAGGTAAGACAGCAGACAAGGAAGACAGGTGAGACAGCAGACAGGGAAGACAGGTGAGACAGCAGGCAGGAAAGGGACGAGAGACAAATCAAGACATGGTAACTGTCTTAAGAAAGCTGTGTGTGACTCAGAGGAAGACTGGTCTGTCCACTTACTACCTGACCGCCAGGGGGTAGGGGAAGGGGGGAAGGGGGTGAAGAGATGGCAGGGGAAGAGGGATAGGGGCTGGAAGGTCCAGGGAGAGATATACAGGGAAGAGACAGTGGTATAACCAATGACAGGGGGACACAAACCGGGCTAGGGGAAGGCAGAGAGAGGTAGGGGCCCGCACGTAGGTAGGGTCAGAGAAGGGGAGAGGGAGGAAAGGTAGGAATAAAGAAGGGAAGGATTAAGTAGAGGTGGAATGGAGAGAACAATAAAGAACAGGAAAGAAGGATGATATTCTTAATATGAGCAAAATCAATTACATCAACAGTGAGCTGCACTGGAGACGTCAGTAAACAGTGGCGAAGATGGTACAAAGAGAAGAGATGAAGCGATAATAAGAAAGTAGGGATAAGAAGATGAGGTATGAGTTTACCTGGAGAGAGTTCCGGGGGTCAACGCCCCCGCGGCCCGGTCCGTGACCAGGCCTCCTGGTGGAACAGAGCCTGATCAACCAGGCTGTTACTGCTGGCTGCACGCAATCCAACATACGAGCCACATCCCGGCTGGTCAGGTACCGACTTTAGGTGCTTGTCCAGTGCCTGTCTGAAGACTGCCAGGGGTCTATTAGTAATCCCCCTTATGTATGCTGGGAGGCAGTTGAACAGAGGGTTTTAATTTATTCCTAAAGGATAAATTACACCTGTTACAGGTGTTGATAACATTGTTGAGCACTGTTACAGATGTTGATACCATTGTTGAGCACTGTTACAGGTGTTGATACCATTGTTGAGCACTATTACAGGTGTTAATAACACTGCTGAGCAATTTTACAGGTGTTAATAACATACTGAGCAGATCAGTGGCTCATTAAAGTTTATCTTAATAATGTGCCGATGTTTTAAGAGCTATGCTCTTAGATTCAAGGTCACTCAAAACTGTGCTCTTGGTTCAAGGTCACTCAAGACTCTTGGCTCCAGGTCACAGTGTCCGCGGTAAAGCACTTACCTCTCACAATACATACGCCTTCAAGAGAGAGCTGGACAGATACCTAAAGTCAGTGCCGGATCAGCCGGGCTGTGGCTCGTACGTCGGACTGCGTGCGGCCAGCAGTAACAGCCTAGTTGATCAGGCCCTGATCCATCGGGAGGCCTGGTCATGGACCGGGCCGCGGGGGCGTTGATCCCCGGAATAACCTCCAGGTAACCTCCAGGTAACGGTGAAGTGCGTATATCTCAGGGCATACATGCTGAGTACTGACTTTAATTCCAACTTTACGTATTAAAGTATTATTGACTATTGGTAAATAAGGTTACATACTCCATTAACCACCAACTCAGTTTTCTCACCGCTGGAGTGCCTAAGACGGGATGTGCATCTCTACTCAAAATAAATAAATAAATAACGAAAAATAAATAAATTTATCATGAAAGCGCTTGGAAGTTCACTATTTTTTGGCAATGGTTGTTCTGATATATATATATATATATATATATATATATATATATATATATATATATATATATATATATATATATATACACACACACACAAAATACAACCCACTCTTTGGACAAATAATCAGTAATACACACTGATTATTGTGCCCTGCGTATAATATACACACAAAAATACATGCATGTATACATACAGTTGCAGGAAATATGACTCAACCCCCAGCAAATACACTTAGGTGAGTATACGTAACCATACTAATACTCTCAACATTAGCACAAATATTAATAACAAACTATCATCAACTACTCCATACACTCACTCCCACACACTCTCCCCAAGTCTATACACTCTCCCGAGTCTATACACTCTTCCCAGCCTACACACTCTCCCCAGCCCACACACTCTCCCCAAGTCTATACACTCTCCCCAACCCACACACACTTCCCAAGTCTATACACTCTTCCCAGCCTATACACTCTTCCCAGCCCACACTCCCCAAGTCTGTACACTCTCCCCAGCCCACACACTCTCTCCGGCCCCCACTACTGTCATTACCACATACACACCAGCCGGCTCATGTTATTAACTCCCACCCAGATCGTAAATTACGAAATATTTCGAGGGATTTAATGAGCGAAATGCATTTTTACAGTTGTTTGACGTCTGTATAAAACTAGGGGAAAAGTGTATTTTATCTTCATCAGTTTAAAAATAATGAATGTTACTGACAAGTGTACAAAGTTACGAGGCGCGGGAACTGGACTAGACACAGGTATTGCTACAGAGCAAGACGCAGGTGTTAAGTAAGGCTACGGAACCAGACCCAAGTGTTAAGTAAGGGTACGGAACTAGACTCAGGTGTTAAGTAAGGCTACGGAGCCAGGCTCAGGTGTTAAGTACGGGCACATTGCAACGTAGCAGATTACGTAGTCCTTTTCTTAAGTAATTTATTTAGGTACATATAAATACAGTTACGTAAATTATCATACATAGCAGCATATGTGTAGATTACCCAGATAACTCAAATAAAAGGTCAGACAAAAACAAAATGTATACATCATATAATGTGTGTAAAATGAACAAACCTTGATTTACAAGGAGGTCTTGTCAAGGAACCGGCCGCGGGCACGTTGACTTCCGGACACATCCTTCAGGTATCCTTGAATTTCAGGCGATGTTTCGTAAGTTTATTCAGGGATATCCCCTCAGGGAAGGTTCCTTGATGTTGGTGAGGGGCTCTTGATTTAGGGAATTGGATCTGTGCTCCAGTTCCCCGAATTAACCCTGAATGCCTTCCACATCCCTCCCAGGCGCTGTATAATCCTACGGGTTTAGCGCTTCCCCTTGATTATAATAATAATAATAATATTCAGGGATACACAAATACAGTTACATAGATTTTCATACATAGCAGCATATGCGTAAGAACGTAGATACCCCCAAATATAAGTCAAGTGACTCTATTCCATTGAGTCACTGGGTCCTTCAGACGTCCTGTATAAGCACTGACATGCCTGTATGTTTTGCCAATACCTGTATTGCGTCTCACTCACGTCAAGTACAAGCTACTTTTAGGTATTGATCCTCTGTATAGGTTACCTAATAATAACCTAACCTTCTCTCAACTGACGATGTTGTGATCCCTCTGTACAGAAGTATACTTAAACAATAACCAATACCTCTTACAATGACTTGATCAGTTGGACTTATGCAAAACTGTACCTAAATAATACCTAATCTCTCCTCTAAACTGTCGACTTGTAAAATCTAGTTCAAGACATTTTTGTTGTACCCACATACCTGTATTACAACACCCGAATCCTAGAATACGTGTCTCTTTAGTGTATCTAATAAATACAGGCTTGGAATTTATAGTAGCATAGCTAATAACTAGTTTTCAGGTATACCCAAAACAGTTTACATAGAATTATCAACATAGCGCATATTGTAAGACCTGGATAACCCACTAAATTGATCATCCGCAACCCTGTTGTGTCCCTTGTATTAACCCAAATCCTAAATACACTGTCTTCTAGCTTTATGCGTACTATAAATACAGTTAGCTATTATCTAGTAGCTTAGCTATGTATGTGGCTTGGGGAGTCCCCATTAAAATATAATAACATATGGTATAAACCTGGTAACTAAATACCGACAAGTTGCTTTAAAAGACACGTAAGCTCAAACACGATAAAAATATTTATTCGTCCCAGGCCGAGAACGTTTTCTAATAAATATGTTATAGTGTTTGCTTACGTGTCTTTCTAAACCAGAAATAACAATAACACTACTTCAAAACAAGTGTACTAGCCAGCTCTTCCAACTAGACAGTCAGTCTCAGCTCTTCCAACTAGACAGTCAGTCTCAGCTCTTCCAACTAGACAGTCAGTCTCAGCTCTTCCAACTAGACAGTCAGTCTCAGCTCTTCCAACTAGACAGTCAGTCTCAGCTCTTCCAACTAGACAGTCAGTCCCAGCTCTTCCAACTAGACAGTCAGTCTCAGCTCTTCCAACTAGACAGTCAGTCTCAGCTCTTCCAACTAGACAGTCAGTCTCAGCTCTTCCAACTAGACAGTCAGTCTCAGCTCTTCCAACTAGACAGTCAGTCTCAGCTCTTCCAACTAGACAGTCAGTCTCAGCTCTTCCAACTAGACAGTCAGTCTCAGCTCTTCCAACTAGACAGTCAGTCTCAGCTCTTCCAACTAGACAGTCAGTCTCAGCTCTTCCAACTAGACAGTCAGTCTCAGCTCTTCCAACTAGACAGTCAGTCTCAGCTCTTCCAACTAGACAGTCAGTCTCAGCTCTTCCAACTAGACAGTCAGTCTCAGCTCTTCCAACTAGACAGTCAGTCTCAGCTCTTCCAACTAGACAGTCAGTCTCAGCTCTTCCAACTAGACAGTCAGTCCCAGCTCTTCCAACTAGACAGTCAGTCTCAGCTCTTCCAACTAGACAGTCAGTCTCAGCTCTTCCAACTAGACAGTCAGTCTCAGCTCTTCCAACTAGACAGTCAGTCTCAGCTCTTCCAACTAGACAGTCAGTCTCAGCTCTTCCAACTAGACAGTCAGTCTCAGCTCTTCCAACTAGACAGTCAGTCTCAGCTCTTCCAACTAGACAGTCAGTCTCAGCTCTTCCAACTAGACAGTCAGTCTCAGCTCTTCCAACTAGACAGTCAGTCTCAGCTCTTCCAACTAGACAGTCAGTCTCAGCTCTTCCAACTAGACAGTCAGTCTCAGCTCTTCCAACTAGACAGTCAGTCTCAGCTCTTCCAACTAGACAGTCAGTCTCAGCTCTTCCAACTAGACAGTCAGTCTCAGCTCTTCCAACTAGACAGTCAGTCTCAGCTCTTCCAACTAGACAGTCAGTCTCAGCTCTTCCAACTAGACAGTCAGTCTCAGCTCTTCCAACTAGACAGTCAGTCTCAGCTCTTCCAACTAGACAGTCAGTCTCAGCTCTTCCAACTAGACAGTCAGTCTCAGCTCTTCCAACTAGACAGTCAGTCTCAGCTCTTCCAACTAGACAGTCAGTCCTCAGCTCTTCCAACTAGACAGTCAGTCTCAGCTCTTCCAACTAGACAGTCAGTCTCAGCTCTTCCAACTAGACAGTCAGTCCAGCTCTTCCAACTAGACAGTCAGTCTCAGCTCTTCCAACTAGACAGTCAGTCTCAGCTCTTCCAACTAGACAGTCAGTCTCAGCTCTTCCAACTAGACAGTCAGTCTCAGCTCTTCCAACTAGACAGTCAGTCTCAGCTCTTCCAACTAGACAGTCAGTCTCAGCTCTTCCAACTAGACAGTCAGTCTCAGCTCTTCCAACTAGACAGTCAGTCTCAGCTCTTCCAACTAGACAGTCAGTCTCAGCTCTTCCAACTAGACAGTCAGTCTCAGCTCTTCCAACTAGACAGTCAGTCTCAGCTCTTCCAACTAGACAGTCAGTCCCAGCTCTTCCAACTAGACAGTCAGTCTCAGCTCTTCCAACTAGACAGTCAGTCTCAGCTCTTCCAACTAGACAGTCAGTCTCAGCTCTTCCAACTAGACAGTCAGTCTCAGCTCTTCCAACTAGACAGTCAGTCTCAGCTCTTCCAACTAGACAGTCAGTCTCAGCTCTTCCAACTAGACAGTCAGTCTCAGCTCTTCCAACTAGACAGTCAGTCTCAGCTCTTCCAACTAGACAGTCAGTCTCAGCTCTTCCAACTAGACAGTCAGTCTCAGCTCTTCCAACTAGACAGTCAGTCTCAGCTCTTCCAACTAGACAGTCAGTCTCAGCTCTTCCAACTAGACAGTCAGTCTCAGCTCTTCCAACTAGACAGTCAGTCTCAGCTCTTCCAACTAGACAGTCAGTCTCAGCTCTTCCAACTAGACAGTCAGTCTCAGCTCTTCCAACTAGACAGTCAGTCTCAGCTCTTCCAACTAGACAGTCAGTCTCAGCTCTTCCAACTAGACAGTCAGTCTCAGCTCTTCCAACTAGACAGTCAGTCTCAGCTCTTCCAACTAGACAGTCAGTCTCAGCTCTTCCAACTAGACAGTCTCAGCTCTTCCAACTAGACAGTCAGTCTCAGCTCTTCCAACTAGACAGTCAGTCTCAGCTCTTCCAACTAGACAGTCAGTCTCAGCTCTTCCAACTAGACAGTCAGTATCAGTATAGAAATTATAGCGCTGCGTTTGGCTATACAACTAATTTCACAAGTAAAGTTTGACCTGTATGTAGATTTTATATTTATACTAATTATTTGTTTGTGGGGATGGAAAGTTAAGTTAGATTTAAAACCTAATGAATTAAGTTGCAGATGGGGAGTATAGAGACATATTTTATTGCTAAAAGTTGCAGATTTTTTTTTTTGGATCTGATAGGTTCATTTTGTGTTGATATACTTTTATTAAAAACACTAATGGATGACATCCATGTTTGCCCATGTCAAAAATAAAAGTTTATAACACAAGCCTGCTCGGTTAATGGAGTTTGAAGCCTATCTACTACACTAGGCTCAGTTAACTTTTTTTTCTCAGCGTCAGACAAGAATTTTTTTAACTCCTAAAATAGGGATTAAGCTGAAGTCTCAGCATGTTGCAACCACGGTATTGTGAGTGTTGCAACCACGGTATTGTGAGTGTTGCAACCACGGTATTGTGAGTGTTGCAACCGCGGTATTGTGAGTGTTGCAACCGCGGTATTGTGAGTGTTGCAACCGCGGTATTGTGAGTGTTGCAACCGCGGTATTGTGAGTGTTGCAACCACGGTATTGTGAGTGTTGCAACCACGGTATTGTGAGTGTTGCAACCGCGGTATTGTGAGTGTTGCAACCACGGTATTGTGAGTGTTGTAACCACGGTATTGTGAGTGTTGCAACCGCGGTATTGTGAGTGTTGCAACCGCGGTATTGTGAGTGTTGCAACCGCGGTATTGTGAGTGTTGCAACCGCGGTATTGTGAGTGTTGCAACCGCGGTATTGTGAGTGTTGCAACCGCGGTATTGTGAGTGTTGCAACCACGGTATTGTGAGTGTTGCAACCACGGTATTGTGAGTGTTGCAACCGCGGTATTGTGAGTGTTGCAACCACGGTATTGTGAGTGTTGTAACCACGGTATTGTGAGTGTTGCAACCGCGGTATTGTGAGTGTTGCAACTGCGGTATTGTGAGTGTTGCAACCGCGGTATTGTGAGTGTTGCAACCGCGGTATTGTGAGTGTTGCAACCGCGGTATTGTGAGTGTTGCAACCACGGTATTGTGAGTGTTGCAACCACGGTATTGTGAGTGTTGCAACCACGGTATTGTGAGTGTTGTAACCACGGTATTGTGAGTGTTGCAACCACGGTATTGTGAGTGTTGCAACCACGGTATTGTGAGTGTTGCAACCACGGTATTGTGAGTGTTGCAACCGCGGTATTGTGAGTGTTGCAACCACGGTATTGTGAGTGTTGTAACCACGGTATTGTGAGTGTTGCAACCGCGGTATTGTGAGTATTGCAACCGCGGTATTGTGAGTGTTGCAACCGCGGTATTGTGAGTGTTGCAACCGCGGTATTGTGAGTGTTGCAACCGCGGTATTGTGAGTGTTGCAACCGCGGTATTGTGAGTGTTGCAACCGCGGTATTGTGAGTGTTGTAACCACGGTATTGTGAGTGTTGCAACCGCGGTATTGTGAGTGTTGCAACCGCGGTATTGTGAGTGTTGCAACCGCGGTATTGTGAGTGTTGCAACCGCGGTATTGTGAGTGTTGTAACCACGGTATTGTGAGTGTTGCAACCGCGGTATTGTGAGTGTTGCAACCGCGGTATTGTGAGTGTTGCAACCGCGGTATTGTGAGTGTTGCAACCGCGGTATTGTGAGTGTTGCAACCACGGTATTGTGAGTGTTGTAACCACGGTATTGTGAGTGTTGCAACCACGGTATTGTGAGTGTTGCAACCACGGTATTGTGAGTGTTGCAACTGCGGTATTGTGAGTGTTGCAACCGCGGTATTGTGAGTGTTGCAACCGCGGTATTGTGAGTGTTGCAACCACGGTATTGTGAGTGTTGTAACCACGGTATTGTGAGTGTTGCAACCACGGTATTGTGAGTGTTGCAACCACGGTATTGTGAGTGTTGCAACCACGGTATTGTGAGTGTTGCAACCGCGGTATTGTGAGTGTTGCAACCGCGGTATTGTGAGTGTTGCAACCGCGGTATTGTGAGTGTTGCAACCACGGTATTGTGAGTGTTGTAACCACGGTATTGTGAGTGTTGCAACCACGGTATTGTGAGTGTTGCAACCACGGTATTGTGAGTGTTGCAACCACGGTATTGTGAGTGTTGCAACCACGGTATTGTGAGTGTTGCAACCACGGTATTGTGAGTGTTGTAACCACGGTATTCTGAATGTTGCAACCACGGTATTGTGCGTGTTGCAACCACGGTATTGTGAGTGTTGCAACCACGGTATTGTGAGTGTTGCAACCACGGTATTGTGAGTGTTGCAACCACGGTATTGTGAGTGTTGCAACCACGGTATTGTGAGTGTTGCAACCACGGTATTGTGAGTGTTGCAACCACGGTATTGTGAGTGTTGCAACCACGGTATTGTGAGTGTTGCAACCACGGTATTGTGAGTGTTGCAACCACGGTATTGTGAGTGTTGCAACCACGTATTTGTGAATGTTGCAACCACGGTATTGTGAGTGTTGCAACCACGGTATTGTGAGTGTTGCAACCACGGTATTGTGAGTGTTGCAACCACGGTATTGTGAGTGTTGCAACCACGGTATTGTGAGTGTTGCAACCACGGTATTGTGTGTTGCAACCACGGTATTGTGAGTGTTGCAACCACGGTATTATGAGTGTTGCAACCATGGTATTGTGAGTGTTCCAACCACGGTATTGTGAGTTGCAACCACGGTATTGTGAGTGTTGCAACCACGGTATTGTGAGTGTTGCAACCACGGTATTGTGAGTGTTGCAACCATGGTATTGTAAGTGTTCCAACCACGGTATTGTGAGTGTTCCAACCACGGTATTATGAGTTATACTGTTGCAACCACAGCATTGCAACACTGTTGCAACCACGGTATTGTGACATTATTCCAACCACGGTAATGTGCCTTGTACCGTTCCAACCATGGTATTGTGAGTGTTCCAACTACGGTACTGAGTTATGCTGTTGCAACCACAGCACTGTGACACTCTTGCAAATACGGTATTGTGACATTAGTCCAACCATGGTACTGTACCCTACATTATTCCAACCACGTAAGAAAGCAGTAAGGGGGTACTTACCCGAACATTTGGGAGACAGGATCTCTGAAGGTAGGTGTCTCTTCTTCAGGTATTCTCTCCTCCTCAGCGACGGGGGAGTCGTAGATAAGAGTCTCCACCATCGACCCCTTGCTCGACCCAAACGACACTCTGCCGACACATCAACACGAACATTATTACCAACACACTCTTACAAATTAATCTTCTACTCACATGCAAAGGTATTTTACTAAACACAAGCATCCCAAAATACATTTATTATAATATATATATATTATAATATATATATATATATATTATATATATATATATATATATATATATATATATATATATATTATATACATCCTCTAATAACAGTCAAATGGTTGACTGTTTATAACAGTCAAATGGTAAAACTGCTCCACACAATGACAAGAACAGATGTAGTCTGCCAGTGATCTGACACACAACAACAGATACAGTCTGCCAGTGATCTGACACACAACAACAGATACAGTCTGCCAGTGATCTGACACACAACAACATATACAGTGTGCCAGTGATCTGACACAACAAGAGACAGATACAGTCAGCTAGTGATCTGCCACACAACAACATATACAGTGTGCCAGTGATCTGACACAACAACAGACAGATACAGTCAGCCAGTGATCTGACACACAACAACATATACAGTGTGCCAGTGATCTGCCACACAACAACAGACAGATACAGTCAGCCCGTGATCTGCCACACAACAACAGACAGATACAGTCAGCCAGTGATCTGACACACAACAACAGACAGATACAGTCAGCCAGTGATCTGACACACAACAACAGACAGATACAGTCAGCTAGTGATCTGCCACACAACAACATATACAGTGTGCCAGTGATCTGACACAACAACAGACAGATACAGTCAGCCAGTGATCTGACACACAACAACATATACAGTGTGCCAGTGATCTGCCACACAACAACAGACAGATACAGTCAGCCCGTGATCTGCCACACAACAGACAGATACAGTCAGCCAGTGATCTGACACACAACAACAGACAGATACAGTCAGCCAGTGATCTGACACACAACAACAGACAGATACAGTCAGCCAGTGATCTGACACACAACAACAGACAGATAAAGTCAGCCAGTGATCTGACACACAACAACAGACAGATACAGTCAGCCAGTGATCTGACACACAACAACAGACAGATACAGTCAGCCAGTGATCTGACACACAACAACAGACAGATACAGTCAGCCAGTGATCTGACACACAACAGATACAGTCTGCCAGTGATCTGACACACAACAACAGATACAGTCTGCCAGTGATCTGACACCTTTAATAACATTCTCTTACATGGTGGGTAACGCCGGCTTGGGATGACATGGGACTTTGCATATATTGTGGATGTATTGCATATATTGTGGAGGCCTGGTCACGGACCGGGCCGCGGGGGCGTTGACCCCCGGAACTCTCTCCAGGTCTCCAGGTAAACACACAACAGACAGACAGATACAGTCTGCCAGTGATCTGACACACAACAACAGACAGATACAGTCAGCCAGTGATCTGACACACAACAACAGACAGATACAGTCAGCCAGTGATCTGACACACAACAACAGACAGATACAGTCTGCCAGTGATCTGACACACAACAACAGACAGATACAGTCAGCCAGTGATCTGACACACAACAACAGACAGATACAGTCAGCCAGTGATCTGACACACAACAACAGACAGATACAGTCAGCCAGTGATCTGACACACAACAACAGACAGATACAGTCAGCCAGTGATCTGACACACAACAACAGACAGATACAGTCAGCCAGTGATCTGACACACAACAACAGACAGATACAGTCAGCCAGTGATCTGACACACAACAACAGACAGATACAGTCAGCCAGTGATCTGACACACAACAACAGACAGATACAGTCAGCCAGTGATCTGACACACAACAACAGACAGATACAGTCTGCCAGTGATCTGACACACAACAGACAGATACAGTCAGCCAGTGATCTGACACACAACAACAGACAGATACAGTCAGCCAGTGATCTGACACACAACAGACAGATACAGTCAGCCAGTGATCTGACACACAACAACAGACAGATACAGTCAGCCAGTAATCTCTACTTTACATCCATCAGTAACACAATTTATTAAATTTGTTGAATGGAACTTAGACGAGAGATTTCCTCTTACGAAATTGCTTTTGCAATTTATTTAAGTAAGAGATTATTGGTGATATGGTTCTCGGTGGTGCTTGGAGAAGCCTAGTGTCGAATACAATGGTACATCATGCAGTGATGATGTTCTCGTCTGTAATGACACAGTTCATGCAGTCTACTATCATGGGAGGCTTTTGCTATTTTAAACATTTTCTTTTATTTCAAGATATTTCGTGATTTTTTTATTTTTTACAGATATTTCGTAAGATCTCTTGATTTTATTTTCGGATATTACGTAAGATTTCTTTTTATTTCCAGATATATTTCGTAAGATTTCTGCTGTTGTAAGATTAGGCTGGCTTATACTTAGCATATATTCAACCTTTAATAGCATTCTCTTACATGGTGGGTAACGCCGGCTTGGGATGACATGGGACTTTGTATATATTGTGGATGTATATTATTCCATTTCTGGGTATTTCCAGCTTTTATGTAATAATTTCCGCTCAAAATCCTGAAACTGATGGGCTCCGTAACATTTCTTAAGAGGATATTGTTCAAGACGATGTTTACCTGCTGCCAGAGTCATTAAAAAGTTTGATTAAGTCAGCTGGGTTTATTGGGGATATTTTCTCAGCTTTCAGTAAGTGCTTTATCAACACTATTCTTTTTTACTCTTAACATCTCTCTCCCTCGCTGTGTCTTCATTTCTCGTTCATTCTCTTTTTTTTTTACACACAGGGTTTGATAAGGTTAAGGATCCCTAGCTTTATTGACAAGCTATTTACAGGTTAAGGATTCCTAACTTTATTGACAAGCTAAGAGCTGTTACCTACATCAGCTCACTTGAAAGCATTTTTTATTGTATTGAGACATACAAGTATTTTTATTGTTATGAAATCGTCTCTCTCTCTCTCTTGTCACACCATTTATCTCACAATCTCCCTCAGTTCATCTCAATTTCACTCCATCTATCTTTATTCTCTCTCTCTCTCTCCTCTCCTTTCCGTCATTCTGTCACTCTTCATTCATTACCTCTTCCTCATTCTATCTCCTCCCTATCCCCATCTCTCTCATCTTTCTACCATATTTCTCACTCTTCGTATACTATCGCCCAGCAACATTTGCAACACCAATGTGCAACACATCACCACGGTCTATCTATCAGGATACGATTTGGGGTGTCACCGTCCCCGTGGCCAGAAAAAACAGACCAGTTCCAGAGGTTGGGACCAGAGATTCAGCAATAGAGTTATGAAGGTTCTAGTTATCCATTATATTATTTTTCTTGCAGTTGTGATAATAACATTATTTGAACGTGACATCTTCCTCTTTGAGGGAGTCATCCCTTGGATAATTTTTAGCTCCTGTTTCCCCTAATCTAACCTAAAAAAAATATTTTTTTTTTATACATGTGAAAACAAAGGCCATGTTTGAGGAATGGTTGGTATGTTTTTCATTCCGCTTTAAATGACTATTCAGAATGTTTTCAATATTCATATTCAGGTGCCCCTGGCTGCATGAAGCACCGGACTCGCCTCCCCTGGCTGCATGAAGCACCGGACTCGCCTCCCCTGGCTGCATGAAGCACCGGACTCGCCTCCCCTGGCTGCATGAAGCACCGGACTCGCCTCCCCTGGCTGCATGAAGCACCGGACTCGCCTCCCCTGGCTGCATGAAGCACCGGACTCGCCTCCCCTGGCTGCATGAAGCACCGGGACTGGCCTCCCCTGGCTGCATGAAGCACCGGACTCGCCTCCCCTGGCTGCATGAAGCACCGGACTCGCCTCCCCTGGCTGCATGAAGCACCGGACTCGCCTCCCCTGGCTGCATGAAGCACCGGACTGGCCTCCCCTGGCTGCATGAAGCACCGGACTCGCCTCCCCTGGCTGCATGAAGCACCGGACTCGCCTCCCCTGGCTGCATGAAGCACCGGACTCGCCTCCCCTGGCTGCATGAAGCACCGGACTCGCCTCCCCTGGCTGCATGAAGCACCGGACTGGCCTCCCCTGGCTGCATGAAGCACCGGACTCGCCTCCCCTGGCTGCATGAAGCACCGGACTCGCCTCCCCTGGCTGCATGAAGCACCGGACTCGCCTCCCCTGGCTGCATGAAGCACCGGACTGGCCTCCCCTGGCTGCATGAAGCACCGGACTCGCCTCCCCTGGCTGCATGAAGCACCGGACTCGCCTCCCCTGGCTGCATGAAGCACCGGACTCGCCTCCCCTGGCTGCATGAAGCACCGGACTCGCCTCCCCTGGCTGCATGAAGCACCGGACTCGCCTCCCCTGGCTGCATGAAGCACCGACTGGCCTCCCCTGGCTGCATGAAGCACCGAACTCGCCTCCCCTGGCTGCATGAAACACCGAACTCGCCTCCCCTGGCTGCATGAAGCACCGGACTGGCCTCCCCTGGCTGCATGAAGCACCGAACTCGCCTCCCCTGGCTGCATGAAGCACCGAACTCGCCTCCCCTGGCTGCAATGAAGCACCGGACTGGCCTCCCCTGGCTGCATGAAGCACCGAACTCGCCTCCCCTGCTGCATGAAGCACCGAACTCGCCTCCCCTGGCTGCATGAAGCACCGGACTGGCCTCCCCTGGCTGCATGAAGCACCGAACTCGCCTCCCCTGGCTGCATGAAGCACCGAACTCGCCTCCCCTGGCTGCATGAAGCACCGAACTCGCCTCCCCTGGCTGCATGAAGCACCGGACTCGCCTCCCCTGGCTGCAGGAAGCACCGAACTCGCCTCCCCTGGCTGCATGAAGCACCGGACTCGCCTCCCCTGGCTGCATGAAGCACCGGACTGGCCTCCCCTGGCTGCATGAAGCACCGGACTCGCCTCCCCTGGCTGCATGAAGCACCGGACTCGCCTCCCCTGGATGCATCAAGCACTGGACTCGCCTCCCCTGGCTGCATGAAGCACCGGACTCGCCTCCCCTGGCTGCATGAAGCACCGGACTGGCCTCCCCTGGCTGCATGAAGCACCGGACTGGCCTCCCCTGGCTGCATGAAGCACCGGACTCTCGCCTCCCCTGGCTGCATGAAGCACCGGACTCGCCTCCCCTGGCTGCATGAAGCACCGGACTCGCCTCCCCTGGCTGCATGAAGCACCGGACTCGCCTCCCCTGGCTGCATGAAGCACCGGACTCGCCTCCCCTGGCTGCATGAAGCACCGAACTCGCCTTCCCTGGCTGCATGAAGCACCGGACTCGCCTTCCCTGGCTGCATGAAGCACCGAACTCGCCTTCCCTGGCTGCATGAAGCACCGAACTCGCCTTCCCTGGCTGCATGAAGCACCGAACTCGCCTCTCAACTATATCAATGAGTGCTGCTAAAAATATCCAGAATTATCAAAATTTAAAAAAAAAAAAGTTCAGTATTTAGTAACTTAACTTTCTAAAGAGACAAGCAGGAATGTGTAGGTGAAGTTAATTTAGTTTACCTTCCTACCTACCTACCTACTTACCCACCTAATTTCCCACTTATCTACCTACCAAATAGAATGACAGGACTATGTAACGCAGAGGTCGGCGAACTTTTTGGAGTATTACACCAAAACAAAATTTGTGTTTGAAGAATTGTTGAGTGTTGACGGCCCCGTTGAGGACAGGGAAGGTATCACCGCTGGAACACACATTGTTTACGGTACAACTACAGCATTTAAGTACTGAGATCGCCAGAAAATCCTAAATATGTATTCGCTGGAGCAGAGGAAAGAGATATAGATAGATAGATAGACAGATAGATATAGATAAAGAGAGAGAGAGAGAGAGAGAGAGAGAGAGAGAGAGAGAGAGAGAGAGAAAGAAAGTTGATTATATTTACGTGGAAGGTACTTGAGGTCCTGCTCCAGAAACGAGACTTAGCGTGAGAGTTGCTACAACTACAATAAAAGAAAAGCCTTGTATGCAAATGTGGTGCTGCAGACACCGGTGGATAAAGACACACACTGAAGAGTTACCTTTGTGGCAACGTTTCGCTCTGTGCAGAGCTTGATTCATGATTAAATAAAGCTCTACATGAAGCAAAACATTGTTTCAATAAAGGTTTGTTCTGCAACACTGATGTTGTCTTCACAAGCGAAAGGCCTCATAGACTTCATTACTGATCCACAGACACCATCCTCAACACTCACGAATTAACCTTAAGGAGATACCATAGCGACCAGCACCGGGCTGCGGGAGTAAATAAACTCTCGATATATATCAAAGGTATATCATACGTATATCTTCAAGGCAACCGCAGCACTGAAGTTGACAACCGAGCCGTGGGAACACCTGTGTGACCTATTGTCCTCTGAGGTCGTCCTCCTGTACTCACCTGGTTGCAAGGGTCGTGTCACAGACCCTGGACCCGCCTATTCGCTGGTCGCTACGAGGTCCACTCTTTCCTTGCTTTAAGAGCTTTGTTGTACCTTTTCTTAAAGCTATGTAGGATCCTGAACATACTACATCACTCTCCAGACTGTTCCATTTCCTGACAACTCTATGACTGAAGAAATACTTCCTAACATCCCTGTGCTCTCAAAAGAAACACTGGATACAAAACACAGGAGGAACATCTCACAGCACGAAAAGGACACTGCAAAAGACTTGGGTATAATGATTTTTCCACCGAAATGGCTGGTTTATTGTGCACCCCATATCCATCCTGTGGAGGGTAGGACAAGAGCATATGGATACACAAGAGGCCTAGGAATTAGGCCCCAAAGGGGTTAACAAGAGTACATCGGGATTTACATCTACAGTTCACTTATCTGTTACAAGCACATTTAGGTAATTTCCTTAATATGTCTGGTTTCTTATTTTCATTAATATGAGATCTTGACGTGTCACAGAGGTAATTATACTATCTCCATATTCCTCAATAATTGGATAATTGAACACATAGTGTTCAACATAGTGGCTATAGGGCTGGCTACATATTTTGCAATTGGTTTAATCATCTGTGTGTCTCCCAAACTGCTAGAAGTACTTGTAACAAAGCCAGAACACAAATGTTGTGAATGACAAAAAATGAGCGGGTGGATAATGAGTCCTTTCAAAACAGAATCAATAATATCAATGATGACACTATTTAAATCACTTGCGTGCTCTCTCAGTGAGAACACTGCTGGTTGATGACTGCCACCTTCATGATAAGACAGAATACTGCTGGTTGATGACTGCCACCTTCATGGTAGGAAAGAATACTGCTGGTTGATGACTGCCACCTTCATGGTAGGAAAGAATACTGCTGGTTGATGACTGCCACCTTCATGGTAGGAGAGAATACTGCTGGTTGATGACTGCCACCTTCATGGTAGGAGAGAATACTGCTGGTTGATGACTGTCACCTTCATGGTAGGAGAGATATCAAAGCTGGAAAAAGTACAAAGATAGTTTACTGCAGTACACAACTAATAAAGAATTTAAACTTTGGTGATCGTTTCCCAGTAATGGGAATGCACTTTCTGGTTCTTCTGCTACTTCAATTTAAAATGTAAACAGGAAACCACCAGTGATGAAAGCTTCTTTCAAAAAAAAAAATGAAGAATATAGTGAACTATATTTTTTGCTGAGTAGAAACTGATCCAAACAGAGATACATGATAATACATACATGGAAGATACTGGAGGACCAGGTCTTAAATCTACTTACCACCATAACAACGTACTGGAATGTAAGATATGGAAAGAAGAGTAAATTATAACATTAGTGAAAAGCAGGGATGTTGTGAGAGAACACTGTCACCATCACTGTTCCAGCATCACTGAACCAGCTCGCAGCACGTATTAGAAACACTGCTGGAACAAGTGTTGAAGTTTTTAAGAGGAAACTAAATTACTATTTCTGTCAGGTGCCAGATCAACCAGGCTGTAATGGCTATGTGGGCCAGAGGGTTGCCAACCGCAACAGCCTGGTTAAACAGGCAGTCAACAGGGAAGCCTCGTCTCAGGCTGGGCTGCAAGGATACACAAAAACTCTGGAAACCGGTCACAGGTATATCACGAGGGCTGTTCTACCCTCGACCTGAGGACAGGCTTCCAAGTTGACGATCTAGTCAGCCAGGCTGTTGCTGTCGTTCATGTTTCTTCTTGAAACACCATCAGAGTACAAAGTGCGACACACATCACACGAGATTATATATTCAGAGCACGAGTACAGAGAGGCTCATTAGGCGCCGTAACTAGAGTTATTTACCTGGAAACAATTAAGCCTTAACGTGAAAACAAAGTTAATTCCTGACTTCCGGTGGTCGTAGTGGTGGGCGGTTACCCAAGGCGGAAGTAACGTTGTTTTGTGGCAATCAAAAATGGTTACCAAAAACACTGGTTCCTGGTGAAGCAAGGGACAAGTACACGGACATGTACCAGCATTTACGAATTTAAAACACGTAGCAAATCTAGTTTTATTAAAAAACGTTTTGATCAAATACAGCTTTATCAAGTGTATGAGTCTTCCTGTTCAGGGCGAAACATCTAATACACAGACTGGATCTCTCACGTGTATTTTACAATGCCAGTTTGTCACATACTCACCATTCTCGCTCCTTACAAAACAATACTCAACAAAAACACTACCTTTCACAAGAGGCAATGATCATGATAATTTTATTAACATCTTCACTCAACAATATGCTTGATGCGGTTCAGGATTGCTTTTTAGAACAGGTTGTGACAGAACCAACTAGAGGAAACAATCTGCTTGACTTGGTTCTTGCCAACAAAGATTTCACTAATTAATAATCTTGAGGTTAATGATGAGCTTGGGGAAAGTGATCACAAATCACTTAGTTTCAATATATCATGGAATTACCCAGATAACTGCAATCAGATCTCTGTCCCAGATTTTCGCTTGGCCGACTTCATGGGACTGAAAAATTGCTTGGGTGGGCTAAATTGGGATGTCCTGACTATGGGTCAGGTAGGTGATCTTGGTTGCCAATATGACGTTTTTCAGAGCATAGTTCTAGCTGCCCAGACAACTTTTGTTCCGAGTAGGGAAATTAGATCTAACAAAAATGATCCCAAATGGATGAACAATAGATTAAAACATCTCATTGTTCAAAAGAGAGGCATATATAGGCGTATAAAAAGAGGGGATGGGCAGTTAAGAAATCAATATATTCAATTAAAGAGAGAAATAAAAAAAGGAATAAGAAAAGCAAAAAGAGATTATGAGGCTAAGGTCGCAAGGGATTCGAAGACTAACCCAAAAGGGTTCTTTCAGGTATACAGCAGTAAGATTAGGGACAAGATAGGCCCACTGAAGAGTAACTCTGGTCAGATCACTGACAGTGATAAGGATATGTGTGAAATTCTAAATACCTACTTCCTCTCAGTTTTCACCCAGGAAAATACTAGCGATATTCCTGAAATAATAGATTACGTAGAACAGGATGATAATAAACTATGTACGATTGCGGTAACTAGTGACATGGTCCTCAGACAAATAGAGAAACTAAAACCTAACAAATCCCCAGGTCCTGATGAACTGTTTGCAAGGGTGTTAAAGGAATGTAAAGAGGAACTTAGCATACCTTTGGCTAATCTTTTTAACATATCACTACAAACTGGCATAGTGCCTGATAAGTGGAAAATGGCAAATGTAATACCTATTTACAAGGCAGGTGACAGGTCCTTGGCTTCGAACTATAGACCAATAAGCCTTACCTCCATAGTGGGAAAATTTATGGAATCAATAATTGCCGAAGCAATTCGTAGCCATCTTGACAGGCACAGATTGATTAATGATTGTCAACACGGTTTTACAAAGGGGCGTTCCTGTCTTACGAATTTACTTTTTTCATTAAGGTGTTTGAGGAGGTAGATCATGGTAATGAATATGATATTGTGTATATGGACTTCAGTAAGGCCTTCGATAGAGTTCCACACCAGAAGCTATTGAGGAAACTTAGGGCACACGGAATAGGAGGAGAAATTTTTTCCTGGGTAGAGGCATGGCTGACAAATAGACAGCAGAGAGTTTGCATAAATGGGGAGAAATCAGAATGGGGGCACGTCACAAGCGGTGTTCCTCAGGGGTCAGTGTTGGGCCCGTTGTTGTTCACAATTTACATAAACGACATAGATGAGGGAATAAATAGCGACATAAGCAAATTTGCTGATGACACCAAAATAGGCCGTCCAATTCATTCTAATGAGGACATAAGAGCACTCCAGGATGATTTGATTAGACTGACGCAATGGTTGGAGAAGTGGCAGATGCAGTTTAATATTGACAAATGCAAAGTTCTAAATGTTGGACAGTTAAATAACCATGCCACATATAAACTAAATAATGTAGATCTTAATACTACCGATTGCGAAAAGGATTTAGGAGTTCTGGTTAGCAGTAACCCAAAACCAAGACAACAGTGCATTAGTGTTCGCAATAAAGCTAACAGAATTCTTGGCTTCATATCTAGAAGTATAAATAATAGAAGTCCTCAGGTTGTTCTTCAACTCTATATATCCTTGGTTAGGCCTCATTTAGACTATGCTGCTCAGTTCTGGTCACCGTATTACAGAATGGATATAAATGCTCTGGAAAACGTACAAAGGAGGATGACAAAGATGATCCCATGTATCAGAAATCTTCCCTATGAGGATAGACTGAGGCCCTGAATCTGCACTCTCTAGAAAGGCGTGCTAAAATACGTATGTTTTATATACCCAGGTTGCTGGAGGAAAACACTTGAAACCCATCAAAGGTATAGCAAAGGAAAAGGTACCCGATAACTACAGCTATTGGTCATATAACTAAAGCCTCCCACCGGCTCACCAGACTGTCACTCTCATGCTCACACACACTAAATATTGCTTTTACCTGCATTCCAGGTGTTGGTGTGACCTTGACCCCTAGCCCACTACCTCTTCCATCCCCTCCCTTCCAGGTGTTGGTGTGACCTTGACCCCTGGCCCACTACCTCTTCCATCCCCTCCCTTCCAGGTTTTGGTGTGACCTTGACCCCTAGCCCACTACCCCTTCCATCCCCTCCCTTCCAGGTGTTGGTGTGACCTTGGGCCCTGGCCCACTACCCCTTCCATCCCTTCCCTTCCAGGTGTTGGTGTGACCTTGACCCCTGGCCCACTACCCTTTCCATCCCCTCCCTTCCAGGCGTTGGTGTGACCTTGACCCCTAGCCCACTACCCCTTCCATCCCCTCCCTTCCAGATGTTGGTGTGACCTTGTCCCCTGGCCCACTACCCTTTCCATCCCCTCCCTTCCAGGTGTTGGTGTGACCTTGGCCCCTGGCCCACTACCCCTTCCATGTGTTAGTGTGACCTTGGCCCCTGGCCCACTACCCTTTCCATCCCCTCCCAGGTGTTGGTGTGACCTTGGCCCCTGGCCCACTACCCTTTCCATCCCCTCCCAGGTGTTGGTGTGACCTTGGCCCCTGGCCCACTACCCTTTCCATCCCCTCCCTTCCAGGCGTTGGTGTGACCTTGGCCCCTGGCCTACTGTCCCTTCCATCCCCTCCCTTCCAGGTGTTGGTGTGACCTTGACCCCTGGCCCACCACCCCTCACTTTTCTATCCATCCTTCTTTCCCTTTTCTCACCAGATTTCAACGTTAATAATAATAATAATAATAATAATAATAATAATAATAATAATAATAATAATAATAATCATATAGTGATAATAATCATATAGTAATAATAATAATAATAATAATAATAATAATAATAATAATAATATGGAAGAGGACAGTAGCACACTTCTGGTGTTTCCAGTTTTGCTAATAAATAAAAGTTTGTTCTCTCATAAATTCTTTCTTCTCTGGTTCCCAAGTTCTTTACCCCATTTCCTGTCTTCTCTCTTTTCTCCTTACTAAAAAAAAAAAAAATCTCCTTCCTTCCTCTCCAACAAACCATTTTCAAATCTCGTTTTCAATGTTTTCCCCATCACATTCTCTCTCTCTCTCTCTCTCTCTCTCTCTCTCTCTCTCTCTCTCTCTCTCGTCTCGTCGTGACGTCAAACTCAGTACCTGGAACATGTTAACACAAAAGTCATGTCTCCCGTCACGTCAAACTCAGTACCTGGAACATGTAAACACAGAAGTCATGTCTCCCGTCACGTCAAACTCAGTACCTGGAACATGTTAACACAAAAGTCATGTCTCCCGTCACGTCAAACTCAGTACCTGGAACATGTTAACAAAAAAAGTCATGTCTCCCGCACGTCAAACTCAGTACCTGGAACATGTTAACACAAAAGTCATGTCTCCCGTCACGTCAAACTCATTTACTTAAACATGAAAACCCACAAAAGTCATGTCTCCCGTCACGTCAAACTCATACCTGGAACATGTAAACACAGAAGTCATGTCCCCGTCACGTCAAACTCAGTACCTGGAACATGTTAACACAAAGTCATGTCTCCCGTCAGTAAAAATCAGAAACCTGGAACATGTTAACACAAAAGTCATGTCTCCCGTCACGTCAAACTCAGTACCTGGAACATGTTAACACAAAAGTCATGTCTCCCGTCACGTCAAACTCAGTACCTGGAACATGTAAACACAGAAGTCATGTCTCCCGTCACGTCAAACTCAGTACCTGGAACATGTTAACACAAAAGTCACGTCTCCCGTCACGTCAAACTCAGTACCTGGAACATGTTAACACAGAAGTCATGTCTCCCGTCACGCCAAACTCAGTACCTGGAACATGTAAACACAGAAGTCATGTCTCCCGTCACGTCAAACTCAGTACCTGGAACATGTTAACACAGAAGTCATGTCTCCCGTCACGTCAAACTCAGTACCTGGAACATGTTAACACAAAAGTCATGTCTCCCGTCTCCACCAGTCTTGTTAACACTATCAATATTTCAACTGCACATTCGTGACTTCCAATCGTTGAGTTACGAACAAGAAATCAAAGAGTAAAACCACGGATAAAGAACTGACGAAGTGACAAACCGGTCAAGAAACTCGTGGCGAAACGTCATAGTTTTAAATATATATCCTTCAGTGTGCAGCAGTATCCATCACCAGAATCTCTCTATCTTACCACAGTAGTTACTACCATAACTGGGGCAACACACGCTGTGAAAACTAACATTAATATCTTACGAAAAGAGATCGTAACTTCACTCTCGTCACAGACGTAACAGAGGAGAAACACTGCAATGTAGATGAGTGGTTCAGAGAACCGACAAGTTAATAAATTAGATATATGTGCAATACTTGGGTATCTTTAATGAGGAAACGTTTCGCCACACAGTGGCTTCATCAGTCCATACAAAGGAGAATGGTGAAGAACGGGAGGAGTTTGAGGTAATCAGTCCCTCAGCCTTGAGTCGATGTAATCATCCATCAGTCTTGAAAAGAATACAGCGAAGAAGCAGCAATCATCACTCGGGCACGACCTACTTCCACATTTGCCAAATGTGACACCACCTACGACTGCTGCACCTCTCCTGCCTACAGTATATAAGCCACTTCTTCTCACTTATGCTGTATTCTTTTCAAGACTGATGGATGATTACATCGACTCAAGGCTGAGGGACTGATTACCTCAAACTCCTCCTGTTCTTCACCATTCTCCTTTGTATGGACTGATGAAGCCACTGTGTGGCGAAACGTTTTCTCATTACAGATACCCAAGTGTTGCACATGTGTCTAATTTATCAGAAACACTGCAGCAGGCCTACTGGCCCATACTAGGCAGGTCCTTCTCAAACACAAACCCACTAACAAAAATATCTACCCAACCCATCTTCGAGACATCGAAGGGAAGGAGATATGCTCGAGGTATACACGTGGAATATTGCTGGGAGATATGTTTGAGGTATACATGTGGAATAATGTTAGGAAAAAATGCTTGAGGTATAGACGTGGAATAATGAAGGAATGGAAATATAAAAAAGGTATTGAGGATATCTAACCATGAAAGAATTTAAACACAAGCACATACACAGTGATGTAGCGGAGGCAGGATCCATACACAGTATTGTCCTGGTCGTAGGCAAGTCTGGCAAATGCTGTCCGAAAGTGAACCACATCGCCTCAGCAGTTGGCGGGCTCGCCTGTGATTGGTCAGTGAACCAAGGTACTGATTTAACTGGTTGGGAGGCAGCCTATATGGGAGTGTGACATACGCCGAATAAATTGCAACGTACTCTTTGCATGCCACATGCGATAAAGTTCACAGGGAAGGGAGAGAGAGAGAGAGAGAGAGAGAGAGAGAGAGAGAGAGAGAGAGAGAGAGAGTGGATATAGTAGCCACCAGTGATTCGACACCTGCATCCACAATTAGGTGAGTACTCACACACACACACACACACACACACACACACACACACACACACACACACACACACACACACACACACACACACACACACACAGAATATATAGCGCTTTAGGTAATTCAAGTTTTCCTCCTCCACTACATAAAGTTAATCACATATAAGTAATCACAAATAGGTAATCACATAGGTAATCAGAAAAAGGTAATCACCCCTATGGGAAATCACACATAAGTAATTATATATAGGTAAACACATACATAAAAAAACACATGTAATAATACACGAAGCTGCAAATTACATATGTGACCTTTTACATAACATAACAACATCGTTTCGCACATTTATGATATTACAAATTAATGTTACTGATGCATGTTATGTCGTTTGTGTTTGTTCACGCGTGTTTGTGCGTTTATCTGTGTTTATACTGCTCGTTCCCTCGTTTATTTGATCGATGTTTTGTTCTTGTCTTTGTTTACTTGCCTCTTGTCAACCTCGTTTGGTTTATTTCCTCCCGTGTTTGTTGATTTATGTGTTTGTTAGCTATTGTGTTTGTTCGTCAGTGTGATTGTTCACCGGTGTGTTTGTTCACTGGTGTGTTTGTTAGCTCGTGTATTTGTTTGCTAGTGTGTTTGTCCGCTAGTGTGTTTGTTAGCTCGTGTATTTGTTTGCCAGTGTGTTTGTTCATTGGTGTGTTTGTTAGCTCGTGTATTTGCTTGCCAGTGTGTTTGTTCATTGGTGTGTTTGTTAGCTCGTGTATTTGTTTGCCAGTGTGTTTGTTCACTAGCGTGTTTGTTAGCTCGTGTATTTGCTTGCCAGTGTGTTTGTTCATTGGTGTGTTTGTTAGCTCGTGTATTTGTTTGCCAGTGTGTTTGTTCACCAGTGTGTTTGTTAGCTCGTGTATTTGTTTGCCAGTGTGTTTGTTCATTGGTGTGTTTGTTAGCTCGTGTATTTGCTTGCCAGTGTGTTTGTTCACTGGTGTGTTTGTTCCCCAGTGTGTTTGCCATGATAATCAAGGCGTACATACCCTTGCTCTCACTCTCTCACACAGTGTTGCAAGAACCAGCATCTTTTCACTTCACATTTCACAAGCAGTGACTTACTTAATTCCAACGTTCAAAAGAATATATAATTTCCTATTTATTCGGACGGACGTAGTTCTATTGTGTCGACACAAATACACAATGTTAAGCGTTTGGTGAAAATTTTACCGATCAAGAAGAAACTACTCTGCGTCTTTATACATCTTTATTCTTGCCCCAAGAAGCTAAACTTAAGAACACCATGGATAATACGGATAATTCCATTTAACTGCATTGGGAAGGTCTATGCAAGCCTGTGGGAGGCTTGTATCAATAGCCTGGTTGACCAGACAGACTGCAATAAAGTCTAGCTTCAACCCAGGTATTGAAATCAACACAAACACCGTAAGTGTTTTACCAAACACTGTCTTCAACTATACGCGAGCATACCCGTGACTGTCTTCAACTACACGCGAGCATACCCGTGACTGTCTTCAACTACACGCGAGCATACCCGTGACTGTCTTCAACTACACGCGAGCATACCCGTGACTGTCTTCAACTACACGCGAGCATACCCGTGACTGTCTTCAAGTACACGCGAGCATACCCGTGACTGTCTTCAAGTACACGCGAGCATACCCGTGACTGTCTTCAACTACACGCGAGCATACCCGTGACTGTCTTCAACTACACGCGAGCATACCCGTGACTGTCTTCAACTACACGCGAGCATACCCGTGACTGTCTTCAAGTACACGCGAGCATACCCGTGACTGTCTTCAACTACACGCGAGCATACCCGTGACTGTCTTCAACTACACGCGAGCATACCCGTGACTGTCTTCAACTACACGCGAGCATACCCGTGACTGTCTTCAACTACACGCGAGCATACCCGTGACTGTCTTCAACTACACGCGAGCATACCCGTGACTGTCTTCAACTACACGCGAGCATACCCGTGACTGTCTTCAACTACACGCGAGCATACCCGTGACTGTCTTCAACTACACGCGAGCATACCCGTGACTGTCTTCAACTACACGCGAGCATACCCGTGACTGTCTTCAACTACACGCGAGCATACCCGTGACTGTCTTCAACTACACGCGAGCATACCCGTGACTGTCTTCAACTACACGCGAGCATACCCGTGACTGTCTTCAACTACACGCGAGCATACCCGTGACTGTCTTCAACTACACGCGAGCATACCCGTGACTGTCTTCAACTACACGCGAGCATACCCGTGACTGTCTTCAACTACACGCGGAGTAGCCAGTATAACTCGTGAATGTCTTCAGGAAGAAACAAGGAGGTAAGCGAGAATCACTATTTTATTTCCTGAAGGGCTGTACCAGCTGTCTCGTGTACGTGACCAACTGACGCAGCTGGTCATTACTGGTGAAACAAGAGTCGCTGGTGGCGTGAGAGCTGTGACAAGTGGGTCACTGTTCCAACTCTTTACGAGACAGAAACAATATAACATATTAAGGGGCACGTCAATTTACCTGCCTTCTAAAGCTATATTATTTTCCCGCTATAATCTTTCCTTAGTTCATGGTATAAGTTAACAAATCTTTGAGGACAACTGTGTTGTAGAGGTGTGAGTTGTGCTCACACCTCTACAACACAATTATAAGTTGTACCATGAATTACGGAAATATCCTAAACTTCACCTTACGAACCAGACAAAGGAAATGTGATAGTAATTATAGACAAGGTAGATTATAGCGGGAAAATAAACATGTTATTAGGAAAGAGGGAAACTCAGGCGCCTCCATACGATTGTGGATACGTCAGAGCACTTCCCAGTAAACATTGCAAATGTTGCACAGGTGTTTCCTTCATCGTTGCACTCTCTGCTAGGACACCCAACACTCTCTCACTCCACATACTGACACTCCACTCAAGGTCGATGCTCACCTGCTGGTCAGACGCTCTTGATCCAAAATATTCAACTTGTCCTCTCATCTAATCGAATTTAATTGACTCTCATTCCCCAGGCGCTGCATGACCCCTATGTGTTTAGTGCTTCTCCACGATAATATACACTGAAATGACTTTAAAGACAGGTGTATCATGTTCATTCTAAGAGGACAGGTGAAGTGACAGATGCATCAACAACTGTAGGGGAAGTGTCTTAAACAAAGGCAGATGTGAGCCTCGTCCTGGGTCACCCTCACCTTCACTACCTGGAGTTTGCTTGGAGTTTACCTGGAGAGGGTTTCGGGGGTCAACGCCCCCGCGGCCCGGTCTAAGACCAGGCCTCATGGAGGATCAGGGTCTGATCAACCAGGCTGTTACTGCTCGCCGCACGCAAGCTGACGTACGAAGCACAGCCCGGTTGGTCAGGTACTGACTTTAGGTGCCTGTCCAGTGCCTTCTTGAAGACAGCCAGAGGTCTATTGGTAATCCCCCTTATGTATGCTGGGAGGCAATTGAACAGTGTTGGGCCCCGGGTGTTGCAGGTGTTGATGCCTAGCAGTTGTATGCACTCAGTGAGTGTCTGATGAAGAGAACCTCTTAATAAACCACGGAACGGGTGAGGTTTGAACTCATGGTGAGCGAGTCGTAAAACTCCAGGTCATGAGTTCAAACCCCATCCGTTCCGTGGTTCGTTTGTAATAGTGTTATTACAACCTCTTAACATTTGATGTAGCATATTTCCTCTTCACCCCTTCCCCCCTCCCCCCGGTCTCTCTCTCTCTCTCTCTCTCTGTCCCCAGGTGCCAGCTTCAGGGGTGCCATCTGGCCCTGCCTGGTCCCCGACCACAGAGTTCTTAGCTCAACTAATACGCGGCCTAAGCACTACCTTCCTACCTACCTAAAACCTCAATAAACACACTTTTGAATGCAACACTGGGAGAGATAGATGGAAGGTGGGAGAGAGGGAGGAGGTTAGAGTGGGAGGAGAAAGACAGTAAGAGAGGGAGGAGGTTAGAGTGGGAGGAGAAAGACAGTAAGAGAGGGAGGAGGTTAGAGTGGGAGGAGAAAGACAGTAAGAGAGGGAGGAGGTTAGAGTGGGAGGAGAAAGACAGTAAGAGAGGGAGGAGGTTAGAGTGGGAGGAGAAAGACAGTAAGAGAGGGAGGAGGTTAGAGTGGGAGGAGAAAGACAGTAAGAGAGGGAGGAGGTTAGAGTGGGAGGAGAAAGACAGTAAGACAGGGGAAAATCCATCTTATCCATGAATCTTCAGGAAATTAAAGTCGAATGGATGGATAAGTTGACGACCTCGTGTGTGGATAAATTATTATAATAATAATAATAATAATAATAATTATTATTATTATTATTATTATTATTATTATTTAATAATTTTTATTGTTTTATTATTACTATTTTTACCTTCATCGGAAGCGGTAAACCCAAATGGATCATAGTGTGTCTGGAGAATGGGAAATAATCAGGTTTGATCCGGGGAAGAGTAAACTAGCTCCAACTCCTTGGAACAACAGCCCTTCACCAGCATCAAGGTACCTTGAAGAGCGTTCAGTTACGTAATGACCCTTTACTTAATTTATCATAGCGAAACATGTATCTTATCCAGCATTTGGTTTTTCAGAGAGGTTGTTGTCTAAATTCACCAAATTTTCCAACGTGTGCCTGGCTGGCTGTGTCTTGCAGCCCATTAGGTGCCTCTTCTTAGGTGCTTCACTATGTGCCCTCTTGAAAAGGGATGGAGGAATCAGGCCCACTGTAGTGGGCAACACCCTTCGGCGCCATGTTGCCAACGCTGCAGTGAGAATGGTGAGTCAAGGGGCTGTTGCAATGTTCAAACTAACACAGTTTGTTTTTGGTTTGTTCAACAAAGCTGTGAAGCAGCTGGCAATGCAGCACGAGTATACATCAATAACACGATAGATCAAAAACCCCTGATCATATTGAACTTCGCCAACGATTTTAACTTATTCAGAACGATGGAAGGCAGAATGAAAACACTGATACAATGGATGCCTACTCACCAGGTGCCTGTCTCCCAGTACTCACCAGGTGCCTGTCTCCCAGTACTCACCAGATGCCTGTCTCCCAGTACTCACCAGGTGCCTGTCTCCCAGTACTCACCAGGTGCCTGTCTCCCAGTACTCACCAGGTGCCTGTGTCTCCCAGTACTCACCAGATGCCTGTCTCCCAGTACTCACCAGGTGCCTGTGTCTCCCAGTACTCACCAGGTGCCTGTCTCCCAGTACTCACCAGATGCCTGTCTCCCAGTACTCACCAGATGCCTGTCTCCCAGTACTCACCAGGTGCCTGTCTCCCAGTACTCACCAGGTGCCTGTTTTCCCGTACTCACCCAGGTGCTGTTCCAGTACTACCAGATGCCTGTCTCCAGTACTCACCAGTTTCCTGTTCCCAGTACTCACCAGGTGCCTTTTCTCCAGTACTCACCCGGTGCCTGTCTCCAGTATCACCAGGTGCCTGTGTCTCCCAGTACTCACCAGATGCCTGTCTCCCAGTACTCACCAGGTGCCTGTCTCCCAGTACTCACCAGGTGCCTGTGTCTCCCAGTACTCACCAGATGCCTGTCTCCCAGTACTCACCAGGTGCCTGTCTCCCAGTACTCACCAGGTGCCTGTCTCCCAGTACTCACCAGATGCCTGTCTCCCAGTACTCACCAGGTGCCTGTCTCCCAGTACTCACCAGGTGCCTGTCTCCCAGTACTCACCAGGTGCCGTGTCTCCCAGTACTCACCAGATGCCTGTCTCCCAGTACTCACCAGATGCCTGTCTCCCAGTACTCACCCGGTGCCTGTCTCCAGTACCACCAGGGGCCTGTGTCTCCCAGTACTCACCAGTGCCTGTCTCCCCGTTACTCACCAGGTGCCTGTCTCCCAGTACTCACCAGGTGCCTGTGTCTCCCAGTACTCACCAGGTGCCTGTGTCTCCCAGTACTCACCAGATGCCTGTCTCCCAGTACTCACCAGGTGCCCGTCTCCCAGTACTCACCAGGTGCCTGTGTCTCCCAGTACTCACCAGGTGCCTGTGTCTCCCAGTACTCACCAGGTGCCTGTGTCTCCCAGTACTCACCAGGTGCCTGTGTCTCTCAGAACTCACCAGGTGCCTGTGTCTCCCAGTACTCACCAGGTGCCTGTGTCTCCCAGTACTCACCAGGTTTCCTGTGTCTCCCGTACTCACCAGGTGCCTGTGTCTCCCAGTACTCACCAGGTGCCTGTCTCCCAGTACTCACCAGGTGCCTGTCTCCCAGTACTCACCAGATGCCTGTCTCCCAGTACTCACCAGGTGCCTGTCTCCCAGTACTCACCAGGTGCCTGTGTCTCCCAGTACTCACCAGGTGCCTGTGTCTCCCAGTACTCACCAGGTGCCTGTGTCTCCCAGTACTCACCAGGTGCCTGTGTCTCTCAGAACTCACCAGGTGCCTGTGTCTCCCAGTACTCACCATGTGCCTGTGTCTCCCAGTACTCACCAGGTGCCTGTCTCCCAGTACTCACCAGATGCCTGTCTCCCAGTACTCACCAGGTGCCTGTCTCCCAGTACTCACCAGGTGCCTGTGTCCCAGTACTCACCAGGTTGTGTCTCCCAGTACTCACCAGGTGCCTGTCTCCGTACTCACCAGGTTTCCTTTCCCCGTACTCACCAGTTTCCCGTTCCCCGTACTCACCAGGTGCCTGTCTCCCAGTACTCACCAGGTGCCTGTGTCTCTCAGAACTCACCAGGTGCCTGTGTCTCCCAGTACTCACCAGGTGCCTGTGTCTCCCAGTACTCACCAGGTGCCTGTGTCTCTCAGAACTCACCAGGTGCCTGTGTCTCCCAGTAACTCACCAGGTGCCTGTGTCCCCCCCAGACTCACCAGGGTGCCTGTGTCTCCCAGTACTCACCAGGTGCCTGTCTCCAGACACCAGGTGCCTGTTCCAGTACCTCACAGATGCCTGTCTCCAGTACTCAGCAGATGCCTGTCTCCAGTTCACCAGGTGCCTGTCTCCCAGTACTCACCAGGTGCCTGTGTCTTTTCCCGAACTCACCAGGTGCCTGTGTCTCCCAGTACTCACCAGGTGCCTGTGTCTCCCAGTACTCACCAGGTGCCTGTGTCTCTCAGAACTCACCAGGTGCCTGTGTCTCCCAGTACTCACCAGGTGCCTGTGTCTCCCAGTACTCACCAGGTGCCTGTGTCTCCCAGTACTCACCAGAGCCCGCTCCCTACTCACCCGGTGCCTGGTTCCCCGTATCCCAGGTGCCCGTGTCTCTCGAATCACCAGGTGCCCGTGTCCCCAGTACTCACCGGGGCCTGTGTCTCCCAGTACCCCAGGGGCCTGTGTCTCTCAGAATCACCCGGGCCGTGTCTCCCAGAAATCACCGGTGCCTGTGTTCCCAGAATCACCCCGTGCCTGTTCTCCCAGAACTTCCCCGGTGCCCGTGTCCCAGTACCACCAGGTGCCTGTCTCCCCCGTATCACCAGGTGCCTTGTCTCCCCGTACTCCCCCAGGTGCCTGTGTCCTCAAACTCACCAGGTGCCTGTGTCTCTCAGAAATCACCCGGGGTGTGTCTCCAGTATCACCCGGTGCCTGGGTCTCCCAGTACTCACCCGGTGCCCGTGCTCCCCGTATCCCAGGTGCCTGTTCTCTAGAATCACCAGGTGCCTGTGTCTCCCAGACACCCCGGTGCCCGTGTTCCCAGTCTCACCAGGTGCCCGTGTTTTCGAACCACCCGGGCCTGTGTCTTCAGAACCACCAGGTTTCCTGTGTTCCAGTCTCACCAGGTCCCGTTCTCCCCGTATCACCGGTGCCTGTGTCTCCCCATACTCACCAGATGCCCGTCTCCCAGTACCACCCGGGGCCTGTGTCCCCAGTACTACCAGGTGCCGTGTCTCTCAGAACTCACCATGCCTGTGTCCCCAGTATCAACAGGTGCCTGTGTCTCCCAGTATCACCAGGGGCTGTGTCTCTCAGAATACCCGGGGCCTGTGTCTCCCAGAAAACACCAGGTGCCTTGTCCCAGAAAATCACCCCGGTGCCCGTGTCTCCCCGAACTCCCAGGGGCCCCGTGTCTCCCAAAACTCACCAGGGGCCCGTTCTCCCCGAGTCACCAGGTGCCTATTCTCCCAAACTCACCCGGTGCCTATTCTCCCCCGAACCACCAGGGCCTGTGTCTCCCGTATCACCCGGTGCCTAAATTTCCCGAACTCACCAGGTGCCTGTGTCTCCCCCGGCTACAGTGCCTATGTCTCCCAGAACTCACCAGGTGCCTGTGTCTCCCAGAACTCACCAGGTGCCTGTGTCTCCCAGTACTCACCAGGTGCCTATGTCTCCCAGAACTCACCAGGTGCCTGTGTCTCCCAGTACTCACCAGGTGCCTGTGTCTCCCAGTACTCACCAGGTGCCTGTGTCTCCCAGTACTCACCTACTTCTTGAGATGCTCCCCAGCCTCGGCAGTCCAAAATTCATGGCGTATGACTCCCTCCTAAAGACCATACTAGAGAGTGTACTGAAGTTGGACAGTGGTTGCAAGCCTCACTTCCTGTCACGCTAGGGGGGACTGGAAGTATGCAAATCCTACCAGACTGCCCTACCAGCTTTCTTATCCTCTTCCACAGTATGCGACCAGTTAATAAAACAAATTCTTCCGAACAACCTTGGGAGACTCTTGCTACTCCAGCAACAAACTCTAGTGCAGCACTGACTTACAAACAATCCAGCTGGGATGGCCCCATCGCTGAAAAGGTAAATGACAACACGATCAGGGCTGCAATATTCAATAGGAAGACTGCCTATCTCCAAGCCATGAGCGCACCTCACTCTGGGGACTTCTTCCAAACAGTTTCCATTGCACACGCCACGACCCACAGACCCTCCGCACTGCAGTGGCTCTCAGCCTCGCTGCCCCAGTTCACACGGAATATACGTGTATATGCAGTAATGCACAAGCCGACCATTATGGTCTGCATGGTCTAAACTGTTCCAAAACCAAGTGCTGGAATGCAAGATACAATGAAGTCAATGACATCATAAAGAGAAGCCTTGGTACAGTTGGGTGCCCAGCAGAGAGAGAGCCCCAATCACTAGCATCCAGTAATACACTCCCGCAGTGCAAATGACAAGCTTTTAGTATGGGACTATACCTGCCTGTCGATGCTGGCTGACACCTACATCTGTCACAATGTCGGGCGACAGGGAGGAGTTGCGGATCACAGGGAGGAGTTGCGGATCACAGGGAGGAGTTGCGGATCACAGGGAGGAGTTGCGGATCACAGGGAGGAGTTGCGGATCACAGGGAGGAGTGCAAGATCAGCAAGTACAGAAACATAAACCATCAGTATCAATTAGTCCCAGTGGGACCATGCGGAAAGAACGCCACACGTTTCCTCAAAGAACTGTATTTCAGACTCAACGACACCACCAGGGACCTGAGGGCAGCCACTTTCATGTTCCAACGCCTCAGCGTGGCCATCCAGAGGGAAAATGCATGATGCATACTGGGCTCACGTCCAACTTCAGAGGAGCTGGAGGAGATTCATAACCTTTGATATATTGTACTACTGTAATGCATGTTATTGCTTTTAAATAAATGATCCCTAAATACACAACTCACACACACAACACCAACACACACACACACACACACACACACAACACACACATATATATAGTATAATATATAAATAATATATATGATAGAATATAAGTTAAATATATATAGTTACTGATATGAATTACAATAAGGAATTGCCTTCGTGAAAATTACGACTCTAGAGTGCTTACACATGATATCGGAAACCACATGGCCCTGCGCGCGGAAACACTATAAGTTAATTAACAGATGGCAAAATATGCTCCAGAAAAGAGTGTACAACCTACATAGAAGACAGAGGCTACAAACCTACATGGGAGACAGAGGCTACAAACCTACATGGGAGAGAGGCTACAAACCTACATGGGAGACAGAGGCTACAAACCTACATAGGAGACAGAGGCTACAAACCTACATAGGAGACAGGCTACAAACCTACATGGGAGACAGAGGCTACAAACCTACATGGGGGACAGAGGCTACAAACCTACATGGGAGACAGGGCTACAAACCTACATGAGACAGAGGCTACAAACCTACATGGGAGACAGAGGCTACAAACCTACATGGGAGACAGAGGCTACAAACCTACATGGGAGACAGAGGCTACAAACCTACATGGGAGACAGAGGCTACAAACCTACATAGAAGAGGCTACAAACCTACATGGGAGACAGAGGCTACAAACCTACATAGGAGACAGGCTACAAACCTACATGGAGACAGAGGCTACAAACCTACATGGGAGACAGAGGTTACAAACCTACATGGGAGATAGAGGCTACAAACCTACATGGAGACAGAGGCTACAAACCTACATGGGAGATAGAGGCTACAAACCTACATAGAAGACAGAGGCTACAAACCTACATGGGAGATAGAGGCTACAAACCTACATAGAAGACAGAGGCTACAAACCTACATAGGAGACAGAGGCTATAACCTACATAGGAGACAGAGGCTACAAACCTACATGGGAGACAGAGGCTACAAACCTACATGGGAGACAGAGGCTACAAACCTACATGGAGACAGAGGCTATAAACCTACATAGGAGACAGAGGCTACAAACCTACATGGGGGACAGAGGCTACAAACCTACATGGGAGACAGAGGCTACAAACCTACATGGGAGACAGGCTACAAACCTACATGGGAGACAGGCTACAAACCTACATGGGAGACAGGCTACAAACCTACATGGGAGACAGAGGCTACAAACCTACATGGAACAGAGTCTACAAACCTACATGGGAGACAGGCTACAAACCTACATGGGAGACAGGCTACAAACCTACATGGGAGACAAGGGCCTCGGGGTGAACACATAACATAACCTATTTCTTTTATCAATCGGTTAAGCATAATTCTAATTTTCATAGTAACATTTTTTAAGCGTCAAACGACGAAACAGATAAAAGAATTTTCAAGAATATTTTTTCCTTCTTCAATTAACCTTGTTTCACATTACACAGTTTTTAACTCAACATTCACCAGACGTAAACATTAACTGCTGCAACAAAGACTGGCAAACAGCTTTCAGGAACATCGATAAGAAGACATTCACGACCTTAAACAGGGTCCTCCACCAGCTGGAGGAACCTACAGGGCTGCGGGACCCAGGGTCCTACACCACTGGAGACCTCAGGGGCTGCAGATCAGGGCCTCAACCAGTCTGAACCTCCAGGGCTGCTGATCAGGTTCACCACCAGCGGGCAGGACCTCTCAGGGGCTCACATGGTCTCTCCACCCTGAGGCCTCACCTGCAGACAGGTCCTCCACCAGCAACGGTGGAAAGTTTGCAACAAACTAGCCCAGACTAAGTTTGAACTATGAGAAGAGGTTAAAGCGCCTAAACCCTGACGTACCCCTAAGGTGACCCTGATACGACTGTACTCCCCCTGATGGAACAGACCAGGTGACAAAGTGTGTGTTTCGGGGCGTCTCAAGTACACGAAGTCACATTTGCAGATGAACACTGCAGTGGTCACAGGAGCTCAAATACACTTTCATCTATATGATAGAAGTGGAGTCAAACCTGGATATGAGTGGAGAGCAGGCCCTTACATAGCTTCAAGAATACAGTACAGTGAGCACCAGACGAACCCTAGCAGCCAGCGGGCCAGGAGCTGATTTTCGGCCCCTGCAACCACACCCGTCTGGCCCTCACCCTCCACCCTGACACACTGTCTTCCCTCACCCCCACCCTGACACACTGTCTCTCCCTCATCCCACTCTGACCACATTGTCTCTCCCACACCCCACCTGACACACTGTCTCTCCCTCATCCCCACCCTGACACACTGTCTCTCCCTCATACCCACTCTGACACACTGTCTCTCCCTCACCCCACCCTGACACACTGTCTCCCCTCACCCTCACCCTGACACACTGTCCTCTCCCCACCCTGACACACTGTCTCTCCCTCACCCCACCCTGACACACTGTCTCTCCCTCACCCCACCCTGACACACTGTCTCTCCCTCACCCACCCTGACACACTGTCTCTCCCTCACCCACCTGACACACTGTCTCTCCCTCACCCCACCCTGACACACTGTCTCTCCCTCAGCCCCACCCTGACACACTGTCTCTCCCTCACCTCACCCTGACACACTGTCTCTCCCTCATCCCCACCCTGACACACTGTCTCTCCCTCACCCTCACCCTGACACACTGTCTCTCCCTCACCCTGACACACTGTCTCTCCCTCACCCTCACCCTGACACACTGTCTCTCTCTCACAACCCTTCCCCCCCTGACACACTGTCTCTCCCTCACCCCACCCTGACACACTGTCTCTCCCTCATCCCCACCCTGACACACTGTCTCTCTCTCACCCTCACCCTGACACACTGTCTCTCCCTCACCCCCACCCTGACACACTGTCCTCACCCCCCTCACCCCCACCCTAACACTCTCCCCTCACCCTCACCCTGACACACTGTCTCTCCCTCACCCTCACCCTGACACACTGTCTCTCCCTCACCCCCCCTGACACACTGTCTCTCCCTCACCCCCACCCTGACACACTGTCTCTCCCTTACCCTCCACCCTGACACACTGTCTCTCCCTCACCACCTCCACCCCTCACCCCTTGACACACTGTCTCTCCCTCACCCCCACCCTGACACACTGTCTCTCCCTCATCCCCACCCTGACACACTGTCTCTCCCTCACCCTCACCCTGACACACTGTCTCTCCCTCACCCCCACCCTGACACACTGTCTCTCCCTCACCCCCACCCTGACACACTGTCTCTCCCTCACCCTCACCCTGACACATGCTCTCCCTCAACCCCCCACCCTGACACATGTCTCTCCCTCACCCTCACCCTGACACACTGTCTCTCCCTCACCCTGACACACTGTCTCTCCCTCACCCTGACACACTGTCCTCTCCCTCACCCTGACACACTGTCTCCCACCCTCCACTGTCTCCCTCACCCTGACACACTGTCTCTCCCTCACCCTGACACACTGTCTCTCCTTCACCCTGACACACTGTCTCTCCCTCACCCTCACCCTGACACACTGTCTCTCCCTCACCCTGACACACTGTCTCTCCCTCACCCTGACACACTGTCTCTCCCTCACCCTCACCCTGACCCATGTCACTTCACACTACAAAACTTATCAAGCTTTTTTTGAAGCTTATAACTCAAGGAAGGGGTAGCAGTAATGTTGAATGATCAGTTATGGAAGGAGAAAAGAGAATATGAATGTGTAAATTCAAGAATTATGTGGATTAAAGTAAAGGTTGGATGCGAGAAGTGGGTCATAATAAGCGTGTATGCCCTGGAGAAGAGAGGAATGCAGAGGAGAGAGAGAGATTTTGGGAGATGTTAAGTGAATGTATAGGAGCCTTTGAACCAAGTGAGAGAGTAATTGTGGTAGGGGATCTGAATGCTAAAGTAGGAGAAACTTTTAGAGAGGGTGTGGTAGGTAAGTTTGGGGTGCCAGGTGTAAATGATAATGGGAGCCCTTTGATTGAACTTTGTATAGAAAGGGGTTTAGTTATAGGCAATACATATTTTAAGAAAAAGAGGATAAATAAGTATACAAGATACGATGTAGGGCAAAATGACAGTAGTTTGTTGGATTATGTATTGGTAGATAAAAGACTGTTGAGTAGACTTCAGGATGTACATGTTTATAGAGGGGCCACAGATATATCAGATCACTTTCTAGTTGTAGCTACACTGAAGTAAAAGGTAGATGGGATACAAGGAGAATAGAAGCATCAGGGAAGAGAGAGGTGAAGGTTTATAAACTAAAAGAGGAGGCAGTTAGGGCAAGATATAAACAGCTATTGGAGGATAGATGGGCTAATGAGAGCATAGGCAATGGGGTCGAAGAGGTATGGGGTAGGTTTAAAAATGTAGTGTTAGAGTGTTCAGCAGAAGTTTGTGGTTACAGGAAAGTGGGTACGGGAGGGAAGAGGAGCGATTGGTGGAATGATGATGTGAAGAGAGTAGTAAGGGAGAAAAAGTTAGCATATGAGAAGTTTTTACAAAGTAGAAGTGATGAAAGGAGGGAAGATATATGGAGAAAAAGAGAGAGGTTAAGAGAGTGGTGAAACAATGTAAAAAGAGAGCAAATGAGAGAGTGGGTGAGATGTTATCAACAAATTTTGTTGAAAATAAGAAAAAGTTTTGGAGTGAGATTAACAAGTTAAGAAAGCCTAGAGAACAAATGGATTTGTTAGTTAAAAATAGGAGAGGAGAGTTATTAAATGGAGAGTTAGAGGTATTGGGAAGATGGAGGGAATATTTTTGAGGAATTGTTAAATGTTGATGAAGATAGGGAAGCTGTGATTTCGTGTATAGGGCAAGGAGGAATAACATCTTGCAGGAGTGAGGAAGAGCCAGTTGTGAGTGTGGGGGGAAATTCGTGAGGCAGTAGGTAAAATGAAAGGGGTAAGGCAGCCGGGATTGATGGGATAAAGATAGAAATGTTAAAAGCAGGTGGGGATATAGTTTTGGAGTGGTTGGTGCAATTATTTAATAAATGTATGGAAGAGGGTAAGGTACCTAGGGATTGGCAGAGAGCATGCATAGTTCCTTTGTATAAAGGCAAAGGGATAAAAGAGAGTGCAAGAATTATAGGGGATAAGTCTGTTGAGTATACCTGGCAAAGTGTATGGGAAGTTATTATTGAAAGAATTAAGAGTAAGACGGAAAATAGGATAGCAGATGAACAAGGAGGCTTTAGGAAAGGTAGGGGTGTGTGGACCAGGTGTTTACAGTGAAACATATAAGTGAACAGTATTTAGATAAGGCTAAAGAGGTCTTTGTGGCATTTATGGATTTGGAAAAGGCGTATGACAGGTGGATAGGGGAGCAATGTGGCAGATGTTGCAGGTGTATGGTGTAGGAGGTAGGTTACTGAAAGCAGTGAAGAGTTTTTACGAGGATAGTGAGGCTCAAGTTAGAGTATGTAGGAAAGAGGAAATTATTTCCCAGTAAAAGTAGGCCTTAGACAAGGATGTGTGATGTCACCGTGGTTGTTTAATATATTTATAGATGGGGTTGTAAGAGAAGTAAATGCGAGGTCTTGGCAAGAGGCGTGGAGTTAAAAGATAAAGAATCACACATAAAGTGGGAGTTGTCACAGTTGCTCTTTGCTGATGACACTGTGCTCTTGGGAGATCTGAAGAGAAGTTGCAGAGATTGGTGGATGAATTTGGTAGGGTGTGCAAAAGAAGAAAATTGAAAGTGAATACAGGAAAGAGTAAGGTTATGAGGATAACAAAAAGATTAGGTGATGAAAGATTGGATATCAGATTGGAGGGAGAGAGTATGGAGGAGGTGAATGTATTCAGATATTTGGGAGTGGACGTGTCAGCGGATGGGTCTATGAAAGATGAGGTGAATCATAGAATTGATGAGGGGAAAAGGTGAGTGGTGCACTTAGGAGTCTGTGGAGACAAAGAACTTTGTCCTTGGAGGCAAAGAGGGGAATGTATGAGAGTATAGTTTTACCAACGCTCTTATATGGGTGTGAAGCATGGGTGATGAATGTTGCAGCGGGGAGAAGGCTGGAGGCAGTGGAGATGTCATGTCTGAGAGCAATGTGTGGTGTGAATATAATGCAGAGAATTCCGTAGTTTGGAAGTTAGGAGGAGGTGCGGGATTACCAAAACTGTTGTCCAGAGGGCTGAGGAAGGGTTGTTGAGGTGGTTCGGACATGTGGAGAGAATGGAGCGAAACAGAATAACTTCAAGAGTGTATCAGTCTGTAGTGGAAGGAAGGCGGGTAGGGGTCGGCCTAGGAAAGGTTGGAGGGAGGGGGTAAAGGAGGTTTTGTGTGCGAGGGGTTTGGACTTCCAGCAGGCATGTGTGAGCGTGTTTGATAGGAGTGAATGGAGACAAATGGTTTTTAATACTTGACGTGCTGTTGGAGTGTGAGCAAAGTAACATTTATGAAGGGGTTCAGGGAAACCGGCAGGCCGGACTTGAGTCCTGGAGATGGGAAGTACAGTGCCTGCACTCTGAAGGAGGGGTGTTAATGTTGCAGTTTAAAAACTGTAGTGTAAAGCACCCTTCTGGCAAGACAGTGATGGAGTGAATGATGGTGAAAGTTTTTCTTTTTCGGGCCACCCTGCCTTGGTGGGAATCGGCCAGTGTGATAATAATAATAATAATAACTCAAGGCCACCAGCCAGTGGTGGGTGAGAGTAGTGGTGGGTGAGAGTAGTGGTGGGTGAGAGTAGTGGTGGGTGAGAGTAGTGGTGGTCGGGTGAAGTAAAGGGTTGGGTGAGAATGGTGGGTGAGAATTGGGACATGACAGTAGGTACCATGACAAATGACTGCGTAACTCCAGCAGGTACCAATGCCAAGTGTGCACTTTTAACAATGGGAGGAGCAATGCTAACAATGGTACCACATGCACAGTAGGTACCACATGTACAACATGCTCAGCAGGTACCACATACACAGCAGGTACCACATGCACAGTAGATACCACTTGTACAACATGCTCAGCAGGTACCACATACACAGCAGGTACCACATGCACAGTAGGTATCACATGTACAACATTCTCAGCAGGTACCACATACACAGCAGGTACCACATGCACAGTAGGTACCACATGTACAACATGCTCAGCAGGTACCACATACACAGCAGGTATCACATGCACAGTAGGTACCACATGTACAACATGCTCAGCAGGTACCACATACACAGCAGGTACCATATACACAGTAGGTACCACATGTACAACATGCACAGTAGGTACCACATACACAGCAGGTACCACATGCACAGTAGGTACCACTTGTGCAACATGCTCAGCAGGTACCACATACACAGTAGGTACCACTTGTACAACATGCTCAGCAGGTACCACATACACAGCAGGTACCACATACACAGCAGGTACCACATGCACAGTAGGTACCACTTGTGCAACATGCTCAGCAGGTACCACATACACAGCAGGTACCACATACACAGTAGGTACCACTTGTACAACATGCTCAGCAGGTACCACATACACAGCAGGTACCACATACACAGCAGGTACCACATACACAGCAGGTACCACATGCACAGTAGGTACCACATACACAGCAGGTACCACAGTGACTTTGCAGTTCAGTTTAGTGCTGATCACAGACTAAAACATCACAAAATGAGCAAACAAAGACATACGTTTACCTTTGATAGGTTTCGAGAGTTTTCCTTACTCCCGGAACTTGGCCCTGGGTCAGGTATGTCTGGTGTTTGCCTGGTTAATTAGGTTGTTGCTGCTGGCGGTCCGCTGGCCCATATATCCATCACAGGCTGATTGGTCGGGCACTTAGCGGAGGTATATGTTTGAGTTTCCTCTTAAAATCTTCTACACTTAATCCAGCAGTGTTTCTGATATCTTCTGGTAAGTTGTTAAATAATCTGGGACCAAGGATGTTGATGCAATGGTCTCTTATAGTGCCCACGGTGACCCTGTTTTTTCACCTGGTTTATTTTATACTTTCTCCCATTTTTCTCACTCCGGTATGTTATCATGGCAGTGTGAAGATTTAGGACTCTGCTCTCAAGCACTTTCCACTATATATCATCATGTATCTCTCTCCTCTGCTCAAGCGAGTACATATTTAGGACTCTGAGGCATACTTAGTAATTTAAATGCTTTACTGGCCGCGAGTGATCTCTGTATCCGTTCCAGCTCTGATATCTTCCCTGCCCTGAACGGGGCCGTCAACGCTGAACAATATTCTAAACGAGAGAGCACAGGCCATTCAAATAGTGTCACCAATGGTGCTATTTCTCTTGTTTTGAAAGTTCTCATTATTCTACCCCGTCGTTTTTTTATTCGGGCTGAAGTGACATTCGCCTTATTGTGTTCTCTGAAAGAAAGATCAGCTGACATTATTACTCCCAGGTCTTTCATGTGTTCCTTTCGCTCCATTTGACAATGATCTTCGGTTTTGTACATAGTGCCCTTACTGAGTTATTCATTCTTTCCACATCTAAGTGACTGTAACTTGTCACCAACGAACGTCATGTTATTCTCTACTGTCCACTGGAAGAGTTGCTTATATCCCCTTGCAACTTTTCCTTGACTTCTGCTAAAGTGATTTTCATGAATATCTTGGTATCATCCGCAGATCATGATATAAAACTGGCGACTGTTTTTATCTATATCTGTTATGAGTATAAGAAACAATAGAGGCACCAGGACAGTGCCTTGGGGCACTGACATTTTTACATCGCTGATGATGGATTTTGCCCTGTTTACTACTCTTTGTGTTCTACCTCTCAGAAAACTGAATGTCTATTTACTTACTTTTCCTGTTATATCTATCATCCTCATCCTGTGTACTGTCACCCCATGATCCTATATGTCAAACACCCTATTCCTGTACTGCCAGCTGTAGGCAACACCCTATTTCTGTACTGCCAGCTGTAGGCAACACCCTATTCCTGTACTGCCAGCTGTAGGCAACACCCTATTCCTGTACTGCCAGCTGTAGGCAGCACCCTATTCCTGTACTGCCAGCTGTAGGCAACACACACACACACACATACACACACACTACACTCGTACTCCCAGCAGCAGTGACTGCAGGCAGTCACTGCTGCTTGCCTCACCGTGGGAAACATGTACGCCAGGCATCGATCTCTCACTGCTTCCTGAGTTCATCTGCCCCTCCCTGCACCACCTTTCTGTCTCTCTCTCTCTCTCTCTCTCTCACACACACGCACACACACACTTTCGATCTCTCACTTACCTATGATCTTTCACGTGTCCCTCTACCTCCTTACTCCCGTCTCCCTTCTTCTCTTTTTCTTCTTCTTTCCCTCACCCTCCCTTCTTCCCTCTTTCCCCATCTCTCCCCCTTTCCCTTTCTCTCTCTATCTCTCCCTCCTTCTCTGTCATTATCCTCTGCTCTCCTGTGTACACAGCCAGACTTGCACCGTTCCCCTGTGTGTACATAAGCTCAAGTTTCCAATGGATTGCAGAGGTAGTGAGCGTTGGTGTAACTCAGGCACGTGAAGAGTGCAGGCACGTGAAGAGTGCAGGCACGTGAAGAGTGCAGGCACGTGAAGAGTGCAGGCACGTGAAGAGTGCAGGCACGTGAAGAGCGTAGGCACGTGGAGTACACGCACGTGATGCGTGCAGTCTCCTAGGGATGAAGACCTAGTGAAAAATGAGGGTGTAGACCCAGGATTGATTTGTAATGTGACATAAACTGAACTGTGTCAAGGCACAGCAGTCCACCCTCACCCGTTTCACATCCACACCTACCCACCCTCACCCGTTTCACATCCACACCTACCCACCCTCACCCGTTTCACATCCACACCTACCCACCCTCACCCGTTTCACATCCACACCTACCCACCCTCACCCGTTTCACATCCACACCTACCCACCCTCACCCGTTTCACATCCACACCTACCCACCCTCAACCCGTCTCACATCCACACCTACCCACCCTCACCCGTCTCACATCCACACCTACCCACCCTCACCCGTCTCACATCCACACCTACCCACCCTCACCCGTCTCACATCCACACCTACCCACCCTCACCCGTCTCGCATCCACACCTACCCACCCTCACCCGTCTCGCATCCACACCTACCCACCCTCACCCGTCTCGCATCCACACCTACCCACCCTCACCCGTCTCACATCCACACCTGCCTACCCTCACCCGTCTCGCATCCACACCTACCCACCCTCACCCGTCTCGCATCCACACCTACCCACCCTCACCCGTCTCGCATCCACACCTACCCACCCTCACCCGTCTCATCCACACCTACCCACCCTCACCCGTCTCACATCCACACCTACCCACCCTCACCCGTCTCACGTGCACACCTACCTATCCTCACCCGTCTCATCCACACCTACCCATCCTCACCCGTCTCGCATCCACACCTACCCACCCTCACCCGTCTCGCATCCACACCTACCCACCCTCACCCGTCTCGCATCCACACCTACCCACCCTCACCCGTCTCGCATCCACACCTACCCACCCTCACCCGTCTCACATCCACACCTACCCACCCTCACCCGTCTCACATCCACACCTACCCACCCTCACCCGTCTCACATCCACACCTACCCACCCTCACCCGTCTCACATCCACACCTACCCACCCTCACCCGTCTCACATCCACACCTACCCACACTCACACCGTCTCGCATCCACACCTACCCACCCTCACCCGTCTCACATCCACACCTACCCACCCTCACCCGTCTCGCATCCACACCTACCCACCCTCACCCGTCTCGCATCCACACCTTCCCACCCTCACCCGTCTCGCATCCACACCTACCCACCCTCACCCGTCTCACATCCACACCTACCCACCCTCACCCGTCTCGCATCCACACCTACCCACCCTCACCCGTCTCACATCCACACCTACCCACCCTCACCCGTCTCGCATCTACACCTACCCACCCTTACCCGTCCTCGCATCCACACCTACCCACCCTCACCCGTCTCGCATCCACACCTACCCACCCTCACCCGTCTCACATCCACACCTACCCACCCTCACCCGCCTCACATCCACACCTACCCACCCTCACCCGTCTCGCATCCACACCTACCCACCCTCACCCGTCTCGCATCCACACCTACCCACCCTCACCCGTCTCACATCCACACCTACCCACCCTCACCCGTCTCGCATCTACACCTACCCACCCTCACCCGTTTCGCATCCACACCTACCCACCCTCACCCGTCTCGCATCCACATCTACCCACCCTCACCCGTCTCGCATCCACACCTACCCACCCTCACCCGTCTCGCATCCACACCTACCCACCCTCACCCGTCTCGCATCCACACCTACCCACCCTCACCCGTCTCGCATCCACACCTACCCACCCTCACCCGTCTCGCATCCACACCTACCCACCCTCACCCGTCTCACATCCACACCTACCCACCCTCACCCGTCTCGCATCTACACCTACCCACCCTTACCCGTCTCGCATCCACACCTACCCACCCTCACCCGTCTCGCATCCACACCTACCCACCCTCACCCGTCTCACATCCACACCTACCCACCCTCACCCGTCTCACATCCACACCTACCCACCCTCACCCGTCTCGCATCCACACCTACCCACCCTCACCCGTCTCGCATCCACACCTACCCACCCTCACCCGTCTCGCATCCACACCTACCCACTCTCACCCGTCTCACATCCACACCTACCCACCCTCACCCGTCTCGCATCCACACCTACCCACCCTCACCCGTCTCACATCCACACCTACCCACCCTCACCCGTCTCGCATCTACACCTACCCACCCTTACCCGTCTCGCATCCACACCTACCCACCCTCACCCGTCTCGCATCCACACCTACCCACCCTCACCCGTCGCACATCCACACCTACCCACCCTCACCCGTCTCACATCCACACCTACCCACCCTCACCCGTCTCGCATCCACACCTACCCACCCTCACCCGTCTCACATCCACACCTACCCACCCTCACCCGTCTCGCATCTACACCTACCCACCCTTACCCGTCTCGCATCCACACCTACCCACCCTCACCCGTCTCGCATCCACACCTACCCACCCTCACCCTTCTCACATCCACACCTACCCACCCTCAACCCGTCTCACATCCACACCTACCCACCCTCACCCGTCTCGCATCCACACCTACCCACCCTCACCCGTCTCACATCCACACCTACCCACCCTCACCCGTCTCGCATCTACACCTACCCACCCTTACCCGTCTCGCATCCACACCTACCCACCCTCACCCGTCTCGCATCCACACCTACCCACCCTCACCCGTCTCACATCCACACCTGCCTACCCTCACCCATCTCGCATCCACACCTACCCACCCTCACCCGTCTCGGATCCACACCTACCCACCCTCACCCGTCTCGCATCCACACCTACCCACCCTCACCCGTCTCGCATCTACACCTACCCACCCTCACCCGTCTCGCATCCACACCTACTCACCCTCACCCGTCTCGCATCCACACCTACCCACCCTCACCCGTCTCGCATCCACACCTACCCACCCTCACCCGTCTCATCCACACCTACCCACCCTCACCCGTCTCACATCCACACCTACCCACCCTCACCCGTCTCACGTGCACACCTACCTATCCTCACCCGTCTCATCCACACCTACCCATCCTCACCCGTCTCGCATCCACACCTACCCACCCTCACCCGTCTCGCATCCACACCTACCCACCCTCACCCGTCTCGCATCCACACCTACCCACCCTCACCCGTCTCGCATCCACACCTACCCACCCTCACCCGTCTCGCATCCACACCTACCCACCCTCACCCGTCTCACATCCACACCTACCTACCCTCACCCGTCTCACATCCACACCTACCCACCCTCACCCGTCTCACATCCACACCTACCCATCCTCACCCGTCTCACATCCACACCTACCCACCCTCATCCGTCTCACATCCACACCTACCCATCCTCACCCGTCTCACATCCACACCTACCCATCCTCACCCGTCTCACATCCACACCTACCCACGCTCACCCGTCTCACATCCACACCTACCCATCCTCACCCGTCTCACATCCACACCTACCCATCCTCACCCGTCTCTCATCCACACCTACCCACCTCACCCACTTCCACACAACCCTTACCCACCTCGAATATCCACCTCTTTTTACCGTAGTACTCCAGCTACTGGTCCCGCCACAGTTTCAGAGCTAAATTCATTACATCAGTGACGATCGTAGCCTAGTAACACCAGTGACCTACCTCACTGTGACCTACCTCACACTGTGACCTACCTCACACTGTGACCTACTTCACACTGTGACCTACCTCACACTGTGACCTGCCTTACACTGTGACCTACTTCACACTGTGACCTACCTCACACTGTGACCTACCTCACACTGTGACCTGCCTCACACTGTGACCTACTTCACACTGTGACCTACCTCACACTGTGACCTACCTCACACTGTGACCTGCCTCACACTGTGACCTACTTCACACTGTGACCTACCTCACACTGTGACCTACTTCATACTGTGACCTACCTCACACTGTGACCTACTTCATACTGCGACCTACCTCACACTGTGACGTACTTAGTACTGTGACCTACCTCGTACTGTGACCTACTTCCCACTGTGACCTTCATCACACTGTGACCTACTTCCCACTGTGACCTACCTCACACTGTGACCTACTTCATACTGTGACCTACCTCACACTGTGACCTACTTCATACTGCGACCTACCTCACACTGTGACCTACTTAGTACTGTGACCTACTTCCCACTGTGACCTACCTCACATTGTGACCTACTTCCCACTGTGACCTACCTCACACTGTGACCTACTTCACACTGTGACCTACCTCACACTGTGACCTACCTCACACTGTGACCTGCCTCACACTGTGACCTACTTCACACTGTGACCTACCTCACACTGTGACCTACTTCATACTGTGACCTACCTCACACTGTGACCTACTTCATACTGCGACCTACCTCACACTGTGACCTACTTAGTACTGTGACCTACCTCGTACTGTGACCTACTTCCCACTGTGACCTACCTCACACTGTGACCTACTTCCCACTGTGACCTACCTCACACTGTGACCTACCTCACAATGAAATACTTCATACTGTGACCTTCCTCACACTGTGTCCTACGTCACACTGTGACTTATCTCACACTGTGACCTACATCACACTGTGACCTACTTCACAGTGACCTACTTAACATTGTGACTTATACACCTCTTTCCAAAGCGGTGGTTAACGACGTCATTCCTCCCCCTCCCTCACCCCCTCCGTCACCCCCTCCCTCACCCCCTCCGTCACCCCCTCCGTCACCCCCTCCCACACCCCCTCCCTACCTTAGGCTAATCCTGGGAAATGAGCCTCAGAGAGTCCTTCCAAGCACTTCCCCCCAACTCCCCCCTCTTCCTCCACCTCATTTCCAGTCAAGAAATGCTTCCACTCTATTTAAATAACCTACGAGCTATAGTTAACACACACACACACACACACACACACACGTGTGTGTGTGTGTGTGTGCGTGTGTATCTCACTCTACAACACAACCTGGATGTACCACCGTAATTAACCCCAGCTGTGTTCCACTCTACAACACAACCTGGATGTACCACCGTAATTAACCCCAGCTGTGTCTCACTCTACAACACAACCTGGATGTACCACCGTAATTTGACCTGGAAATTTTTAACATTTTAGAACGTAAATGACCGAATAACTTAATTTCAACTTGGAATAATTTTTGACCTAAATGCCTGGTGGTCATTTATAGACCAAGACCACTGTGTAGACCACAAGACCACTGCGTAGACCACAAGACCACTGTGTAGACCACAAGACCACTGCATAGACCACAAGACCACTGTGTAGACCACAAGACCACTGCATAGACCACAAGACCACTGTGTAGACCACAAGACCACTGCATAGACCACAAGACCACTGCGTAGACCACAAGACCACTGCGTAGACCACAAGACCACTGCATAGACCACAAGACCACTGCGTAGACCACAAGACCACTGCATAGACCACAAGACCACTGTGTAGACCACAAGACCACTGCATAGACCACAAGACCACTGCATAGACCACAAGACCACTGCGTAGACCACAAGACCACTGTGTAGACCACAAGACCACTGCATAGACCACAAGACCACTGCGTAGACCACAAGACCACTGCATAGACCACAAGACCACTGCGTAGACCACAAGACCACTGCGTAGACCACAAGACCACTGCATAGACCACAAGACCACTGCATAGACCACAAGACCACTGCATAGACCACAAGACCACTGTGTAGACCACAAGACCACTGCATAGACCACAAGACCACTGCATAGACCACAAGACCACTGCGTAGACCACAAGACCACTGCATAGACCACAAGACCACTGCATAGACCACAAGACCACTGCGTAGACCACAAGACCACTGTGTAGACCACAAGACCACTGCATAGACCACAAGACCACTGTGTAGACCACAAGACCACTGCATAGACCACAAGACCACTGTGTAGACCACAAGACCACTGCATAGACCACAAGACCACTGTGTAGACCACAAGACCACTGCATAGACCACAAGACCACTGCGTAGACCACAAGACCACTGCGTAGACCACAAGACCACTGCATAGACCACAAGACCACTGCATAGACCACAAGACCACTGTGTAGACCACAAGACCACTGCATAGACCACAAGACCACTGTGTAGACCACAAGACCACTGCATAGACCACAAGACCACTGCGTAGACCACAAGACCACTGCGTAGACCACAAGACCACTGCATAGACCACAAGACCACTGCATAGACCACAAGACCACTGTGTAGACCACAAGACCACTGCATAGACCACAAGACCACTGCGTAGACCACAAGACCACTGTGTAGACCACAAGACCACTGCGTAGACCAAAAGACCACTGTGTAGACCACAAGACCACTGTGTAGACCACAAGACCACTGCGTAGGCCACAAGACCACTGTGTAGACCACAAGACCACTGTGTAGACCACAAGACCACTGCGTAGACCACAAGACCACTGTGTAGACCACAAGACCACTGCGTAGACCACAAGACCACTGTGTAGACCACAAGACCACTGCGTAGACCACAAGACCACTGTGTAGACCACAAGACCACTGCATAGACCACAAGATCACTGTGTAGACCACAAGATCACTGAGTAGACCACAAGACCACTGTGTAGACCACAAGACCACTGCGTAGACCACAAGACCACTGTGTAGACCACAAGACCACTGCGTAGACCACAAGACCACTGTGTAGACCACAATACCACTGTGTAGACCACAAGACCACTGTGGAGACCACAAGACCACTGTGGAGACCACAAGACCACTGCATAGACCACAAGATCACTGTGTAGACCACAAGACCACTGCATAGACCACAAGACCACTGCGTAGACCACAAGACCACTGCATAGACCACAAGACCACTGTGTAGACCACAAGACTACCGCGTAGACCACAAGAGCACTGTGTAGACCACAAGACCACTGCGTAAACCACAAGACCACTGTGTAGACCACAAGACCACTGCAGAGACCACAAGACCACAAGGCCACTGCATAGACCACAAGACAACTGTGTAGACCACAAGCCCACTGCGTAGCCCACAAGAGCACTGCATAGACCACAAGACCACTGCGTAGACCACAAGACCACTGCATAGACCATAAGACCACTGCATAGACCACAAGACCACTGTGTAGACCACAAGACCACTGCAGAGACCACAAGACCACTGCATAGACCACAAGATCACTGCATAGACCACAAAACCACTGTGTAGACCACAAGACCACTGTGTAGACCACAAGACCACTGTGTAGACCACAAGCCCACTGCGTAGACCACAAGAGCACTGCATAGACCACAAGACCACTGCGTAGACCACAAGACCACTGCATAGACCACAAGACCACTGCATAGACCACAAGACCACTGCATAGACCACAAGACCACTGTGTAGACCACAAGACCACTGCAGAGACCACAAGACCACTGCATAGACCACAAGATCACTGTGTAGACCACAAGACCACTGCAGAGACCACAAGACCACTGTGAAGATCACAGGACCACTGCATAGACCAAAAGACCACTGTGTAGACCAAAAGACCACTGTGTACACCACAAAACCACTGCATAAGTTTTGATGCAGCAGTTGGTCTACGACCTACAACAGTTGGTCTCCGACCCGCAGCAGTAGTTGGTCTCCGACCTGCAGCAGTAGTTGGTCTCACGACCTGCAGCAGCAGCAGCTGGTCTGCGAACTGCAACAGTAGTTGGTCTACGACCTGCAACAGTAGTTGGTCTACGACCTATAACATTTGGTCTCCGACCTGCAGCCCGGTGGCCTGGTGGCTAAAGCTCCCGCTTCACACACGGAGGGCCCGGGTTCGATTCCCGGCGGGTGGAAACATTTCGACACGTTTCCTTACACCTATTGTCCTGTTCACCTAGCAGCAAATAGGTACCTGGGTGTTAGTCGACTGGTGTGGGTCGCATCCTGGGGGACAAGATTAAGGACCCCAATGGAAATAAGTTAGACAGTCCTCGATGACGCACTGACTTTCTTGGGTTATCCTGGGTGGCTAACCCTCCGGGGTTAAAAATCCGAACGAAATCTTATCTCTTATCTTACCTTATCTAGCAGTAGTTGGTCTACGACTTACAGCAGCAGTAGTTGGTCTACGACCTGCAGCAGTAGTTGGCCTACGACCTACAACAGTTGGTCTCCGACCTGTAGCAGTAGTTGGTCTACGACCTTCAGTAGCTGGTCTACGACCTGCAGCAATAGTTGGTCTACGACCTACAACGGGCTGGTCTCCGACATGCAGTAGTTGGTCTATGACCTACAACGGGCTGGTCTCCGACCTGCAGTAGTTGGTCTACGACCAAAAAAAACATTTGGTCTACGACCTACAACAGCTGGTATACTACCTACAGCAATAGTTGGTCTACGACCTACAACAACAGTTGGTCTAGGACCTACAACAGTTGGTCTACTACCTACAACAACACTTGGTCTACGACCTTCAACAACAGTTGGTCTACGACCTACAGCAGTAATTGATCTACGACCTACAGCAGCAGTTGGTCTACGACCTACAACAGTTGGTCTACGACCTACAACAATAGTTGATCTACGACCTACAACAGTTGGTCTACGACCTTCAACAACAGTTGGTCTACGACCTACAGCAGTAACTGATCTACGACCTACAACAGTTGGTCTACGACCTACAACAACAGTTGGTCTACGACCTACAACAATAGTTGATCTACGACCTACAAGAGTTAGTCTACGGCCTACAACAACAGTTGGTCTACGACCTACAACAATTGGTCTACGACCTACAACAACAGTTGGTCTACGACCTACAACAGTTGGTCTACGACCTACAACAGTTGGTCTACGACCTACAACAACAGTTGGTCTACGACCTACAACAATAGTTGATCTACGACCTACAACAGTTGGTCTACGACCTACAACAACAGTTGGTCTACGACCTACAACAACAGTTGGCCTACGACCTACAACAGTTGGTCTACGACCTACAACAACAGTTGGTCTACGACCTACAACAGCAGTTGGTCTACGACCTACAACAGTTGGTCTACGACCTACAACAATAGTTGATCTACGACCTGCAACAGTTGGTCTACGACCTACAACAACAGTTGGTCTACGACCTACAACAGTTGGTCTACGACCTACAACAGTTGGTCTACGACCTACAACAGTTGGTCTACGACCTACAACAATAGTTGATCTACGATCTACAACAGTTGGTCTACGACCTACAACAACAGTTGGTCTACGACCTACAACAACAGTTGGTCTACGACCTACAACAACAGTTGGTCTACGACCTACAACAGTTGGTCTACGACCTACAACAGTTGGTCTACGACCTAATAGTTTTACGTACAAACTTCCTTTTAGGACCTGGACTCTAAGTGCCAAGTTTCTTATTCTTGGCGAGGTGGTGCTCCATTCTTGGCGAGGTGGTGCTCCATTCTTGGCGAGGTGGTGCTCCATTCTTGGCGAGGTGGTGCTCCATTCTTGGCGAGGTGGTGCTCCATTCTTGGCGAGGTGGTGCTCCATTCTTGGCGAAACAGTGCTCCATTCTTGGCGAAAGAGTTTCATATTTTGGCGAAGTGGGGGGGGGGATCTATTATTACTGAAGTAGAGCCTGAGGCTCTGGGCTCCCCGTGACTCGAGTGAGAACACAAGTACCACACACCAACACCAGGTTTATGGTGGGGGGGGGGGGAGGACGATCTCAACCTACGGGTTTAGAGATCCACCCATGAACACAAGAACTATCTTGCAAGTATTTTTTTTTTCATATTTGTCAGGAAACACTTGTCTTGGTGAGTTGTTCCACTACTGCGTCAGGAAACACTTGTCTTGGTGAGTTGTTCCACTACTGCGTCAGGAAACACTTGTCTTGGTGAGTTGTTCCACTACTGCGTCAGGAAACACTTGTCTTGGTGAGTTGTTCCACTACTGCGTCAGGAAACACTTGTCTTGGTGAGTTGTTCCACTATTCCGTCAGGAAACACTTGTTCCAGTAAATTGTTCCACTACTGCATCAAGAAACATTTGTTCTGATGAGTTGTTCCACTACTATGCCAAGAAACACTTGTCCTGGTGAGTTGTTCCATTACTGAGTCAAGAAACACTTGTCCTGGTGAGTTGTTCCATTACTGAGTCAAGAAACACTTGTCCTGGTGAGTTGTTCCATTACTGAGTCAAGAAACACTTGTCCTGGTGAGTTGTTCCACTACTGCGTCAGGAAAGACTTGTTCTGGTGAGTTGTTCCATTACTGAGTCAAGAAACGCTTGTTCCGGTAAGTTGTTCCACTACTGCGTCAGGAAAGACTTGTTCCACTACTGCGTCAAGAAACACTTGTTCCGGTGAGTTATTCCACTACTGCGACAGGAAACACTTGTCCTGGTGAGTTGTTCCACTACTGCGTCAGGAAACACTTGCCCTGGTGAGTTGTTCCACTACTGCGTCAGGAAACACTTGCCCTGGTGAGTTGTTCAACTACTGCGACAGGAAACACTTGTCCTGGTGAGTTGTTCAACTACTGCGACAGGAAACACTTGTCCTGGTGAGTTGTTCCACTACTGGGAAAGGAAACACTTGTCCTGGTGAGTTGTTCCACTACTGCGTCAGGAAACACTTGTCCTGGTGAGTTGTTCAACTACTGCGACAGGAAACACTTGTCCTGGTGAGTTGTTCCACTACTGCGACAGGAAACACTTGTCCTGGTGAGTTGTTCCACTACTGCGACAGGAAACACTTGCCCTGGTGAGTTGTTCCACTACTGCGACAGGAAACACTTGTTCTGGTGAGTTGTTCCACTACTGCGTCAGGAAACACTTGCCCTGGTGAGTTGTTCCACTACTGCGTCAGGAAACACTTGCCCTGGTGAGTTGTTCAACTACTGCGTCAGGAAACACTTGCCCTGGTGAGTTGTTCCACTACTGCGTCAGGAAACACTTGCCCTGGTAAGTTGTTCCACTACTGCGTCAGGAAACACTTGCCCTGGTGAGTTGTTCCACTACTGCGACAGGAAACACTTGTTCTGGTGAGTTGTTCCACTACTGCTACAGGAAACACTTGCCCTGGTGAGTTGTTCCACTACTGCGTCAGGAAACACTTGTTCTGGTGAGTTGTTCAACTACTGCGTCAGGAAACACTTGTTCTGGTGAGTTGTTCCACTACTGCATCAGGAAACACTTGTTCTGGTGAGTTGTTCAACTACTGCGACAGGAAACACTTGCCCTGGTGAGTTGTTCAACTACTGCGTCAGGAAACACTTGCCCTGGTGAGTTGTTCCACTACTGCATCAGGAAACACTTGTTCTGGTGAGTTGTTCCACTACTGCTACAGGAAACACTTGCCCTGGTGAGTTGTTCAACTACTGCGACAGGAAACACTTGCCCTGGTGAGTTGTTCAACTACTGCGACAGGAAACACTTGCCCTGGTGAGTTGTTCAACTACTGCGACAGGAAACACTTGCCCTGGTGAGTTGTTCAACTACTGCGACAGGAAACACTTGTTCTGGTGAGTTGTTCCACTACTGCTACAGGAAACACTTGCCCTGGTGAGTTGTTCAACTACTGCGACAGGAAACACTTGCCCTGGTGAGTTGTTCAACTACTGCGACAGGAAACACTTGCCCTGGTGAGTTGTTCAACTACTGCGACAGGAAACACTTGCCCTGGTGAGTTGTTCAACTACTGCGACAGGAAACACTTGCCCTGGTGAGTTGTTCAACTACTGCGTCAGGAAACACTTGTTCTGGTGAGTTGTTCCACTACTGCGTCAAGACACTTGTCCTGGTGAGTTGTTCCACTACTGCTACAGGAAACACTTGTCCTGGTGTTAGATATGTGGTACACAATATGTTTCTCCTCTTCTCCTCTCTTCCTCTCCTTCCATCCCTTTCATCTGGTTCTGCTCTCTACCGATCTCTGGCGTGTCTAGCCGGTTGGTGGGCGGGTGTTCGGGAACCGGTGGACGGGTGGGTGGGCGGGTGTTTGGATGGGTGGGTGGGTGTTTGGGTGGGTGGGCGGTTTGGGAGGGGACTACTCTCTCTCTCTCTCTCTCTCTCTCTCCTCTCTCTCTCTCTCTGGCTTCCAGATCAATATTGGCCCTTCTGCAGACCACCCACTCTATCCCACAGCCCATCCTATCCCACAGCCCATCCTTATCCCACAGCCCATCCCTATCCCAAAACCCGTCCCTATCTCACAGCCCATCTTTATCCCACAGCTCATCCTTATCCCACAGCCTATCCTTATCCCAAAGCCCGTCCCTATCCCAGAGTTCATCCTCATCCCACAGCCCATCCCTATCCCACAGCCCATTCTTATCCCACAGCCCATCCTTATCCCACAGCCTATCCCTATCCGACAGCCCATGCTTATCCCACAGCCCATCCCTATCCCACAGCCCATCCTTATCCCACAGCCTATCCTTATCCCACAGCCTATCCTTATCCCACAGCCCATCCTTTTCCCACAGCCTATCCTTATCCCACAGCCCATCCTTATCCCACAGCCCATCCCTATCCCACAGCCCATCCTTATCCCACAACCTAACCTTATCCCACAGCCCATCCCTATCCCACAGCCCATCCCTATTGCACAACCCATCCCTATCCCACAGCCCATCCTTATCCCACAGCCCATCCCTATCCCACAGTCCATCCCTATCCCACAGCCCATCCCTATCCCACAGCCCATCCCTATCCCACAGCCCATCCTTATCCCACAGCCCATCCTTTTCCCACAGCCCATCCCTATCCCACAGCCCACCCTTATCCCACAGCCCATCATTATCCCACAGCCCATCCTTATCCCACAGCCCATCCTTATCCCACAGCCCCCCTTATCCCACAGCCTATCCTTTTCCCACAGCCCATCGTTATCCCACAGCCCACCCTTATCCCATAGCCCATCCCTATCCCACAGCCCATCCTTATCCCACAGCCCATCCTTATCCCACAGCCCATCCTTATCCCACAGGCCCCCTTATCCCACAGCCTATCCTTATCCCACAGCCCATCCCTATCCCACAGCCCATCCTTATCCCACAGCCCATCCCTATCCTACATCTCATCCCTATCCTACATCTCATCCCTATCCCACGCCCTATCCTTCCAATAGTACATTTCATTCCATAGCTCATAACTATCCCATGCCTAAGTCCGCCTGTCTCACTTTCTATCTGGAGTCCATGACCCACCTATACCACGTGTATTCCAGATCTAGTTCCCATCTTTCACACTTTCCCTATTCCCCAAATAGAATGTTTTCTTTCTCATCCCTCCTGTCCCAGCTCCATCTCTATCCCTCCTATCCCAGCTTCGTCAAACATCTTTCCTATCCCAGCTTCGTTCCCATCCCTACTATCCCTTTATCTCGGAGGCATTCTCAATGACGCAAATAAAGTATAAATTTCTCTATCCCTCTCCTCTCTCTCTCTCTCTCTCTCTCTCTCTCTCTCTCTCTCTCCATCAATTTCCAGTGATTCTATTATCTTGGTCTATTATCTTATACCTCCCAATTTGGTGGACTGGGCGATGCCATCTGTGGGTCTGCAGCTGGAACTGCTGTCTCTTGCTTATGCACCAGCTGGCACTGCTGTTCTTCACCAGTTGGTAGAGCCGTCTCTCACCGCTACACCAGCTGGTGCTGCTACTTCTTCAGCTGGTACAGCTGTCTCTCACTTCACGAGCTGGTGTTCCTGCTTTTCCACCAGCTGGTAAAGCTGTTTCTCACTGCCCAGCCAGCTGGTGCTAGTGCTTCTTCACCAGCTGGCATCACTGTCACTCAATCACTGCTTATGCTTATACTCCTCGATCTCATAATCGAGCCGCGGTTTTCCAACCTATCCCCACCAGCCCGTCTATCCTTTATCCCCGTCCCCTCACATCCCACCCCCCCTCCAGGATAAATGATGAAGTGCCCCCTCGTCTGCCCCTCCCTCAGGGAGGTCGTACACTGTGATGTATGTGACAGTAGGGAGCAGTAGGTCCAGGGAGTGTTGTAGGTGCACCCTCTGTATTTCACCCTTAGGGCTGGCCCTCAAGTGCATCTGTCAGGTATTAGACTAACACTCAACCCCTGGCCCTCAAGTGCATCTGTCAGGTATTAGACTAACACTCAACCCCTGGCGCTCAAGTGCATCTGTCAGGTATTAGACTAACACTCAACCCCTGGCCCTCAAGTGCATCCTCCAGGCTGATAAATTATACACACGTGTAACATCTGGGTATGTAGACGTTTTCGCCATCCAGTGGTTTTATCAATACAAAAATCAAGGACATAATGGGAAGACTGTGGAACTATATACAAGAGACTAGGTAATCAGTCCCTCAGCCTTGGAGTTGGTGATGACCACCGGAGTTTTGAAGACTAGGAAGCACTGACAGGAAGACTGGCGCTTATATACTGGCGTCAGGTCAGGGACATCTCTTGTACAAAGTTCAATAGTCTTCCCATTATGACCTTGAATTTATATTGATAAAGCCACTGATTGGCGAAACGTCTACCAATAAAGATACCCAGATGTTGTATATAATCCAGAAATTACAAAGGAGCTTGACGCAAGCGACTCCAAAACAATTACGTCCAGGATGGACTGGAAGTGTGATAGTAGGGATGATTCAGTAATGGTCCCAGATTTTCACTTAGCAGATTACAATGGACTTAGAGAACATCTATTATCTGTGGACTGGGGTAACCAAGACCAATATTTTGTCATCTTGTCGGTACTGTATACCACTCATGTACTTATATATGAGTAGTATGATACTGACGTCAGCTAGGCACTGTATATCTTGTACAGGTACTTGTAGAAATAAAGATATTATTATTATTATTATTATTATTATTATTATTATTATTATTATTATTATTATTACTGTTATATCCTCACCGCTCTACTGAAGTCTCCCAGCTCTGGTTGACATATTTCATTACCTAATGTGTGGCAGCAGTCGTGTGTGATGGACTATGATAGGTAAACAGAGGCAGCTGCGGGACTGACCACCTCAAGACTTTAAGGGTGATGGACTGATTACATCGTCTTCAAGTATCTTCTGCTTCTATCAACTTTTCTGTACTCCACTGAAGAAGCCTACTGTGTAGGCGAAACGTTTCGAAATAAAGATACCTAACTGTTGCATATGTGTCTTACCTAACAACATAATGGAACACCAACACACTCTGAGCTTGTTGTTCCATGTAACTCAACACAACATAATGGAACACCAACACACTCTAAGCTTGTTGTTCCATGTAACTCAACACAACATGATGGAACACCAACACACTCTGAGCTTGTTGTTCCATGTAACTCAACACAACAAGATGGAACACCAACACACTCTAAGCTTGATGTTCCATGTAACTCAACACAACATGATGGAACACCAACACACTCTGAGCTTGTTTTTTCCATGTAACTCAACACAACATGATGGAACACCAACACACTCTAAGCTTGTTTGTTCCATGTAACTCAACACAACATGATGGAACACCAACACACTCTGAGCTTGTTGTTCCATGTAACTCAACACAACATGATGGAACACCAACACACTCTGAGCTTGTTGTTCCATGTAACTCAACACAACATGATGGAACACCAACACACTCTGAGCTTGATGTTCCATGTAACTCAACACAACATGATGGAACACCAACACACTCTGAGCTTGATGTTCCATGTAACTCAACACAACAAGATGGAACACCAACACACTCTAAGCTTGTTGTTCCATGTAACTCAACACAACATGATGGAACACCAACACACTCTAAGCTTGTTGTTCCAAGTAACTCAACACAACATGATGAAACACCAACACACTCTGAGCTTGTTGTTCCATGTAACTCAACACAACATGATGGAACACCAACACACTCTAAGCTTGTTGTTCCATGTAACTCAACACAACAAGATGGAACACCAACACACTCTAAGCTTGTTGTTCCATGTAACTCAACACAACATGATGGAACACCAACACACTCTGAGCTTGTTGTTCCATGTAACTCAACACAACATGATGGAACACCAACACACTCTAAGCTTGTTGTTCCATGTAACTCAACACAACAAGATGGAACACCAACACACTCCAAGCTTGTTGTTCCATGTAACTCAACACAACATGATGGAACACCAACACACTCTAAGCTTGATGTTCCATGTAACTCAACACAACATGATGGAACACCAACACACTCTAAGCTTGATGTTCCATGTAACTCAACACAACATGATGGAACACCAACACACTCTAAGCTTGATGTTCCATGTAACTCAACACAACATGATGGAACACCAACACACTCTAAGCTTGATGTTCCATGTAACTCAACACAACAAGATGGAACAACCAACACACTCTAGCTTGATGTTCCATGTAACTCAACACAACAAGATGGAACACCAACACACTCTGAGCTTGATGTTCCATGTAACTCAACACAACATGATGGAACACCAACACACTCTAAGCTTGATGTTCCATGTAACTCAACACAACATGATGGAACACCAACACACTCTAAGCTTGTTGTTCCATGTAACTCAACACAACATGATGGAACACCAACACACTCTAAGCTTGTTGTTCCATGTAACTCAACACAACATGATGGAACACCAACACACTCTGAGCTCGGTTAATTACACCGAGAGAAACTGAACATATTACTGGTATTTCTTTTATTTAGGTAAAAGGATCATTTACGTTGGGTTAATTTCATTAGTAACTTAGCTAAATTAGAGTCGAGAGTGTAAGAGAAAAGTGTGACTTACTTATTTAAACCTTCCTCTTTTAACCTAATTTTTCTCCCAGTTCTTCCTCCGTCTCCCCCTAAAGGCAAAAAATATTTAGACTCTCGTGTTTATTGTCAGAGACCAACATACCTTTGAAGGTTTTCCAGAGTTACCAACTCTCGCAGCTGGACCTTGTGACTTCCTCCAGAAGGATGCCTGAAGGAGGCTTCCTGGGAAGGGGTCATCGCCCCCGCAGCCCGGTCCCAGACCAGTCTCATGTCAGTTTCAAATCTACTCCACTAACTCAATTTTTTTCAGTACCTATGAATATAAACAAACGCTAATTGAAGAATCACAAATATTAAACATAATTTTAGAGATTATGATGACATTATAAGTGCGAAGATGATAGTGTTGTTGAGGAGCTTATATTAACAGTCTGCAGGAGACAGTCTGCAGGAGACAGTCTGCAGGAGACAGTCTGCAGGAGACAGTCTGCAGGAGACAGTCTGCAGGAGACAGTCTGCAGGAGACAGTCTGCAGGAGACATCTGCAGGAGACAGTCTGGGAGGAGACAGTCTGCAGGAGACAGTCTACAAAAGATAGTCTGCAGGAGACAGTCTGCAGGAGACAGTCTGCAGGAGACAGTCTGCAGGAGACAGTCTGCAGGAGACAGTCTGCAGGAGACAGTCTGCAAGAGATAGTCTGCAGGAGACAGTCTGCAGGAGACAGTCTGCAGGAGACAGTCTGCAGGAGACAGTCTGCAGGAGACAGTCTGCAGGAGACAGTCTGCAAGAGATAGTCTGCAGGAGACAGTCTGCAGGAGACAGTCTGCAGGAGACAGTCTGCAGGAGACAGTCTGCAGGAGACAGTCTGCAGGAGACAGTCTGCAAGAGATAGTCTGCAGGAAGTCTGCAGGAGACAGTCTGCAGGAGACAGTCACAAGAGACAGTCTGCAGGAGACAGTCTGCAGGAGACAGTCTGCAGGAGACAGTCTGCAAGAGATAGTCTGCAGGAGACAGTCTGCAGGAGACAGTCTGCAAGAGATAGTCTGCAGGAGACAGTCTGCAGGAGACAGTCTGCAAGAGATAGTCTGCAGGAGCAGTCTGCAGGAGACAGTCTGCAGGAGACAGTCTGCAGGAGACAGTCTGCAGGAGACAGTCGCAGGAGACAGTCTGCAAGAGATAGTCTGCAGGAGACAGTCTGCAGGAGACAGTCTGCAGGAGACAGTCTGCAGGAGACAGTCTGCAGGAGACAGTCTGCAGGAGACAGTCTGCAGGAGACAGTCTGCAGGAGACAGTCTGCAGGAGACAGTCTGCAGGAGACAGTCTGCAGGAGACAGTCTGCAGAAGACAGTCTGCAGGGGACAGTCTGCAGGAGACAGTCTGCAGGGGACACTCTGCAGGAGACAGTCTGCAGGAGACAGTCTGCAAGAGGACAATCTGCAGAGACAGTCTGCAGGAGACAGTCTGCAGGAGACAGTCTGCAAGCAGATAGTTCGCAGGAGACAGTCTGCAGGAGACAGTCTGCAAGAGATAGTCAGCCAGGAGACAGTCTGCAGAGACAGTCTGCAGGAGACAGTCTGCAGGAGACAGTCTGCAGAGACAGTCTGCAGGAGACACTCTGCAGGAGACAGTCTGCAGAGAGACAGTCTACAAGACAGTCTGCAAGAGAGAGTCTGCAGGAGACAGTCTGCAGGGGACAGTCTGCAGAGACAGTCTGCAGGAGAACAACAGAACAGTCTACAAGACAGTCTACAAGAGACAGTCTACAAGACAGTCTACAAGAGACAGTCTACAAGACAGTCTACAAGAGACAGTCTACAAGACAGTCTACAAGAGACAGTCTACAAGACAGTCTACAAGAGACAGTCTACAAGACAGTCTACAAGAGATAGTCTGCAGGAGACAGTCCTGCAGGAACAGTCTGCAGGAGACAGTCTGCAGGAGACAGTCTGCAAAGGGGACAGTCCTGCAGGAGACAGTCTGCAAGAGATAGTCTGCAGGAGACAGTCTGCAGGAGACAGTCTGCAAGAGATAGTCTGCAGGAGACAGTCTGCAGGAGACAGTCTATCAAGAGAAGTCTGCAGGAGACAGTCTGCAGGAGACAGTCTGCAAAGGGGACAGTCTGCAGGAGACAGTCGCAGGAGACAGTCTGCAGGAGACAGTCTGCAGAAGACAGTCTACAGGAGACAGTCTGCAGGAGACAGTCTGCAGAACACTCTGCAGGAGACAGTCTGCAGGAGACAGTCTACAAGAGACAGTCTGCAAGGAGACAGTCTGCAGGAAAACAGTCTGCAGGAGACAGTCTGAAGAGATAGTCTGCGGAACAGTCTGCAGGAGACAGTCTGCAAGAGATAGTCTGCAGGAGACAGTCTGCAGGAGACAGTCTGCAGGAGACAGTCTGCAGGAGACAGTCTGCAGGAGACAGTCTGCAGGAGACACTCTGCAGGAGACAGTCTGCAGGAGACAGTCTACAAGAGACAGTCTGCAGGAGACAGTCTGCAGGAGACAGTCTGCAGGAGACAGTCTGCAGGAGACAGTCTGCAGGAGACTACAAGAGACAGTCTACAAGACAGTCTACAAGAGACAGTCTACAAGACAGTCTACAAGAGACAGTCTACAAGACAGTCTACAAGAGACAGTCTACAAGACAGTCTACAAGAGACAGTCTACAAGACAGTCTACAAGAGACAGTCTACAAGACAGTCTACAAGAGACAGTCTACAAGACAGTCTACAAGAGACAGTCTACAAGACAGTCTACAAGAGACAGTCTACAAGACAGTCTACAAGAGACAGTCTACAAGACAGTCTACAAGAGACAGTCTGCAGGAGACAGTCTACAAGAGACAGTCTACAAGACAGTCTACAAGAGACAGTCTACAAGAGATAGTCTACAAGAGACTACAAGATAGTCTACAAGAGACAGTCTACAAGAGATAGTCTACAAGAGACTACAAGAGACAGACTACAAGAGACAGACTACAAGATAGTCTACAAGAGACAGTCTACAAGAGATAGTCTACAAGAGACTACAAGAGACAGACTACAAGATAGTCTACAAGAGACAGTCTACAAGAGACAGTCTATAAGAGACAGTCTACAAGAGACAGTCTATAAGAGACAGTCTATAAGAGACAGTCTATAAGAGACAGTCTGCATGAACTTATTCACGAGAGACTGGGGAGGGGGGGGAGGAAGGGGAAAATAGGGGAGGGGAGAATGCTACTTTTTCTACATAAACAGTAATTATTCCCCCCCCCTTCCCCTTCCCCGTCCATCACGTCACCGCCCAGGATGCGGTAATGATGACCGTTATTTTAACCGCCACCGCCGCTGGCGACATCTGACGTAACGGTTCACAGGATTTAAATATTTTAAATTCAAAAATATTTTTGACCCCCGTGAGATGAATTTACCCGTCACTGAGACGAACTGAGGTGACTGACGTGAGTCGCAATGTCACAAGATGTATATGATACATGTTTGTGGATGTTTGACCTCTGCTGGAGTACAACTCTCGTCCTCTACTGGAGTACAACCTGTGACCTGTACTGAACTACAACTTGTGACCCGTACTGGACTACAACCTGTGACCTGTATTGGAGTACAACCTGTGACCTCTACTGGACTACAACCTGTGACCTGTACTGGACTACAACCTGTGACCTGTATTGGAGTACAACCTGTGACCTCTACTGGACTACAACCTGTGACCTGTACTGGACTACAACCTGTGACCTGTACTGGACTACAACCTGTGACCTGACCTGGACTACAACCTGTGACCTGTACTGGACTACAACCTGTGACCTGTACTGAACTACAATCTGTGACCTGTACTGGACTACAACCTGTGACCTGTACTGGACTACAACCTGTGACCTGACCTGGACTACAACCTGTGACCGTTACTGGACTACAACCTGTGACCTGTACTGAACTACAATCTGTGACCTGTACTGGACTACAACCTGTGACCTGTACTGGACTACAACCTGTGACCTGTACTGGACTACAACCTGTGACTTGTACTGAACTACAACCTGTGACCTGTACTGGAGTACAACCTGTGACCTGTACTAAACTACAACCTGTGACCTGTATTGGAGTACAACCTGTTACCTGTACTGGACTACAACCTGTGACCTGTACTGGACTACAACCTGTGACCTGGCCTGGACTACAACCTGTGACCTGTACTGGACTACAACCTGTGACCTGTACTGAACTACAACCTGTGACCTGTACTGGACTACAACCTGTGACCTGTACTGGACTACAACCTGTGACCTGTACTGGACTACAACCTGTGACTTGTACTGAACTACAACCTGTGACCTGTACTGGAGTACAACCTGTGACCTGTACTAAACTACAACCTGTGACCTGTATTGGAGTACAACCTGTGACCTGTACTGGACTACAACCTGTGACCTCTACTGGACTACAACCTGTGACCTGTATTGGAGTACAACCTGTGACCTCTACTGGACAACAACCTGTGACCTGTACCGGAGTACATTTGTCCTCTCCTGGAGTACATTCTGTGTGATGGAATATCACAATTACGCATGATGGTTAATGAGGTTTGAAGCCTTCCGACTACACTATGGTTATCAAGGCTTCACGTGACCTCTTCACCACCAATAACACTTTAATTCCTAAAATAGTGATTCAACTAATCTCTCAGTGTATATACACTGGGACATACACTTCTCAGTGTATATACACTGTGGGACATACACTTCTCAGTGTATATACACTGGGACATACACTTCTCAGTGTATATACACTGAGGGACATACACTTCTCAATGTATATACACTGAGGGACATACACTTCTCAATGTATATACACTGAGGGACATACACTTCTCAGTGTATATACACTGTGGGACATACACTTCTCAGTGTATATACACTGGGACATACACTTCTCAGTGTATATACACTGGGACATACACTTCTCAGTGTATATACACTGAGGGACATACACTTCTCAATGTATATACACTGAGGGACATACACTTCTCAATGTATATACACTGAGGGACATACACTTCTCAGTGTATATACACTGAGGGACATACACTTCTCAATGTATATACACTGAGGGACATACACTTCTCAGTATATATACACTGAGGGACATACACTTATCAGTGTATATACACTGAGGGACATACACTTCTCAGTGTATATACACTGAGGGACATACACTTATCAGTGTATATACACTGTGGGACATACACTTATCAGTGTATATACACTGAGGACATACACTTATCAGTGTATATACATTGAGGGACATACACTTCTCAATGTATATACACTGAGGGACATACACTTCTCAATGTATATACACTGAGGGACATACACTTCTCAATGTATATACACTGTGGGACATACACTTCTCAGTGTATATACACTGAGGGACATACACTTATCAGTGTATATACACTGTGGGACATACACTTATCAGTGTATATACACTGTGGGACATACACTTATCAGTGTATATACACTGAGGGACATACACTTATCAGTGTATATACATTGAGGGACATACACTTCTCAATGTATATACACTGAGGGACATACACTTCTCAGTGTATATACACTGATAGGCCTATGACACTACCGTGTATAACAGAGCGCCCGAGCGCTGCGAGGCTATTCAATTTCGATTCAACAACAACAACAACAACTAAAAATCCGCTTGCTGACAGACCGGACTAAAATAAGCTTTCAAATTACCATTTACGAAAATGTTATTATACTAATTACCGAGGGAATTAAATCTGTCTATTACTCAGGACAATGTAATTGTTGTTCGGTGAGCGTCTAGTGATCAACGCCTGAAGGAAAGGTAATTAGCAGGGACTGTCTTCACGATGATTCAATTTATCGTGGTAATTACCTATTGTATGCTCCTGTGAAATGTAACTGCACTCAAGTGTAAAGTGAAATTACTTTAGCAGTGAAATATAATTATTTCTGGATCGATAAATAGTTCAGTTTAATGGCTAAGAGCTGCTATCTTACCTCAGTTTATTTACAGACTAAGAGCTGTTATCTTAACTCAGCTTATTTACTGGGTAAGAGCTGTTATCTTACCTCAGTTTATTTACAGACTAAGAGCTGTTATCTTAACTCAGCTTATTTACTGGGTAAGAGCTGTTATCTTACCTTAACTTATTTACTGGGTAAGAGCTGCTATCTTACCTCAGTTTATTTACAGACTAAGAGCTGTTATCTTAACTCAGCTTATTTACTGGGTAAGAGCTGTTATCTTAACTCAGCTTATTTACTGGGTAAGAGCTGTTATCTTAACTCAGCTTATTTACTGGGTAAGAGCTGTTATCTTAACTCAGCTTATTTACTGGGTAAGAGCTGTTATCTTACCTTAACTTATTTACTGGGTAAGAGCTGTTATCTTATCTCAGTTTATTTACAGACTAAGAGCTGTTATCTTATCTCAGTTTATTTACTGGGTAAGAGCTGTTATCTTATCTCAGTTTATTTACTGGGTAAGAGCTGTTATCTTATCTCAGTTTATTTACTGGGTAAGAGCTGTTATCTTATCTCAGTTTATTTACTGGGTAAGAGCTGTTATCTTATCTCAGTTTATTTACTGGGTAAGAGCTGTTATCTTACTTCAGTTCACTAACATGTTGGGTTTAATATCTACAAAGAGTCTGCCCAAACATTTTTAAAGGACTTTACGCTTACACTTACAACATCAGAAAGTAAACTGTTCCAGTGTTTTAAGAATTTAGTACAAATAAAGTAATTACTCCGACTTGCATTACCTTTATTCTCCTGGGTGTGATACTGTTATTTAGGGTCGTCAAATTACTTTGAACTTCAAAGAGAACTTTGGTGCAGATATCATAAGAACATAAGAACATAAGAATGGAGGAACACTGCAGAAGGCCTACTGGCCCATGCGAGGCAGGTCCTTATCAAAAAGATGAAGTATCTCTTCCCAAAAATAGGAGATTTACTGTTATGCAGACTACATTATTGCAAAAATGGCATAAATAATATCAGCACATTTCTGAAAGCATATTAGACCCACCAGTTGACGTGTAAAGGACGCATGACGTGATTTGTTTACTCGTGAACATCAGCAAAAATTGAACATTTCCACTGTTTTGAGCTCAATTTCAAGGTATGTACTCTTAGTTTGTAAACCATTCAAAATTATCTCTGTCTGTGCAACATATCTTCCATTCTATCAAATGAGATCAAGATTATTATTATTATTATTATTATTACAATCAAGGGGGAAGCGCTAAACCCAGAGGATTATCAAGAAATGAGAATACAACCATAAATACCATACAAAAAAGAAATTTTCTCATTATGCACTGTGTGCTGCAGGATGTTTTTTATACTGCGCACACTGGCCACTCAGGCCCATTCTCTCATATGTAGGCCTACCAGCTTTCTCCTGCAAGATTGGAAGCTGCTAGAATTTTGGCATACTATTATGTGACCGACACTGGCTTGCAAGCTGTAATATTACGGGACTGACAGTGAAAGGGTTAACCCCACCAAGTGTAAATTCACGAAGATTGGGAAAGGTCAAAGAAGACCGCAGACAGAGTACATGCTAGGGGGCCAAAGACTGGAAACCTCACTGAAGAAAAAGAATCTTGGGGAAAGTATCATACTGAGCACACCTCCTGAAGAATGCATCAACCAAATAACTGCTGCAGCATATGGGCGACTAGCAAACCTAAGACTAGTATTCCAGCATCTCAGTAAGGAGTCATTCTGGACCCTGTACACGGTGTTCATCAGGCCCATACTGGAGTATGCACCTCCGGTTTGCAAACCACACCTTCTACTCGTTGATTTCCGAGGAAAAACTAAGTTTACTATTTTCTTTATTTATACAAATGGATGAGTAAGACACATGTGTAACACCTGTCTAACATAGATGAGTAAGCCACATGTGCAACACCTATCTAACATAGATGAGTAAGCCACATGTACAACTCCTGTCTAACAGGTAGATGAGTAAGACACATGTGTAACACCTGTCTAACATAGATGAGTAAGACACATGTGCAACACCTATCTAACATAGATGAGTAAGACACATGTGCAACACCTGTCTAACATAGATGAGTAAGACACATGTGCAACACCTGTCTAACATAGATGAGTAAGACACATGTGCAACTCCTGTCTAACAGGTAGATAAGTAAGACACATGTGCAACACCTGTCTAACATAGATGAGTAAGACACATGTGCAACACCTGTCTAACATAGATGAGTAAACCACATGTGCAACTCCTGTCTAACAGGTAGACGAGTAAGACACGTGTAACACCTGTCTAACATAGATGAGTAAGACACATGTGCAACACCTGTCTAACATAGATGAGTAAGACACATGTGTAACACCTGTCTAACATAGATGAGTAAGACGCATGTGCAACACCTGTCTAACATAGATGAGTAAGACACATGTGCAACTCTTGTCTAACAGGTAGATGAGTAAGACACATGTGCAACACCTGTCTAACAGGTAGATGAGTAAGACACATGTGCAACACTTGTCTAACAGGTAAATGAGTAAGACACATGTGCAACGTCTGTTTAACAGGTAGATGAGTAAGACACATGTGCAACACCTGTCTAACAGGTAGATGATTAAGATACATGTGCAACAACTGTCTAACAGATAGATGAGTATGACACATGTGTAACACCTGTCTAACAGGTAGATGAGTAAGATACATGTGCAACACCTGTCTAACAGGTAGATGAGTAAGACACATGTGCAACACCTGTCTAACAGGTAGATGAGTAGATCATGTGCAACACCTGTCTAACAGGTAGATGAGTAAGACACATGTGCAACACCTGTCTAACAGGTAGATGATTAAGACACATGTGCAACAACTGTCTAACAGATAGATGAGTAAGACACATGTGTAACACCTGTCTAACAGGTAGATGAGTAAGACATATGCGCAACACCTGTCTAAAAATAGATGAGTAAGACACATGTGCAACACCTAACAAATATATGAGTAAGACACATGTGCAACACCTGTCTAACAAACAGATGAGTAAGACACATGTGCAACAACTGTCTAACAGATAAATGAGTAAGACACATGTGCAACACCTGTTTAACAAATAGATGAGTAAGACACGTGCAACACCTGTCTAACAGGTAGATGAGTAAGACACATGTGCAACACCTGTCTAACAGACAGATGAGGAAGACGCATGTGCAACACCTGTCTAACAGATAGATAATACACATGTGCAACACCTGTCTAACAGACAGATGAGTAAAACACATGTGCACACCTGTCTAACAGATAGATGAGTAAGACACATGTGCAACACCTGTTTAACATAGATGAGTAAAACACATGTGCAACACCTGTGTCTACTAACTCATCAGCTTGTCGGTACTGGATACCATTAATATAATAATTTTCCCTGGTACAAGTTAGTTCTTAAAGGAACACTAGATTCATCGTCCTCCTGTATACTCTCTCAAGGGTCTTCCACACCTTACCTTGTTTAGGAACAAAAAAAAAATGTGACAGTACTGGCAGACCCCGCTTTACAGCACTTCGATTTAAAGTGTATCGCTAATATAGCGGTATTCAGATACCCATTCTTCATTTATTCAGAGTTCCTACAATAAATATATTCACCATACACTCGGGTTGAAAATATTTTAAGGTAAGTAATGTGTGTAGTGTATATGCATTTTAAGGCCTAGTTATATTGCTCACTTAATATATGATAGTGTACATATATCAGGCTTTATATAAATTTGAAAGTGAAAAAATGGGGGAGGCTGCGGCGCCCGGCTATGATTCACTTTACAGCGGTAGTCCTCCTGTATACTGAATGTGTGGTATTCAACAAGACCATTGTTTGTACAGTAACATAAGTCTTATCCACGAATGATTCCGGGGATAAGAACGAGCCTCATTCTTTCTACAACTCTTATTCAACATTTCTTCCTGTCAGAGTTAATATTTTGTTAGATTAGTTGTTCGTGCCTAGACATATCATGTGTGCTAGACATGTGTGCTAGACATGATGTGTGCTAGACATGATGTGTGCTAGACATAATGTGTGCAAGAAATGATGTGTGCTAGACATGATGTGTGCTAGACATGATGTGTGCTAGACATGATGTGTGCTAGACATGATGTGTGCAAGAAATGATGTGTGCTAGACATGATGTGTGCTAGACATGATGTGTGCTAGACATGATGTGTGCTAGACATGGTGTGTCTAGACATGATGGCTAGACATGATGTGTGCTAGACATGGTGTGTGCAGACATGTGTGGCAGACATGGTGTGTGCTAGACATGATGTGTGCTAGACATGATGTGTGCTAGACATGATGTGTGCTAGACATGGTGTGTGCTAGACATGGTGTGTGCTAGACATGGTGTGTGCTAGACATGATGTGTGCTAGACATGATGTGTGCTAGACATGGTGTGTGCTAGACATGATGTGTGCTAGACATGGTGTGTGCTAGACATGGTGTGTGCTAGACATGATGTGTGCTAGACATGATGTGTGCTAGACATGGTGTGTGCTAGACATGGTGTGTGCTAGACATGATGTGTGCTAGACATGGTGTGTGCTAGACATGATGTGTGCTAGACATGGTGTGTGCTAGACATGGTGTGTGCTAGACATGGTGTGTGCTAGACATGATGTGTGCTAGACATGGTGTGTGCTAGACATGGTGTGTGCTAGACATGATGTGTGCTAGACATGGTGTGTGCTAGACATGATGTGTGCTAGACATTGATGTGTGCTAGACATGGTGTGTGCTAGACATGGTGTGTGCTAGAAGGGCAGAATATGTGTGCTAGACATGGTGTGTGCTAGACATGATGTGTGCTAGACATGGTGTGTGCTAGACATGGTGTGTGCTAGACATGGTGTGTGCTAGACATGATGTGTGCTAGACATGGTGTGTGCTAGACATGGTGTGTGCTAGACATGATGTGTGCTAGACATGATGTGTGCTAGACATGGTATATGCCAGACATGGTATGTGCTAGACATGGTATATGCCAGACATGGTATGTGCTAGACATGGTATGTGCTAGACATGGTATATGCCAGACATGGTATGTGCTAGACATGGTATGCCTAGACATGGTATATGCTAGACATGGTATTGCTAGACATGGTTATGCAGCTGGTATGTGCTAGACATGGTATATGCCAGACATGGTATGTGCTAGACATGGTATGTGCTAGACATGGTATATGCCAGACATGGTATGTGCTAGACATGGTATATGCCAGACATGGTATGTGCTAGACATGGTATATGCCAGACATGGTATGTGCTAGACATGGTATGTGCTAGACATGGTATGTACTAGACATGGTGTGTGCTAGATATGGTTTGTGCTAGACATGGTATGTGCTAGACATGGTGTGTGCTAGACATGGTATGTACTAGACATGGTGTGTGCTAGACATGGTATGTACTAGACATAGTGTGTGCTAGATATGGTTTGTGCTAGACATGGTATGTGCTAGACATGGTGTGTGCTAGACATGGTATGTACTAGACATGGTGTGTGCTAGACATGGTATGTACTAGACATGGTGTGTGCTAGACATGGTGTGTGCTAGACATGGTGTGTACACAGCAAGGATGTTGCTTGATCTCGACCAGTGGGGTGCTAAAGAGAGGAGGGAGACAAAGTCAACACATTACATCCCACACAGCTGTCACACACAAACTCCCTTGACTATTAAAGGCACTACACAAAAAAAGAGAGTCACCTTTATTTACCTTTAGTCCTTTTCTTAAACGAAGACCTTTCAAGAGCCGGCAACAGTTCCCACTAAAAGTGACCAGAAATGTTGCAGCCAAGAGACGGAAAAAATAACTCTGCGTGTAGGAATGAACTCTGCCTGTTTTAAACCAGAGCTAAACTGAACCCAAGTTTCAAGTCTGAATTTACAGATAAACCAGAGCTACACAAAACACAAGTTTAAAGTCTGAATCAAGATATAAACCAGAGCTATACTGACCCCAAGTTCCCGATCTGAATTAAGAGATAAATCGAGGTCTGAACGAGATTACTTCGAGGAGAGATCCAGTGAGTCACAGGACTATGAGAAGCTTTTTCATTATTAATAAAAGGTAAAGACCTGTGTAGACTCGTCTAGATGTATGTTCACTCACTCTCTAAACATAGCAAGACTTTCTCAGTGTCTCTGCTTCAAAGAAGAGGAGTATAAAAAAGATGACGATAAAGAGAAGGAAGATAGTAAGAATGGAAGGAAAAGAATGAGATGAGAGATTAAAAGTGGAAAGAAAGGCGAATTAGGAGTATAAGAGAAATGCTCTGAGTGAGAAACAGTGAAAAGGCGTGAAGATCAGCAGCAAAACCCTGAATGTCTCAACGAACACAAAATCAGATGGAGTTCCAATTTCTAAAGCAAGTGTCTACCTGTGCAAAAGTCGTCCCTACCCCGCACACCCGGCGCCACACACACAACACATCACCGTCACAGTCCGTCCACCACAACATAGCGCCACCAGTGGTGGCAAAAAGTTCAGTAATTACAAAGAATTTTCCAGGTTATCTGCCCGAAGACGTTCCTAAGAGAGATAATTTGTTGGACACAACGGCTCTGTACACGAGTTATTTAACACAGCAACACACACAAAAATTTCGACAACACACACAGAAACACCATACATACAAGCACGCCATCTGGGTAAACAAAGACTGTATCCGTTTTCTTTAGTGTAGAGGGGCAAGCTATTTAGTGAATGTCGTCAAAATAGAAAGAAACTGTGAGTATGGATCAATTTTCTGGGTAGAATAACTGTATTTAAGTAAATAATTAAAAGAACTAAGTACACAAGAATGAATAGTGTTTGTTACAATACAGCTAAGGAACAAAGGTAACATTATAATGGAAGCACACGCTAACAAATGACAAGAAGGAACACCGGTCTAACATTTTAAACAGTAGAGAACAAGCCTAAACAACAGTTATATTTCATATGAGCTTGCGTAGATAACCAGCTGCTGGATAATACGTATATTAACCTTGATTTAATGTTTAAAGACATTTGTGAAGAAATGAGGTAATAAATATGGAAGGTGTTTGATCAGGAATTATCTAACAATAAGGATAATGCTGAGAGGGAAATTAATGATTTACTAGACTCGAAAACTAAGAAGACAGTTAAAGAGGAATTAGAACAGCAGGAGCAGCTAGCACAGAATATTTCAGAAAGTGTCAACAAAAGATCAGAGGAGAGGAAAGTCTGGAAGAATATACCTACATGTTATTTTCAATCTGTGTGTTAGAAGTGATCAAGGTCCCAGTTAGAAGTGATCAAGGTCCCAGTAAGAAGTGATCAAGGTCCCAGTTAGAAGTGACCAAGGTCCCAGTTAGAAGTGACCAAGGTCTCAGGACCGAAACGTTCTCTATTAAATGCCCTAGAGTTTCTTCACGTGTCTTTCTAAACCAGTTTGACGGTATCAGTAACCAAGGTTTATACTTCTGTATTAGACTGAGGAAGACTACAGTGTAGACGAAACGTTTCGGGAATAAAGATACCTAACTGTCGCACCTGTGTCTTAGTTATTCAGTACTGTACTTAGTAAATCACTGCGCTGTAACAAGGCTGCAAGACACTACTGTACCACCATCACTGGTGCTGTGCCTGATGTAATCCAGCATTTGACACCACTCACACGCCTCTATTAATCACCCACGGGATTACAATGACTGACAGATTAATCCGGAGGATTTATTCTCTTTAGGAAGTCATTCTGGCCTTAAATTATCTTCAAGAAATGGCTTAGCTCACAATTACGAAGGGAAAACTAGATGCAAGAAAATAATTGAAGTGTTTCTCACTGGACCAGTGTTTCATTGGACCAGAGTTTCAGTGGACCAGTGTTTCAGTGGACCAGTGTTTCATTGGACCAGTGTTTCAGTGGGCCAGTGTTTCAGTGGGTCAGTGTTTCATTGGACCAGTGTTTCAGTGGGCCAGTGTTTCAGTGGACCAGTGTTTCAGTGGGCCAGTGTTTCAGTGGACCACTGTTTCAGTGAGCCAGTGTTTCAGTGGGTCAGTGTTTCATTGGACCAATGTTTCAATGGGCTAGTGTTTCATTGGACCAGTGTTTCAGTGGGTCAGTGTTTCAGTGGGCCAGTGTTTCAGTGGACCACTGTTTCAGTAAGCCAGTGTTTCAGTGGGTCAGTGTTTCATTGGACCAGTGTTTCAGAAGACCAGTGTTTCAGTGTTTCATTGGACCAGTGTTTCAGTGGGCCAGTGTTTCAGTGGGTCAGTGTTTCATTGGACCAGTGTTTCAGTGGGCCAGTGTTTCATTGGGTCAGTGTTTCAGTGGGCCAGTGTTTCAGTAGACCACTGTTTCAGTGAGCCAGTGTTTCAGTGTTTCATTGGACCAGTGTTTCAGTGGGCTAGTGTTTCATTGGACCAGTGTTTTAGTGGTCCAGTCTTTCAGTGTACAGTATGTACCTCACTCCCACCCCGCCTACACCCACACACAACCCACGCTACCCCGCCCACACTCACACCCAAACCATCGCTCCTACACACACACCCTCATACACGCAGTGCCGGGCTCCGAGACTCGACCCCCACAAGCACAACAAAGTAACTACAACAACACTGACAATCATCACACAAGACTGACAGACTGCAGCTATCAACACTGTCATCAACGCCTCAAGATGGTCACTTCCTTCAAGGTAGTTGTCTGATTAATGGGAAGTTTGAAGCCTATCTACTACACGAGGGTCTGGTGGTCTTCACCACCAAACAAGACTAGTTTACTGTTTAATTATAGGTTTACGTAAACTTTCAGGATACTTCATCATTGAGAGACATACACCTGAGAGGTGTATGTCTCTCAATGTCTCTCAGACATACATCTGAGAGGTGTATGTCTCTCAATGTCTCTCAGACATACACCTGAGAGGTGTATGTCTCTCAATGTCTCTCAGACATACACCTGAGAGGTGTGTGTCTCTCAGACATACATCTGAGAGGTGTATGTCTCTCAATGTCTCTCAGACATACATCTGAGAGGTGTATGTCTCTCAATGTCTCTCAGACATACATCTGAGAGGTGTATGTCTCTCAATGTCTCTCAGACATACACCTGAGAGGTGTATGTCTCTCAATGTCTCTCAGACATACATCTGAGAGGTGTATGTCTCTCAATGTCTCTCAGACATACACCTGAGAGGTATATCTCTGAGTCTCAGGTGATACATCATCACCTGACTTACCTGGGAGGTGGTAGTGCCCATCTATACCAGGGAGGGAAACGTGCCACCATACAACATTTACCTGTCAAGGAGAAACATTATTATACTAACATTTATTGAAAATGATGATTAATAATAATAATAATAATAATAATAATAATAATAATAATAATAATAATAATAATAATAATAATAATAATAATAATAATAATAATAATAATGAAATTTGAAATAATTGATATATTAAATTTTACTAACGTGATGGTAATCTGTTTGTGTGTGACATGATAAATATTTGTGCAGACTGAAACACGACAGTTGGTGGTGTCAACAAGACACTGGTGTTCCCACCTTCACAATATTACTGTGTCATAACAACGCTCAAGGCAGGAGAGATCTCACAACTGGAAAAATTTACAGTGGTCTTTTACTGCCTTCATACTTACTGCTTATAATTATGACCATAATTATTAAAGGGGTGGAGGGGTAAGCCAGTGGAAGGCCTCGGTCTGATGACCAAAAGCTCCAGCTGTGGGTCATCATATGACTAAGACCCGCGTCAGGAAACACTTGTCCTGTTTCCTGGCAAATCTTTCCTAATCTAAATTAACTTCAGGGAGTCGCTCAAGCATTTTAACTACTGGAAATACCTCGAGGTACATGGAATGTACTCTCTGGGGCAGAGGAGAGAGAGATACTTCATAACATATACATGAACTATACTGGAGGGCCAGGGTTAGCATCTACACACTACCACAACAACTTACTGGGATGAGAGATGTGGGAGGAAGTGTAAAATAAACCCAAGGAAATATAGATGTACCACTGGTGACAATAAGAGAGCATTGTGTCACCATACGTGATCTAAGATTTATCAACCTGCTACAAGCAGCAACCAACAACAACCTGGTTGAACAACTACTAAGCAAGGAAATCTGGCCTGGGGACGGCCTGTGAAGGGAAAGTATTAAACTGGAAATTAGGCACGGATTTTAGCTGCTGCTGTGACTACTATTACTACTACTGCTACTGCTACAGCTACTATTACTACTACTACTGCTGCTGTGACTACTATCACAACTTCTGCAACTACTGCTACTACTACTAACTACTACAGATAACAACAACACATGTGACCTCCATGCCTCACCTAGGTGCCTCTCTGATGCACTGACTACCACATACTTTAAATAATTGACACATATTGAACACCTGAGTTATGAGACAGGAAGTGCACTTGTTTACTGAAATGTATCACCAAGGTCAGGGAGAGAAGTGCTGCCGTCAGCATCCTACTGAAGTGTGAAAAGCACCAACTGAAGAAGACACTTGTGGGCGAAACGTTTCCAGAATAAAGGTACTCAAATGTTGCACAAGTGTCTTATTTACACAGAGCGAAACATACCTAGATAAAGCTCTACACAGAGTGAAACATGCCTTGATAAAGCTCTATCTGTCTACCAAGGCAGTCACTGTCTCAGCTTCTGTCTATAAAATAATCCCCTCTTTTACCTCCTGATTGTATTCTGTTTGTCTGATGATGGTTCGAAACGAATCGAAACGTCGGCTAAAAAAAAAAATTACTCTCTAAACTGTGACTTATTTCCTATCGTTTCCCCTCCTCCGTCTATTCCATCATTCGCTTCTATCTCAGCCTCTTCTGCTGTCTATTTTGTTAATTTTCTTACGTCCATTTCAAAATATTCTCCCGTTATTTACTTCACTCTTAGCCTAGTCTATTTCAGAAGACTTCTAAATCTATTTCAAAACGTTTAACAATCTATTTCAAGAGTTTCTGCAGTTTGTGTCCTCATTATCTCTCTACTCCACCCATCTATGCACTCACTTCAGTAAAATACCAGACAGGTTAAGCAAATATCCCAAGCATGCAACACATGACAAACTGTAGATATAAATCCGTATGTACTCCTGTTTACCCCTTCTGAGGTACCTAGTTCCTAGGTCCATTGTTTACCACACACTCTTGCGCTACCGTCCAGAGGATAGATATGGGGTGCACGATAAACTAGCCGGTTAATCCTCAAAATCTAATGTAATCTAATCCTTTTAAGCTCGGTAGCGTGGCTCTTTGGCTCTGCGGCTTCCGCTATCTAGTAGCAATATCGTGGCAAAGCCTCGCTCTGGAAATTGTTGCAATAAATCTGGAGGTGTGTGTTCGGAGACCAGAGCAATTGTGTCTAGGTGGGTGGAATGTTTAGATGTATGGTGGAGTAACCTCTCTCTCCTCTCACTACCCACCTGGCCTCCACACAGGGCTAAATGGCCTCCAAACAGGATTACCTGGCCTCCGAATACGGCTACCTGGCCTATAAACAGGGCTACCTGGCCTTCAAACAGGGCTACTTGGCCTTCAAACAGGGCTACCTGGCCTCCAAATATGACGAGCTGCGCTCCAAGTAGAACCACATGCTCTCCAGATGGAGCCATCTGCCCTCCAAATAGAACACGTTCAACCAGAACCAACTGTCCTCCAAATAGAACACCATCTGTTCTTGAAATAGATGAAACACACTAAATAGCCCTGATTCTATCACAGATAAACAAACTAGCTAGCCCTGGTTCTCAGGGCTTTTTAAAAGCTAGACTTAAAGATAGTAGGAAAGAAACGTGACAAAATACATATTGCCAGGAGACTGTTGACTAGCTGAGGTTATGATAGTTAGAATGAGTAGACCTGCCTAGCATGGGGCTAGGCAGCCGGTCCCGAACTAGGTTTTCTAATTGATGAGCTGATGAGTCAGGTTGTTGGTGATAGCAGCGTTCCTTTCTTACGTTCAAAATCAACTACAACTCCACCGTCAAACTTAGTGCTCCCTATAGCCCTTCTAAATCAAAATCTATTCAATCTGAAACAACTAGTGCGAGTACTGGTCTCCGTTAGATACCTTCAAAAGAACGGAGATACAGTATAGGGAACGTGTGATAGTCTCTAGAACGTAAATACATTACCGAGAACGTGTGATACAGTTGAGAACGTAAATACATTATTGGGAACGTGTGAATGTGTGATAGGGAAAAATATTGACGTTCCTGCTACAACAATTTAAACTGGGAGGTGCTTTAAATAGTGCTGGTACGATACCAACAATTTTGTCGATACCACCAGAGTTAGGCCATATCCGGTACCACCGGAATTAGGCGATACCTAATACCGATACTCTGACACGCCCCTAACTTTGGTAATAGCATAGCTACGCATTAGTATATCTGGAGGAGTATACCTGGAGGGTGTTCCGGGCGTCAACGCCCTAGCGGCCCAGTCTATAACCAGGCCGTGAGAGGTGATGTGTAAATACTGGGATGTAAATCAAGACTGTAAATGATTCAAGAGTTAATAAGAATTGGTATAACTTTTAGCTTTCTAGAGCTAACAGTCCAGCGTGTAGAGTGCGTGTAGAGTGCGTGTAGAGTGCGTGTAGAGTGCGTGTGGGGTGGAAGGTGTGGGAGGAGACAGGGAGGGAAGATTGATACGGTGTGGTCAGGTGTGCTTGACGCAAGTGTAAGTTTATTCAGGTACGGGTACACATAAAAACCATTTACATAAATTATCATACATATACGTAAATTATAAAAAAAAAAGGACAAAGTGACTTGTTTCCATTGAGGTGGTTTCTTCTGTTTATCTGACCAGCGGGGAACAGAAAGATTAAGATAATATTGTATTGACTCACCATACCACCACCATTACCAAAATCACCACTACCATCAACGCCCCTCCCACCACCACTACCATCAACGCCCCTCCCACCACCACTACCATTACCATCCTTACCATCACTACCACCACCATCCTTGCCCAATTGCCATTCCTGTCGCGCCTCTCAGCAAAGTGCATTGGCAAACGCCTGAGGGAGAGCGCACCAGCACGATACACAAGACTGTCGCTGCCACTGTAACTGTGAACAGTGAGGTACCTACCATCATCAGTACTGTGAACACTGAGGTACCTACCACTATCAGTACTGTGAACACTGAGGTACCTACCACCATCAGTACTGTGAACACTGAGGTACCTACCACCTATCAGTACTGTGAACACTGAGGTACCTACCACCATCAGTACTGCGAACACTGCGGTACCTACCACCATCAGTACTGTGAACACTGAGGTACCTACCACTATCAGTACTGTGAACACTGCGGTACCTACCACCATCAGTACTGTGAACACTGAGGTACCTACCACCATCAATACTGTGAACACTGAGGTACCTACCACCATCAGTACTGTGAACACTGAGTTACCTACCACCATCAATACTGTGAACACTGAGGTACCTACCACCATCAGTACTGTGAACACTGAGGTACCTACCATCATCACTACTGTGAACACTGAGGTATCTACCACCATCACTACTGTGAGCACTGAGGTACCTACCACCACCAGTACTGTGAACACTGAGGTACCTACCACCACCAGTACTGTGAACACTGAGGTACCTACCACCACCAGTATTGTGAACATTGACATATGTACCACCACCAGTACTATGACCATTGATGTATCTACCACCACCAGTACTGTGAACATTGACATATCTACCACCACCAGTACTGTGAACTTTGACATATCTACCACCACCAGTACTGTGAACATTGACGTATCTACCACCACCAGTACTGTGAACATTGAGATATCTACCACCACCAGTACTGTGAACATTGACATATCTACCACCACCAGTACTGTGAACATTGATGTATCTACCACCACCAGTACTGTGAACATTGACGTATTTACCACCACCAGTACTGTGAACATTGACGTATTTACCACCACCAGTACTGTGAACATTGACGTATCTACCACCACCAGTACTGTGAACATTGACGTATTTACCACCACCAGTACTGTGAACACTGACGTATCTACCACCACCAGTACTGTGAACATTGACGTATCTACCACCACCAGTACTGTGAACACTGACGTATCTTCCAGCTTGATAAAGCTCCTGGAGAGCGAAACGTTGCCACAATAAAATGTCACATTAGTTGCACTTGTGTCCTTTTACCCTACATATTACCCAGTAGTGCAAGTTGATCTTCTCTCTTTCTCTCTCTCTCTCTCTCTCTCTCTCTCTCTCTCTCTCTCTCTCTCTCTCTCTCTCTCTCTCTCTCTCTCTCTCTCTCACTCTCTCTCTCTCTCTCTCTCTTTTTTTTTTTTTTTTTTTTACACAGGGTTTGACAAGGTTAAGGATCCCTAGCTTTATTAACAGCTATTTACAGGTTAAGGATTCCTAACTTTATTGGCAAGCTAAGAGCTGTTACCTACATCAGCTCATTTGAAAGCATTTTATTTTTTATCTCTCTCTCTCTCTCTCTCTCTCTCTAATGTTCAAGTAACCTAACTCACTTCACTTTATCCATACTGTGTCTCCCTTTCATTGTAACTAACTTTCACACAGTTTAAATACAATTATATTACAAGGATCCAGTGGAAACATGTAACTTTCTCTCACTTATTTTGGGTGGGGGCGGGGGGGGGTTATCTTAGATAATTTACACATGAGTGAATCTATTTATGATAATTGTACTTATGTATACCTGTGCATAAATAGGCTTGCTAACCCTCGGTGGCGGTAATTCAAACGTTCGAAAACGTTCCTCCTTTTCCGAACATTATTTCATTTATCTCCACATTTCATAAAGGAACCTCTCACCCCCCCCCTTCCATCCCCTCCCCTCCCAGTGAAGGTCATTACTTATGAGTCGAGCAAAAAGTGGCAGGGAGAGAGAGAGAGAGAGAGAGGAGGAAGAGAGAGAGGGGAGATGGAGGGGGGGAGAGAGAGGGAGGAGAGTTTGGAGAGAGGGGGAGGGGGAGAGGAGAGAGGAGGAGGAGGAGTGAGAAAAGAGAGAGAGAGAGAGAGAGAGAGGTGATGCAAAAATCAATATCTGCCATCCTTAACCTTGTGGCAGACGGCGCGACCATGGTTCACGGTCATGGATCACGTCTGGGGGCGTAGAGGGGGTGGTAGAGGGGAGGGGGAGGAGGGCTAAAGGGGCGTTGAGGGGGAGTAGAGGGGTTTCAGATGGTGGTTGAAGGGGTGGAAGGTACCCAGCGAGGGTTGAGGTTGCCTGCTGGAAGGTGGGGGGGGTTGCAGCCTACTGGAAGGTGGGGGGGAGGGGTTGCAGCCGCTGGAAGGGGGGGTTGCAGCCTGCTGGAAGGGGGGGTTGCAGTCGGGCTGGAAGGGGGGTTGCAGCCTGCTGGAAGGGGGGGGTTGCAGCCTGCTGGAAGGGGGGGGTGCAGCCTGCTGGAAGGGGGGGTTGCAGCCTGCGGGAAAAGGGGGGTTGCAGCCTGCTGGAAGGGGGGGTTGCAGCCTGCTGGAAGGGGGGGTTGCAGCCTGCTGGAAGGGGGGGGTTGCAGTGCTGGAAGGGGGGGGTTGCAGCCTGCTGGAAGGGGGGGGGTTGCAGCCTGCCTGGAAGGGGGGGTTGCAGCCTGTGGAAGGGGGGGGTTGCAGCCTGCTGGAAGGGGGGGGGTTGCAGCCTGCGGGGAAGGGGGGGGTTGCAGCCTGCTGGAAGGGGGGGTTGCAGCCTGTGGAAGGGGGGGGTTTGCAGCCTGCTGGAAGGGGGGGGTTGCAGCCTGCGGAAGGGGGGGGTTGCAGCCTGCTGGAAGGGGGGGGTTGCAGCCTGCTGGAAGGGGGGTTGCAGCCTGCTGGAAGGGGGGGGTTGCAGCTGCTGGAAGGGGGGGGGTTGCAGAGCTGCTGGAAGGGGGGGGTTGCAGCCTGCTGGAAGGGGGGGGTTGCGCCTGCTGGAAGGGGGGGTTGGGCAGCCTGCGGAAGGGGGGGGTTGCAGCCTGCTGGAAGGGGGGGGTTGCAGCCTGCTGGAAGGGGGGGGTTGCAGCCTGCTGGAAGGGGGGGGTTGCAGCCTGCTGGAGGGGGGGTTGCAGCTGCTGGAAGGGGGGGGTTGCAGCCTGCGGGGAAAAAGGGGGGGTTGCAGCCTGCTGGAAGGGGGGGGGGTTTGCAGCCTGCTGGAAGGGGGGGGTTGCAGCCTGCTGGAAGGGGGGGGTTGCAGCCTGCGGGAAAGGGGGGGGGGTGCAGCCTGCTGGAAGGGGGGGTTGACCCTGCTGGAAGGGGGGGTTGCAGCCTGCTGGAAGGGGGGGGTTGCAGCCTGCGGGAAAGGGGGGGGGGTTGCACCCTGCTGGAAGGGGGGGGTTGCAGCCTTTGCTGGAAGGGGGGGTTTGCAGCCTGCTGGAAGGGGGGGGTTTTGCAGCCTGCTGGAAGGGGGGGGTTGCAGCCTGCTGGAAGGGGGGGGTTGCAGCCTTGCTGGAAGGGGGGGTTGCAGCCTGCTGGAGGGGGGGGGTTGCAGCCTGCGGAAGGGGGGGGTTGCAGCTGCTGGAAGGGGGGGGGGTTGCAGCCTGCTGGAAGGGGGGGTTGCAGCCTGCGGGAAAAGGGGGGGGTTGCAGCCTGCTGGAAGGGGGGGTTGCAGCCTGCGGGAAAGGGGGGGTTGCAGCTGCTGGAAGGGGGGGGGTGGCAGCCTGCTGGAAGGGGGGGGTGTAGGAGTGGCAGCAGCTGTGATGTAGGATACGATTTTCATTCTATTTTATATTCATCCTATTTTTTATATTCCTGTATCCTTCATAATCCTAAATGTTCATAAAATATGTAAGTAGAACCTCTATAACCAGCTGGGACATTGAACTGGGTGTTGAACCTTCATAACCACCTGGGACACTGGTCTGGTGTTGAACCTCCATAACCACCTGGGACACTGGTCTGGTGTTGAACCTTCATAACCACCTGGAACACTGGTCTGGTGTTGAACCTTCATAACCCCTGGAAAACACTGGTCTGGTTTTTAAACCCTTCAAAAACCACCTGGAACACTGGTCTGGTGTTAAACCTTCATAACCACCTGGAACACTGGTCTGGTGTTGAACCTTCATAACCACCTGGAACACTGGTCTGGTGCTGAACCTTCATAACCACCTGGGACGCTGGTCTGGTGTTGAACCTTCATAACCACCTGGGACACTGGTCTGGTGTTGAAACCTTCTAACCACCTGGGACACTGGTCTGGTGCTGAACCTTAATAACCACCTGGGACGTTTGGTCTGGTGTTGAACCTTCAAAACCACCTGGGACACTGGTCTGGTGTTAAAACTTCATAACCCCTGGAACACTGGCCCTGGTGCTGAACCTTCATAACCACCTGGGACGCTGGTCTGGTTTTGAACCTTCAAAACCCACCTGGGACACTGGTCTGGTGTTGAACCTCCATAACCACCTGGACACTGGTCTGGTGTTAAAACCTTCAAAAACCACCTGGGACACTGGTCGGGTGTTGAACCTTCATAACCACCGGGAAAACACTGGTCTGGTGTTGACCTTTCATAACCACCTGGGACGCTGGTCTGGTGTTGAACCTTCATAACCACCTGGGACACTGGTCTGGTGTTGAACCTTCATAACCACCTGGGACACTGGTTGGTGTTGAACCTTCATAACCACCTGGCACTGGTCTGGTGTTGAACCTTCATAACCCCCTGGGACGCTGGTCTGGTGTTGAACCTTCATAACCACCTGGACACTGGTCGGGTTTGTTGAACCTCCAAAAACCACCTGGGACACTGGTCTGGTGTTGAACCTTCATAACCACCTGGGACACTGGTCTGGTGTTGAACCTTCATAACCACCTGGAACACTGGTCTGGTGTTGAACCTTCATAACCACCTGGGACGTGGTCTGGTGTTGAACCTTCATAACCACCTGGGACATGGTCTGGTGTTGAACCTTCATAACCCTGGGACACTGGTTCGGGTGTTGAACCTTCATAACCACCTGGGACACTGTCTGGTGTTGAACCTTATAACCACCTGGGAACACTGCGTTGGTGTTTAAACCCTTCATAACCCCCTGGAACACTGGTCTGGTGTTGAACCTTCATAACCACCTGGGACACTGGTCTGTGGTGTGAACCTTCATAACCACCTGGGACACTGTCTGGTGTTGAACCTTCATAACCACCTGGAACACTGGTCTGGTGTTGAACCTTCATAACCACCTGGGATACTGGTCTGGTGTTGAACCTTCATAACCACCTGGGACACTGGTCGGGTTGTTAAACCCTTTCATAACCACCTGGGACACTGGTTTGGTGTTAAACCCTTTCAAAACCCAAACCTGGGACACTGGTCTGGTGTTGAACCTTCATAACCCACCTGGGACACTGGTTGGTGTTGAACCTTCATAACCACCTGGAACACTGGTCTGGTGCTGAACCTTCATAACCACCTGGAACACTGGTCTGGTGCTAAACCCTTTCATAACCACCTGGGACGCTGGTCTGGTGTTGAACCTTCATAACCACCTGGGACACTGGTCTGGTGGTTGAACCTTCATAACCACCTGGAACACTGGTCTGGTGCTGAACCTTCATAACCACCTGGGACGCTGGTCTGGTGTTGAACCTTCATAACCACCTGGGACACTGGTCTGGTGTTGAACCTCCATAACCACCTGGACACGGGTTTCTGGTGTTGAACCTTCAAAAACCCCCTGGGACATGGTCTGGTGTTGAACCTTCATAACCCCCTGGAACACTGGTCTGGTGTTGACCTTCAAAACCCACCTGGGACGCTGGTCTGGTGTTGAACCTTCATAACCACCTGGGACACTGGTCTGGTGTTAAACCTTCATAACCCCCTGGGACACTGGTCTGGTGTTTGACCTCATAACCACCTGGGACCACTGTCTGGTTTTTGAACCTTCTTTAACCACCTGGAACACTGGTCTGGTTTAAACCTTCATAACCACCTGGAACACTGGTCTGGTGTTAAACCTTCATAACCACCTGGGAACTGGTCTGGTGTTGAACCTTCATAACCACCGGGGGACACTGTCTGGTGTTGAACCTTCATAACCCCCTGGAACACTGGTCTGGTGTTGAACCTTCAAACCACCGGGGGGATACTGGTCTGGTGTTGAACCTTCTAAACCACCTGGGACACTGGTCTGGTGTTGAACCTTCATAACCACCTGGGACACTGGTTTGGTGTTGAACCTTCATAACCACCTGGACACTGGTCTGGTGTTAAAACCTTCAAAAACCACCTGGGACACTGTCTGGTGTTGAACCTTCATAACCACCTGGAACACTGGTCTGGTGTTTGAACCTTCATAACCACCTGGAACACTGGTCTGGTGCTGAACCCTTCTAACACCTGGAACACTGGTCTGGTGTTAAACCTTCTAACCCCCTGGGACACTGGTCTGGTGTTGAACCTTCATAACCACCTGGAACACTGGTCTGGTGTTGAACCTTCATAACCACCTGGAACATTTGGTCTGGTGTTGAACCTTCATAACCACCTGGACACTGTCTGGTTTTTGAACCTTCATAACCACCTGGGACACTGGTCTGGTGTTGAACCTTCAAAACCACCTGGGACACTGTCTGGTGTTGAACCTTCATAACACCGGGGGACACTGGTCTGGTGTTGAACCTTCATAACCACCTGGGACACTGGTCTGGTGTTGAACCTTCATAACCACCGGGAAAACACTGGTCTGGTGTTGAACCTTCATAACCACTGTAACACTGGTCTGGTGTTGAACCTTCATAACCACCTGGAAAACACTGGTCTGGTGTTGAACCTTCAAAACCCCCTTTGGAACACTGGTCTGGTGCTGAACCTTCATAACCCCCTGGAAACTGGTCTGGGGTTGAAACCTTCAAAACCACCTGGACACTGGTCTGGTGTTGAACCTTCATAACCACCTGGAACACTGGTCTGGTGTTGAACCTTCAAAACCCACCTGGAACACTGGTCTGGTGTTGAACCTCATAACCCCCTGGAACACTGGTCTGGTGCTGAACCTTCATAACCACCTGGAACACTGGTCTGGTGTTGAACCTTCTTAACCACCTGGGACACTGGTTGGTGTTGAACCTTCATAACCACCTGGAACATGGTCTGGTTTTTAAACCTTCAAAACCACCTGGAACACTGGTCGGGTTTTGAACCTTCATAACCACCTGGAAAACACTGTCTGGTGTTGAACCTTCTAACCACCTGGAACACTGGTCTGGTGTTGAACCTTCATAAACCACCTGGGACACTGTCTGGTGTGAACCTTCATACCACCTGGAACACTGGTCTGGTGTTGAACCTTCATAACCACCTGGAACACTGGTCTGGTGTTGAACCTTCATAACCCCCTGGGACACTGGTTCTGGTTTTGGGAACCTTATAACCACCGGGGGACACTGGTCTGGTGTTGAACCTTCATAACCACCTGGGACACTGGTCTGGTGTTGAACCTTCATAACCACCTGGGACACTGGTCTGGTGTTGAACCTTCATAACCACCTGGGACACTGGTCTGGTGTTAAACCCTTTTCATAACCACCTGGAACACTGGTCTGGTGTTGAACCTTCATAACCACCTGGAACACTGGTCTGGTGTTGAACCTTCATAACCACCTGGAACACTGGTCTGGTGTTGAACCTTCATAACCACCTGGGACACTGGTCTGGTGTTGAACCTTCATAACCACCTGGAACAAGGGTCTGGTGTTTGAAACCTTCATAACCACCTGGAACACTGGTCTGGTGTTGAACCTTCATAACCACCTGGGACACTGGTCTGGTGTTGAACCTCTACAACCACCTGGGACACTGGTCTGGTGTTGAACCTCCATAACCACCTGGGACACTGGTCTGGTGTTGAACCTTCATAACCACCTGGGACACTGGTCTGGTGTTGAACCTCTACAACCACCTAAGACACTGGTCTGGTGTTGAACCTTCATAACCACCTGGGACACTGGTCTGGTGTTGACCCTTCATAACCACCTGGGACACAGGTCTGGTGTTGAACCTCCATAACCACCTGGCACTGGTCTGGGGTTGAACCTTCATAACCACCTGGGACACTGGTCTGGTGTTAAAACCTTCATAACCACCTGGACACTGGTCTGGTGTTGAACCTTCATAACCACCTGGGACACTGGTCTGGTGTTGAACCTTCATAACCACCTGGAACACTGGTCTGGTGTTGAACCTTCATAACCACCTGGGACACTGGTCTGGTGTTGAACCTTCATAACCACCTGGGACACTGGTCTGGTGTTGAACCTTCATAACCACCTGGAACACTGGTCTGGTGTTGAACCTTCATAACCACCTGGACACTTGTCTGGTGTTGAACTTCTACAACCACCTGGGACACTGGTCTGGTGTTGAACCTCTACAACCACCTGGGACACTGGTCTGGTGTTGAACCTCTACAACCATCTGGGACACTGGTCTGGTGTTGAACCTCTACAACCATCTGGGACACTGGTCTGGTGTTGAACCTCTACAACCATCTGGGACACTGGTCTGGTGTTGAACCTTCATAACCACCTGGAACACTGGTCTGGTGTTGAACCTTCATAACCACCTGGGACACTGGTCTGGTGTTGAACCTCCACAACCATCTGGGACACTGGTCTGGTGTTGAACCTCCACAACCATCTGGGACACTGGTCTGGTGTTGAACCTCCACAACCATCTGGGACACTGGTCTGGTTAGATCATGGGAGGATGAAGTTGTTAGGGTCAGGTCATGGGAGAGTCAGATCATGGGAGAGTCAGGTCATGGAGAGTCAGGTCATGGGGTTCAAGTCATGAGAGGGTCAAATCATGTAAGAGTCTGGTCATGATGCTCCCATGGTTCACCGTCATGGTACCATAACATAGTGTGGGTATCATGGTCCCATCACATAGTGTGAGTACCATGGTACCATCACATAGTGTGGGTACCATGGTACCATCACATAGTGTAGGTACCATGGTACCATCACATAGTGTAGGTACCATGGTGCCATCACATAGTGTAGGTACCATGGTGCCATCACATAATGTGGGTACCATGGTACCATCACATAGTGTATGTACCATGGTGCCATCACATAATGTGGGTACCATGGTACCATCACATAGTGTGGGTACCATGGTACCATCACATAGTGTAGGTACTATGGTGCCATCACATAATGTGGGTACCATGGTACCATCACATAGTGTGAGTACCATGGTACCATCACATAGTGTAGGTACCATGGTACCATCACATATTTGTGGTACCATGGGCCATCACATAATGTGGTACCAGGTACCATCACATAGTGTGGGTACATGGTTCCATCACAGTGTAGGTACCATGGTACCATCAGTGTGGGTACCATGGTACCATCACAGTGTGGATGCCATGGTACCATCACATAGTGTGGGTACCATAGTACCTGAGGATGCATCTAACATGACGTAGAAAGCTTGGGCACTCATGACTGGTCCAGCACGAGGTAGGGTATGGACAAATATAAACAAACCACACCACGGGCGGGGTTCTAACCAGTCCGTGGTGTGGTTTGTTTGCAGTCGTGTCATTACGATTTTGTGAGACATGGACAAATGTTCTCTGACAGGCATTGGCATGAGGAGCTGAGTTTCTCACTCTCAGGCTGCCTAGCATGGGCCAGTAGTCCTGCTGCAGTGTTCCTTCTATCTTATGTTCTTAAGGTTCAACAGACCTCACAGGTGTCTCACTAGAGGTTCACCTGGGAGCCTCGCACCATGGATACTGTACCACTGTGGTAATGGTACACAGTACTGACAAGGTGATGAATAAAACACTAGCAACGCCAGTGTTACACAGTGACGCAAATGTTGCACAGTGACGCAAATGTTGCACAGTGACGCAAATGTTGCACAAGTGTCTTGTTCAACACTGTCACCTATGATCACTTCTCCAGTGTCTCTCTTCATGTGTGAGTTCGCTCAAGTGACGTGTGTGCTCACATAATTAGCGATTCCTTTAGTTTTTATAAATAACATCTTACGAAGGACCTCACATATACTTTATCCTTCCTGTCATGTGTTAACTATTCATTGTGAATCTAAATTCACCTCTTCGTTAACTAGTTTTTATAGATCTAGACTCAACTCTGCGTCAGTAGTTATTGTTTACAGTATGACAACATGCGCAAGGCGTCCCATACAGCCGAGATTTCTATATGAAGAACACGTGTGGTGGCAACATTATGCAGTGAGAAAACACGTGGTGTTCAGTAAGCTGGTGGAGAGGTTTACTAGAGATGGAACTGCACCAGTCACAGGGTTTAGTGCATGGAAACTGCAACCCGGCGGGACATTACGTTGCAATGAATCAAAGTGAAAGACTTTGGAGGGATGGTGGCAGTGAAGGAGGTGGGGAGGGTGGCAGCAATGAAGGAGGGGGGGTGGGAGTAGCTGGAAGGGTGATGTGGATTTGTAAGAGGTGGTGGGGGTGAGTTGTGGGGAAGAAGGTAGGGAGTGAAGGGATGGTAGGGAGAAAACACGGGAAAATTGGGATCTGGCAGAGAGAATAAACCGGTTTCGGAGGAAGGGGAGAAGAGGGAAAGAGGAGAGCTGCGTAAGGGAAAGGGGAGGGAGGGGAAAATAGGAGGGTGGGGAGGAGGAGTGGTTTGTGGAGGGGAGGATGGAGTTGAGAGAGAGGGGAGACAGAGGTAACAGCCAGGAGGGGTAGTGATATCATAATTTGCGTGGAGGGGGAAACTGAGACAAAGAACGGTGTGGGGGAAAGAGAGGAAGGTGAGAGGGAGGGGATAAAAATTGTGGTAGCAACAAGAGGGGAGGAGAGGGAATTATATGTTGGGAAGACTGGAGAGGGGAGGGTAGCAGTGAGAAGTCTTGGAGGGGAGAGGAGCAATGGGTTTGGGAGGGCAGAGGGGGTAAGAATAGGAGGAAGGGTTGATGGGGATAGCACTAGAAGGACACAGGCTACCAATCTTCTTAATCACAAAGATCATTTCACCGTTGCATAGATCAGTCAGATGGGTAACTGATATAGACATCTTAAACAGTGAAAATGTGATTTATTCTAGCATGCACAGTGAGTGCCTGGAAGAAGATAGCATGAGGTGGTTAGAGCAAAAAAAGGTTTAAAGTGTGAAAGATAATATGAAGCTTTTAGCAGTTGCTAGTTTAGTTGCTAGCAGCATGTGGCGCACGTTGAGTAAGTATTCCATCAGAAGTGCGTCATACATAACCACATTCCTGCTTCACATCAATAACTAGCTTTAAAGCATAGTAGTTTATCATCTGTGTGAGTGAAGTGCGCCGTTTGTGGTACAGGGTGACTGATAGCTTGTATCAGAGGTCTGTCAGTCAAGGGTGAAGGGGGCCAAGGGCAAGCTACCTCACATCTAGGGGCAGCCCTTAAGTTTCAAATCCTCACAAGCCTCGAGATGGTTAACACCATACTAGAGTGTGCTCTCTGTATGGTGTATGAAAGTTATCATACTTACGCTCTCTCCCCTCTTGTCAAATCCACTCTCATATGGTATTTGATAAATCCACTGTATAAAGTGTAAATAACTGTAAATAAGGTCGGCGGTGTTGAGCAGTCATTGAATCAATACATGGTGGCAGTCTTTTTCGTGGTGGCTTGCCTGTCAGTTTCATATTTAATCCGTGATGCCATGTTTTCCCTGTGGGCAGTTACATGGCAGTTATATTGTCCAAAGATTCATCATCCAAATATTGCATGTCCTTCAGTAATCTGCTACTGATGTGGAATGTTAAGGTCAACTGACGAGCACCTTTCTCATTCAATTACAATGTGACCACCTGGGTCACCAGGACCACCTGGGTCACCAGGACCACCTGGGCCACCTGGGTCACCAGGACCACCTGGGCCACCTGGGTCACCAGGACCACCTGGGCTACCTGGGTCACCAGGACCACCTGGGCTACCTGGGTCACCAGGACCACCTGGGCCACCTGGGTCACCAGGACCACCTGGGCTACCTGGGTCACCAGGACCACCTGGGCCACCTGGGTCACCAGGACCACCTGGGCTACCTGGGTCACCAGGACCACCTGGGCTACCTGGAGCACCTGGACCATGTCAGTTGTACATAAATGTCATCTCGATAAACATGTCCCTCCAGATACCATTCCATAGTTCTTGTTTGTGACGCTGAACGTGTTTCTTTTACAGAAATATTACCAAGGTTTCTCCAAGCACTTGGCACACTGATCTGAGATAAATTAAACCATATAGGGCATAATGTGATTTATAGTGAAGAGGCAGTGTGTCACATTGTTTAGTGTTGACAAGTGTAGTGGCTACTTCTTCCCTTCCACCTCTAATTATCACCATCATCTATAATACTGGATGTCTACCCAGTTCTCCTGCTTCTGTATGATCTACCTCTTAGTTCATGAACAAGTTTATCAATGTGATGAATTGGCATCATTATTGTAATAACTCATCATATGTATTATAATGATTCATCATATGTATTAATTTCACTGCAGAATCTTAACCGCAATGGTCAGTGTTCCGCCCCACTGATAGTAAACTGAATTAAATCAATCCACAATTAACATTCACATGCACTGACTCAATCATATTTACAAAGCATCACAACTGATCTCTCTGACCTGAAAAAAACACATGAACAGCGAAGCTTATTTAATAAAAAATATTCAAGAAGCTGACATAAGTGTCTTCACGAAATCCCAAATGAAGAACGACCGATCACCTTGGCAGGAACCTTGGTATTTTCAAGTGCCTTAAGGGACACGTCAGTCTTCCAACAATATGTTATTTTTTCCCTATATCTACCTTGTCCATAATTAATATGACATTTGCTTTGTTTCGTAAGGTGAAGTCCAGGATCTTTCCTTAATTCATGGTCTAACTTAACAGATCTTTGAGAACAGTTGTGTTGCAACTGTCGCAATGCTACTGTCTGCAATACATACTGAACATTTGTATTATACCTAATTGAGAGTGTTTTTGGCCTGGTCGAGCATAGTACAGCTGTGTTTTACATTTAGGTTGATCATCTGTGTATCTGCCAGACTGCAACACATCTATCAGTATATTTACACTGTAGGTTGCTTATCTATTTTCATGTTATCATAACTGGTTTATATATCTACTCGGGTTTCTCACTGCATTTCTATGGTATTTAAATTCGTCATTTAATTCCCATGATGATACTTGTATTGTCGGACACTAATAAAACTTATGCTTTTCTTCTTTCTTTCTTTCTTTCCTTTTCCTTCTTTCTTTCTTTCTTTCTTTCTTTCTAAGTGTTTTAATTTCTTCTTCTTTCAAAGTGTTTCTTCTTCTTTCAAAGAGTTTTTCCTGGATAATTTATCAGTGAGAAAAGCCCAAAGTAACTGAGTAGGTAAGGGGGTTTAAAGATGAATGGGGAAGGGGTTGACAGGGGAGGGAACTAGGGGTTATCGTGGGCACAGTGGCACTGAGGAATGACAGGGGAAGGGGTCGTGATTACACCTCCTGTCACTCACCTAAGTCCCCCCCCCACCTCCTACGGAACGTGATATCACCAGTGGGGGTAAGGAAGGTGGGTGAGAGGCAGGGAAGGGTGAAAGGGGGTGAGGGGAGCACCTGGCAACAAGAGAATGGAAGGAGGGGGGAAAAACGAGGTGAAGAACAACAGATGGGAGTCCATTCATCGATCTTAAGGGAAAATACTACGTTGTATATCTAGCATAGTGGAGGTACACACACACACACACACACACACACACACACACACACACACACACACACACACACACACAAAACACACACACACACACACACACCACACACGCACACGCACACGCGCACACACACACACATACACACACATACGTGCGGCAGTGGAGGACAGGAGGGATGAGGATGCTATGGTAACGACATACAAAATACTGAGAGGATTTGACAAGGTAGATAGGGACGGAATGTTCCAGAGATGGGACACAACAACAAGGGGTCACAACTGGAAGTTGATAACTCAGATGAGTCACAGGGATGTTAGGAAGTATTTCTTCAGTCACAGAGTTGTCAGGAAGTGGAACAATCTGGAGCGATGTAGTGGAGGAAGGGTCCATACATAGCTTTAAGAAGAGGTACGATGAAGCTCATGGAGCAGGGAGAGTGACCCAAGTAGCGACCAGCGAAGAGGCGGGGGACCAGGAGCTGTGAATCGACCCCTGCAACCACAAATAGGTGAATACACACACACACACACACACACACAAAACACACACTACACACACACACACACACACAAAACACACACACACCACACACACACACACATACACACACCCCACACACACGCACACACACACACACACACACATGCACACATACACACACACAAAACAACACACACACACACACACACACACCACACACACACACTAGAGCTTGGTAAAGCTCTACTTCAACTAGGTGAGTACACACGCACACACACACGCACACACGCACACACACACACACACACACACACCAAAACACACACACACACCCCACACACACACACCCCAACGCACACACACACCACACACAACAAAAGGCTTGGTAAAGCTCTACCTCAACTAGGTGAGTACACACACACACACACACAAAACACACCACACACACACACACACAAAACACACATACACACACACACACACACCACACACCACACACACACACCATACACACACCACACACACAACACACACACACACACACCCCACACAAAACACGCACACATGAATAGGGGGGTTTGTAAAAAAAAGAACCCGGCCAGTGAGAGTGACCTTCAAGGCAGAAGCGACTGGGGACCAGGATCCTGCAGGAGAAAGCACGTTTAAGGGACATGACGGCATACAGGAAGGTGTATCTCGACCGCGACAGAACAAAAAGAAGAAAGGCGAAACTGAGAGAGATGGTACAAGGGCGAAAGGAGGAAAGAGGGGGGATGGAGAAGACAGACAGAGATCCCAGACCCAGGAAGAAGATCAAATACAGCCTCCCTCACAACTTCCTATAAAGCCTCCCAACCAGGTCAACCCCAGTGCAACCAAACACTCTAAATCAAAACACCCCATGCCACATCCAATGCCTCCACCCACTACATTACAAAACTCCACCCCCACAGCAACAACCCATATTTCCCTTACCAGGTCTCCCACTTCCCCAAACCCCCCAATATACCTCCCAGACCACAGTCTTAGAAAAGAAGTTGAAGGTGTGGTATACAAATGCAGATGGAATAACAAACAAGTATGGGGAGTGGCACGAAAAAAATCAAAGAGACATCCCCAGACATAATAGCACTCACAAAACAAAACTCACCAGAATAATAACAGATTCAATCTTTCCATCCGGATATCAAATCCTCAGGAAAGACAAGGGGGGAGAGGGGGAGGAGGAGTTGCACTGCTCATTAAAAACCAGTGGGGTTTTGAGAAAAAATGGAAGGAATGGATGGCACGGGCGAAAGGGACTACTTAGTAGGAACAATCCAGTCTGAGGGACATAAGGTGATAATTGGGAGTAATGTACAACCCACCACAGAACTGCAGGAGGCCAAGAGAAGAATACGATGAGAGCAACAGAGCAATGATCGACACACTAGCCGAGGTGGCCAGGAGAGCACACATGGGGGGGAGCAAAGTTACTAGTTATGGGTGATTTCAAAACCACAAGGAGATTGACTGGGAAACCTGGAGCCCCATGGGGTTTCCCGAAACATGGAGACCAAGATGATGGATGTGGTACTGGAAAACCTCATGCATCAACATGTTAGAGACACTACCAGAGAGAGAGGAGAGGATGAACCAGCAAGGTTGGACCCTTTTATTTTACCATGAGTAGTTCGGACAAACGAGGGTATCATGTATGAAAGGCCCCTGAGAGCTAGTGATCATGTGGTTCTGTGCTTCGACTACATAGTTGAGCCCAAGTGGAGAGAGTACAAAGGGAAAAGGCTGGGAAAAACCAAACTACAAAAGGGGAACTACTCAGGCTGAGGGAAATTCCTTCAAGACATTCAGTGGGAGAGGGAACTGACAGGAAAAACCCGTACAAGAAATGATGGACTTTAAAGTACAACAAAATGCAAGGAGGCAGAGGAGAGGTTTGTTCCCAAGGGGAAAAAGAAATAATGGGGAAAAACATAACGAGTCCTTGGTTCACCCAAAGGTGTAGGGAGACAAAAACTAGGTGTACTAGAGAATGGAAAAGGTACAGAAGACAGAGAACTCAGGAAAATAAAGAAATCAGCCGAAGAGCCAGAAATGAATATGCACAGATAAGAAGGGAGGCTCAGAGACAATATGAAAATGACATAGCATCAAAAGTCAAGACTGACCCGAAGCTGTTGTACAGCCACATCAGGACCAGGTAATCAGACTGAGGAAGGGTGATGGGGAATTCACAAGAAACGACCGAGAGGTTTGTCAGGAGCTCAACACAAGATTTAAAGAGGTATTCACAGTGGAAACCAGTAGGACCCCAAAAATCAAACAGGAGGGGGCACACCACAAGTGCTGGATGAGGTACATAAAAACCAAGGGGCAGGTGAAGAAGCTGCTATGCGAACTTGACACCTCAAAGGCGGTGGGACCAGACAACATCTCTCCATGGGTCCTTAAAGAGGGAGCAGAGATATTGTGTGAGCCATTAAAAAAGATCTTCAACACATCATTTGAAACTGGGCAACTCCCTGGGGTATGGAAAATGGCAAATGTAGCCCCAATTTTTAAAAAGGGAGACAGACATGAGGCACTAAACTACAGACCTGATCACTAACGTGAAAGTATGAAAGGGTCATGGAGAAGATCATCAGGAGGAGAGTGGTGGGGCACCTGGAAAGAAACAAGTGTATAATTGACAACCAGCAGGGTTTCGGGGAAGGAAAATCCTGTGTCACAAACCTACTAGGAGTTTTATGACAAGGTGACAGAAGTAAGACAAGAGAGAGGGGGGTGGATCGACTGCATTTTTTTGGACTGCAAGAAGGCCTTCGACACAGTTCCTCACAAGAGGTTACTGCAAAAGCTAGAGGACCAGGCACATATAACAGGAAAGGCACTGCAATGGATCAGAGAATATCTGACAGGGAGGCAACAACGATCATGGTACCGACGAGGTGTCAGAGGGGGCGCCTGTGACAAGCGGGTTCCACGGGGGTTTCAGTCCTAGGACCTTTTGCTGTTCTTGGTATATGTGAACGACATAACGGAAGGGATAGACTCAGAAGTGTCTTTGTTTGCAGATGTGTGAAGTTAATGAGAAGAATCAAATCGGACGAGGATCAGGCAGGACTACAAAGAGACCTGGACAGGCACAAGCCTGGTCCAGAAACTGGCTCCTTGAATTTAACCCTCCCAAAAATGCAAAGTCATGAAGATTGGGGAAGGGCAAAGAAGACCGCAGACACAATAAGTTTAGATGGCCAAAAAAATGCAAACCTCA
>NC_069456.1:19314175-19321675 GCF_026875155.1 Cherax quadricarinatus | reverse complement strand
CTTTATGCTCTTTGTCACTCTTTATACTCTCTTTGTCACTCTTTATACTCTCTTTGTCACTCTTTATACTCTCTTTGTCACTCTTTATGCTCTTTGTCACTCTTTATACTCTCTTTGTCACTCTTTATACTCTCTTTGTCACTCTTTATACCGTGTTTGTCAGTTTTTTATTCTTAAATATTTTACCCATTTATAATATATTATATATTCTCTCTCAGCATCACTGACGCTTCGCACTTACAAACCTGAAGAATGTTTTCGGGGGTCAGCGCCCCTCCTCGTCCCGGGGGTAAGCGCCCCCCCCCCGTCCCGGCTCTTAAACCCAAATATGTATAATTTACGTCTCTTAACAGATTTTTTTAATTGAAAAGAAGTTTAAAAGTCCACAGTTCCGTTTTGGCACTTTTGATGAAGTTCACTTATCACTGCATGACCCATACGGATTTAGCGCCGTTTTTTATTTTGATAATAATAATCAGAGTAGTTTCGTACCCTATTATTGATGGTATTTCCTGTATGAATTTATATAACAAACATCTGAAATAGGTTAATAACAAGTGTATATTGACTTGTTGATAGCAGATGTTTTCAGGTGTTTATTATGATAATAGTGATAACCTGTCAGCTATACACATTAATGATAATATTAATTTTTAAAGCTGTGGAGGGGTAAGCTAGTGGAAGGTCTCTGTCAGATGGTCAAAAGTTGCAGGGGTGGGGCATCATGTGACTAACACAAACCATACCACGGACGGGGTTAGAACCCGCGATCAGAGAGTCTAAGGTCGTGCTGAGGTTGTTTGCAATCGTGACTAACACCTGCGTCAGAAAACACTTGTCCTGTCTCTCCACTATTAATAATGTCACTCCACCACTAGTAATGTCACTCCACCATTAATAATGTCACTCCACCACTAGTAATGTCACTCCACCATTAATGATGTCACTCCGCCACTAGTAATGTCACTCCATCATTAATAATGTCACTCCACCACTAGTAATGTCACTCCACCACTAGTAATGTCACTCCACCACTAATGATGTCACTCCACCACTAGTAATGTCACTCCACCACTAGTAATGTCACTCCACCACTAGTAATGTCACTCCACCACTAGTAATGTCACTCCACCACTAGTAATGTCACTCCACCACTAGTAATGTCACTCCACCACTAGTAATGTCACTCCACCACTAGTAATGTCACTCCACCATTAATAATGTCACTCCACCATTAATGTCACTCCACCATTAATGATGTCACTCCACCATTAATGATGTCACTTCACCACTAATAATGTCACTCCACCACTAGTAATGTCACTCCACCATTAATGATGTCACTCCACCATTAATGATGTCACTTCACCACTAATAATGTCACTCCACCACTAACAATGTCACCCCACTATTAATGATGTCACTCCACTAACGATGTCGCATCATTATTTAAAATTCACTCCATTTTGAGATTCCTGAATAAATCTTACAGAAAACTTTACCAAAACTTCTTTTTTTGAATGCAGTTGAGGCCGCGGGGGCGCTGACCCCCAAAACTCTCTCCAGGTACACAAGCTGCTGAGCTGTTGAACTTCTGGAATAAAAAGATTGTGTGATCTGACAACAAACTGTTTATTTAGCGAAATTTTATGTGGGAGGATGTGCTCGGTAGGTGGGTGTGTGGTGGGACGTGTATGTGGGAGGGATATATGTGTATGTGAGGGGTGAGTATATGAGGGGAATGTGAGGCGTGTGTGTGGGGGGGGGATGTGTCTAGAAGATGTAGTGTTTGGGTGAGATGTTAAGGGTGTGTGTGGGAGGGGAGAGGATGTGTGTGGTCTGACATGTGGAGGTGAGTGTGGGAGGGGAGAGGATGTGTGTGGTCTGAGATGTGGAGGTGAGTGTGGGAGGGGAAAGGATGTGTGTGGTCTGAGATGTGGAGGTGAGTGTGGGAGGGGAAAGGATGTGTGTGGTCTGAGATGTGGAGGAGAGTGTGGGAGGGGAAAGGATGTGTGTGGTCTGAGATGTGGAGGTGAGTGTGGGAGGGGAAAGGATGTGTGTGGTCTGAGATGTGGAGGTGAGTGTGGGAGGGGAAAGGATGTGTGTGGTCTGAGATGTGGAGGTGAGTGTGGGAGGGGAAAGGATGTGTGTGGTCTGAGATGTGGAGGTGAGTGTGGGAGGGGAGAGGATGTGTGTGGTCTGAGATGTGGAGGTGAGTGTGGGAGGGGAAAGGATGTGTGTGGTCTGAGATGTGGAGGTGAGTGTGGGAGGGGAAAGGATGTGTGTGGTCTGAGATGTGGAGGTGAGTGTGGGAGGGGAAAGGATGTGTGTGGTCTGAGATGTGGAGGTGAGTGTGGGAGGGGAAAGGATGTGTGTGGTCTGAGATGTGGAGGTGAGTGTGGGAGGGGAAAGGATGTGTGTGGTCTGAGATGTGGAGGTGAGTGTGGGAGGGGAAAGGATGTGTGTGGTCTGAGATGTGGAGGTGAGTGTGGGAGGGGAGAGGATGTGTGTGGTCTGAGATGTGGAGGTGAGTGTGGGAGGGGAGAGGATGTGTGTGGTCTGAGATGTGGAGGTGTGTGTGGGAGGGGAGAGGATGTGTGTGGTCTGAGATGTGGAGGTGAGTGTGGGAGGGGAAAGGATGTGTGGTCTGAGATGTGGAGGTGAGTGTGGGAGGGGAAAGGATGTGTGTGGTCTGAGATGTGGAGGTGAGTGTGGGAGGGGAGAGGATGTGTGTGGTCTGAGATGTGGAGGTGTGTGTGGGAGGGGAGAGGATGTGTGTGGTCTGAGATGTGGAGGTGAGTGTGGGAGGGGAGAGGATGTGTGTGGTCTGAGATGTGGAGGTGAGTGTGGGAGGGGAGAGGATGTGTGTGGTCTGACATGTGGAGGTGTGTGTGGGATGGGAGAGGATGTGTGTGGTCTGAGATGTGGAGGTGAGTGTGGGAGGGGAAAGGATGTGTGTGGTCTGAGATGTGGAGGTGAGTGTGGGAGGGGAAAGGATGTGTGTGGTCTGAGATGTGGAGGTGAGTGTGGGAGGGGAAAGGATGTGTGTGGTCTGAGATGTGGAGGTGAGTGTGGGAGGGGAGAGGATGTGTGTGGTCTGAGATGTGGAGGTGAGTGTGGGAGGGGAGAGGATGTGTGTGGTCTGAGATGTGGAGGTGAGTGTGGGAGGGGAGAGGATGTGTGTGGTCTGAGATGTGGAGGTGTGTGTGGGATGGGAGAGGATGTGTGTGGTCTGAGATGTGGAGGTGAGTGTGGGAGGGGGAGAGGATGTGTGTGGTCTGAGATGTGGAGGTGAGTGTGGGGGGGGAGGATGTGTGTGGTCTGAGATGTGGAGGTGAGTGTGGGAGGGGAGAGGATGTGTGTGGTCTGAGATGTGGAGGTGAGTGTGGGAGGGGAGAGGATGTGTGTGGTCTGACATGTGGAGGTGAGTGTGGGAGGGGAGAGGATGTGTGTGGTCTGACATGTGGAGGTGAGTGTGGGAGGGGAGAGGATGTGTGTAGTCTGAGATGTGGAGGTGAGTGTGGGAGGGGAGAGGATGTGTGTGGTCTGACATGTGGAGGTGAGTGTGGGAGGGGAGAGGATGTGTGTAGTCTGACATGTGGAGGTGAGTGTGGGAGGGGAGAGGATGTGTGTGGTCTGACATGTGGAGGTGAGTGTGGGAGGGGAGAGGATGTGTGTGGTCTGAGATGTGGAGGTGAGTGTGGGAGGGGGGAGGATGTGTGTGGTCTGAGATGTGGAGGTGAGTGTGGGAGGGGAGAGGATGTGTGTGGTCTGACATGTGGAGGTGAGTGTGGGAGGGGAGAGGATGTGTGTAGTCTGAGATGTGGAGGTGAGTGTGGGAGGGGACAGGATGTGTGTGGTCTGACATGTGGAGGTGAGTGTGGGAGGGGACAGGATGTGTGTGGTCTGACATGTGGAGGTGAGTGTGGGAGGGGACAGGATGTGTGTGGTCTGACATGTGGAGGTGAGTGTGGGAGGGGACAGGATGTGTGTGGTCTGAGATGTGGAGGTGTGTGTGGGATGTGCTCACTAATGATCAACGTCAGTGTACTGAAGACAACTTTTACCTGCGGGAGGAAATAACTGAGAATGAGCATAATGAGTGACATTACCGCGTCAGGTGGTCCCTGCAGCAGCAGCAGCAGCAGCAGCAGGTGGAGTACTGCTGCCTGTCATTCCCTGCACTTACCTCGAGAGTCTCTTGATGCCTGAACGAGCCAGGGCGGACGTTATGAGAATCCCGGAAGACTTCTTGCGTCCGTTGGGCGGGGACGCTCTGGGAGACACTTTCGGAGAGGTCCTTGGGGATGCCCTGGGGGACACCCTGGGGGACACCCTGGGGGATGATTGCGTAGAGCTGTCGCCGCTATCGGGTGCCTCGCCGCCGGCCCCGCGACACCGCAGGTCTTCGTACCCTCGCCCACGTGAGGTCACTGCGCGAAGTATTCCCGCACCGCCATTTCTTGGCGCAGCTGCTGGTCCCTCCTCACTGACGGAACCCAGCTTAGAGTAGCGGGTCTGACCGGGGCCGCTGCTAGCATTGCGGAGTCTGTGACACGGGCGGGACACGGGCGGCCGCCCACCCTGTCTGAGGTGAACGGCGGCGCGACCACCCTCAGCGAGGCGCACTTCGGTGTTGACACCGCGGGGGGCGCGGCGCAAGGGAGGTGTCAGCGGACTGTCACTGGGCGTGGAACCATCACTGCCACTCTCCTCCGTGGAGGGCAGCTGAGTATAGCGGGTGAAGTTCGTAAAGGAGCGCGTCCCACGCCCGTGGAGGAGTCGGTGATGGGCGGGATCGACAGGCATGGTTGGTGCAATGGTAGGGGGTGTAGTAGAGGGGTGTGGGGGGTGGGGGTGGGTCAGTAAGGCAGAAGAGGGGCGTCCCCCACACACGTCCCTGCGTCTAACAGAAGCCGCGTGCTCTTAAAGCTGATGAAGCAGTCACTGCGCCTCATGAACCTTCCATCAGTGATACTACAGTTCCTGGCGTGGCCCAAGCAGCCACCCTACACCAGCTCCTGCAGGTGGCTCTCTCACACGCTCCATCTGGCGCTGGCTACCTCAATGGTGGCGGAGGTGGCGGCAGGAAGCAGTGGCAGGAGGCAAGAGTCAGTCACCCTAGCAACATGAGGCTACCCTAGCAACACACTCACCTTCCCTTACACTCACAACACTGCTACACTTCACCTTCACCATCCCCCGCAACACTTGCCTGACAAAATAAAATATTAAATACAATCAGAACAAACAATCCATCAAAATATTTACACTAACTTTTCTCTATTACACAAAACACGTCAAGTCAATAAGGGTGCGCGCGCACCTACCATCTCACACACACGAAAAAACTATTCCCTAAACCAATTAGTAGTTAATGAAAGTACGTAATAGTGTTCGCAAATCTTGCTGCTTAAGCCAAGAGGCGTTGGTGAGCTAACACAGCTAGTAACTACGAGAGAATACGCACCGCATGGGCCAGGAAGCGTATAACAGGCAGGCGACCTATACGTACGCCAGAGTAACTGCGTTGGATGGGTTAAGAAAGCAAGGAAGAGTGTACACTGGCTACACCAAGAGTGTACACAGGCTACACCAAGAGTGTACACAGGTTACACCAAGAGTGTACACAGGCTACACCTAGAGTGTACACAGGCTACACCAAGAGTGTATACAGGCTACACCAAGAGTGTATACAGGCTACACTAAGAGGTGTTGTGGTGTACATCTGTACATTACTGGTGTTTTTGTCTGTTTCCTGTGAGGTTAGTTATCATAACAAGTGATACGTAACACTGTGTAACAGAGTCAATGCCTCTCTTATAATAATCCACATTATAGTCTTTTAATTTTTAACAATTAAATAATATTGTATGATAGGTGGAAAGTGAGAGAGATGGAGGAAGGTGTTGTGGCCACCTTACACTATCTACATGGGAAGTATGGGAGGGCGAGACTGAACTCTTGGCAAACTTCCAGTTGTAGTCTTCGACCGCTGTACACGCAGGTCAGTTGGCGTTTTCTCGCTGACCAGGGAAGGACGAGAGCTAGGTAGCTCTGTCTTCACAGTCTTACATGCTAACTTCTTCTCAAATTAGACACTTGTGAAACATTTGGGAATCTTTATTTGTACACGTTTCGCCAACCAGTGGTTTTATCAATACAAATTCAAGGACATAATGAGAAGACTGTAGAACTATATACAAAAGATGAGGTAATTAGTCCCTCAGCCTTGGAGTAAGTGATGAGCACAGTAGTCCTGAAGACTAGATGCTGCACATGTGTCTAATTCTTTATCTTGTCGGTACTGTATACCATTCATGTATAACGTTTTCTCATACTAACGTCGGCACTAATGTCCAGTGTGGACTCTTTAACTACACTGTTGATGTAACCCAGAAAGTCCGAGTCAGTCTTCTCAAAGACTTGACACAGGTCAGTCACTGTCCAGCAGCTGCACCAAACACTTTACACTTTCACAAGTGTTGCATTATACTTTTTTATAGAGAAAAATTAGATACATCATCTGTGACCAGACCTCTGATCGACCAGGAGGCCTGGTCACAGACCGGGCCGCGGGGGCGTTGACCCCCGGAACTCTCTCCAGGTAAACCCCAGGTAAACATCAGTACACAAATAACCCGCACATATGAGAAACTTATTACAACGTTTCGGTCCCACAAATCAATGTGTTGCTGCTCAATTCCATACGACAGTTCTTAGCGGTAAGAAAATCTAGCCATGTTTTCCCTGTTACATTCCATCACACGGGATGGGTTACATAGTGTTGAAATCTGTTAAGCTGAGCTGATGAACACTGTGTTCATCAGCTACGTGAGCTTCAAGGATACAATTGTAGAATGTAGAGTGTAGTGGGGTTAGACAGGCTGGGAGAGGTGTCTTGGTGCTGTGAAGTGTGGTGTGGGCTGGGAGTTGGTGCGGTGTTGTGTAGTGGACGGGGAAGACTGACCCACCTTGTTACTCTGAAGTACCGCCACGTACACACTCCAACTGAGGGAGAGTAGGAGGGAGAGGAGCGCAGAGGGAGAGTAGAATAGATTGGTGGAGGGAAAAAGTCTATTTGTGTGTGTGTACTTACCTAATTGTGGTTGCAGGGGTCGATTCATAGCTCCTGGCCCCGTGTGTGTGTGTGTGTGATAAGATAAGATTTCGTTCGGATTTTTAGCCCCGGAGGGTTAGCCACCCAGGATAACCCAAGAAAGTCAGTGCGTCATCGAGGACTGTCTAACTTATTTCCATTGGGTCCTTAATCTTGTCCCCAGGATGCGACCCACACCAGTCGACTAACACCCAGGTACCTATTTGCTGCTAGGTGAACAGGACAACAGGTGTAAGGAAACGTGTCGAAATGTTTCCACCCGCCGGGAATCGAACCCGAGCCCTCCGTGTGTGAAGCGGGAACTTCAGCTCCTGCTGTGTGTGTGTGTGTGTGTCTGTGTGTAGTAATACATACATATATATATATATATATATATATAT
>NC_069456.1:19274175-19311675 GCF_026875155.1 Cherax quadricarinatus | reverse complement strand
GGAAGAGAAAGGGAAAAGATGGAAGGGAGAGAAAGAAAGGGGAAAGAGGAAAGTGAGAGTTAGATCAGTTCACGGTTCAGATACTTTCCCTTTTTTCCAACCTTTCTATTGCCTTTTTATTAGAAGCTTTCTCCTCCCACAAACTGAGACCATGTTCCCCCTCTCTCTTCCTCCTACACCCTCCCTCCTTCCCTTCTAACCCCCTCCCTCTTCCCTCCCCTTATCCCATGTACAACACACCTTTCCCATTTGGTGTTATGGGATTACTGGCTACCTGGAGACCCAGGATGTAATCCTAGTGGTGGATGGTGGTGGTGGTTACTGGTAGTTGTGCTGGTGGTGATGGTGGTGGTGGTTACTGGTAGTTGTGCTGGTGGTGATGGTGGTTGGTGGTTACTGGTAGTTGTGTTGGTGGTGATGGTGGTTGGTGGTGGTAGTGAGGGTGTTAGTGGTGATGGTAATGTAGACGGTAGAGGTAGTTGAATTAACCACTACTACCACCATCTCTCCCACCAAGCTACATCCTAAAAGACTCTCTTTATCCTTCAACCCAACGACCTGCCCAGAAGCAGATGATAAAAAACACTGCTGGGATTAGTAACCCAGGAGGGTTTCAAACCCAGGATGACTCTAGAAAGCCAAGCAGTATGACTTATTACCACTGTGGTCTTTGTTGTTGAATAAGTGGTTCGTGTGTTGTGGTCTTGAACGCGCCTCTAGCCTCACCGGATACATCAACAACACATCTAATGAAAATTGAATGACATGAGAGTGTGTAGCATAGCCTTACTAAAGTAAACTCGGAGAATATACACCGACATGTTGTCCCAGTGTATAAAGTGGGAAGTTACTTAAATGATTTGAGGGATTAATGTATTCTTAATGTCAGTGTAGAAGTCAACTCAGCCTAAGTGCGGTCGACAGACTCAAACACAAAAAACTGTCAGAGCCTGGCCCACGGCCGGGCTCTGTGAGTAGAAAAACTCTGGAAACTCATCAAAGGTATATAGTGTTTCCCGGAGCCTCGAGCCGGTGGTCTATCAGAGTTTAGTGTCTAAAACATTAAACAATCGGTCATACCATAACATGTCTGGTGTATCAAGAAATACATACAAGGTGTCATTTAAGCAGTGTTCTGGAGTATGCCTGGCATGCACCTGTCATACATGCTAAGTCATATTTTTATATACATGCTGGACAGGTGCCTTTGAGGTATATTCTGGGCACTCTTCACCCCCCGAACACTTCATGACTGCTAGAACGCATCTTTCCCATACTAAATAAAGTTTTAAGTCGTTTATTACGTTTATCCTGACACTGAACAAACATGGAAGCTTCACACTTCAACTACGATCAATTATTTACTAAGTCAGACAGCATACAGAGCATGTGGAACTTCCTCGCCAAGTGCGTAGATCAGAATGTCACTCCAAAGTCTACATTGGTACTCCCTCAATACAAGGTCTACAGTGATACCCCCTCAATACAAGGTCTACAGTGATACCCCCTCAATACAAGGTCTACAGTGATACCCCTCAATACAAGGTCTACAGTGATACCCCCTCAATACAAGGTCTACAGTGATACCCCCTCAATACAAGGTCTACAGTGATACCCCCTCAATACAAGGTCTACAGTGGTACCCCCTCAATACAAGGTCTACAGTGGTACCCCCTCAATACAAGGTCTACAGTGGTACCCCCTCAATACAAGGTCTACAGTGGTACCCCTCAATACAAGGTCTACAGTGATACCCCCTCAATACAAGGTCTACAGTGGTACCCCCTCAATACAAGGTCTACAGTGATACCTCCTCAATACAAAGTCTACAGTAGTACTCCCTTAATACAAGGTCTACAGTGGAAGTCCCTCAATACAAGGTCTACAGTGGTACTCCTCAATACAAGGTCTACAGTGGTACGCACTCAATACAAAGTCTACAGTAGTACTCCCTCAATACAAGGTCTAAAGTGGTACTCCTTCAATACAAAGTCTACAGTAGTACTCCCTCAATACAAGGTCTAAAGTGGTACTCCTTCAATACAAAGTCTACAGTAGTACTCCCTCAATACAAGGTCTAAAGTGGTACTCCCTCAATACGCTGACCGCACATTTCTCCCTCTAACTACTACAACACCTCACAGAGTACATACACAACTCTGCGAAAGAGTTTATGTGCAAGAAAGGTATAAAATACCGACAACATGAAAGTTAAGACACATGTGCAACATCTGGATATCTTTATTGTAGACGTTTCGCCCTCCAGTGGCTTTATCAATACAGATTCTAGGACATAATAGGAAGACAGTAGAACTATATACAAAAGATGAGGTAATCAGTCCCTCAGCCTTGGAGTTAGTGTTGACAGCATCCTCCACCACGATGCTGTCAACACTAACTACAAGGCTGAGGGACTGATAACCTCATCTTTTGTATATAGTTCTACTGTCTTCCTATTATGTCCTAGAATCTGCATTAATAAAGCCACTGGATGGCGAAACGTCTACAATAAAGATATCCAGATGTTGCACATGTGTCTGAAAGAGTTTATGACCTTACAGGAAGCAAGAAAAGTCTGACTCTCCGTGACACACTGCCACGGGACACAGCCACCAACATCAGATAGAGGGTTTCAGTCAGGAATTTGTATGTCTGGGGCATAAGGGGAATTACCAAACTGCCTGCCTTCGAGAAGGAGGCTGGACAGAGAACTAAAGTCAGTATCCAATCAGCCGGGCTGTGGTTCGTACGTTGGACTACGTGTGGCCAGCAGTAACAGCTTAGTTGATCAGGCTCTGATGCACCGGGAAGCCTGGTCAAGGACTGGGCAGCGGGGGCGTTGACCCCCGGAATACCCTCTAGGTAGGTATGTTCACACTGTAAGATCGACCGTCGGGGTTCTGATGCTCCACAGAGGAACTCTCACTTTTACTCTCTCCTTTCCGACTCTGACCAACAAGGTCCTCATGGTATCCAGATCAGAGAGTTTAGATAAACAATGAACAGCAAAATCTCAAGCGTACCCGTATTCTGTATAATGTTTGACCAGCGCTTGGAAAAACCCCGGAAGACCCTCATTATTAGTAATTTGTCATCTCTGCAGCCCTAAGACACTCAAAGCCAGACCCTCAGTCTAGGAAGGACTGAAGTTTGCTACAGGGATTTGCAAACTAGGACAACACATGGACTTGACAGCACATAACCACAGACACAATGTTTGATGCCAACAAAACTTTCATGTACCCGATAAAGGTCACTCCTGGGCGAAACGTTGTGCCACTAAAGACCTCGATTTCTTGACAGTGAAATAAAAATCTCATAATATAAGTTCCAAGGAGAATTTAGCTTAAATGTGAAAGATTCACATATTTTCACTAAACTATTAAAATGAACAAATGAGATGGTGGAATGATAGGAAGAAAACTGGAGAATAAAAAGGCAAATAACCATTAACAATAATACTGTGTTCCGTGGCGAAGATCGACCATCTTCACAAAGTGGTCAGTAAAGCAACAGGAAAAAAACTAACTTGACACAAAATTAAAATATTTGAAAGAGTTATGAGACATCACATCAATGGTTCTACTGAGAAAATGAACCACACTACCCAAGTCAGCATTACTTTTAAAACAGAAAGACTGCGCCTATCTGCCAGAATTTCCCACCTAACAGCGTGTGCATGTGTGTGTGTTGAGCATTACCGTGATGGTGAGACAATTTACATTCTATCTCCAATTCCCAGGAAACAAATATAGAATTTTAAGTGAATATGCATACTTGGGTCAATGCTGTATCTGAACACAATTCTGCACTCTGATCACCCCATTCCTTCACTCCTCCCCTCCCTAATTCCATCACGCACACACACACACCCTTTCCTTCCCTCACACACACACACACCAGTGCTATTTTTGATATATGTGAATGACATGATGGAAAGGATAGACTCAGAAATGTCCCTGTTCGCAGATGATGTGAAGTTAATGAGGAGAATTAAATCAGATGAGGATCAGGCAGGGCTACAAAGAGACCTGGACAGACTGGATACCTGGGCCGCAACGGTTCTTAAATTTTAAAAACCCCGTCAAATGAAAAGTCAAAAGATGGGGAAGGGAAAAAAACCCCAGAAAAGGGGGCCAAACCCCTTTTTTAAAAAAACTTGGGGTGAGTATACAGAGCAGTCTCCGGAAGCACAATCAACCGTTTAAATGGCGCTTGGGCCTGGAAAAGGGGAAAAAAAATTAAAAAACTTTGAAGCCCTGTTACCTTGGGGAGGATTTTGGGTTGCAGCCCAAATTTGGAAATCAAAGGGGGGGGCCGTAGTTAAAAGAAAAGGAAAAGGTTTTAAGGGTTTTAAAGTAAGGGGGGTGCTGAAAAAGGTTTGGGGAGGGGAGCCTGGGGACAAATTTGGGGGAAAAAGTAAAAAAGCGGGGAATTGAAGGGAAAAGAAAAGGGGTTTCCTTGGGGGGGAAACAGGGGGGCAAATTTTAGTAAATTTTTGTTTTAAAATTTAAAAGGGTTTTTTAGCATTTAGTGGGGGGGAAATTTACAAGTTTAAGGGGGGGAACTCAGAAAAAGGGGATTAAAAGCTCGGAAAAGGGGGGGGAAAAGGTTGGAAAAAGGGGGGGGGGGTGGGCCCCCCAACCCTTTAAAATTTTTAAAAAAAAAACCCCCTTTTTGGGGGTTCCCCAAACCCCCTATTTTTTTCAAAACATACCTGGGCCCAACCACGGGTGTCCCACCCCCCTTTTCCCAAACCCCTTTTAAAAAAAAACCCCCCCCCCCCCTCCCCTTTACCTTCTGAAAACCCAAAAGTATTTTTTTCCCCCCGGTTTTTTCTTCTTCTTTCCCCCTTTTTCCCCCTTTTTTTTCCCCCCCCCAAAGGGCCCTGGGGGGTCCCCAAAGGGGGGGCCCCCTAAAAATTTTAAAAAAATTTTTTTCCCAAAACCCCCTTTTGTGGGGGGCTCCCCTTTTTTAATCCCCCTTTTTTTTAAAATTTTTCTTTTTTGGGGTCCCTTCCCCTTCTAAATTTTTAACCCCCCCCCCCCCAAAAACCCCCCCCCAAAAAATTTTTTTAAAAAAAAATTTTAAAAATTTTTTTTCCCCCCCCCCCCCCCCCCCAAAACCCCCCCCCCCAATTTTGGGGGGTTTTAAAAAAAATTTAAAAAAACCCCCCCCAACCCCCCCCCCAAAAAAAAAAATTTTTCCCCCCCCCCCCCCAAAAAAAACCCCCCCTTCCCCCCCCCAAAAAAAAAAAAAACCCCCCCCCCCCCCCCCCCCCCCCCCCAAAAGGGGCCCCCAATATTTCCCCAAAAAAAAATAACCCCCAAAACCCCGGGGGCCCCCCCCAAAAATTTACCCCCCCCCTTAAGGAAAAAATTAAAAAAAAAATTAACCCCCCTTTTTCCCCCCCCCCCAAAAAAAAAAAAGGGGGTTTAAAAAAATTTTTCCCCCCCAAAACCCCCCCCAAAAAAATTTTTTTTAAAATTTTTTGGGGGAAAAATTTTTTAAAAAAATTTTAAAAAAAAAAAAATTTTTTCCCCCCAAATTTTTGGGGGGAAAAATTTTTTTAAAAAAGGGGGGGAAAAAAAAAAAAAAAACCCCCCCCCCCAAATTTCCCCCAAAAAAATTTAAAAAACCCTTTTTTTTTTTTTTTTTAAAAAAATTTTTTTTTTTTCCCCCAAAATTTTTTTTTTTCCCCCCAAAAAAAAAAACCCCCCTTTTTTTTTAAAAAAAAAAAAAACCCCCCCCCCCCCCAAAAAAAAAAATTTTTTTTTTTTTTTTCCCCCCCCCCCCCCCCCCCCCCTTTTTTTTTTTTTCCCCCCCCCCAAAAAAAAAAAAAAACCCCCCCTTCTTTTCCCCCCCAAAATTTTTTTTTTTTTAAAAAAATTTTTTAAAAAAATTTTTTAAAAAAATTTAAAAAAATTTTTAAAAAAATTTTTTAAAAAAAAAAATTTTTTAAAAAATTTTTTTAAAAAAATTTTTAAAAAAAATTTTTCCCCCCCCCCAAAAAAAAATTTTTTTTTTAAAAAAATTTTTTCCCCCCCCCCCAAAAAATTTTTTAAAAAAATTTTTCCCCAAACCCCCCTTTTTTTTTAAAATTTTTTAAAAAAAGGGGGGAAAAAATTTTAAAAAAAATTTTTAAAAAAATTTTTAAAAAATTTAAAAAAAAAAAAAAAAAAAAATTTTTTAAAAACCCAAAAAAAAATTTTTTAAAAAAAAAAAAAAAAAATTTTTAAAAAAATTTTTAAAAAAATTTTTTCCCCCCCCCCAAAAAATTTTTAAAAAAAAAATTTTTTTTTTTTTTTTAAAAAAAAAAAAACCCCCCCCCCCCCTTTTACCCCCCCAAAATTTCCCCCTTTTTTTTAAAAAATTTTTTTTTCCCCCCCCCCCCCCCCCCCCCCCCAAAAAAAAAAACCCCCCCTTTTTTCCCCCCCCCCCCCTTTTTTTTTTTAAAAAAAAAAACCCCCCTTTTAAAAAATTTTTAAAAAAAAAAAAAAAAAAAAAAACCCCCCCTTTAAAAAAAATTTTTTTTTAAAAAATTTTTTTTCCGGGGGGTTTTAAAAAAATTTTTATAAAAAAATTAAAAAAAAAAAAAAAAAATTTTTAAAAACCCCCCAAAAAAAAAAAATTTTTTTAAAAAAAAAAAACCCCCCCCCCCCTTTTTCCCAAAAAAAAAAAAATTTTTTTTAAAAAAATTTTTAAAAAACCCCCTTAAAACCCCCTTTTTTTTAAAAAATTTTTTTAAAAAAAAAATTTTTAAAATTTTTTAAAAAAAAAAAATTTTCCCCAAAAAATTTTTTAAAAAAAACCCCCCAAAAAATTTTTTTAAAAAAAAAATTTTTAAAAAAAAAAAATTTTCCCCCGGAAAATTCCCCCCTTTTTTTCCCCCCCCTTTTTAAAAAAATTCCCCCCCCCAAAACCCCCCCAAAAAAAAAAAAAAAATTTTTAAAAAAAAAAAACCCCCCTTTTCCCCCCCCCCCAAAAAAAATTTTTTTAAAAAAATTTCCCCAAAAAAAAAAAAAAAAATTTTTAAAAAAAAAAAAATTTTTTAAAAAAATTTTTTTTAAAAAATTTTTAAAAAAAACCCCCCTTTTAAAAAAACCCTTTTTTTTCCCCCCAAAAACCCCCCAAAAAAAAATTTTTAACCCCCCTTTAAAAAAAAAAAAAAAATTTTTAAAAAAAAAAAAAAAAAAAACCCCCCCCCAAAAATTTAACCCCCCCCTTTTACCCCAAAAAAAAAAAAAACCCCCCCCCTTTTTTAAAAAATTTTTTTTTAAAAATTTTTCCCCCCCCCCTTTTTTTTTTTAAAAAAAAAAACCCCCCCAAAAAAACCCCCCCCCAAAAAAAAAACCCCCTTTCCCCTTCCCCCCCCTTCCCCCCCCCCCCCCCCCCCAAAAAAAACCCCCCAAAAAAAAACCCCCCCTTTAAAAAAAAAACCCCCCCCCAAAACCCCCCCCCTTTTTTTTTAAAAAAAAAACCCCCCCCCAAAAAAAAAACCCCCCCCAAAAAAAAAAATTTTTTTTTCCCTTCCCCCCCCCCCAAAAAAATTTTCCCCCCCCCAAAAAAATTTTTTCCCCCCCTTTTTTTCCCCCCCCAAAAAAAAAAAAACCCAATCCCCCCCCCCTCCCCTTCCCCCCCCTTTTCCCCCCCTTTTTTTCCCCAAAACCCCCCCCGGGGGCCCCATCCCCCCCAAAAAACCCCATCCAAAACCCCCCCAAATTAAACCTTCCCCCCCTTTCCCTTCCCCCCTTTTCCATCCCCCCCCCTTTTCCCCCCCCAAACCCCCTTTTTTCCCCCCCTTTAAAATTTCCATTTTTTCCCCCCCTTTTTTCCCCCTTTTTTTTCCCCCCCCTTCCATCCCCCTTTCCCCCCCCCCCCCCCTTTTTCCCCTTTTCCTTCCCTTCCCCCCCCCCTTTTTTTTTTTCCCCCCCCTCCCCCCCCCCTTTTTTCCCCCCCCCCCCCCTTTTTTTTTTCCCCCCCCCCCCCCCCAAACCCTTCCCCCTTAAAATTTTTTCCCCTTTTTTCCCCCTTTTTTTTTTTTTCCCCCCCCCCTTTCCCCCCCCCTTTCCCCCCCTCCCCCCCCCTTTTTTTCCTCCCCCCCTTCATACCTTCCCCCTCCCTTCACCCCTTTCCCCTTTCCCCCCCTTTTTCCCCTTTTTTTTTAAACCCCCCCCCTTCCCCCTTTCCCCCCCCCTTCCCCTTCCTTCCCCCCCCCCCTTTTTTTTAACCCCCCCCCCCCCCCCCTTTTTCCTTTTCCCCCCCCTTCCCTTTTTCCCCCCTCCCCCCCTTTTTCCCTTCCCCTTTCCCCCCCCCCTTTTTTTTCCCCCCCTTTCCCCCCTTCCCCCCCCCCCCCAAATTTTTTCCCCCCCCCCCCAACCCTTCCCCCCCCCCCAAATTTTTTTTCCCCCCCCCCCCCCCCCCTTCCCCCCCCCCCTTCCTCCCCCCCTTCCCCCCCCCACCCCCCCCAAACCCCCCACCCTTAAAACCCCCCCCCCCCCTTCCCCCCCTTTCCCCCCCCCCTTTTTTTTTCCCCCCCCCCCCCCCCCCCCCCCTTTTTTCCCCCTTTCCCCAAAACCCCCCCCCCCCCCCTTCCCCCCCCCCCCCCTTTAACCCCCCCCCCCCCCCCCTCCCCTTAATTCCCCCCCCCAAAAACCTTTTCCCCCAAACCTCCCCCCAACCCCCCCAACCCCCCCCCCCCCAAAAAACCAAAAAACCCCCCCCCCAAAAAACCCCCCCCCTTTTTTCCCCCCCCCCCCAAAAAACCCTTTTTTAATTTAAAACCTCCCCACCCCTTTTTCCCTCCCCCTTCCCCTTCCAACCTTCCCCCCCCTTTTTTTTTCCCCCCCCCCCCCCCCTTTTTTTTCCCCCCCCCAAAAAAACCCCAAAACCCTCCTTCCCCCCCCCCCCCCAAAAACCCCCCCCCTTCCCCCCCTTCCTTCCTTCCCCCCTCCCCCCCTTCCTTCCTTCCCCCCAACCCCTTTTCAAAATTTTTCCCATCCCCCCCCCCTTTCCCCCCCCCCCCCCCTTTTTTTAACCCCCCCCCCCTTCCCCCCCCCCCCCCCCCCTTTTCCTTTTTTTTCCCTTTCCCAACCCCCCCTTCCCCTTAAAAAAACCTTCCCCCTTTTTTTCCCCCTTTTCCCCCCTTTTTCCCCCCCCCCCCCCCCTTTTTTTTTCCCCTTTTTTTTTCCCCTTCCCCCCCCCCCTCCCCCCCCCCCTTTTTTCCCCCTTTTTTTTTTCCCCCCCCCTTTTTTTTCCCTTCCCCCCCCCAAACCCCTTTTCCCCCCCCCCAACCCCCCAACCCCCCCCCCCCCAACCCCCCCCCCCCTTCCCCCCCCCTTTTTTCCCCCCCCCCCCCCAACCCCCCCCCCCTCCCTCATCCCTTCCCCTTCCCCCCCTTTTTTCCCCCCCCCCCCCCCCTTTTCCCCTTCCCCTTCCTTCCCCCTTCCCCCCCCCCCCCCCTTTTCCCCTTCCTTCCCCCTTTTTCCCCCCCAATTTTTCCACCCCCCCTTTCCCCTTTTCCCTTCCCCCCCCCTTCCCCCCCCAACCCCCCCCCCAAAACTTTTTAAAAAAAAAATTTAAAAATTTTAAAAAAAAAAGGGGGGGGTTTTTGAAAAAAAAAAAAGGGGGTTTTTTTTTTTTTAAAAAAAATTGTGGGGGGAAAATTTAAAAAGGGGGTTTTTTAAAGGGGGGTTGGAAAAAAAAGGGGGGAAATTTGGGGGTTTGGGAAAAACCCGGGGGGGGAAAAAAAAAAAAAACCCCCGGGGGTTTGGACAAAAAAAAAGGGTGGGGGGGGTTTTAAAAGGGAAAAAAATTTTTAAAGGGGTTTTTAAATTGAAAAACCCCTGGGGAAAAAGGGGGTTTTTAATTCCCAAAGGGTTTTAAAAATTTTTTTTTTAAAAAATTTTTTAAAAAGGGGTTTTTTACGGGGGTTGGAAAGGGAAAAAAAAAAAATTTTTTTTAAAAGGGTGGGGGAAAAAAAAATTTTTTTTTTTTTTAAAAAAAGGGTTTTTTTAAAAAAAATTTTAAATTTTAAGGCCGGGGTTTTGGGGTTTAAAAAAAAGGGGGGTTTTTGGGGGTTGGTTTTAAAAAGGGTTAAAAAAATTTGGTTTTTAAAAAGGGGTTTTAAAAAAAAAAAAATTTTTTTTTTTGGGGGGGTTTTTTAAAAAATTTTTTTAAAAAAGGGGTTTTTTTAAAAAAATTGTTTTTTTTGGGGGGGAAAAAAATTTTTTTCCCCCCCTTTTTTTTTTCCCCCCCCCCTTTTTTTTTTTTTCAAAAAAAATTTTTTTTTGGGGTTTTTATACCTTCCATCCTCCCTTCATCCCTTCATACCTTCCCTCCTCCCTTCATCCCTTCATACTTCCCTCCTCCCTTCATCCCTTCATACCTTCCATCCTCCCTTCATCCCTTCATACCTTCCATCCTCCCTTCATCCCTTCATACCTTCCATCCTCCCTTCATACCTTCCATCCTCCCTTCATCCCTTCATACCTTCCATCCTCCCTTCATCCCTTCATACCTTCCATCCTCCCTTCATCCCTTCATACCTTCCCTCCACAACTCTCATCTATATCAGTAACTTAATGTTATACAATACTGACAAGTTGATGAATAAGACATGTGCAACACCTGGGTGTGTTAATTGATGAATAAGACATGTGCAACACCTGGGTGTGTTTATTGATGAATAAGACATGTGCAACACCTGGGTGTGTTTATTGATGAATAAGACATGTGCAACACCTGGGTGTGTTTACTGATGAATAAGACATGTGCAACACCTGGGTGTGTTTATTGATGAATAAGACATGTGCAACACCTGGGTGTGTTTATTGATGAATAAGACATGTGCAACACCTGGGTGTGTTTACTGATGAATAAGACATGTGCAACACCTGGGTGTGTTAATTGATGAATAAGACATGTGCAACACCTGGGTGTGTTTATTGATGAATAAGACATGTGCAACACCTGGGTGTGTTAATTGATGAATAAGACATGTGCAACACCTGGGTGTGTTTATTGATGAATAAGACATGTGCAACACCTGGGTGTGTTTACTGATGAATAAGACACATGTGCAACACCTGGGTGTGTTAATTGATGAATAAGACATGTGCAACACCTGGGTGTGTTTATTGATGAATAAGACATGTGCAACACCTGGGTGTGTTAATTGATGAATAAGACATGTGCAACACCTGGGTGTGTTTATTGATGAATAAGACATGTGCAACACCTGGGTGTGTTTATTGATGAATAAGACATGTGCAACACCTGGGTGTGTTTATTGATGAATAAGACATGTGCAACACCTGGGTGTGTTAATTGATGAATAAGACATGTGCAACACCTGGGTGTGTTTGCTGATGAATAAGACACATGTGCAACACCTGGGTGTGTTTATTGATGAATTTGACACATGTGCAACACCTGGGTGTGTTTACTGATGAATAAGACACATGTGCAACACCTAGGTGTGTTTGCTGATGAATAAGACACATGTGCAACACCTGGGTGTGTCTTATTCACCTCACCTACAGTGCTCGTCACGGTATTATACACTGTATATGCATGTGTGTACGCCTACAATAATCTTCAGTTGAGGTTTCGTTTTCTTCCTGGACCATTATCAGAGGAAGTTCTTAGCACGACAGTTGCTCACTAATGTTTATCAGTAGAAATTGTCAAAAATTACTTTCAAAACCAGACAAAAAAATGAAAATAAAACGTGTTTAATGAACTTCGGAAATATTCAACAGTTGGGCTGATGAACAAGGCTGCTCGGTCGTGAGGTTGTGTTGAACATACCCTGACGTTAATGTAAATTGGCTATTGGCCTCTCAATTACGTAAATTTAGCTCAATTAACTTTAAACTGCGTAACCTAATCTAGGTAAACTTTAATTATATCGGCCAATTAGACTCGTTAATGTGTAGCGGCGTAGATCGTACAGGTTAATGAGGTTTGAAGACTATCGACTACACAAAGTTCATTAAGGCTGCATGGCACTGTTTACCATCATTCAAGAATGCTTTAATTAGTAAAACAGGGATTAAATTAAATGTTTAATGTGTATACACACTGAGATATACACCTCTGGGAGTACATATCCTGTGAGGGGAAACAGGCGAGGTAAAGCGCTTTACCAAACAGTGGTCTGAAGGAGGAGGCTGCGAGACATCTTTACTGGCTGCAGTAACGTTGACAACAACACACACTTGTGGGGCGACCACCGACCTTGTTGTTTTACCACCTGAGTCAGTGTCACCCTAACAATGTCTAGCATCACAGCGCCTGACAGCTGACACTGTCAGGAACATACACACAGGCATCACTAGTCGCAGAGAATATACACTGAGAGGTGCATTTCTCTCAGGGTATATACGCTGAGTTTAACTTAATCCCTAAAATATGGATTAAAGTAATATTATCTCGAAAATTGTATAAAATACCGACAAGTTGATGATTAAGACACACGTGCAACAATTAGGTATGTTTATTGTTGACTAGGTTCACTACTACACCTGCTACCTCCGTATGTGACTGAAGAAGTCTACTGTGTAGGCGAAACGTTTCAAGAATTAAGATACCTAACTGCTGCACATGTGTCTTAATGATCTAAAGTAACATTGGTGGTAGAGAGGTCACATGCAGCCTAACCCTTGAATCTGTTTTGGTAGAGTATAATTTCGTTGGTGAGTTGAAGCTCCCATCTTGTAACTCTGTGTAACTCTGTTCGCAAAGCATTCTTCAGACTTAGTGTTTCTTGGTGTTTTGCTGAGGTTGTCGCACCGGCACTTTAAGTCAACCCAGGTCCCAGGCTAAACCTTCTGACCTACTTTGTGTGGCGTCTAGGCACTGTCATAGTCGGGGATTCAGTTATGTTGAACTTAGATTCAGTATTAAGGAAGTTTAAGGACTTTCATGGTGGATCTGCTGATGGTTCCCAGGTAGGGTCGTTATTTCGTCTCCTTGTTCTTGAGTCTGTTCTGATTCTTATTACATTATTATTGCTCGGAGAATCGTTCGACATATTGATCAAGCAAGCTGTTTTGATTGTCTTGTTTGTCAAGAAGATAAATTATTTGATTACGTTTAGTCAGTCACTGTTTAAGTCTAAGTCGAGACTAGTCTTACTGAATAATAACGAACAACTTTAAGCACATACTGTTACGAAATGTTCCCTCAGCACTATACTACTAAATGTACAACTTAACTTTGCGCTACAAGAGAAGTGTTGGAGCTTCAATCCTAAATTATATCAAACTACTTTGATTTTATCCACCTAGACAACTTTGTTAATAAACATCTAAAGTTAGTTAGTATCCTATCCGTTGCAATCCTAAAGCACTATTAATTTTAAAGGATAACTGGACCAGAATACTTTCTGACAAACTGTTACAAAACTAGAAACAGGCTAGATGCTAGATACTAGAGGGGGATCAATAAGTTGACCTTCCAGTATTCTCTAGAGATCTCTATACTTTATAGATATCGCATTTTTTTACACATGTGAAATTTTTTGACTCACTGTGCTGTCGTGGCCACTGCCTAATAATGAAAATTAGTCATTAACTGAAAAAAAGTACTATGTACGTGGTTTTGGTGTCCTTGCTCGTCTCCAGAATATTAATGGTTATGCAGATAAACCTTTACATCAGTCACAGCTAAAACAATAACCGTTCCATTGTCAACTAAATATTCATAATTAAAAGGCTGTTATTTACACGAACATACTACAAATGATGTGATTTTTGATAAATTCAGTACTTTCCACAATAGCCTTAAAGCTATACCACTCCCACAATAGTCTCCTGGCTCCACACCCTCCCACTGGGAAACAGAACAACCTTGTCTATCATACAGAGTAGCAGCACACTGCTGGTGTTCTCACACTGTAACTATCATACAGACCAGTGTTCCAGCACACTGCTGGTGTTCCCACACTGTAACTAGCACACTGCTAGTGGTCCCACACTGTAACTATCATATAGACCAGTGTTCCAGCACACTGCTGGTGTTCCCACACTGTAACTATCATACAGACCAGTGTTCCAGCACACTGCTGGTGTTCCCACACTGTAACTATCATATAGACCAGTGTTCCAGCACACTGCTGGTGTTCCCACACTGTAACTATCATACAGACCAGTGTTCCAGCACACTGCTGGTGTTCCCACACTGTAACTATCATACAGACCAGTGTTCCAGCACACTGCTGGGGTCCCCACACTGTAACCTGCTGGTGTTCCCACACTGTAACTATCATATAGACCAGTGTTCCAGCACACTGCTGGTGTTCCCACACTGTAACTATCATATAGACCAATGTACCAGCACACTGCTGGTGTTCCCACACTGTAACCTGCTGGTGTTCCCATACTGTAACCTGCTGGTGTTCACACACTGTAGCTATCATATAGACCAGTGTACCAGCACACTGCTGGGGTCCCCACACTGTAACCTGCTGGTGTTCCCACACTGTAACTATCATATAGACCAGTGTTCCAGCACACTGCTGGTGTTCCCACACTGTAACTATCATACAGACCAGTGTTCCAGCACACTGCTGGTGTTCCCACACTGTAACTATCATACAGACCAGTGTTCCAGCACACTGCTGGTGTTCCCACACTGTAACTATCATACAGACCAGTGTTCCAGCACACTGCTGGTGCTCCCACACTGTAACTATCATACAGACCAGTGTTCCAGCACACTGCTGGTGTTCCCACACTGTAACTATCATATAGACCAGTGTTCCAGCACACTGCTAGTGTTCCCACACTGTAACTATCATATAGACCAGTGTTCCAGCACACTGCTGGGGTCCCCACACTGTAACTATCATATAGACCAGTGTTCCAGCACACTGCTGGTGTTCCCACACTGTAACTATCATACAGACCAGTGTTGCAGCACACTGCTGGTGTTCCCACACAGTAACTATCATACAGACCAGTGTTCCAGCACACTGCTGGTGTTCCCACACTGTAACTATCATATAGACCAGTGTACCAGCACACTGCTGGGGTCCCCACACTGTAACCTGCTGGTGTTCCCACACTGTAACTATCATATAGACCAGTGTTCCAGCACACTACTGGTGCTCCCACACTGTAACTATCATACAGACCAGTGTTCCAGCACACTGCTGGTGTTCCCACACTGTAACTATCATACAGACCAGTGTTCCAGCACACTGCTGGTGTTCCCACACTGTAACTATCATACAGACCAGTGTACCAGCACACTGCTGGGGCTCCCACACTGTAACCTGCTGGTGTTCCCACACTGTAACTATCATATAGACCAGTGTTCCAGCACACTGCTGGTGTTCCCACACTGTAAATATCATACAGACCAGTGTTCCAGCACACTGCTGGTGTTCCCACACTGTAACTATCATACAGACCAGTGTACCAGCACACTGCTGGGGCTCCCACACTGTAACCTGCTGGTGTTCCCACACTGTAACTATCATATAGACCAGTGTTCCAGCACACTGCTGGTGTTCCCACACTGTAACTATCATACAGACCAGTGTTCCAGCACACTGCTGGTGTTCCCACACTGTAACTATCATACAGACCAGAGTTCCAGCACATTGCTGGTGTTCCCACACTGTAACTATCATATAGACCAGTGTTCCAGCACACTGCTGGTGTTCCTACACTGTAACCATCATACAGACCAGTGTTCCAGCACACTGCTAGTGTTCCCACACTGTAACTATCATACAGACCAGTGTTCCAGCACACTGCTAGTGTTCCCACACTGTAACTATCATACAGACCAGTGTTCCAGCACACTGCTGGGGCTCCCACACTGTAACCTGCTGGTGTTCCCACACTGTAACTATCATATAGACCAGTGTTCCAGCACATTGCTGGTGTTCCCACACTGTAACTATCATACAGACCAGTGTTCCAGCACACTGCTGGTGTTCCCACACTGTAATTATCATACAGACCAGTGTTCCAGCACACTGCTGGTGTTCCCACACTGTAACTATCATACAGACCAGTGTACCCGCACACTGCTGGGGCTCCCACACTGTAACCTGCTGGTGTTCCCACACTGTAACTATCATACAGACCAGTGTTCCAGCACACTGCTGGTGTTCCCACACTGTAACTATCATACAGACCAGTGTTCCAGCACACTGCTGGTGTTCCCACACTGTAACTAACATACAGACCAGTGTTCCAGCACACTGCTGGTGTTCCCACACTGTAACTATCATACAGACCAGTGTTCCAGCACATTGCTGGTGTTCCCACACTGTAACTATCATACAGACCAGTGTTCCAGCACACTGCTGGTGTTCGCACACTGTAATTATCATAAAGACCAGTGTTCCAGCATACTGCTGGTGTTCCCACACTGTAACTATCATACAGACCAGTGTACCAGCACACTGCTGGTGTTCCCACACTGTAACTATCATACAGACCAGTGTTCCAGCTCACTGCTGGTGTTCCCACACTGTAATTATCATACAGACCAGTGTTCCAGCACACTGCTAGTGTTCCCACACTGTAACTATCATATAGACCAGTGTACCAGCACACTGCTGGGGCTCCCACACTGTAACCTGCTGGTGTTCCCACACTGTAACTATCATACAGACCAGTGTTCCAGCACACTGCTAGTGTTCCCACACTGTAATTATCATACAGACCAGTGTTCCAGCACACTGTTAGTGTTCCCACACTGTAACTATCATATAGACCAGTGTACCAGCACACTGCTGGGGCTCCCACACTGTAACCTGCTGGTGTTCCCACACTGTAACTATCATACAGACCAGTGTTCCAGCACACTGCTGGTGTTCCCACACTGTAACTATCATACAGACCAGTGTTCCAGCACACTGCTAGTGTTCCCACACTGTAACTATCATACAGACCAGTGTTCCAGCACACTGCTAGTGTTCCCACACTGTAACTATCATACAGACCAGTGTTCCAGCACACTGCTAGTGTTCCCACACTGTAACTATCATACAGACCAGTGTTCCAGCACACTGCTAGTGTTCCCACACTGTAACTATCATACAGACCAGTGTTCCAGCACACTGCTGGTGTTCCCACACTGTAACTATCATACAGACCAGTGTTCCAGCACACTGCTAGTGTTCCCACACTGTAATTATCATACAGACCAGTGTTCCAGCACACTGCTGGTGTTCCCACACTGTAACTATCATACAGACCAGTGTTCCAGCACACTGCTGGTGTTCCCACACTGTAACTATCATACAGACCAGTGTTCCAGCACACTGCTAGTGTTCCCACACTGTAACTCTCATACAGACCAGTGTTCCAGCACACTGCTGGTGTTCCCACACTGTAACTATCATACAGACCAGTGTTCCAGCACTCTGCTGGTGTTCCCACACTGTAACTATCATACAGACCAGTGTTCCAGCACACTGCTGGTGTTCCCACACTGTAACTATCATACAGACCAGTGTTCCAGCACACTGCTGGTGTTCCCACACTGTAACTATCATACAGACCAGTGTTCCAGCACACTGCTGGTGTTCCCACACTGTAACTATCATACAGACCAGTGTTCCAGCACACTGCTGGTGTTCCCACACTGTAACTATCATACAGACCAGTGTTCCAGCACACTGCTGGTGTTCCCACACTGTAACTATCATACAGACCAGTGTTCCAGCACACTGCTGGTGTTCCCACACTGTAACTATCATACAGACCAGTGTTCCAGCACACTGCTAGTGTTCCCACACTGTAATTATCATACAGATTAGTGTTCGGTAGCAACACACTTCTGGTGTTCGCAATTTCATGATTACAAAATGCTCTTCCCAAACCTGCTCTTTTATTCCCTGTCTCAGTACAGGTCTTCATCCCCTCAACACCTGTCTTGCCTAGCCACTCCCACATCTGTATTGCCTAGCCACTCCCACACCTGTCTTGCCTAGCGAATCCCACATCTGTCTTGCCTAGCGAATCCCACATCTGTCTTGCCTAGCGAATCCCACATCTGTCTTGCCTAGCGACTCCCACACCTGTCTTGCCTAGCGAATCCCACATCTGTCTTGCCTAGCGACTCCCACACCTGTCGTCCCCACCCTTCCCTCACTCATGTTTACAACTGAGTCACAAGATAGGGAGCTCAGTAACCTCATACACAGGACATCCGTTACAGCTCCCCCCATTCCTCCCTATTCCTCTCTCCTCCCCACTTTCCTATCTGTCTTTCCTATCCCCTTAACTTACCATAATTATATTTGTAAGGGGATGCAAGTGAGGGGAAATATATACAACACTTGATTAAATCTTTCATCAATAATTACCATACTCATAACTATAAATATGATAATCTCACGTAAGTGAGATTATCATATTTGGGACACTAGGAATTACTTCTTCAGCCACATGAACTGAATGGAATGATCTGAATGAGAAAGTGGTGGTAGGAGAGAATGTTGAGAACCGTCACTGCACATTTAAGTTTAGTGTAGTACCTAAATTACTGGGAACGTTTGAAGTCCCTTGACCTGTACTTCCTGGAACGTAGGCGAGAAAGATACATCATAATTTATACCTAGGAATTCCTAGAGGGACTGGTCCCAAATCTGTACACAGAAATCACTCCCTACGAAAACAAGATTTGGCAGATGGTGCAACATACCCCCAGTGATGAGCATGAGTGCCGTGAGTACACTAAGAGAAAACATAATAAGTGTCCGGGGCCCTAGACTGTTCAACAACCTCCTATCATACTTAATGGGGATTACCAATAGATCCCTGGCTGTCTTCAAAAGAAAACTGGACAAATACTTAAACTCAGTACCCGATCAACCGGGCTGTGGTTCGTACGTCGGATTGCGTGTAGCCAGCAGTAACAGCCTGGTTGATCAGGCCCTGATGCACCGGCAGGCGTTGACCCCCAAAATTACTACTAGGTAGAGGGTAGCAGAAGCCATACACAGCTTCAAGAGCAGATCTGATATGTCATTCGAATCAAAGCTAATATTGCTGCAGATAAGACAGTCATAGTAGCTATGAGGAGGGGCCAGGAGCTGGGACTCGACCTTCGCAACCACAACTAGGTGAATACATTTCGATCAGACTGTGATAGATATGTGGACCAGTGAGCCGCCAACAGCACAACAGGTACATCACGAGTATGTCAGCGGTAGGTAAACACACACACACACACACACACACACACACACACACACACACACACACACACACACACACACACACACACACACACACACACACACACACACACACACACACACACACACACACACAAAAGGCTCTTGAAGCTGGGAGTGAACCTAGTAGCGACCAGCGAAGAGGCGGGGGCCAGGAGCTATGAGTCGACCCCTGCAAGCACATATAGGTGAGTACACACACACACACACACCATTAAAAGAGATGATTCACTCTCAATGATATTCAACACTTCATCAGCTACAGTTACATGACCTTGTAATAATATCATAATGCTTGACTTCCTTAAGTTATGTATTGTTGTGCTCAACAAGGTGAGCATGACACGAACATGAGTCCTCACGTTCACTCACAAGAACATGATTGTTGCTGCATCTGAATGTCACCTGGCTGACACCAGTAAAATAAACACAAATACTGTCCATAACAACTCCTGAAAAGTGTCTTTCACGGGGATTAAAGTTCCCATCCTGCGGACAGTGTCTGCAGGATGGGCAGGATGTGGCAAATCAGGATTTATCACGAATAATCGTTAAAAAATAATGATGAGAGTGGCAAGTGACAACACCTGAGAGATAAATCATCACACTTATTGCCCTAAGTGGGCACTGTCTAGCCTGCGACGCCACTTACTGCCCTAAGTGGGCACTGTCTAGCCTGCGACGCCACTTACTGCCCTAAGTGGGCACTGTCTAGCCTGCGACGCCACTTACTGCCCTAAGTGGGCACTGTCTAGCCTGCGACGCCACTTACTGCCCTAAGTGGGCACTGTCTAGCCTGCGACGCCACTCACTGCCCTAAGTGGGCACTGTCTAGCCTGCGACGCCACTTACTGCCCTAAGTGGGCACTGTCTAGCCTGCGACGCCACTTACTGCCCTAAGTGGGCACTGTCTAGCCTGCGACGCCACTTACTGCCCTAAGTGGGCACTGTCTAGCCTGCGACGCCACTTACTGCCCTAAGTGGGCACTGTCTAGCCTGCGACGCCACTTACTGCCCTAAGTGGGCACTGTCTAGCCTGCGACGCCACTCACTGCCCTAAGTGGGCACTGTCTAGCCTGCGACGCCACTTACTGCCCTAAGTGGGCACTGTCTAGCCTGCGACGCCACTTACTGCCCTAAGTGGGCACTGTCTAGCCTGCGACGCCACTTACTGCCCTAAGTGGGCACTGTCTAGCCTGCGACGCCACTTACTGCCCTAAGTGGGCACTGTCTAGCCTGCGACGCCACTTACTGCCCTAAGTGGGCACTGTCTAGCCTGCGACGCCACTCACTGCCCTAAGTGGGCACTGTCTAGCCTGCGACGCCACTTACTGCCCTAAGTGGGCACTGTCTAGCCTGCGACGCCACTTACTGCCCTAAGTGGGCACTGTCTAGCCTGCGACGCCACTTACTGCCCTAAGTGGGCACTGTCTAGCCTGCGACGCCACTTACTGCCCTAAGTGGGCACTGTCTAGCCTGCGACGCCACTTACTGCCCTAAGTGGGCACTGTCTAGCCTGCGACGCCACTTACTGCCCTAAGTGGGCACTGTCTAGCCTGCGACGCCACTTACTGCCCTAAGTGGGCACTGTCTAGCCTGCGACGCCACTTACTGCCCTAAGTGGGCACTGTCTAGCCTGCGACGCCACTTACTGCCCTAAGTGGGCACTGTCTAGCCTGCGACGCCACTCACTGCCCTAAGTGGGCACTGTCTAGCCTGCGACGCCACTTACTGCCCTAAGTGGGCACTGTCTAGCCTGCGACGCCACTTACTGCCCTAAGTGGGCACTGTCTAGCCTGCGACGCCACTTACTGCCCTAAGTGGGCACTGTCTAGCCTGCGACGCCACTTACTGCCCTAAGTGGGCACTGTCTAGCCTGCGACGCCACTTACTGCCCTAAGTGGGCACTGTCTAGCCTGCGACGCCACTTACTGCCCTAAGTGGGCACTGTCTAGCCTGCGACGCCACTTACTGCCCTAAGTGGGCACTGTCTAGCCTGCGACGCCACTTACTGCCCTAAGTGGGCACTGTCTAGCCTGCGACGCCACTTACTGCCCTAAGTGGGCACTGTCTAGCCTGCGACGCCACTTACTGCCCTAAGTGGGCACTGTCTAGCCTGCGACGCCACTTACTGCCCTAAGTGGGCACTGTCTAGCCTACGACGCCACTTTGAACAAAAAACAACAACAGTAACAACGACACTAGCAACAACAACAATGGAAGTGGAAAAAATATTATTATTATTATTATTATTATTATTATTATTATTATTATTATTATTAGTAGTAGTAGTAGTAGTAGTAGTAGTAGTAGTAGTAGTAGTAGTAGTAAAAGCAGTAGTAGTTTCCTACGCTGTTTCCTAAGAGCTTAGCTCGTCTTCCTGCTGCTCAAGGTTATCACAGTGTACCAACCAGCACCACCACACTGTACACATGACACCACACTGTACACATGACACCACACTGTACACATGACACCACACTGTACACATGACACCACACTGTACACATAACACCACACTGTACACGTGACACCACACTGTACACATGACACCACACTGTACACATGACACCACACTGTACACATGACACCACACTGTACACATAACACCACACTGTACACATGACACCACACTGTACACATGACACCACACTGTACACATGACACAACACTGTACACATGACACAACACTGTACACGTGACACCACACTGTACACATGACACCACACTGTACACATGACACCACACTGTACACATGACACCACACTGTACACATGACACCACACTGTACACATGACACCACACTGTACACATGACACCACACTGTACACATGACACCACACTGTACACATGACACCACACTGTACACATAACACCACACTGTACACGTGACACCACACTGTACACATGACACCACACTGTACACATGACACCACACTGTACACATGACACCACACTGTACACATAACACCACACTGTACACATGACACCACACTGTACACATGACACCACACTGTACACATGACACAACACTGTACACATGACACAACACTGTACACGTGACACCACACTGTACACATGACACCACACTGTACACATGACACCACACTGTACACATGACACCACACTGTACACATGACACCACACTGTACACATGACACCACACTGTACACATGACACCACACTGTACACATGACACCACACTGTACACATGACACCACACTGTACACGTGACACCACACTGTACACATGACACCACACTGTACACATGACACCACACTGTACACGTGACACCACACTGTACACGTGACACCACACTGTACACATGACACAACACTGTACACATGACACAACACTGTACACATGACACCACACTGTACACGTGACACAACACTGTACACATGACATAACACTGTACACATGACACCACACTGTACACGTGACACAACACTGTACACATGACACAACACTGTACACATGACACCACACTGTACACATGACACAACACTGTACACATGACACAACACTGTACACGTGACACCACACTGTACACATGACACAACACTGTACACATGACACCACACTGTACACATGACTCCACACTGTACACATGACACAACACTGTACACATGACACCACACTGTACACGTGAGACCACACTGTACACGTGACACCACACTGTACACATGACTCCACACTGTACACATGACACAACACTGTACACATGACACAACACTGTACACGTGACACCACACTGTACACGTGACACCACACTGTACACATGACACCACACTGTACACATGACACCACACTGTACACATGACACTACACTGTACACATGACACCACACTGTACACATGACACAACACTGTACACATGACACCACAATGTACACGTGACACCACACTGTACACATGACACCACACTGTACACATGACACCACACTGTACACATGACACCACACTGTACACATGACACAACACTGTACACATGACACCACACTGTACACATGACACCACACTGTACACGTGACACCACACTGTACACATGACACAACACTGTACACATGACACCACACTGTACACATGACACAACACTGTACACATGACACAACACTGTACACGTGACACCACACTGTACACGTGACACCACACTGTACACATGACTCCACACTGTACACATGACACAACACTGTACACATGACACAACACTGTACACATGACACAACACTGTACACATGACACAACACTGTACACATGACACCACACTGTACACATGACACCACACTGTACACATGACACCACACTGTACACATAACACCACACTGTACACGTGACACCACACTGTACACATGACACCACACTGTACACATGACACCACACTGTACACATGACACCACACTGTACACATAACACCACACTGTACACATGACACCACACTGTACACGTGACACCACACTGTACACATGACACAACACTGTACACATGACACAACACTGTACACGTGACACCACACTGTACACATGACACCACACTGTACACATGACACCACACTGTACACATGACACCACACTGTACACATGACACCACACTGTACACATGACACAACACTGTACACATGACACCACACTGTACACATGACACCACACTGTACACATAACACCACACTGTACACGTGACACCACACTGTACACATGACACCACACTGTACACATGACACCACACTGTACACATGACACCACACTGTACACATAACACCACACTGTACACATGACACCACACTGTACACATGACACCACACTGTACACATGACACAACACTGTACACATGACACAACACTGTACACGTGACACCACACTGTACACATGACACCACACTGTACACATGACACCACACTGTACACATGACACCACACTGTACACATGACACCACACTGTACACATGACACAACACTGTACACATGACACCACACTGTACACATGACACCACACTGTACACATGACACCACACTGTACACATGACACCACACTGTACACATGACACCACACTGTACACATGACACCACACTGTACACGTGACACCACACTGTACACATGACACCACACTGTACACATGACACCACACTGTACACGTGACACCACACTGTACACGTGACACCACACTGTACACATGACACAACACTGTACACATGACACAACACTGTACACATGACACCACACTGTACACGTGACACAACACTGTACACATGACACAACACTGTACACATGACACCACACTGTACACGTGACACAACACTGTACACATGACACAACACTGTACACATGACACCACACTGTACACATGACACAACACTGTACACATGACACAACACTGTACACGTGACACAACACTGTACACATGACACAACACTGTACACATGACACCACACTGTACACATGACTCCACACTGTACACATGACACAACACTGTACACATGACACCACACTGTACACGTGAGACCACACTGTACACATGACACCACACTGTACACATGACACCACACTGTACACATGACACAACACTGTACACATGACACCACACTGTACACGTGACACCACACTGTACACATGACACCACACTGTACACATGACACCACACTGTACACATGACACCACACTGTACACATGACACAACACTGTACACATGACACCACACTGTACACATGACACCACACTGTACACGTGACACCACACTGTACACATGACACAACACTGTACACATGACACCACACTGTACACATGACACAACACTGTACACATGACACAACACTGTACACGTGACACCACACTGTACACGTGACACCACACTGTACACATGACTCCACACTGTACACATGACACAACACTGTACACATGACACAACACTGTACACATGACACAACACTGTACACATGACACAACACTGTACACATGACACCACACTGTACACATGACACCACACTGTACACATGACACCACACTGTACACATGACACCACACTGTACACATGACACCACACTGTACACATGACACCACACTGTACACATGACACCACACTGTACACATGACACCACACTGTACACGTGACACCACACTGTACATATGACACAACACTGTACACATGACACCACACTGTACACATGACACAACACTGTACACATGACACCACACTGTACACATGACACAACACTGTACACATGACACAACATTGTACACATGACACAACACTGTACACATGACTCCACACTGTACACATGACACAACACTGTACACATGACACAACACTGTACACATGACACCACACTGTACACATGACACAACACTGTACACATGACACAACACTGTACACATGACACAACACTGTACACATGACACAACACTGTACACATTACACCACACTATACACATGACACCACACTATACACACGACACCACACTATACACATGACACAACACTGTACACATTACACCACACTATACACATGACACCACACTATACACATGATACCACACTATACACACGACACCACACTATACACATGACACAACACTGTACACATTACACCACACTATACACATGACACCACACTATACACATGATACCACACTATACACATGACACCACACTATACACATGATACCACACTATACACATGACACAACACTGTACACATTACACCACACTATACACATGACACCACACTATACACATGATACCACACTGTACACATGACACCACACTATACACATGATACCACACTATACACATGACACCCCACTACACACATGACAACCATCTAACACTACACACAATTCCATCATTAACACACTTCAACTATCTAAGAGTACACTCATTCTATCTAGTGCTACGTTATCCTAGCATTGTGTATGTGTGTGTACTCACCTAATTGTGGTTGAAGGGGTCGAGACTCAGCTCCTGGTGTGTGTGTGTACTCACCTATTTGTACTCACCTATTTGTGGTTGCAGGGGTCGAGTCACAGCTCCTGGCCCCGCATCTTCGCTGATTGCTACTAGGTCCTCTCTCTCCCTGCCCCATGAGCTCTATCATACCTCGCCTTAAAACTATGTATGGTTCCTGCCTCCACCACATCACTTTCTAGGCTATTCCATGGCCTGACTACTCTATGACTGAAGAAATACTTCCTAACATCCCTTTGATTCATCTGAGTCTTCAACTTCCAATTGTGACCTCTTGTGTCTGTGTCCCATCTCTGGAACATCCCGTCTTTGTCCACCTCGTCTATTCTGCGCAGCATTTTATATGTCGTTTTCATGTCTCCCCTGACCCTCCTGGCCTCCAGTGTCGTCAGGCCGATTTCCCTCAACCTTTCTTCATAGGACAATCCCCGTAGCTCTGGGACTAGTCTTGTTGCAAACCTTTGCACTTTCTCTAATTTCTTGACGTGCTTGACTAGGTGTGGATTCCAAACTGGTGCTGCATACTCCAGTATGGGCCTGACGTAGATGGTATACAGAGTCTTAAACGAATCCTTACTGAGGTATCGGAACGCTATCCGTAGATTTGCCAGGCGCCCGTATGCTGCAGCAGTTATCTGATTGATGTGCGCCTCAGGAGATATGCTTGGTGTTATGCTCACCCCCAGATCTTTTTTCTTGAGTGAGGTTTGCAGACTTTGGCCATCTAAACTATATTGTGTCTGCGGTCTTCTTTGCCCTTCCCCAATCTTCATGACTTTGCATTTGGCAGGGTTAAATTCAAGGAGCCAGTTGCTGGACCAGGCTTGTAGCCTGTCCAGGTCTCTTTGTAGTCCTGCCTGATCCTCATCCGATTTGATTCTTCTCATTAACTTCACATCATCTGCAAACAAGGACACTTCTGAGTCTATCCCTTCCGTTATGTCGTTCACGTATACCAAGAACAGCACAGGTCCTTGGACTGACCCCTGTGTGTGTGTGTGTGTGTGTGTGTACTCACCTAGTTGAGGTTGCGGGGGTCGAGTCCGAGTTCCTGTGTGTGTGTGTGTGTGTGTGTGGGTGTGTGTGTGTGTGTGTGTGTGTGTGTGTATGTGTGTGTGTGTGTATGTGTGTGTGTGTGTGTGTGTGTGTGTGTGTGTGTGTGTGTGTGTGTGTGTGTGTGTGTGTGTGTGTGTGTGTGTGTGTATGTGTGTGTGTGTGTATGTGTGTGTGTGTGTGTGTGTGTGTGTGTGTGTGTGTGTGTGTGTGTGTGTGTGTGTGTGTGTGGGTGTGTGTGTGTGTGTGTGTGTGTGTATGTGTGTGTGTGTGTGTGTGTGTGTGTGTGTGTGTGTGTGTGTGTGTGTGTGTGTGTGTGTGTGTGTGTGTGTGTGTGTGTGTGTGTGTGTAACACTATACATCAAGTAATTAAGTATACTAAGCTACAACTTCAGCTAAGATTTAACACAAGTTGAGACAGAATGACGACATTTATCTTACAAACATTCATATACATTCTTCCCTCACAGTGTGTGGAATCTGTCAGTGTGACGGGAGAACAAAGAGACAGACACACATACAATAATAAAAGCGAGAGGGAGAGAGGAGAAGAGTAAATGGTGATGAAGAAGTGGGGAGAAGAACGTAATGGGCAATGGGAAGGGAAGTACGCAGAACTGACGAAGGGAAAAACTAAAGAAGATTGGAGTCTGATGATAGATGATGGGAGGTAGGACAATGATGGCGGAAGCTCACTCATGTTGATGTTGGTGCCGATTGTTGGGGAGGGACTGGTGGTGGTTGGGATGGTTGTTGGTGGTGGTAGTTGTGATGGGGGTGGTTGGTGGTGGTAGCTGTCATGGGTGGTGGTGGTAGTTGTCATGGGGGTGGTGGTTGGTGGTGGTAGTTGTCATGGGGTGGTTGTTGATGGTGGTAGTTGTGATGGGGGTGGTTGTTGGTGGTAGCTGTCATGGGGTGGTTGTTGGTGGTGGTAGTTGTCGTGGGTGGTTGTTGGTGGTGGTAGTTGTGATGGGGGTGGTTGTTGGTGTTAGTTGTCATGGGGTGGTTGTTGGTGGTGGTAGTTGTCATGGGGTGGTTGTTGGTGGTGGTAGTTGCCATGGGGGTGGTGGTTGGGATGGTTGTTGTTGGTTGTAGTTGTGATGGGGTGGTGGTTGGTGGTGGTAGTTGTCATGGGTGGTGGTTGTTGGTGGTGGTGTAGTTGTCATGGGGGTGGTGGTTGGGACGGTTGTTGGTGGTGGTAGTTGTGATGGGGGTGTGGTTGGGATGGTTGTTGGTGGTGGTAGTTGTCATGGGGGTGGTTTGTTGGTGGTGGTAGTTGTCATGGGGGTGGTTGTTGGTGGTGGTAGTTGTCATGGGGGTGGTAGTTGTCATGGGGGTGGTTGTTGGTGGTGGTAGTTGTCATGGGTGGTTGTTGGTGGTGGCAGTTCTCATGGGGTGGTTGTTGGTGGTGGTAGTTGTCATGGGATTGGTGGTTTGTGGTGGTAGTTGTCATGGGGTGGTTGTTGGTGGTGGTAATTGCCATGGGGTTGGTGGTTGGGATGGTAGTTGTTGGTGGTAGTTGTGATGGGGGTGGTGGTTGGTGGTGGTAGTTGTGATGGGGTGGTTGTTGTTGGTGGTAGTTGTCATGGGGTGGTTGTTGGTGGTGGTAGTTGCCATGGGGTGGCTGTTGGTGGTGGTAGTTGTCATGGGGTGGTTGTTGTTGGTGGTAGTTGTCATGGGGTGGTTGTTGGTGGTGGTAGTTGTCATGGAGTGGTGATTGGTGGTGGTAGTTGTCATGGGGTGGTTGTTGGTGGTGGTAGTTGTCATGGGGGTGGTGGTTGGTGTGGTAGTTGTCATGGGGTGGTTGTTGGTGGTGGTAGTTGTCATGGGGGTGGTGGTTGGTGGTGGGTAGTTGTCATGGGATAGTTGTTGGTGGTGGTAGTTGTCATGGGGGTGGTGGTTGGTGGGGGTAGTTGTCATGGGGGGTGGTGGTTGGTGGTGGTAGTTGTCATGGGGGTGGTGGTTGGTGGTGGTATTTGTCATGGTGTGGTTGGTGGTGGTAGCTGTCATGGGTGGTGGTGGTTAGGATGGTTTGTTGGTGGTGGTAGTGATGAGGTGGTGGTTGGGATGGTTGTTGTTGGTGGTAGTTGTGATGGGGTGGTGGTTGGGATGGTTGTTGTTGGTGGTGGTAGTGATGGGGTGGTGGTTGGGATGGCTGTTGTTGGTGGTAGTTGTGATGGGGGGTGTGTTGGGATGGTTGTTGTTGGTGGTGGTAGTGATGGGGTGGTGGTTGGGATGGTTGTTGTTGGTAGTAGTTGTGATGGGGGTGGTGGTTGGGATGGTTGTTGTTGGTGGTGGTAGTGATGGGGGTGGTGGCTGGGATGGTTGTTGTTGGTGGTAGTTGTGATGGGGGTGGTGGTTGGGATGGTTGTTGTTGGTGGTGGTAGTGATGGGGGTGGTGGTTGGGATGGTTGTTGTTGGTGGTAGTTGTGATGGGGTGGTGGTTGGGATGGTTGTTGTTGGTGGTGGTAGTGATGGGGGTGGTGGTTGGATGGTTGTTGGTGGTGGTAGTGATGGGGGTGGTGGTAGTGATGGGGTGGTGGTTGGGAGGGTTTGTTGGTGGTGGTAGTTGTGATGGGGGTGGTGGTTGGGATGGTTGTTTTTGGTGGTAGTTGTGATGGGGGTGGTGGTTGGGGATGGTTGTTGTTGGTGGTGTAGTGATGGGGGTGGTGGTTGGGATGGTTTTGGTGGTGGTAGTGATGGGGGTGGTGGTTGGGATGGTTGTTGTTGGTGGTGGTAGTGATGGGGGTGGTGGATGGGATGGTTGTTGTTGGTGGTAGTTGTGATAGGGGTGGTGGTTGTTGGTGGTGGTTGTTGGTGGTGGTTGTTGGTGGTGGTGAAGCTGGAGTTGGATATTGGAGATGCTACACACAGTGTAACATACATTAGTGACATATCCACTCACCTCCCTCATAAAGCTCCTCGCTATAACACATACTATGAAGGTCTTGCGCTGCGCTACTCACTTCTGCAAGTGCTTGTCCAATCACGTTTACGAAAAACTGTACACAAAGATGAGCTTTATAAGAGAGTTGACTGGAGGAGCGAGGATACAGTCAAGCTAGTGTAAACAAGGGTTTACTGGACCACTGCTGACTCCAGGTCTCTGTGACCCTCAGGTGTTGCTGACTCCAGGTCTTTGTGGCTCTAATGTGTTGCTGACTCCAGGCCTCTGTGGCCCTCAGGTGTTGCTGACTCTAGGCCTCTGTGGCCCTCAGGTGTTGCTGACTCCAGGCCTCTGTGGCTCTAATGTGTTGCTGACTCCAGGCCTCTGTGGCTCTAATGTGTTGCTGACTCCAGGCCTCTGTGGCTCTAATGTGTTGCTGACTCCAGGTCTTTGTGGCTCTAATGTGTTGCTGACTCCAGGCCTCTGTGGCTCTAATGTGTTGCTGACTCCAGGTCTTTGTGGCTCTAATGTGTTGCTGACTCCAGGCCTCTGTGGCCCTCAGGTGTTGCTGACTCTAGGCCTCTGTGGCCCTCAGGTGTTGCTGACTCCAGGCCTATGGCCCTCAAGTGTTGCTGAGCCAGGCCTATGTGGCCTTGTGGTGTTGCTGAGCCAAATATTATATGGACTCCTTTGATTTCTTTTGTATGTTATGTACACAACTCCTAGAAGAAAGTTTTGTACACACACCTGGGTGTATTAAGCCGACCTTGTGATGCATCTGTCAACACTACGATGAAAACTACTCCAAATTTTGATGAAACAATTCGATAAAGACCAATAGAATTTTAAACAAGGACTTTACTCCCTCATTAACACATCGCACTTCCAAAGAGTTATAATGTGTGTCTTCCCACGGAAGGACGACACTTGCTCTTAACTCTCCCCACGACACTTGCTCTTAACTCTCCCCACGACACTTGCTCTTAACTCTCCCCACGACACTTGCTCTTAACTCTCCCCACGACACTTGCTCTTAACTCTCCCCACGACACTTGCTCTTAACTCTCCCCACGACACTTGCTCTTAACTCTCCCCACGACACTTGCTCTTAACTCTCCCCACGACACTTGCTCTTAACTCTCCCCACGACATTGCTCTTAACTCTCCCCACGACACTTGCTCTTAACTCTCCCCACGACACTTGCTCTTAACTCTCCCCACTCTGCAAGTTTCTAACTTAATATCCAAGCTTAATAATAATAATAATAGCAACAGCGATAATAATATTTATTTATACAAGTACATGATACAACTTATACAGTCCATAGCTGACATCAATGACACGCTATACAGACCATAGCTGACATCAATGACACGCTATACAGACCATAGCTGACATCAATGACCCGCTATACAGACCATAGCTGACATCAATGACACGCTATACAGACCATAGCTGACATCAATGACCCGCTATACAGACCATAGCTGACATCAATGACACGCTATACAGACCATAGCTGACATCAATGACACGCTATACAGACCATAGCTGGTATCAATGACACGCTATACAGACCATAGCTGACATCAATGACACGCTATACAGACCATAGCTGACATCAATGACACGCTATACAGACCATAGCTGACATTAATGACAAGCTATACAGACCATAGCTGACATCAATGACACGCTATACAGACCATAGCTGACATTAATGACAAGCTATACAGACCATAGCTGACATCAATGACACGCTATACAGACCATAGCTGACATTAATGACACGCTATACAGACCATAGCTGACATTAATGACAAGCTATACAGACCATAGCTGACATCAATGACACGCTATACAGACCATAGCTGACATTAATGACAAGCTATACAGACCATAGCTGACATCAATGACACGCTATACAGACCATAACTGACATCAATGACACGCTATACAGACCATAGCTGACATTAATGACAAGCTATACAGACCATAGCTGACATCAATGACACGCTATACAGACCATAGCTGACATTAATGACACGCTATACAGACCATAGCTGACATTAATGACAAGCTATACAGACCATAGCTGACATCAATGACACGCTATACAGACCATAGCTGACATTAATGACAAGCTATACAGACCATAGCTGACATTAATGACAAGCTATACAGACCATAGCTGACATTAATGACACGCTATACAGAAAGCCTCTCTGACAGTATTCTCATGCTTCAGCTTCACATTGTTCAAAACTATGGAGGTAAATGTAACGTATAGAGACTGTTCACACTGCTTTCTTAAGCTTGGAGGTTGGACACAAGTTCACATTTCAGCTAGACAGCTGTATGACCTGTGTCTGTCAGTGCCCATCTACGGGTCCACTGTCTTGTTGGTCAAATGTGTTACTGGTCTGCCTTCCTGGTTATCTGAGTCAGACTCCAAGATGTTAGGAGCCAAGTGTAGACTTTTCCCATAGTCACGAATGTTTATATCTGTAGCTTAGCTTGAAGAAGTAGTTTAGAGGTGGTCAGTCCCTCGATCTTGATATTAGGAGCTAAGTGTAGACTTTTCCCATAGTCACGAATGTTTATATCTGTATTTTAAGCCTGTACAAGGAGTCAGAGAGTGAGTCGGTGTGTCCATGAGCACGGTGTTGACTGGGGGCTGGAGTCTGGACTGGGCTAAAGAGTACTGTGACATTACCGTGCCACTCCTACTAACACAGTAAGTCCTCTACTTGTACTCTCATAATACTGTGACAGTGAGTGTAATATCTGTTACATAATATACAAACTCCAGTAATATAAATCAAGTTGCTGTAGTCACTCCTCTTATTCAGTACAATACTGTACTTTTAATTATCATTTTGCTCCAGTGTTCTTTACTCTCTCTTATAAACAATATATTTCATTATTTTCAGTGTTATTCCTCCTTTACACACCCAAGTAATACCTGACTACAATATTAAGGAACAGGTCCCATATGTGCGGTAATTAGGTACCCTTGTTGAGTATTAACGAGAAAGTGTATACTAGTATTGAGTAAAGTAGCAGCAGGCCTTGGTAAACTGGACCAGTAAGCCGGTGGTAGACCCGGATAAAGTACACCAATAACCCAGCAGTACTCTACCTCTCCAAGCCAACTTTTAAATAACGCACACACAAGTGTACTCCCGGTAACCCCTTCAGTACGTACGTACTAAACCTTGGTACCAGGACATCCTCTCCCTACAGGTACTTCTCCTGACAGATAAAACACCGCCATCCACACAAGGTGACCAGTAAACAACCCGCATCTACAACAAAATTAAATTGGCGCTCTTCCTGTGACATTACGGAACAAAACAGTAAGGTTATTAAAGACTTTACTATATACAAAGAATGCTTTAGAATGATCTAAGATAGTGGTAAACTTTAGAATGATCTAAGATAGTGGTAAACTTTAGAATGATCTAAGATAGCGGTAAACTTTAGAATGATCTAAGATAGTGGTAAACTTTAGAATGATCTAAGATAGTGGTAAACTTAGAATGATCTAAGAATAGTGGTAAACTTTAGAATGATCTAAGATAGCGGTAAACTTTAGAATGATCTAAGATAGTGGTAAACTTTAGAATGATCTAAGATAGTGGTAAACTTTAGAATGATCTAAGATAGTGGTAAACTTTAGAATGATCTAAGACAGTGGTAAACTTTAGAATGATCTAAGATAGTGGTAAACTTTAGAATGATCTAAGATAGTGGTAAACTTTAGAATGATCTAAGATAGCGGTAAACTTTAGAATGATCTAAGATAGCGGTAAACTTTAGAATGATCTAAGATAGTGGTAAACTTTAGAATGATCTAAGATAGCGGTAAACTTTAGAATGATCTAAGATAGCGGTAAACTTAGAATGATCTAAGATAGCGGTAAACTTTAGAATGGTCTAAGATAGTGGTAAACTTTAGAATGGTCTAAGATAGCGGTAAACTTTAGAATGGTCTAAGATATTGGTAAACTTCAGAATTATCTAAGATAGCGGTAAACTTTAGAATGATCTAAGATAGCGGTAAACTTTAGAATGGTCTAAGATAGTGGTAAACTTCAGAATTATCTAAGATAGCGGTAAACTTTAGAATGATCTAAGATAGCGGTAAACTTTAGAATGATCTAAGATAGTGGTAAACTTCAGAATTATCTAAGATAGCGGTAAACTTTAGAATGATCTAAGATAGCGGTAAACTTTAGAATGGTCTAAGATAGTGGTAAACTTCAGAATTATCTAAGATAGCGGTAAACTTTAGAATGATCTAAGATAGCGGTAAACTTTAGAATGATCTAAGATAGCGGTAAACTTTAGAATGGTCTAAGATAGTGGTAAACTTCAGAATTATCTAAGATAGCGGTAAACTTTAGAATGATCTAAGATAGCGGTAAACTTTAGACTGATCTAAGATAGCGGTAAACTTTAGAATGATCTAAGATAGTGGTAAACTTTAGAATGATCTAAGATAGTGGTAAACTTTAGAATGATCTAAGATAGTGGTAAACTTTAGAATGATCTAAGATAGTGGTAAACTCTAGAATGATCTAAGATAGTGGTAAACTTTAGAATGATCTAAGATAGTGGTAAACTATAGAATGGTCTAAGATAGTGGTAAACTTTAGAATGATCTAAGATAGTGGTAAACTTTAGAATGATCTAAGATAGCGGTAAACTTTAGAATGATCTAAGATAGTGGTAAACTTTAGAATGATCTAAGATAGCGGTAAACTTTAGAATGATCTAAGATAGCGGTAAATTTTAGAATGATCTAAGATAGTGGTAAACTTTAGAATGATCTAAGATAGTGGTAAACTTTAGAATGATCTAAGATAGCGGTAAACTTTAGAATGATCTAAGATAGTGGTAAACTTTAGAATGATCTAAGACAGTGGTAAACTTTAGAATGATCTAAGATAGTGGTAAACTTTAGAATGATCTAAGATAGTGGTAAACTTTAGAATGATCTAAGACAGTGGTAAACTTTAGAATGATCTAAGATAGTGGTAAACTTTAGAATGATCTAAGATAGTGGTAAACTTTAGAATGATCTAAGATAGTGGTAAACTTTAGAATGATCTAAGATAGTGGTAAACTTTAGAATGATCTAAGATAGTGGTAAACTTTAGAATGATCTAAGATAGTGGTAAACTTTAGAATGATCTAAGATAGTGGTAAACTTTAGAATGATCTAAGATAGTGGTAAACTTTAGAATGATCTAAGACAGTGGTAAACTTTAGAATGATCTAAGATAGTGGTAAACTTTAGAATGATCTAAGATAGTGGTAAACTTTAGAATGATCTAAGATAGTGGTAAACTTTAGAATGATCTAAGATAGCGGTAAACTTTAGAATGATCTAAGATAGTGGTAAACTTTAGAATGGTCTAAGATAGTGGTAAACTTTAGAATGATCTAAGATAGCGGTAAACTTTAGAATGATCTAAGATAGCGGTAAACTTTAGAATGATCTAAGATAGTGGTAAACTTTAGAATGATCTAAGATAGTGGTAAACTTTAGAATGATCTAAGATAGCGGTAAACTTTAGAATGATCTAAGATAGTGGTAAACTTTAGAATGATCTAAGATAGCGGTAAACTTTAGAATGATCTAAGATAGTGGTAAACTTAGAATGATCTAAGATAGCGGTAAACTTTAGAATGATCTAAGATAGCGGTAAACTTTAGAATGATCTAAGATAGCGGTAAACTTTAGAATGATCTAAGATAGTGGTAAACTTTAGAATGATCTAAGATAGTGGTAAACTTTAGAATGATCTAAGATAGTGGTAAACTTTAGAATGGTCTAAGATAGTGGTAAACTTTAGAATGATCTAAGATAGCGGTAAACTTTAGAATGATCTAAGATAGCGGTAAACTTTAGAATGATCTAAGATAGTGGTAAACTTTAGAATGATCTAAGATAGCGGTAAACTTTAGAATGATCTAAGATAGTGGTAAACTTTAGAATGATCTAAGATAGTGAATGTTCTAAAACATTGGAAAACTTGAGGAAGAATATTAATAAAAGATAAGATGGGATGCTTGTACTAGGCCAGTGTGTACGTGGCAGTGTGTACGTGGCAGTGTGTACGTGGCAGTTATGTTAAGTAATATACTGCGTGAGTGTGTTTAGTCTACACTCTTGCACTCTATCTTGCACACGCACTCTCACATGCACAAGCTCTCTCACACGCACTTATATTCTTTACCATGCACCTACACACTGTACTATGCACCTACACACTGTACTATGCACCTACACACTGTACTATGCACCTACACACTGTACTATGCACCTACACACTGTACTATGCACCTACACACTGTACTATGCACCTACACACTGTACTATGCACATACACACTGTACTATGCACCTACACACTGTACTATGCACCTACACACTGTACTATGCACCTACACACTGTACTATGCACCTACACACTGTACTATGCACCTACACACTGTACTATGCACCTACACACTGTACTATGCACCTACACACTGTACTATGCACCTACACACTCTACCATGCACCTACACACTGTACTATGCACATACACACTGTACTATGCACCTACACACTGTACTATGCACCTACACACTGTACTATGCACCTACACACTGTACTATGCACCTACACACTGTACTATGCACCTACACATTGTACCATGCACCTACACACTGTACTATGCACCTACACACTGCACTATGCACCTACACACTGTACTATGCACCTACACACTGTACTATGCACCTACACACTGTACTATGCACCTACACACTGTACTATGCACCTACACACTGTACTATGCACCTACACACTGTACTATGCACCTACACACTGTACTATGCACCTACACACTGTACTATGCACCTACACACTCTACCATGCACCTACACATTGTACTATGCACCTACACACTGTACTATGCACCTACACACTGTACTATGCACCTACACACTGTACTATGCACCTACACACTGTACTATGCACCTACACACTGTACTATGCACCTACACATTGTACCATGCACCTACACACTGTACTATGCACCTACACACTGCACTATGCACCTACACACTGTACTATGCACCTACACACTGTACTATGCACCTACACACTGTACTATGCACCTACACACTGTACTATGCACCTACACACTGTACTATGCACCTACACACTGTACTATGCACCTACACACTGTACTATGCACCTACACACTGTACTATGCACCTACACACTCTACCATGCACCTACACATTGTACTATGCACCTACACACTGTACTATGCACCTACACACTGTACTATGCACCTACACACTGTACTATGCACCTACACACTGTACTATGCACC
>NC_069456.1:19249175-19269175 GCF_026875155.1 Cherax quadricarinatus | reverse complement strand
GGCTGGAGATGTACTCTAACAGCTACGTTCAAGACACGTGAAAATGCAAACCTGGAGAAGGTGCAGAGGACCTGCACTGCTCGATCTGTACTCCTTGGAAGGTAGGCGAAAGAGGTGTATTATAATATCCACCTGGAAAACTCTAGGAGGATTGATCCCAAATCTGCACACACAAATCATTCCCCATGAAAGCAAGAGGCTTGAGAGACGGTACAAAATACCCACAATACAAACCAGAAGTGCAGTTAGTACAACATGGAAAAATTCAATAAGTGTAAAGAGACCAAGACTATTCAGCGTTTTTCCTCTATACATAAGAGGAATTACCAACAAGTCCCTGGCTGTGGTGCTCCCTGGCCGGGAGCTCACATGTGGACTCTGGTGGGTAATGTTAAGGAAGGGAGAAGTTACAGATAACAGGTTAAACACTAGGAATGTGTTTTCTGAAAAACAAGTACTGGAAATGTACTCCTTGGAGAAGAGAAGAAAGATAAACAAGTACTGGAAATGTACTCCTTGGAGAAGGGAAGAAAGATAAACAAGTACTGGAAATGTACTCCTTGGAGAAGAGAAGAAAGATATTCCTGCTAATGCAACAACACAGTAAACAGGTGATACCACAATATACAAAACAACCAATGTGAAAAAATAGTGAAATTCCAGTCGCTTTCGTGGATTCTCACATTATCAATGTCCTTGAATGTGAGAAATCACGAAGGCGCTGGGAATTTCACTATTTTTTCACAGTGGTTGTTTTGTATGCCAGACAATAGTTATCTGGAAGATAAATGAGATCCATAACAGCTTACTGAGGTGAGAGATAAGGAAGTGCAAAACAGACCCAGTGAAAAGCAGGTGACCTAAGGGCAAAATGTGAGAACAGTGTATGAACATTCTTCAACCTGCTACCAGCATACGTCAGAAATATTGCTGAACAAGTGTAGAAGTTTGTACATCAGTGGCATTCAGTACCGAGAGCATGATGAAGTAGACACAAGTGCAATATCTGGGTATCTTGTGGATTCTACAAGATACCCATCATCAGGGGTAAAGTTTTCAAGAAGAAATTGACCCAGTTGCTACAGGACCTGCTTGCTATGATGGTCGTCACGGCCTACAGGTAGTAACAATATGGTTGATCAGGCGGTCAACAAGCAAGTCTGGCTGCACCTGCAGTGCCCCAAAAAAAGACTGGAAGCTGCTTACATATGTACCAGAGGAGAGCTGAGGAAACTGGCTGAGTTATGAAGCTGATCATTATTGTACTCACAAAGTTATCTTTAAGCTTCTAGGAAAAGAGTGATAATGAGGTATGAGGGGGGGGGAGCACAACTTGTTTGGATCAAGAGCTTTTCACCAGCATGAAGACCCAAAACATAGCAAGGATAAGCTGGTCTCTTGGTCATGAGAGGAACGTCTGGGAACATGAACGTATCTGGGGGAACGTGGAGTGTAGGTAATACTGGGGGTAAAGAAGGTGTAAGGGGGTGAAGAAGGTGGAGGGGGTGAAGAAGGTGGAGGGGGTGAAGAAGGTGGAGGGGGTGAAGAAGGTGGAGGGGGTGAAGAAGGTGGAGGTGGTGAAGAAGGTGGAGGGAGTGAAGAAGGTGGAGGGAGTGAAGAAGGTGGGGGTGAAGAAGGTGGGGGGTGAAGAAGGTGGGGGGTGAAGAAGATGAGAAGAGGAAGAGGGGCAACAGGAAGGTAAACAACCGGTTTGCCTTGACGCTCAGACTAGTTGAGGAACCCCCAGTGAGGTGGCAACCAACCTCACTACCTCTTACCTCTCCGTCCCCCCTCCCCCTCCTGGTCTACCTCTCACATACCAGTCCCCCTCTCCCAGGTCTACCTCGTTTGGTCTACCTTACTTCCTCACTTGGTTACCCACAACAAGTGCTTTACTGCTGAGTCACCACCATTACTCTCTCTCTCTCTCTCTCTGTACCACAACAACAGTCACTTCAGTATCAGCAAAGTCAATAACTGCAGAAATAACAGCAGCATCACCAGAAACAACGTCAACAGACATAAATGTTGATGGTACAGCCACAATGGTAACATCAACATCATCAGACGCATCAAAAACAACAACAGTGCAAAAATAGAAAAACAAAATCAAGATCATCATGATATATATATATATATATATATATATATATATATATATATATATATATATATATTATATATATATATATATATATATATATATATATATATATATATATATATATATATATATACATATGCAACAGCCGACATGTGTGTTGCCCGTTGTGTCACGTTTATATTATTATAATCAAAAAGAAGCGCTAAGCCACAAGGGCTATAAAGCGCTGCTTGTCACGTTTATAGATTTGGTTTCCGTGTGATAACTTGAGAACCCCTCTACGGCTCGGCTTGAAACTCTCACACATGATGGGTCCCTATAATGCTAAGCTTTCTCGATGCACATTCGCCAGTTTCATGATATACCAGACACTAATTAACCTGCAGTTATTAAATTGTGATTAGTAAGCGGAGAATATCTCTGCTGATTGCCTTACTAAATGAAAGACTTTGGATGGATTTTAGATTGTACAAGTTTTAACTGACTTATCTACGTTCATGTAAACACAACTGCTGTTAACTACACTTTAGCACATTCAAATTCATTACTTAATCTTCTGTTATTATTTCTAATACTTGCAACAGACAGATTAAAGTTATATTCGATTTCTTTTTTTCAGAGTTCTTTCTTTGGCTAATTTTTCACCTATAAGAATAAGTCAATGCCACAGAAAATTCATTAGAATTGTACAAGAATTCTTTTCTCTGTTTTTTTAACGTCAATTCTTCGCTTCTTAGATAAACATGTTAATCATAAGGAGTCTAGTTGACGACAGATTAATTATCAGCGAGTCAACCTCATTATCACTAATTAACTACAGTGTCATTAGGGTGACAGGCAGATAAGTTTATAAAGAGGAAACCTAATTGTGACGAGCTGGCCCCTGGCCGGGCTCCGAGAGTAGTACGACTCTCGAAAATCATCAAAGGTATACAAAGGTATAAAGGTGGTGTGATCACCAGCATCCTGGCTGGATACAGACCGGGTCGCTGTATAATCAGCAGCAGTGGGATCGAATCTCCACCATCCTGCTGAATGACCAACATAGATTTCATCGCTTCATGAAATACAATCTGAAAGAAGCGCAACTGGAAATTTTTATGCTCAAGTGACTGTGATTTTTAGAGTGAAGCTAAAAGAGTGACAACAACGGCAGCTGTGACCTTGCCAGGAGACTCTTGTTTACAACCATCACTGTTTGTAAACCAAAACACTTTTGACACTTGCTTCCTCTTAGCCAAGAGTTCTCTTCTACTACAGTTGCTGTTGCAACTGATTTCATCATGAGGATTATTACCAATGTCCCGTAGCTAGGTTGGTAGCACACTCAGCTTACACACTGAGGTCCGTTGCTCGATCCTCGGTGCGGGTGGAAACATTACGACTTGTTTCCTTAAGATCACAGCTGTACCTGTTTATCTAACAGTAAAAAAGTACCTGGGTGTTAGGGGACTGGTGTGGGTCGCATCCTGGGACAAAATTGACATAATTTGCCTGAAATGTTCTGCATAACAAGGGGCTTTCTATATAGTAGTATGTCATTAATGTCAACTATGGTCTGTATACCTTGTACATGTACTTGTAAAAAAAAAGATTATTATTATTATTATTATTATTATTATTATTATTATTATTATTATTATTATTATTACCAGTGACATTTCTAGGTGGATACTTCGAGTGGAACAGTGTTCATGTTCTTTGTAATACAACACTTAATGCATGTTATGGTTTTAAATTTTAAAATCTAGGTATGAGGGTCACACAGGTGTAAGACAGGTGTCTCAGAGACACACAGGTGAAAGACAGGTGTCTCAGGGTCACACAGGTGTAAGACAGGTGTCTCAGGGTCACACGTGTAAGACAGGTGTCTCAGGGTCACACAGGTGTAAGACAGGTGTCTCAAGGACACACAGGTGTAAGACAAGTGTCTCAGGGTCACACAGGTGTAAGACAAGTGTCTCAGGGTCACACAGGTGTAAGACAAGTGTCTCAGGGTCACACAGGTGTCTCAGGGTCACACAGGTGTAAGACATGTGTCTCAGGGTCACACAGGTGTAAGACATGTGTCTCAGGGTCACACAGGTGTAAGACAGGTGTCTCAGGGTCACACAGGTGTAAGACAGGTGTCTCAGGGACACACAGGTGTAAGACAAGTGTCTCAGGGACACACAGGTGTAAGACAAGTGTCTCAGGGTCACACAGGTGTAAGACAGGTGTCTCAGAGACACACAGGTGTAAGACAGGTGTCTCAGGGTCACACAGGTGTAAGACAGGTGGCTCAGGGTCACACAGGTGTAAGACAGGTGTCTCAGGGTCACACAGATGTAAGACAGGTGTCTCAGGGTCACACAGGTGTAAGACAGGTGTCTCAGGGTCACACAGGTGTAAGACAGGTGTCTCAGGGTCACACAGGTGTAAGACAGGTGTCTCAGGGTCACACAGGTATAAGACAGGTGTCTCAGGGTCACACAGGTGTCTCAGGGACACACAGGTGAAAGACAGGTGTCTCAGGGTCACACACGTGAAAGACAGGTGTCTCAGGGTCATACAGGTGTAAGACAGGTGTCTCAGGGTCACACAGGTGTAAGACAGGTGTCTCAGGGTCACACAGATGTAAGACAGGTGTCTCAGGGTCACACAGGTGTAAGACAGGTCTCTCAGGGTCACACAGGTGTAAGACAGGTGTTTCAGGGTCACACAGGTGTAAGACAGGTGTCTCAGGGTCACACATGTGTAAGACAGGTGTCTCAGGGTCACACAGGTGTAAGACAGGTGTCTCAGGGTCACACAGGTGTAAGACAGGTGTCTCAGGGTCACACGTGTAAGACAGGTGTCTCAGGGTCACACAGGTGTAAGACAGGTGTCTCAGGGACACACAGGTGTAAGACAAGTGTCTCAGGGTCACACAGGTGTAAGACAAGTGTCTCAGGGTCACACAGGTGTAAGACAGGTGTCTCAAGGACACACAGGTGTCTCAGGGTCATACAGGTGTAAGACAGGTGTCTCAGGGTCACACAGGTGTAAGACAGGTGTCTCAGGGTCACACAGGTGTAAGACAGGTGTCTCAGGGTCACACAGGTGTAAGACAGGTGTCTCAGGGTCACACAGGTGTAAGACAGGTGTCTCAGGGTCACACAGGTGTAAGACAGGTTTCTCAGGGTCACACAGGTGTAAGACATGTGTCTCAGGGTCACACAGGTGTAAGACAGGTGTCTCAGGGTCACACAGGTGTAAGACAGGTGTCTCAGGGTCACACAGGTGTAAGACAGGTGTCTCAGGGTCACACAGGTGTACCTTTAGTTCTTGTTTTATAGAACAAGATTCACAGTTGATAAAAAATGCAATTATTTGCCGATAAGAAACGATGTGGTGGAAGCATGAGAGAAACCTGGGAGTGAGAAGGGAAAAAATGGAGGGACGGGAATGAGAGAGGGAGAATGGAGAGGGAGGAGTTTGTATTTTACCTCCCTCTTCCAAATACCTCTATCCCCTCATTTCCTCCGTGCCTCTCTTCCTCCCTCTCCTACATCAAGTTTCCCCTCCTCCACTCCTGGAAACTCTCAACAATTACGCTTAGCGGAAATAAGTACCAGCTCAGAATTACAGGAAAATGAGTCAGGTTGGTTGAGGGAGACTGAGTAGGCTATAATCACCATTCATAGCACCATCATCACCACCACCTTCCCTACTAACATAGTCACCATCAACTCAACCACCATCCCCTTTCCTGCTAACACCTTCACCATTTACTAACATCACTATCCTGGTTGAATACTGAATGAAATACACATGGATACGACAAAGTTGCGCTGATGACGCCCATGTTTAGTCTCGACTCGATCTGGCTGGACTTGTTATCAGTTTTCAACACTGTTGGAGTTCTTAGCTTCACTAACAAAACTAATTATTTCCAGGGTAGACTTTACCTCTGTTATCACGATGAAGAAATATCAGGTGAACCTCGCAGGCGCCGCAGCCATGACAAACATTACAAAGGTGGGATTACTGCGTCTGGTGACAGTGGTGGGATTACTGCGTCTGGTGACAGTGGTGGGATTATTGTGTCTGGTGACAGTGGTGGGATTATTGTGTCTGGTGACAGTGGTGGGATTATTGTGTCTGGTGACAGTGGTGGGATTATTGTGTCTGGTGACAGTGGTGGGATTACTGCGTCTGGTGACAGTGGTGGGATTACTGCGTCTGGTGACAGTGGTGGGATTATTGTGTCTGGTGACAGTGGTGGGATTATTGTGTCTGGTGACAGTGGTGGGATTACTGCGTCTGGTGACAGTGGTGGAATTATTGTGTCTGGTGACAGTGGTGGGATTACTGCGTCTGGTGACAGTGGTGGGATTACTGCGTCTGGTGACAGTGGTGGGATTATTGTGTCTGGTGACAGTGGTGGGATTACTGTGTCTGGTGACAGTGGTGGGATTACTGCGTCTGGTGACAGTGGTGGGATTATTGTGTCTGGTGACAGTGGTGGAATTATTGTGTCTGGTGACAGTGGTGGGATTACTGCGTCTGGTGACAGAGGTGGGATTATTGTGTCTGGTGACAGTGGTGGGATTACTGTGTCTGGTGACAGTGGTGGGATTACTGCGTCTGGTGACAGTGGTGGGATTACTGAGTTTAGTGACAGTGGTGGGATTACTGTGTCTGGTGACAGTATTGGGATTACTACGTCTGGTGACAGTGGTGGGATTACTGCGTCTGGTGACAGTGGTGGGATTACTAAGTCCAGCAGCCTAACAATATCCAGTAAACAAGTAGATAGTGTATGTTTTGATTTATAGACAGAGTATCGAGCCTCCAGGAGCACCTTCCCTGAATGACCTACATGAGAAGAACACTTGACATAAAAGAAACAAGACTACACCAGCTACCAGACGTGCAATAATACCAGCCTCGACCCCATGGCTGCTTGTAGCGCTGTGTCATGTATTAATTAAATAGTCACCAAGGAGTAGTGAAGGCTCGGTCCTGAATCAGCTAAACCGGTTATAACATTCAGCACATGGAGTAGTGAAGGCTTGGTCCTGAATCAGCTAAACCGGTTATAACATTCAGCAAAAGGAGTAGTGAAGGCTTGGTCCTGAATTAGCTAAACCGGTTATAACATTCAGCACATGGAGTAGTGAAGGCTTGGTCCTGAATTAGCTAAACCGGTTATAACATTCAGCACATGGAGTAGTGAAGGCTTGGTCCTGAATCAGCTAAACCGGTTATAACATTCAGCAAAAGGAGTAGTGAAGGCTTGGTCCTGAATTAGCTAAACCGGTTATAACATTCAGCACATGGAGTAGTGAAGGCTTGGTCCTGAATTAGCTAAACCGGTTATAACATTCAGCAAAAGGAGTAGTGAAGGCTTGGTCCTGAATTAGCTAAATCACTTGACAGAACCACTAGTGTCACACCCAAGCTGGAAGGAACCGGGAAAGGAACAACTTTGTGTGTTGTATGTTTAATGGAATGAGAATCAAGTTACCATCACTCATTGTGGTACCAAATTTAAGTACCACATAAGTCAGCAGTGACTTAAGTGGATGAATGTTAGAGGATGCTCTGGTAAACAGTCCCACACACACTCAATAGCAGTGTTTTATGTGATATTAATTTTTTACGAGGAGCACTGACTGGCAAGCCAGGAAGAAGCCTCGGTCAATGAAGCTCCACTGAGCGGGTCATCCTGTGGCCCTCACCAGCCTCATAATTTTCCCATTTTCCTGACAAATAATACATCAACACTAGTACTTTTGGTTACTGGATACCACATTAGTTATTGTTGTGCAGAATATCAGATTAAGTCGAAATAAATGACTGTCAATTAATAAAAGAAAGACGGGAGACTCGAACCGTGACAGGTCCAGCGCTTTACCACTGAGCTACGGGTCTTTTAACAGGGAAGATTAAGAAAGAATATTTCTGTACATGCTTTCTGTCAGAGGCACTCAAGTATTGTTTCTGAATATTCCCTATTAGAAGCCCCGTAGCTCAAGCGATCTGTTAATCTCAGGACCACGGTTCGAGCCTCCCGTCTATCTAGCAGTAGTACTACAACTACCAGAAAGATTAAAAATAAAATGAGAAAGTGAAGATGGGAGAGCGTGAGCATGGTTGTGCTGGTGTGATCACCAGCAGGTAACCACCAACACACAGCTCCTAGCATAAAAAGAGTTTTACTCTCCACGATGTCGTAACTTTAACTCTCTCATCACGACGGATGGACGCAGTAATGATCTTTGCCGGCGCTGCGAGGCTCACCTTGGTGAAGTGTGCGTTCCAGATTTATTGCAAGCAAGCAAGCGCACACACACACACACACACACACACACACACACACACACACACACACACACACACACACACACACATACACACACACACACACACACACACACACACACACACACACACACACACACACACACACACACACACACACACACACACACACACACACACACAGCTAGACATGGTATGAGGCGAGGTGTCAGACTGGGCGCCTGTGACGAGTGGGGTCCCATAGGAGTCAGTCCTAGGACCAGTGCTGTTTCTGGTATTTGTGAACGACATGGCGGAAGGAATAGACTCCGAAGTGTCCATGTTTGTAGATGATGTGAAGTTGATGAGAAGAGTTCAATCGGACGAAGACCAGGCAGAACTACAAAGGGATCTGAGCAGGCTGCAGGCCTGGTCCAGCAATTGGTTTCCTGGAGTTCAACCCCACCAAATGCAAAGTCATGAAGATTGGGGAAGGGCAAAGAAGACCGCAGACGGAGTACAGTCTAGGGGCAGAGACTACAAACCTTATACAAGGAAAAAGATCTTGGGGTGAGTATAACACCAGGCACATCTCCTGAGGCGCACATCAACCAAATAACTGCTGCAGCATATGGGCGCCTAGCAAACCTCAGAATAGCATTCCGACATCTTAACAAGGAATCGTTCAGGGCCCTGTACACTGTGTACGTTAGGCCCATAATGGAGTATGCGGCACCAGTTTGGAACCCACACCTAGCCAAGCACGTAAAGAAACTAGAGAAAGTGCAAAGGTTTGCAGAGATAAGGGGTATGTCCTACGAGGAGAGGTTAAGGGAAATCGACCTGACGACACTGGAGGACAGGAGAGATAGGGGAGACACGATAACGATATATAAAATACTGAGAGGAATTGACAAGGTGGACAGAGACAGGATGTTCCAGAGATGGGACACAGCAACAAGGGGACACAGTTAGAAGTTAAAGACACAGATGGATCACAGAGACGTTAGGAAGTATTTCTTCAGCCACAGAGTAGTCAGGAAGTGGAATAGTTTGGGAAGCGATGTAGTGGAGGCAGAATCCATACATAGCTTTAAGCAGAGGTATGAGTGACCAAGTAGTGACCAGTGAAGAGGCGGGGCCAGGAGCTATGAATCGATCCCTGCAACCTCAACTAGGTGAGTACACACACACACTCATTAAACTCACCCAATGAAAGAATAAGAGAGAGAAAACTAGAAAGATATTCCAAAGTTTAATTAACAATATAAAGATTCAAAACTCAAGAAGAAATTACACCGAAAGAAGTAGAGGAAAACAAAGAAGACTGGATACCAGCAGGAGGATCAAGAAGAGTCGTGAAGTGTATAACAGCAGCCCTGTTTAACAGCAGTCCTGTTTAACAGCAGTCCTGTTTAACAGCGCCTGTTTAACAGCAGCCCTGTTTAACAGCAGTCCTGTTTAACAGCAGCCCTGTTTAACAGCAGCCCTGTTTAACAGCAGTCCTGTTTAACAGCAGTCCTGTTTAACAGCAGCCCTGTTTAACAGCAGTCCTGTTTAACAGCAGTCCTGTTTAACAGCAGCCCTGTTTAACAGCAGCCCTGTTTAACAGCAGTCCTGTTTAACAGCAGCCCTGTTTAACAGCAGCCCTGTTTAACAGCAGTCCTGTTTAACAGCAGTCCTGTTTAACAGCAGTCCTGTTTAACAGCAGTCCTGTTTAACAGCAGCCCTGTTTAACAGCAGTCCTGTTTAACAGCAGTCCTGTTTAACAGCAGTCCTGTTTAACAGCAGCCCTGTTTAACAGCAGCCCTGTTTAACAGCAGTCCTGTTTAACAGGCAACCAAAACTGTTCCACTATAACATAACATGGAGAAGACTGTAAGAAAACAGCCGTTCAAACTGAGGTACCTTGAGCACCGGTTCACTGAGGTACGATGAGCACCGGTTCACTGAGTCGATGAGCACCGGTTCACTGAGGTACGATGAGCACCGGTTCACTGAGGTACGATGAGCACCGGTTCACTGAGGTACGATGAGCACCGGTTCACTGAGGTACGATGAGCACCGGTTCACTGAGGTACGATGAGCACCGGTTCACTGAGGTACGATGAGCACCGGTTCACTGAGGTACGATGAGCACCGGTTCACTGAGGTACGATGAGCACCGGTTCACTGAGGTACGATGAGCACCGGTTCACTGAGGTACGATGAGCACCGGTTCACTGAGGTACGATGAGCACCGGTTCACTGAGGTACGATGAGCACCGGTTCACTGAGGTACGATGAGCACCGGTTCACTGAGGTACGATGAGCACCGGTTCACTGAGGTACGATGAGCACCGGTTCACTGAGGTACGATGAGCACCGGTTCACTGAGGTACGATGAGCACCGGTTCACTGAGGTACGATGAGCACCGGTTCACTGAGGTACGATGAGCACCGGTTCACTGAGGTACGATGAGCACCGGTTCACTGAGGTACGATGAGCACCGGTTCACTGAGGTACGATGAGCACCGGTTCACTGAGGTACGATGAGCACCGGTTCACTGAGGTACGATGAGCACCGGTTCACTGAGGTACGATGAGCACCGGTTCACTGAGGTACGATGAGCACCGGTTCACTGAGGTACGATGAGCACCGGTTCACTGAGGTACGATGAGCACCGGTTCACTGAGGTACGATGAGCACCGGTTCACTGAGGTACGATGAGCACCGGTTCACTGAGGTACGATGAGCACCGGTTCACTGAGGTACGATGAGCACCGGTTCACTGAGGTACGATGAGCACCGGTTCACTGAGGTACGATGAGCACCGGTTCACTGAGGTACGATGAGCACCGGTTCACTGAGGTACGATGAGCACCGGTTCACTGAGGTACGATGAGCACCGGTTCACTGAGGTACGATGAGCACCGGTTCACTGAGGTACGATGAGCACCGGTTCACTGAATATTATAGGAATGATATGAGGAACTCAACAAAATATACAACGAGTCTTTCGGGGAGAGAGAGAGAGAGAGAGAGAGAGGAGAGAGAGAGAGAGAGAGAGAGAGAGAGGTGTCTAGCAGCGTTTGAGAACATGGAATACTTGCACTGCTAAAACATATATACCTTAGTGTGTCACCTTGAGTACATTAGACAGGTAAAGTAATGAACTCAGAGAAAGTGTCACCTTGAGTACATTAGACTATTATTTAATTTATATGTTAACTAAAAAAAAAATACACTTAGCGCCTGTTAGATTATATCTGTAAATTACCAATTTTCCTATAAACTCCCTTCAAGGGGCTCTTGATGTGAGGAGTTGGACCTGTCCTCCCCTCCCTTGGATCGGACTTGATTACCTGCCATTCCTCCTGACGCTGAATAACCTCAACATGTGTACTGGCAGAACTTGAAGTTCAACATCGCTCACTCACACATACAGTATTTTCCGGCGTATAAGACGCACTTTTTCCCACAAGTCTTGGAAAATCATCCTGTGTCTTATATGTTCAAGGTTACGCTTTGTGTTACGCTTTAGCAGTTGTTTACTAACGTTACGTTACAACTGCTGCGAAATATCGTCTTAGAAGTCTCGTATCATCGTGCGCCTTATATGCCGGAAAATACATTATATACAAATCACTGGAGACAAGACAGCTTCCAGACAACAGGAAGACTCCTGAGTCCATTAAAAAAGCTACGAGGTATTAAACAACAGTGTAGCATTCCTGCCAGCTGCAGTGTTCCTCCACTCTTACATAAGTCACATCCTGTATGGTTATTGGGGAAAATACAGAGAAATCCACAAGTAGAACTCATTGAAAGGAACATTCTCCCGGTAGCGTACGCTTTAAGGCACTAGAAAATTAACTTGTTAAATTTCCACTGAGTTCCAGTGGCACCAATGGCACTTGTACTTTTATATTCTAACTACTAAGTGTTATCGCTTTTGTTAGGTGGGGATGAAGTCTAATTGTACATAAATATATATTTTACACGTATTTTGGTGTTTGAATTAAACTGTTATGAGCAGTGACGGGTAGAAGGAACAAGGGGAGGGGGTAGATCAACGGTATCGGTATATACCAGCCTCAGAGATCTGCTGAAGAGGACCTCTGAGCAAGAAATATACAATTCTCCACACCTGAGTCTCTAACATTTCTCTCAAGGTGGTATACCTATCTGCATGTATACTGATATGTGACATACGACCAGCAGCGACATTTTTTTCACTAGACATTTCTCCCTAAAAAGGGATTTAACAACACTGTTCAATTACCTCCCAGCATACATACGGGGAATTACCAATAGACCCCTGGCTGTCTTCAAGAAGGCACTGGACAGGCATCTAAAGTCAGTACCTGACAAACCGGGCTGTGGTTCGTACGTCAGCTTGCGTGCGGCGAGCAGTAACAGCCTGGTTGATCAGACCCTGATCCACCATGAGGCCTGGGCTCAGACTGGGCCGCGGGGGCGTTGACCCCCGAAACCCTCTCCAGGTAAGTCTCTGAGGCGCGAAACAGTTATAAAGAAACACTTGCAGGAGGGTTTCTCCTGCTCGTCTCGCCCAACACCAGACTTGTGACAATGTTTATACTGTCATACCTTCTTCCTCTGTTTTGCACTGACGAAGCCCCTAGTGAGAGAAACGTTCTTTTATATGTATACTGTCTTATTCAACTCTGTATTGCACTGACGAAGCCCCTGTTGGGCGAAAGGTCTCCTTTCTGTTCATACTGTCTTACTCCTCTCCGCGATGCATTGGCCCTCTAGGCAGAAACGTCTAGATATTTATACATCATTATTCTCCTGTGTAGTACACTGACCAACCCCCCCAGTGGGCGAAACGTCTTTTAAACCCTCCATACGAGTCTACTTGTAAATGTTACTCTCCATTATTAGTTACAAAGATCTATTCACACCAAGTTATTAACCCAGGCTGTGATGGATACGTGATGCAGCGGGTCACCAGCAGCAATAACAGCATGGTTGACCAGGCTACCACCAGTTCTCAACCACCTACCGAAGTTATTACGAAAAGCATGTGAGTGGCCAGTAGAGGCACCGCAGTGTGACGGGTCAGGCGACAACACCAGCTGACCTTGAGACTTATTGATACTCTAGCTAACATCTGTCAGAACCTCTTGTCAATAGACACTTATCCTGTTTTCACGTGTGTGTGTTTACGTTTGTGTGTACTTACCTAATTGTGGTTGCAGGAGTCGATTCATAGCTCCTGGCCCCGTGTGTGTGTGTGTTTCATTCTGTGCAATTGTAACCCCTTTTCCTTTCTATATATATATATATATATATATATATATATATATATATATATATATATATATATATATATTATATATATATTATCTCACAACGTCTCTCCCTCAGCCCCTCCTCTCCTTCTCCTCCCTGAACACATGAACACATGACCTTGTGATGGGCAACGGAGGTGAACAATCAGCAAGAACAGATGCCACAATACCCCAGATGGAACAACGTGAACAACTTTCAGCCCCCCTAACCCTTATTTCACTATCAGTCCCTCACCCTTATTTCACTTTCAGTCCCCACCAGTCCCATCCAACAAGTTCTAAATAACCAGCCAGCCCCCCAACCCCTGCTTCCATCCAGGACACCCAACCCCACCCCTCCACCCTGCCCTACACCCTAAACCTGGCCCTGATCCCACCACTCACCCCAAACCCCTTATCTTCCTGCACTCTCCTATCTCCCCACTCCTACAAAACCTCTCCTATCTCCCCACTCCTCCAAAACCTCTCCTATCTCCCCACTCCTACAAAACCTCTCCTATCTCCCCACTCCTACAAAACCTCTCCTATCTCCCCACTCCTACAAAACCTCTCCTATCTCCCCACTCCTACAAAACCTCTCCTATCTCCCCACTCCTACAAAACCTCTCCTATCTCCCCACTCCTACAAAACCTCTCCTATCTCCCAACTCTTACAAAACCTCTCCTATCTCCCCACTCCTACAAAACCTCTCCTATCTCCCCACTCTTACAAAACCTCTCCTATCTCCCCACTCTTACAAAACCTCTCCTATCTCCCCACTCTTACAAAACCTCTCCTATCTCCCCACTCTTACAAAACCTCTCCTATCTCCCCACTCTTACAAAACCTCTCCTATCTCCCCACTCTTACAAAACCTCTCCTATCTCCCCACTCCTACAAAACCTCTCCTATCTCCCCACTCCTACAAAACCTCTCCTATCTCCCCACTCCTACAAAACCTCTCCTATCTCCCAACTCCTACAAAACCTCTCCTATCTCCCCACTCCTACAAAACCTCTCCTATCTCCCCACTCTTACAAAACCTCTCCTATCTCCCCACTCTTACAAAACCTCTCCTATCTCCCCACTCTTACAAAACCTCTCCTATCTCCCCACTCCTACAAAACCTCTCCTATCTCCCCACTCTTACAAAACCTCTCCTATCTCCCCACTCTTACAAAACCTCTCCTATCTCCCCACTCTTACAAAACCTCTCCTATCTCCCCACTCTTACAAAACCTCTCCTATCTCCCCACTCCTACAAAACCTCTCCTATCTCCCAACTCCTACAAAACCTCTCCTATCTCCCCACTCCTACAAAACCTCTCCTATCTCCCCACTCTTACAAAACCTCTCCTATCTCCCCACTCCTACAAAACCTCTCCTATCTCCCCACTCCTACAAAACCTCTCCTATCTCCCCACTCCTACAAAATCAATGTCTTCGCAGCTCAGCAAATGGAATCTCTGACTTCACAGTTACATAAGACATCTGATGTTCCTTTGTTGACACAATTTTGGATTTCAATGTAATACAAAGATGAGCATCCATCTGGAAAAAAAGTTAATAATGTAAGAATTTTGTGCACTTATAAAATTTTGTGCACTTATAAAATTTTGTGCACTTATAAAATTTTCTTGAGAACTTTGTTGACATCTGTATTTATTTTGAAAACATTTTGACTGCAATTCATCAACAATGCTGCTAGAGTAGCCGTGCTCGTCGTGCACAATCATCAACAATGCTGCTAGAGTAGCCGTGCTCGTCGTGCACAATCATCAACAATGCTGCTAGAGTAGCCGTGCTCGTCGTGTACAATCATCAACAATGTTGCTAGAGTAGCCGTGCTCGTCGTGCACAATCATCAACAATGTTGCTAGAGTAGCCGTGCTCGTCGTGCACAATCATCAACAATGTTGCTAGAGTAGCCGTGCTCGTCGTGCACAATCATCAACAATGTTGCTAGAGTAGCCGTGCTCGTCGTGCACAATCATCAACAATGTTGCTAGAGTAGCCGTGCTCGTCGTGCACAATCATCAACAATGTTGCTAGAGTAGCCGTGCTCGTCGTGTACAATCATCAAAATGCTGCTAGAGTAGCCGTGCTCGTCGTGTACAATCATCAACAATGCTGCTAGAGTAGCCGTGCTCGTCATGCACAATCATCAACAATGTTGCTAGAGTAGCCGTGCTCGTCATGTACAATCATCAACAATGCTGCTAGAGTAGCCGTGCTCGTCGTGCACAATCATCAACAATGCTGCTAGAGTAGCCGTGCTCGTCGTGTACAATCATCAACAATGTTGCTAGAGTAGCCGTGCTCGTCGTGTACAATCATCAACAATGCTGCTAGAGTAGCCGTGCTCGTCGTGCACAATCATCAACAATGTTGCTAGAGTAGCCGTGCTCGTCGTGCACAATCATCAACAATGCTGCTAGAGTAGCCGTGCTCGTCGTGTACAATCATCAACAATGTTGCTAGAGTAGCCGTGCTCGTCGTGCACAATCATCAACAATGTTGCTAGAGTAGCCGTGCTCGTCGTGCACAATCATCAACAATGCTGCTAGAGTAGCCGTGCTCGTTGTGTACAATCATCAACAATGCTGCTAGAGTAGCCGTGCTCGTCGTGCACAATCATCAACAATGCTGCTAGAGTAGCCGTGCTCGTCGTGTACAATCATCAACAATGCTGCTAGAGTAGCCGTGCTCGTCGTGTACAATCATCAACAATGCTGCTAGAGTAGCCGTGCTCGTCGTGCACAATCATCAACAATGCTGCTAGAGTAGCCGTGCTCGTCGTGCACAATCATCAACAATGCTGCTAGAGTAGCCGTGCTCGTCGTGCACAATCATCAACAATGCTGCTAGAGTAGCCGTGCTCGTCGTGTACAATCATCAACAATGCTGCTAGAGTAGCCGTGCTCGTCGTGTACAATCATCAACAATGCTGCTAGAGTAGCCGTGCTCGTCGTGCACAATCATCAACAATGCTGCTAGAGTAGCCGTGCTCGTCGTGCACAATCATCAACAATGCTGCTAGAGTAGCCGTGCTCGTCGTGCACAATCATCAACAATGCTGCTAGAGTAGCCGTGCTCGTCGTGCACAATCATCAACAATGCTGCTAGAGTAGCCGTGCTCGTCGTGTACAATCATCAACAATGCTGCTAGAGTAGCCGTGCTCGTCGTGCACAATCATCAACAATGCTGCTAGAGTAGCCGTGCTCGTCGTGTACAATCATCAACAATGCTGCTAGAGTAGCCGTGCTCGTCGTGTACAATCATCAACAATGTTGCTAGAGTAGCCGTGCTCGTCGTGCACAATCATCAACAATGTTGCTAGAGTAGCCGTGCTCGTCGTGTACAATCATCAACAATCTTTTATCACACAATTTTTTCAACATTTGCACTACTTGTTTTATCCTCCAATAATTTATCCAAAGTATTAATCTGGGTAAATTATGAGCTTCGAACTGACGTCCCTCAGGAGTGCTAATGGCTGCTCTAAACCCGTTGTGCTGCATTATGCAAGTTTTAGAGATCTGTTTTGTGAGACACAGAAGCCACCCAAGTTATAGAACTATAATTACGTGTGCTTATTAATCTTCATAGATAGAGTCCATAATAACATCTCAATGATAATTTTTTGCATTTGTTTTGGTGCCACATTTAGAATGTGAGGTCCATATTTGTGACTTCTAAAATACCAGTTATGTCTAGACTCTCTCTAAATAGGATATAAAGACGGGGAGTTTTTTATTTGCCATCTTTACTTGTGTAAGGTTACGTGAACGTGGTCCAGGAGCTGAGTGTATGAGTATGCTTCAACGGCTTCTTCAAGATCACTGAGGTCAAGATTCATAGATAGTCGAGTCCGAGCTCCTGTGTGTGTGTGTGTGTGTGTGTGTGTGTGTGTGTGTGTGTGTGGTGTGTGTGTGTGTGTGTGTGTGTGTGTGTGTGTGTGTGTGTCTGTGTGTGTGTGTGTTGTGTGTGTGTGTGTGTGTGTGTGTGTGTGTGTGTGTGTGTGTGTGTGTGTGTGTGTGTGTGTGTGTGTGTGTGTGTGTGTGTGTTGTGTGTGTGTGTGTGTGTGTGTTGTGTGTGTGTGTGTGTGTGTGTGTGTGTATGTGTGTGTGTGTGTATGTGTGTGTGTGTGTGTGTGTGTGTGTGTGTGTGTGTATGTGTGTGTGTGTGTGTGTGTGTGTGTGTGTGTATGTGTGTGTGTGTGTGTGTGTGTGTGTGTGTGTGTGTGTGTGTGTGTGTGTGTGTGTGTGTGTGTGTGTGTGTGTGTGTGTGTGTGTGTGTGTGTGTGTGTGTGTGGCAGTGTTGCAGTGGGTGTCTCCCCTCTCCCCACCCCAAGAGCGTAACTTTAAGAGCCACCAGCACATGAAACACGGCACCTAGCTCTCTGCTACACCATACACGCTGCTAACCTCACCTTACAAGCAACCCACAACACAGCCGACAGCAACCTGCTGACAGCTCTTTATCTTACATCTGACCCGTCATTCATCACATCAGATCTACCTTTGATTCAGTGTTCAGCAGATGTAGTTACGATCTTCTGAAGCCAGACAAAACAAACACACACAATGTACGCCTCTCATGCTTCTGTTCTTCCCACCTGCACGCACGTAACACAACACACTGCGTATATCTCACTCTTTACGCTTCTTTACACAAAACACTAGAAACTGAGATGCTGTCATTGACAATATCTGCAGATTTTCTACCACTATAAATACATAGCATCTTGTGTTTAATTTCACTAGAGATAACTTCTAGTATCCCTTCATCTTGGTATGTCTGGTTCCCACTCTAGTACAGTCTCTCCACACAGACCACACCGGTGTGTGTGTGTGGAGAGGTGTGATACTCACTACAAACACACACTACCAACGCTCTCGCTGCGGTCTGCGACCACACTAGTCTCCCCTCCACCAGTCGACCTGCCTAGTACACAGACACACACACACATACACACACACAGTCCTACGCTCTCACGCGCACACAAATACTCACACGCCGGAATAACCACATGCTCGTACAGACACAAAACACACATACACACACACGATAAGGTTCCTGGAGCAGGGAGTGGACCAAGAAGCGACCAGCAAAGAGGCGGGGCCAGGAGCAGTGACTCGACCCTTACAACCACACATAGATGAGTACACACATACACACACACACACACACACACACACACACACACAGCATCTTCCAGCAAAGAAGGCATCAACAACATATAACTTACTCTAGTCCCAGACACTTGCCAAATTTGATTACGTAAAACCTCATTGATCGACCTTTGTTGCGAATGAGAGAGAAAGAGTGACAGAAAAAAACAGAAAGAAAGAGAGAGGGAGAGAGAGAAAGAGACGAACATGACAGACTAAAATATTCATAAACACACACACATACTTAGGAACTAATGAGGAAGGTAGAGAGTTCTCTCAGGGAGGAAGGTAGAGAGTTCTCTCAGTGAGGAAGGTAGAGAGTTCTCTCAGTGAGGAAGGTAGAGAGTTCTCTCAGTGAGGAAGGTAGAGAGTTCTCTCAGTGAGGAAGGTAGAGAGTTCTCTCAGTGAGGAAGGTAGAGAGTTCTCTCAGTGAGGAAGGTAGAGAGTTCTCTCAGTGAGGAAGGTAGAGAGTTCTCTCAGTGAGGAAGGTAGAGAGTTCTCTCAGTGAGGAAAGTAGAGAGTTCTCTCAGTGAGGAAAGTAGAGAGTTCTCTCAGTGAGGAAAGTAGAGAGTTCTCTCAGTGAGGAAAGTAGAGAGTTCTCTCAGTGAGGAAAGTAGAGAGTTCTCTCAGTGAGGAAAGTAGAGAGTTCTCTCAGTGAGGAAAGTAGAGAGTTCTCTCAGTGAGGAAAGTAGAGAGTTCTCTCAGTGAGGAAAGTAGAGAGTTCTCTCAGTGAGGAAGGTAGAGAGTTCTCTCAGTGAGGAAAGTAGAGAGTTCTCTCAGTGAGGAAGGTAGAGAGTTCTCTCAGTGAGGAAGGTAGAGAGTTCTCTCAGTGAGGAAAGTAGAGAGTTCTCTCAGTGAGGAAAGTAGAGAGTTCTCTCAGTGAGGAAGGTAGAGAGTTCTCTCAGTGAGGAAAGTAGAGAGTTCTCTCAGTGAGGAAGGTAGAGAGTTCTCTCAGTGAGGAAGGTAGAGAGTTCTCTCAGTGAGGAAAGTAGAGAGTTCTCTCAGTGAGGAAGGTAGAGAGTTCTCTCAGTGAGGAAGGTAGAGAGTTCTCTCAGTGAGGAAGGTAGAGAGTTCTCTCAGTGAGGAAGGTAGAGAGTTCTCTCAGTGAGGAAGGTAGAGAGTTCTCTCAGTGAGGAAGGTAGAGAGTTCTCTCAGTGAGGAAGGTAGAGAGTTCT
>NC_069456.1:19156675-19244175 GCF_026875155.1 Cherax quadricarinatus | reverse complement strand
CGTTTTCATAACTGGAAGACTGAGGAAAGTATCAACTAGAGAAAAACTCTGGAAAGAAAATATGTTTGTGTCAGATATCTGGTTGTGGCAGATAAAGTGAGGCCAGAGGAAGCTTGTGTTGCACCTTCCTGCCTCTCAGGTGCTTTAATAAATTTATGGAAGACTTTTTGCTTTGGGATATCCTTTTCCCCATTCTCACACACACACAAACACACATTAAAAAAAAAAGAGTCCGTGGCTCAACATTTCACAGAAACTAAGAAAAAATAAAAAAAATGCATGGAAGGAGCCTTCAGTTGGAAGAGAGAGAGAGAGAGAGAGAGAGAGAGAGAGGAGAGAGAGAGAGAGAGAGAGAGAGAGAGAGAGAGAGAGAGAGAGAGAGAGAGAGAGAGAGAGAGACCAGCAAGAGTACTCAACACACCAGTACTTCTGAAACACAACATGTAGAGAAACACCTTCCAAACAACACAGAAGAAGACACAACACAGTGGAGGTTATTCCAATCACACTGAAGTGAGAAAGGGAAGTGTAGAAGCCAGTAGTGAGACTCACGAGGGAAGTGTAGAAGCCAGTAGTGAGACTCACGAGGGAAGTGTAGAAGCCAGTAGTGAGACTCACGAGGGAAGTGTAGAAGCCAGTAGTGAGACTCACGAGGGAAGTGTAGAAGCCAGTAGTGAGACTCACGAGGGAAGTGTACAGGCCAGTAGAGAGACTCACGAGGGAAGTGTAGAAGCCAGTAGTAAGACTCACGAGGGAAGTGTAGAAGCCAGTAGTGAGACTCACGAGGGAAGTGTAGAAGCCAGTAGTGAGACTCACGAGGGAAGTGTAGAAGCCAGTAGTGAGACTCACGAGGGAAGTGTAGAAGCCAGTAGTGAGACTCACGAGGGAAGTGTAGAAGCCAGTAGTGAGACTCACGAGGGAAGTGTAGAAGCCAGTAGTGAGACTCACGAGGGAAGTGTAGAAGCCAGTAGTGAGACTCACGAGGGAAGTGTAGAAGCCAGTAGTGAGACTCACGAGGGAAGTGTAGAAGCCAGTAGTGAGACTCACGAGGGAAGTGTACAGGCCAGTAGAGAGACTCACGAGGGAAGTGTAGAAGCCAGTAGTAAGACTCACGAGGGAAGTGTAGAAGCCAGTAGTAAGACTCACGAGGGAAGTGTAGAAGCCAGTAGTGAGACTCACGAGGGAAGTGTAGAAGCCAGTAGTGAGACTCACGAGGGAAGTGTAGAAGCCAGTAGTGAGACTCACGAGGGAAGTGTAGAAGCCAGTAGTGAGACTCACGAGGGAAGTGTAGAAGCCAGTAGTGAGACTCACGAGGGAAGTGTAGAAGCCAGTAGTGAGACTCACGAGGGAAGTGTAGAGGCCAGTAGAGAGACTCACGAGGGAAGTGTAGAAGCCAGTAGTAAGACTCACGAGGGAAGTGTAGAAGCCAGTAGTGAGACTCACGAGGGAAGTGTAGAAGCCAGTAGTAAGACTCACGAGGGAAGTGTAGAAGCCAGTAGTGAGACTCACGAGGGAAGTGTAGAAGCCAGTAGTGAGACTCACGAGGGAAGTGTAGAAGCCAGTAGTAAGACTCACGAGGGAAGTGTAGAAGCCAGTAGTGAGACTCACGAGGGAAGTGTAGAAGCCAGCAGTAAGACTCACGAGGGAAGTGTAGAAGCCAGTATTGAGACTCACGAAAGAAGTGTAGAAGCCAGTAGTAAGACTCACGAGGGAAGTGTAGAAGCCAGCAGTAAGACTCACGAGGGAAGTGTAGAAGCTACTAGTAAGACTCACGAGGGAAGTGTAGAAGCCAGTAGTAAGACTCACGAGGGAAGTGTAGAAGCCAGTAATGAGACTGACGAGGGAAGTGTAGAAGCCAGTAGTGAGACTGACGAGGGAAGTGTAGAAGCTAGTAGTAAGACTCACGAGGGAAGTGTAGAAGCCAGTAGTGAGACTCACGAGGGAAGTGTACAAGCCAGTAGTAAGACTCACGAGGGAAGTGTACAAGCCAGTAGTAAGACTCACGAGGAAAGTGTAGAAGCCAGTAGTGAGACTCACGAGGGAAGTGTAGAAGCCAGTAGTGAGACTCACGAGGGAAGTGTAGAAGCCAGTAGTGAGACTCACGAGGGAAGTGTAGAAGCCAGTAGTTAACTCACGAGGGAAGTGTGGAAGCCAGTAGTGAGACTTACGAGGGAAGTGTAGAAGCCAGCAGTGAGACTTACGAGGGAAGTGTAGAAGCCAGCAGTGAGACTTACGAGGGAAGTGTAGAAGCCAGCAGTGAGACTTACGAGGGAAGTGTAGGGGGGTGTAAATCCTCTTTAAGTAGAAGGGAAGATAAGTATCTTGTTTCCAGTAAGAACCGGGATCACGTTACCGGTCAATATTGGGGTCGACTTCCGGGGTTCCCTTGATTCATGGTTCACCAACATCAAGGACACCGTTATAGACTTCAAGGACATCGTTAAAGGATCCGAGAATACCAATACATCAAAGATACCAAAACATAAGGAATCCCGGTATATGAAAGATCCCGGTATAGACAACAAAGATGGAGGAACAAATTAAAAGGACCAGTACAGGCTCCGAGAATACCAGTAAAAGTTCCAATGCTCCCGGCACAGGGTACAATACTCCCGGTACAAGTTCCAATGCTCCCGGCACAGGGTACAATATATATATATATATATATATTATATATATATATATATATATATATATATATATATATATATATATATATATATATATATATATATATATATATAATCAGCAAAAGAGTTTAACAATGTTACTCCCTGACAGGTTCCACCTGCATCAATGTTTCTCCCTGACAGGTCCCACCTGCATCAATGTTACTCCCTGACAGGTCCTACCTGCATCAATGTTACTCCTTGACGGGTCCCACCTGCATCAATGCTACTCCTTGACGGGTCCCACCTGCATCAATGTTACTCCCTGACGGATCCCACCTGCATCAATGTTACTCCCTGACGGGTCCCACCTGCATCAATGTTACTTCTTGACAGGTCCCACCTGCATCAATGTTACTCCCTGACGGATCCCACCTGCATCAATGTTACTCCCTGACGGGTCCCACCTGCATCAATGTTACTCCTTGACGGGTCCCACCTGCATCAATGTTACTCCTTGACAAGTCCCACCTGCATCAATGTTACTCCTTGACGGGTCCCACCTGCATCAATGTTACTCCTTGACAGGTCCCACGTGCATCAATGTTACTCCTTGACGGGTCCTACCTGCATCAATGTTACTCCTTGACAGGTCCCACCTGCATCAATGTTACTCCTTGACGGGTCCCACTTGCATGTAATGGAAATAATGGGTGTAAACACACACACACACACACACACACACACACACACACACACACACACACACATACACAGCTTTAAGAAGAAGTACGATAAAGGTTTTGGAGTGGACCTAGTAGAGATCAATGAAGAGGCGGGGCCAGGAGCTGTGACCCAATCCATGCAACGACAACTAGGTTAGTACAACTAGGTGAATCCACACACACACACACACACACACACACACACACACACACACACACACACACACACACACACACACACACACACACACACACACACACACACACCTGACTTCATAAACTCTCGCATTTAAATGAATGTGTGTTGTAAAAGTCACTCGTACATAACCTGTGACCTGGAGACAGGTAAGGTGACCTGGAGACAGGTAAGGTGACCCGGAGACAACTAAGGTGACCTGGAAATAAGGTGACCTGGAGACAGGTAAGGTGACCCGGAGACAACTAAGGTGACCTGGAAATAAGGTGACCTGGAGACAGGTAAGGTGACCCGGAGACAACTAAGGTGACCTGGAAATAAGGTGACCTGGAGACAGGTAAGGTGACCCGGAGACAACTAAGGTGACCTGGAAATAAGTAAGGTGACCTGGAGACAGGTAAGGTGACCCGGAGACAACTAAGGTGACCTGGAAATAAGGTGACCTGGAGACAGGTAAGGTGACCCGGAGACAACTAAGGTGACCTGGAAATAAGGTGACCTGGAGACAGGTAAGGTGACCCGGAGACAACTAAGGTGACCTGGAAATAAGGTGACCTGGAGACAGGTAAGGTGACCCGGAGACAACTAAGGTGACCTGGAGACAGGTAAGGTGACCTGGAGACAGGTTAGGTGACATGGGAGACAGGTAAGGTGACCCGGAGACAACTAAGGTGACCTGGAGACAGGTAAGGTGACCTGGAGACAGGTAAGGTGACCTGGAGACAGGTAAGGTGACCCGGAGACAACTAAGGTGACCTGGAGACAGGTAAGGTGACCTGGAGACAGGTAAGGTGACCTGGAGACAGGTATGGTGACCTGGAGACAGGTAAGGTGTACACCAGAGCTGTGCTAGTTCACTCTTCCTCCTCTACCAACAATGTTATTGTGTAGCAGCCAAGACAGATGCTGGCCTTGTGACCTCTCATAGTGTTCCTCTCCTCTTATCTACTCACCATTTTGTGTTCACCTATTTGTAGCTGCGAGGGTTGAATTTCCGCTCCAGCCTCTCACCCCCATACGAGTAGTTTCACAATTTCCCTGCTTCATAGGGCCCTGTGTGGTCTTACAGCAGTGTTGGTGTGGTCTTAAAGCAGTGTTGGTGTGGTTTTACAGCAGTGTTGGTGTGGTCTTACAGCAGTGTTGGTGTGGTCTTACAGCAGTGTTGGTGTGGACTTAAAGCAGCGTTGGTGTGGTCTTACAGCAATGTTGGTGTGGTCTTACAGCAGTGTTGGTGTGGTCTTAAAGCAGTGTTGGTGTGGACTTAAAGCAGTGTTGGTGTGGACTTAAAGCAGTGTTGGTGTGGTCTTACAGCAGCGTTGGTGTGCTCTTACAGCAGTGTTGGTGTGGTCTTACAGCAGTGTTGGTGTGGTCTTACAGCAGCGTTGGTGTGGACTTAAAGCAGTGTTGGTGTGGTCTTACAGCAGCGTTGGTGTGGTCTTACAGCAGTGTTGGTGTGGTCTTACAGCAGTGGTTGGTGTGGTCTTACAGCAGCGTTGGTGTGGACTTAAAGCAGTGTTGGTGTGGTCTTACAGCAGTGTTGGTGTGGTCTTACAGCAGCGTTGGTGTGGTCTTACAGCAGCGTTGGTGTGGACTTAAAGCAGTGTTGGTGTGGTCTTACAGCAGTGTTGGTGTGGACTTAAAGCAGTGTTGGTGTGGTCTTACAGCAGTGTTGGTGTGGTCTTACAGCAGTGTTGGTGTGGTCTTACAGCAATGTTGGTGTGGTCTTTAAGCAGTGTTGGTGTGGTCTTAAAGCAGTGTTGGTGTGGTCTTACAGCAGTGTTGGTGTGGTCTTACAGCAGCGTTGGTGTGGTCTTACAGCAGCGTTGGTGTGGTCTTACAGCAGCGTTGATGTGGTCTTACAGCAGTGTTGGTGTGGTCTTACAGCAGTGTTGGTGTGGACTTAAATCAGTGTTGGTGTGGTCTTACAGCAGTGTTGATGTGGTCTTACAGCAGCGTTGGTGTGGTCTTGCAGCAGCGTTGGTGTGGTCTTACAGCAGCGTTGGTGTGGTCTTACAGCAGCGTTGGTGTGGTCTTACAGCAGCGTTGGTGTGGTCTTACAGCAGCGTTGGTGTGGTCTTACAGCAGCGTTGGTGTGGTCTTACAGCAGCGTTGGTGTGGTCTTACAGCAGCGTTGGTGTGGTCTTGCAGCAGCGTTGGTGTGGTCTTACAGCAGTGTTGGTGTGGACTTAAAGCAGTGTTGGTGTGGTCTTCAAGCAGTGTTGGTGTGGTCTTACAGCAGTGTTGGTGTGTACTTAAATCAGTGTTGGTGTGGTCTTACAGCAGTGTTGGTGTGGTCTTACAGTAGCGTTGGTGTGGTCTTACAGCAGCGTTGGTGTGGTCTTACAGAAGTGTTGGTGTGGTCTTACAGCAGTGTTGGTGTGGACTTAAATCAGTGTTGGTGTGGTCTTACAGCAGTGTTGGTGTGGTCTTACAGCAGCGTTGGTGTGGTCTTGCAGCAGCGTTGGTGTGGTCTTACAGCAGCGTTGGTGTGGTCTTACAGCAGCGTTGGTGTGGTCTTGCAGCAGCGTTGGTGTGGTCTTACAGCAGCGTTGGTGTGGTCTTACAGCAGCGTTGGCGTGGTCTTACAGCAGCGTTGGTGTGGTCTTACAGCAGTGTTGGTGTGGTCTTACAGCAGTGTTGGAGTGGTCTTACAGCAGTGTTGGAGTGGTCTTACAGCAGTGTTGGTGTGGTCTTACAGCAGTGTTGGTGTGGTCTTACAGCAGTGTTGGTGTGGTCTTACAGCAGCGTTGGTGTGGTCTTACAGCAGCGTTGGCGTGGTCTTACAGCAGTGTTGGTGTGGTCTTACAGCAGCGTTGGTGTGGTCTTACAGCAGTGTTGGTGTGGTCTTACAGCAGTGTTGGTGTGGTCTTACAGCAGCGTTGGTGTGGTCTTACAGCAGCGTTGGCGTGGTCTTACAGCAGCGTTGGTGTGGTCTTACAGCAGTGTTGGTGTGGTCTTACAGCAGTGTTGGAGTGGTCTTACAGCAGTGTTGGAGTGGTCTTACAGCAGTGTTGGTGTGGTCTTACAGCAGTGTTGGTGTGGTCTTACAGCAGTGTTGGTGTGGTCTTACAGCAGCGTTGGTGTGGTCTTACAGCAGTGTTGGTGTGGTCTTACAGCAGCGTTGGAGTGGTCTTACAGCAGTGTTGGTGTGGTCTTACAGCAGCGTTGGTGTGGTCTTACAGCAGCGTTGGTGTGGTCTTACAGCAGCGTTGGTGTGGTCTTACAGCAGCGTTGGTGTGGTCTTACAGCAGTGTTGGAGTGGTCTTACAGCAGCGTTGGTGTGGTCTTACAGCAGTGTTGGTGTGGTCTTACAGCAGCGTTGGAGTGGTCTTACAGCAGCGTTGGAGTGGTCTTACAGCAGCGTTGGAGTGGTCTTACAGCAGCGTTGGAGTGGTCTTACAGCAGCGTTGGAGTGGTCCTACGGAAGTGTTCACTAACGAACGGGTCTCAGAACAGTTGTCGTGACAAAAATGATCATTAAATATAAACACTGACGACAGTAATAAAAACCCTGCGACACAGCTTTACTGCAAACATAATAACCACAAAAGGGAATAAAAACGAGGAGAGCAGAGAAAATACGATGTGCGTGCGCGCGAGCACATGTGTGTGTTTGTATGGAGGGGGTCACCTGATAGAAGAAAGTGGGGAGACATGACAACTATATATAAAATCTTGAAAAGACTTGTAGGAGTAGAGGTGCAAGAGTTGCAATTTAAGGAAAAAGTGGAGTGGAAAGGACAGCAGAAACTGTTGTTGTGAAATAGAGTGATTGACTAATGAAAAGTATTAAAGGAGGAATTAGTGATGAACCCACTGGAATTTTAAAGAAAGTATATGATAAACAGAGTATTAAGGACGAGACACAACGAGACGGGGCCAGGAGCTATGACTCGACTCCTACAACTACAATTAGGTGAGCACACAATAGACAGATGCTAAAGAGATGAGACAGGTGTTATATGGACAGGTGTGGACACAGAGACAACATGCAAGACTAACCTAACCCAACCTAACATTAAACACATTGTGTGTATGCAGGGAACGTACAAACACGGACGTTGGGAGTCGCCTAAGAAAACAAGACTTGCTTATTTAAACAAAAACTGGTTGAGCAGTGTACAACGATAAGCAAGTAAGATGACTCTCAGAATGTAAGGAACGGAACACATAGTGTAACTTATCTTTCACAATGTAACTCAAGCGTTTCAAGCTTGATACACACACTCATATATATATATATATATATATTATATATATATATATATATATATATATATATATATATATATATATATATATATATATATATATATATATATATGTGTTGTGTTACGACAACTACAATGACTACAACAGTTGCAGCACGAACAACCACAATAACACAAACAACAACAACAATACCAACAACCACAATAACACAAACAACAACAACAATACCAACAACCACAATAACACAAGACCTTCAAGAACCTCATTAATAACGAGAGTAATATTATCCCCACTTGTCTCAGTTTAGTGGTGAACATCACAGCAGTTGAACAATTCTGCGTTGAACTTAATGTTGTGGGGCTGAGAGAGGAGGGGAAGGAGGTAAACACACACACACACACACACACACACACACACACACACACACACACACACACACACACACACACACACACACACACACACACACACACACACACACACACACACACACTACGTGGTCACTAACAGGTACCTGCCTCAGTAATACCAAGTGATGACTGAACTAGAGAAGTCTCAGTACTAACATGATATACAAATAATCTTCACAAAACACACTGCGATGATATTTCTTCTGCAGCTGAATACTGATTATTAATGATGTGTGAAGCTATCTTGATGCTTATTCAATCATATGTAAAGCTATCTTGATGCTTATTCAATCATATGTAAAGCTATCTTGATGCTTATTCAATCATATGTAAAGCTATCTTGATGCTTATTCAATCATATGTAAAGCTATCTTGATGCTTATTCAATCATATGTAAAGCTATCTTGATCCTTATTCAATCATATGTAAAGCTATCTTGATCCTTATTCAATCATATGTAAAGCTATCTTGATGCTTATTCAATCATATGTAAAGCTATCTTGATGCTTATTCAATCATATGTAAAGCTATCTTGATTTCTTATATAATATGTGATGCACTATTGATGCTTAAAGATATTTCTTCGTCTGAGTCTTGTCACTGACTGACTTATTACACAATGATCTCGCAAGTAACTATAAACACTGACCTTCATTATCCTCTGTATCATTACTTAGTTTCATTGAATTTTTTATACACCACCACACTGTGTTCTGTGTGACTCACCACCACACTGTGTTCTGTGTGACTCACCACCACACTGTGTTCTGTGTTACTCATCACCACACTGTGTTCTGTGTGACTCATCACCACACTGTGTTCTGTGTTACTCACCACCACACTGTGTTCTGTGTTACTCATCACCACACTGTGTTCTGTGTTACTCACCACCACACTGTGTTCTGTGTGACTCATCACCACACTGTGTTCTGTGTTACTCATCACCACACTGTGTTCTGTGTTACTCACCACCTGTGTAACCCACCTACACACTGTGTCCTGTGTAACCCACCTACACACGGTATTCTGTGTAACCCACCTACACACAGTGTTCTGTGTAACCCACCTACACACGGTATTCTGTGTAACCCACCTACACACAGTGTTCTGTGTAACCCACCTACACACGGTATTCTGTGTAACCCACCTACACACAGTGTTCTGTGTAACCCACCTACACACTGTCCTGTGTAACCCACCTACACACAGTGTTCTGTGTAACCCACCTACACACAGTGTTCTGTGTGGCCATCCACACTGTGCTATCAGGTTAAGACAATTACTGAAGGTAACACGTATGCAGTGTTGACGACGCCAGGGTGAGTGTGTGTCGTCATTATAAGTACAAGAGAGAGGCAGCCTTGGTACACCATCACCTCTCCTCCTCCCACCAATATTACCTACCTGCTTCCACTGCCTCCTTACTCCCTCTGCTCATATGTTAAGCAGTATTACCTACCTGCTTCCACTGCCTCCTTACTCCCTCTGCTCATATGTTAAGCAGTATTACCTACCTACTTTCCCTGTCTCCTTACACCCTCTGCTGATATGTTAAGCAGTATTACCTACCTGCTTCCACTGCCTCCTTACTCCCTCTGCTCATATGTTAAGCAGTATTACCTACCTACTTTCCCTGCCTCCTCACTCCCTCTGCTGATATGTTAAGCAGTATTACCTACCTGCTTCCCCTGCCTCCTGGCTACCTCTGCTGATATGTTAAGCAGTATTACCTACCTGCTTCCCCTGCCTCCTGGCTACCTCTGCTCATACATTCAGCAGTATTACCTACCTGCTTCCCCTGCCTCCTGGCTACCTCTGCTAATATGTTAAGCAGTATTACCTACCTGCTTCCCCTGCCTCCTGGCTACCTCTGGTCATACATTCAGCAGTATTACCTACCTGCTTCTCCTGCCTCCTGGCTACCTCTGCTGATATATTAAGCATTATTACCTACCTGCTTCCCCTGCCTCCTGGTTACCTCTGCTGATATGTTAAGCAGTATTACCTACCTGCTTCTCCTGCCTCCTGGCTACCTCTGCTCATACATTCAGCAGTATTACCTACCTGCTTCTCCTGCCTCCTGGCTACCTCTGCTGATATGTTAAGCAGTATTACCTACCTGCTTCCCCTGCCTCCTGGCTACCTCTGCTCATACATTCAGCAGTATTACCTACCTGCTTCCCCTGCCTCCTGGCTACCTCTGCTAATATGTTAAGCAGTATTACCTACCTGCTTCCTGGCTACCTCTGCTCATACATTCAGCAGTATTACCTACCTGCTTCTCCTGCCTCCTGGCTACCTCTGCTGATATATTAAGCAGTATTACCTACCTGCTTCCCCTGCCTCCTGGTTACCTCTGCTGATATGTTAAGCAGTATTACCTACCTGCTTCTCCTGCCTCCTGGCTACCTCTGCTCATACATTCAGCAGTATTACCTACCTGCTTCTCCTGCCTCCTGGCTACCTCTGCTGATATGTTAAGCAGTATTACCTACCTGCTTCCCCTGCCTCCTGGCTACCTCTGCTCATACATTCAGCAGTATTACCTACCTGCTTCTCCTGCCTCCTGGCTACATCTGCTGATATGTTAAGCAGTATTACCTACCTGCTTCCCCTGCCTCCTGGCTACCTCTGCTCATACATTCAGCAGTATTACCTACCTGCTTCCCCTGCCTCCTGGCTACCTCTGCTAATATGTTAAGCAGTATTACCTACCTGCTTCCCCTGCCTCCTGGCTACCTCTGCTCATACATTCAGCAGTATTACCTACCTGCTTCTCCTGCCTCCTGGCTACATCTGCTGATATGTTAAGCAGTATTACCTACCTGCTTCCCCTGCCTCCTGGCTACCTCTGCTCATACATTCAGCAGTATTACCTACCTGCTTCTCCTGCCTCCTGGCTACATCTGCTGATATGTTAAGCAGTATTACCTACCTGCTTCTCCTGCCTCCTGGCTACCTCTGCTAATATGTTAAGCAGTATTACCTACCTGCTTCCCCTGCCTCCTGGCTACCTCTGCTATATGTTAAGCAGTATTACCTACCCGCTTCCCCTGCCTCCTGGCTACCTCTGCTGATATGTTAAGCAGTATTACCTACCTGCTTCCCCTGCCTCCTGGCTACCTCTGCTATATGTTAAGCAGTATTACCTACCTGCTTCCCCTGCCTCCTGGCTACCTCTGCTGATATGTTAAGCAGTATTACCTACCTGCTTCCCCTGCCTCCTGGCTACCTCTGCTATATGTTAAGCAGTATTACCTACCTGCTTCCCCTGCCTCCTGGCTACCTCTGCTATGTTAAGCAGTATTACCTACCTGCTTCCCCTGCCTCCTGGCTACCTCTGCTGATATGTTAAGCAGTATTACCTACCTGCTTCCCCTGCCTCCTGGCTACCTCTGCTATATGTTAAGCAGTATTACCTACCTGCTTCCCCTGCCTCCTGGCTACCTCTGCTATATGTTAAGCAGTATTACCTACCTGCTTCCCCTGCCTCCTGGCTACCTCTGCTATATGTTAAGCAGTATTACTACCTGCTTCCCCTGCCTCCTGGCTACCTCTGCTGATATGTTAAGCAGTATTACCTACCTGCTTCCCCTGCCTCCTGGCTACCTCTGCTATATGTTAAGCAGTATTACCTACCTGCTTCCCCTGCCTCCTGGCTACCTCTGCTATATGTTAAGCAGTATTACCTACCTGCTTCCCCTGCCTCCTGGCTACCTCTGCTGATATGTTAAGCAGTATTACCTACCTGCTTCCCCTGCCTCCTGGCTACCTCTGCTATATGTTAAGCAGTATTACTACCTGCTTCCCCTGCCTCCTGGCTACCTCTGCTGATATGTTAAGCAGTATTACCTACCTGCTTCCCCTGCCTCCTGGCTACCTCTGCTATATGTTAAGCAGTATTACCTACCTGCTTCCCCTGCCTCCTGGCTACCTCTGCTATATGTTAAGCAGTATTACCTACCTGCTTCCCCTGCCTCCTGGCTACCTCTGCTATATGTTAAGCAGTATTACCTACCTGCTTCCCCTGCCTCCTGGCTACCTCTGCTATATGTTAAGCAGTATTACTACCTGCTTCACTTTTACTTAAAGTACGTAGATTATATATCATACCCGAACTGTCTCTCATAAATAGGGGCTTTACCTAGTAAATAACCTTAGTATCAAATGTATCTTACTGAAAAATAAATTTATTATTAATATTATTATTACTATTGTTGCTGTTTTCCCTGGGAATGACATAGACGCTTACTAGTGCATTTGTCATGCGTTTCTGGGCATAGTCAGCTAATTCAGCTCTTTGTCTGAGGTTATGCGTCTTATATTTGACATACGTCACACAAAATCACTTTCCAGCACGTCATCATATCCAGCCTTAGGTATGATTAGTCAGTGCTTGCCAGACTGTGTGCACCATCCTGGTACCAGAGTGGTTAACTAGGTGCTGGGGCTGTCTGACTTTGAAGAGTGGGCAGCCTGGGTGAGGTTCCCTCACATGTAGAGACAACCCAGATCATCAGACTCTCTCCAGCCTAAAGATGGCTGCCACCATAACAAAATATATTCACTATTAGGTTTAACTGGCCTCTAAATATTGTATCTAGTGTATAATTGCACATACGATCCGGTGGTGTGAATATATGTTCAAGCAAAAAAAAACTTATCTTCTGTGTTTATCTTATTCCTCATTGCTTTATTGCCAGTGAGTGAAATAAATGTGTGTAGGTGTAAGTGGGTGGTGGTGGTGAGTGTAGTGCGCCGAACACTATCGACTCTTCCCAAACTCTCAGCTGATTACTGACTTTCCCACTTCCACTCAGCGCCACAGGTGGGTGTCTATATAACACAGAGAGAGAGAGAGAGAGAGAGAGAGAGAGAGAGAGAGAGAGAGAGAGAGAGAGAGAGAGAGAGAGAGAGAGAGAGAGAGAGAGAGAGAGAGAGAGAGAGAGAGAGAGAGAGTGTGTGTGAGTTAAATCGCTTGACCAAGAAAAGGATGTGGGCCCAGACAAGTTGAGCCCAAGATTGTTGAGATGTGCAGACCAGCTAGCAGCACCTCTAACTCGCATCTTTCAGCAATGCCTAGTACAGTGTAAATGGCCCTCTGTATGGAAAGAGGCAAATGTAGTCCCTGTTCACAAAAAGAAGAGCAGAGCAGAAATCAGCAACTACAGACCAGTGTCACTCCTGTCAATCACTGGTAAGATCCTTGAGACAATAATCTCAAGACAAATGACAGAGTTTTTTGACTACCACTCACTACTTTGTGATCGTCAATATGGCTTCAGGAAAGGTTACTCTGCTGCTGATCTGTTGTTAAACCTCTCCACTAAGTGGCACCAGTCACTGGATGAATCCAAAGTCAGCTGTGTGGTAGCACTGGACATTGCTGGCGCTTTCGACCGGGTGTTGCACCAGGGCCTCTTAGCAAAACTTCAAGCACTGGGAATTGCAGGCTCTACGCTATGTCTCCTCAGTGATTACCTTCATGGTAGATCTCTAAGTGTAGAGAGAGAGAGAGAGAGAGAGAGAGAGAGAGAGGAGAGAGAGAGAGAGAGAGAGAGAGAGAGAGAGAGAGAGAGAGATAGAGAGAGAGAGAGAGAGAGAGAGGGAGAAGAGAGAGAGAGAGAGAGAGAGAGAGAGAGAGAGAGAGAGAGAGAGAGAGAGAGAGAGAGAGAGAGAGAGAGAGAGAGAGAGAGAGAGAGAGAGAGAGAGAACATTAACATAATACTCAAGGTGGTTGTAATACACAGGTAAGTTACCAGTCCTTGAGATGTCGGGTTAACTATCGGTGGGATAAAGACAACTAAAATTAGCCTGGAAAAATAGCTGACCTATTTGTAGACTATTTCGTTGCTAAGCTAAAAGTCCCAGACCTAGATAGTCAGACTTCAGTGTTTGGGAAGCTGGAAGGCGAATGGCTTAAGTATGATTTTTATTTAATAATGCATCGTTCTATCGCGTTCATTGAAATCCTCACTGTATTCACGTGTCTTTGATTCACCATGTATCCAAGTTGTTGGCTGTGACAATGATCAAGTGTATTCCGTCAACTACACAGACACAGGAACGCTCTAGGGATGATCAACATAAACAGATGATTCTCTCACCTCAGTAATATTGTACACACATCTAACACCTCTTATACCACAACGAAAATGATCACCATTGTGGAAAATAATTCAAAATATCATCCTTGTTTACGGAGGAAGAAGCGACCAATAACTATTATCTACAGATCAACATAAATAATATACAGTACTGACAAGTTGATGAGCAAGAGACATGTACAACACCTAGATATTTGTCTTGTCAGAAATATAGACACCTAAGATGGTACTCATGTCTTACTCATTACATCAGTATCATGGTTCTCAGTCACTACTGAAATTCTTAACAACAATCTCTTAACCAACGGCTTATTTTATACTATATTTACTTGATATATATATATATATATATATATATATATATATATATATATATATATATATATATATATATATATATATATATATATATATATATATATATATATATGCAAAACAACCACTGTGAAAGAATAGAGAAGTTCCAAGCGCATTCGTGACTACTCACATTATCAAGGAACAATGAAATTAAATCATCAAAGGAAGGTATATAAAGGGGTAGCCCACACCTCACTTTCAGATCCCACAACAACGAAACACCTGACGCGAGACAGCAGGCCCGCCGGCCAAACTAGACAGGTCCTTCATACAACCCACCAACAAACTATTCTACCCAAGAAATAAGAAATTTAAAAAATTATTATTTGTCCAATGTATTTTTAAATTCTTCCCAAATTCTATTAATTATAAATGGATCTAATTTATATAAACCAAAGGAAATATTCATATTATTGTCAAAACTGCTTTTTATGAAACAAGATTCAATTATATTCCTGTCGACCATGGACTTGCTTGATACTACTTTCTCAACTTTTTGAAAATCAATTGGATGGTTAAAATCTCTTACATGAATAAATAGAGCATTGGAATATTGTCCAGTTCTAATGCTATATTTATGTTGTTTTAATCTTAGTTCGAGATTTTTACCAGTTTGACCGTAATAAACTTTATCGCAAATTTTACAAGGAATCTTATAGACACATCCATCAGCATTTTGGGGGAATTCTTTATCAAAAGTTTTTTTACTGTATCAAGATTTTTGAATACAACTTTAATATTAAAAGTCTTAAGAAGAGAAGGCATATCAACCAAGTTTTCATGGTAAGGGAGAACCAACATATTTTTAGTTGAATAAGGCTGGTTGTCCCTTTTTGGATTGTAAAAAGTATTTCTAGCAACTTTAAAAGATTTATCAATTACATTTCTTGGGTATTTTAGATCATTACCTATTTCATAAATTTTGGATATTTCCTCATCTATGAACTCTGGACTACAAATTCGTAAAGCTCTCAAAAACATTAATGAGAAAACAGACAGTTTGACTCTATCTTGATGGGAAGAATAATAGTGGACATAGGAACAGTTATTTGTAGGTTTTCTGTAAATTTTAAATTTAAATTCATTATTACCCTTAATAATTAAAACATCTAGAAAAGGCAATGAGTTATTTTCTTCAAATTCAAAAGTAAAATTTATAGAATGGGCTAAGCTATTTAATTTGCCAAGGAAATGGTGTATATCTACATTTTTGGGCATAAGACACAAAATATCATCAACATATCTGAACCATTTAGCTCTATTAGGGAGGATTGTGTTAAGCAACCTTGTTTAAAAAAATTCCAAGTATAGGTTACTAAGAACAGGTGAAAGAGGATTTCCCATTGCCATACCAAACTTCTGAGTGTAAAACTTATCATTAAATACAAATTTTGCATCAACAATGCAAAGTTTAATAAGTTTAATGATAGTAGGAACTGACAATGGTAAATCATAATTAACGAGTTCTTCAGATAAGAAACTTAATAAATCATCAACAGGAACTTTCGTAAACAAGGAAGTAACATCAAAACTAACCATATTAAAATCATTTAAGTCAGTCAAGGAGCTTAATTTATCAACCAAGTCTATGTTGTTTTTAACATTAAAGTTAGAAATTTTGCCAACAATAGGGCTCAAAATATCAACAAGCCATTTGGATAATTTATATGAAACTGATCCTATGGAGCTAATAATTGGTCTGACTGGATTCCCTGGTTTGTGTGTGTTTATTAGTCCATACATGTAAGGTAAAGATGGATTAGTGGAAGTAAATTGTTTGACTAATTTATCTTTGCCTTTCAGTAGAAGTTTTATTGTTTTATTGAAATTGCTGTTAACGGTTTCTAGGGGATTTTTTCTAAGTTTAGATTTTTTAATTATTAAGGGTAATAATTAATTTAAATTTAAAATTTACAGAAAACCTACAAATAACTGTTCCTATGTCCACTATTATTCTTCCCATCAAGATAGAGTTAAACTGTCTGTTTTCTCATCAATGTTTTTGAAAGCTTTACGAATTTGTAGTCCAGAGTTCATAGATGAAGAAATATCCAAAATTTATGAAATAGGTAATGATCTAAAATACCAACATCAGGAAATCTTCCATCGCGTATTAGAGGACTGAATGTGAGAGCAGTAGAGTCCAGATACGCCAGGAGACAGTCTTGACGTACTAAGCACACTTAATACACCCAGTGAACATATTTTACGCGCTAGGGATTCCAGCTATGGAACGATAATGCTAGAAGAGCCACAGTCTCCGGCGGCACAGTGATCGTATCAGCGTCTCCCACAATAGACCTGCTTTAAGCAGGTGGGGATCGAAGAGGGAGAACAGTGGATTATCGGCGTGCAGGTGAACGGCGTCACAAAGCCAGGAGCCACACCCATTAGCAAGTCTCCCCCTAAACCTTTTCAAGGTGTTCAGGTGAACAGCCAGGAACCACACCCCTAGTGTATCACCTGATGTCTTCCAAGTTATGTAGGTGAGCAGCCAGGAGCCACACCTCTAGTGTGCCCCTTCTGAAGCCTTCTACGTTTTCAGGTGAGCGGGACCACAGAGCTTCTCCTACAGTGTTACCTGAAGCCTTGCAACACCACCTCACACAACCAAACCCAAGTGGTTGCTTCGTTAAGCTCCTGCCAACTAACAAACACTTCCACAAGTCACCGTAAACAAATAAAAAAAACCAGTAATAAATACAAACGATAAAGCACGTAATAATAATAATAGTAACAAATAATAATAATGAAAAAAATCTGTTACATTACATAACGCGGAAAAATGCACTAAGAATGCAAAAATCTCGTTTAAAGAGCCACAAGAGAGAGAGAGAGAGAGAGAGAGAGAGAGAGAGAGAGAGAGAGAGAGAGAGAGAGAGAGAGAGAGAGAGAGAGAGAGAGAGAGAGAGAGAGAGAGAGAGATTAAGAAAGTTAAACCTCCACAATGACCGACACTTGAACAACTTCTCATAAAAACTGCTCGGCTGACATCAGCCGCATCCCTCATCCACTTACAGTTGTAGCTCCCTCTATGAAAAGCTTCTGCACGTTGTTCTTGCATTAAAAACACTTGTTGTGCTCACCACACCGTGTGTGTGTGTGTGTGTGTGTGTGTGTGAGTGTGTGTGTGTGTGTGTGTGTGTGTACTCACCTATTTGTGGTTGCAGGGGTCGAGTGTGTGTGTGTGTGTGTGTGTGTGTGTGTGTGTGTGTGTGTGTGTGTGTGTAAATGATCAGAATGTCGATACAATCGGTGACCTCAGTAAAAATTCAACGTAATAAAGCCATGAGATAAGCAAGGAACCTAGGATATATATTCAACATTTTCTTATCTTTACTGACATGAGTAAAGATACCAAACTGTTGCACATGTCTCTTACACATCTATATGTTCATATTCTAGACCGCTAATATAATTAAAGAAACAACAAAATCTAAGTACGATAGTTTAATAACATGCAGGTCTTTTTTCACAGTATGACGTAGTGAAATTGTTCAGGTGACGTCCGTAGATTCCCAACCAATTAAAAAAAAAGCTAAACTATATATATCTCTGGGCAGATTATCAAGGATTTGTACGATAATACCTCAGCACTAGCCAGTCCAGACCACCTTCTCGTTTATAAATATAAAGATTCCGACAACACTGCATCAATATTACAGTAGACCTTTCTGGAGTAGATGCATATGAGGTTCAGCTATCATCAAATAAAGAGAAAAAATGAGGAATATTATTGAATTCGTGGTGTGGAAGGTATCGGGTGAGGGCGGAGCTGTGTGCCCTTCAGAAGCAAGCACAAACGCACACCGGAAGGGAAACTTAAGCAATTATCCAAAATCATCACTCTGGAGAGGTGACTGAACTACAGCAGAAGTGAAGAAACAGCTTTTGCTAACTCATCCGGAGAATTATTAGAGTAAGAGAAGAGAGAGGATTAGAGGCTGGGTAGAGGTGAAATAAGGAATTAGTGGCTAGACTGCGGGGCCACGCCCCCACACGTGACACATCACAGGAGAGACGCAGCAACACTACAGAAAACGACAACACTCGCGTTTTCTCTCAACACGTCGGTTAACACAGAAAACCGTCGCTCTCGCATAAACTCACCAAACTTCACAGCAGGTGGGAGATACTTGCAAAACTTCTTACAACATTTACTGAAGTGCAATCAACACATTAAGTCTCCTATGAAGGTTGCAAGTTTTCCAAATTGCTGTGACATATTTCTTCAAGTTCCATCATCTTTACATATACACTGATAAGATAAGATTTGCTGGGGGTTTTGAACCAGGAGTGATAGCTACCCAGGGTAACCCAAGCCAGTGCGTCACCGAGGACCGTCCGTCTTATTTCTACTATGGTCCTTCATTCTTGTCCCTGAGGATGTGACCCACACCAGTCGACTAACACCCAGGTACGTACTTCTAGGTGAACTGGAGCAGCAGGTGTAAGGAAAGATGCCCAATGTTTCGATCCGGTCGGTTATTGAACCACGGACACTCAATGTGTGAAGCGAATGCATTTCCTACCAAGCCAAGGAAGCTAATGCTTTTTTAAGTTTTTAACTGCATGTTACATATGAAACAAATAACAGAGAACTTGAAAGTCCCCATAGAGACTGTCTGCTGGTAAGAACTGTCTACCAGTGAATTATTTAGGTGTGTGAATTAAGGGAAGAAAAGCGGAAGGTTCTCTCCTCACTCCCTTCGGCCACTGCCGGCATGAAAATGGGAAGAAGGGGATGGAAAATAAACAATATATTATAAAAAATGACAAGGAAGTTACAGGACAGATGCAACTGGATGAAAAATATCAACTACAATTACCTTCAATAAATTTGCATATAACGTGTTGTTCCTATCTTTAACTGTTCTTGTTACTCCACTACCACTGACAGAGCTGTGTACCAGTGATTCTATCACTCACAGAACTGTATACCAGTGGTAGAACCACTTGTACACGGCTCTGTGAGTGATAGTATATACTCCAGCGATGGATCAAGTATACCTAAGGGAAAGGAAGTGAAGACTGACAGCCTGGGAAGAGATGTCACAATGGGGAAGAGTAACAAGTGGGTTACCACAAGGATCGGTCATCACGGGTACTTTATGAAAAACATATCAGGCCCACCCTAGAGCACGCAGCACCAGTATGGAACCCACACCTAAGGAAGCATGTTAAGAAACTGGAGAAAGTGCAGAAGTAAGCAATAAGACTGGCTTCAGAGCAAATGGTATAAGTTACGAGAACTGAATGTAATAACTCTTGAGGATAGAAGAACCAAGGGAAACATGTCAACATACAAAGTACTCAAAAGGAATTGACAGGGCAGACGGTGACAGGTTTGTGTAAGAGGTGGTGGGAAACATGTACCCTGGGTACATCAGCTCTCAGACACTTCATTCGTACAGAAGGCATCGATCAGCTCTCCGATAGCGTCACTCACACATTTGCGACTACATTTGCCTGGGGTCAGCCATGGCAGGTTGCCATGGCTGCACTTTTATTGCAGCGACTGAAAAACTTCCAGAATTGAAGAGCGAGTAGAAAGACCTTCACAACATACGCTAATCAATTATGGATGGACTTTTTCAATCGTATTTACAAAAATAACCATACTATATATTGTAGCTTCGTAAAGAGCACAATTAAAGTGGTAGACTTTAAAGTGGAGTCAAGTGAAGAACAACACTTGATGGAGGATAAGTTATCTCTGTAACTTGAGTAACAGAAACAATACTATATAGGCCTAGATTAGATGCCAGAGTATACCTGGAGAGGGTTTCAGGGGGTCAGCGCCCCCGTTGCTCGGTCTGTGACTAGTAGATAATTTGAATGTAATCTGGAACGAGGAACCCTTCTCTATATCAAGGATAACCACAGTGACATATCTTTGTCAAGGATAACCAAAGTGAAATATCTGTGTCAAGGATAACAAAGGTGAAATATCTGTGTCAAGGATAACCAAGGTGAAATATCTGTGTCAAGGATAACCAAGGTGAAATATCTGTGTCAAGGATAACAATGGTGAAATATCTGTGTCAAGTATAACCAAGGTGAAATATCTATGTCAAGTATAACCAAGGTGAAATATCTGTGTCAAGGATAACCAAGGTGAAATATCTGTGTCAAGGATAACCTCAACCTGAAAACTATAGCGGAAATAAGCCATACTGTTGGGTTTCCATGGGTTATTCTGGGTTATTAACCCAGGATAACGTTGGGTATGTTTCCTTACACATGTACCTGCTGTCCCCGTTCACCTGGGTGTTAGTCGAGTGGTGTGGGTGGCATCCTGGGGGACAATACTGAGGACCACAAACGAAATAAGACAGATAGTCCTTGATGACGTATTGACTTTCTTGGGTTATCCTGGGTGGAGAACATTCCCTGCCCTGGGTTATCCTGGGTAGCTAACACTCCCTGCCCTGGGTTATCCTGGGTAGCTAACACTTCCTGCCCTGGGTTATCCTGGGTAGCTAACACTCCCTTCTCTGGGTTATCCTGGGTGACTAACACTCCCTACCCTGGGTTATCCTGGGTGACTAACACTCCTACCCTGGATTATCCTGGGTGGCTATCACTCCTCCGGGCTAAAAATCACAAAAATCTTATCGTCAGAGGCGTCGTAAGAGGGGGGGGCGCCCCGGGTGACACCATTTAGGGGGTGACACAATAAAGCCTCTGAAGAAGGTGACACTAATGCACATAACAGTGCTGCACCAACATAGGAGAAGAATCCTTCGTTTGTATATAGCCTATTATATATTAGCAAAGTACAAATAAGCCTATATAGGGAAAAATCATTGATTTTGATGATGTGATAGATGATTTTGCATAATTGAAGGCAAGGAAATGTAAGATCAGATTCACTGAGATGTTACCTGTACTCAAGGTCAAATAGGAACTTGTGTTTCTCTGATATTGCAATGTTTTTCTTTATTTTTCAAGTTTTTTTATTTGTTTTTGCATTGTTGACGATGAATAAATGTAGGATGTGTTGGTGTACTCAAAGTGGTATTTGAGTTTATGTTTCCTCAATATTACTACCATTATTTATTTTATCTTTAATAAAGTTGAAAAGTATTCTCCTGTTCAGTTTATGGCCCTTAAATGTTCTTATTGTAAAATATTAATCACTGGTCATGCAGTAGTGACGTAACTGGTCATGCAGTAGTGATGTAACTGGTCATGCACTAGTGATGTAACTGGTCATGCAGTAGTGATGTAACTGGTCATGCAGTAGTGATGTAACTGGTCATGCACTAGTGATGTAACTGGTCATGCAGTAGTGATGTAACTGGTCATGCAGTAGTGATGTAACTGGTCATGCAGTAGTGATGTAACTGGTCATGCACTAGTGATGTAACTGGTCATGCAGTAGTGATGTAACTGGTCATGCAGTAGTGATGTAACTGGTCATGCAGTAGTGATGTAACTGGTCATGCAGTAGTGATGTAACTGGTCATGCACTAGTGATGTAACTGGTCATGCAGTAGTGATGTAACTGGTCATGCAGTAGTGATGTAACTGGTCATGCAATAGTGATGTAACTGGTCATGCAGTAGTGATGTAACTGGTCATGCACTAGTGATGTAACTGGTCATGCAGTAGTGATGTAACTGGTCATGCAGTAGTGATGTAACTGGTCATGCAGTAGTGATGTAACTGGTCATGCAGTAGTGATGTAACTGGTCATGCAGTAGTGATGTAACTGGTCATGCAGTAGTGATGTAACTGGTCATGCAGTAGTGATGTAACTGGTCATGCAGTAGTGATGTAACTGGTCATGCAGTAGTGATGTAACTGGTCATGCAGTAGTGATGTAACTGGTCATGCAGTAGTGATGTAACTGGTCATGCAGTAGTGATGTAACTGGTCATGCAGTAGTGATGTAACTGGTCATGCACTAGTGATGTAACTGGTCATGCACTAGTGATGTAACTGGTCATGCACTAGTGATGTAACTGGTCATGCACTAGTGATGTAACTGGTCATGCACTAGTGATGTAACTGGTCATGCACTAGTGATGTAACTGGTCATGCAGTAGTGATGTAACTGGTCATGCAGTAGTGATGTAACTGGTCATGCAGTAGTGATGTAACTGGTCATGCACTAGTGATGTAACTGGTCATGCACTAGTGATGTAACTGGTCATGCACTAGTGATGTAACTCCATCCCCCCGCTCTTGAATTTCATGGGGGTGACACCAGAGTTTCCGCCCTGGGTGACACCAACTCTAGCGACGCCTCTGCTTATCGTATCGTTATTTATCCTAAGAACCCCCGTGGAAATGCGTTACTCTGCTTGACTTTAGTTAAGTTATCCAAGATAATTTACATGTTATCATGTAAGACAATAGTAAGCGTCTAAAAACTGTGTAACCGTACCTGTGTAACCGTACTCTGTCTGACTTTTTTGGGTTATCCTAGGTTCTCTACACATATGCTGCTCTGTATGATAATTCTATATAACTGTATTTGTGTATACCTGAATAAACTTACTTACTTACTTACCTCGTCTAAGAGGAAAAATAAAAACACAAATGAACAAGTTAACGCTGAAATGTCCTCCAGAGAGAACGTTCCTTAGCAAGACCATTTTCTATGACAGTCAGCTGTGAGGGTCACCTGGTCCGTCTGTCAAGTGCATCTCATCGATTTTGGCACAACTACTGGCCTAGTTTTGCGTCTTTACCCTGGCCTGCATTGTGGCCAGGCCAAATTCCCTCACGTGACTCAAAATGCGTATTAATGTTCTCTCTCTGGCTGAGATTTCATTCTTTCATTTTCAGTACAGGAATATTATAATGGGCATCCCATTTTTTCCTCATCGTTCTTGAATACATAGATACAAAGTTTGTATATAATATTTTCCATTAAGGGGAAAAATGTTCGTATATAATGCTTTCCATTATGGGAAAAAATGAGAGACCCAGGATATATACAACTGGAGGTGTATTTCTCCCAGTGTTTATATGCTGAGAATTTAATCCCTATCTTGGGTATTAAATTCTTGTCTGGTGATGACAAGGTTAAGTAAGTTTATTAAGGTGCCTGTACAGGTACACATAAATACAGTTACATAAATTATCACAACAGCATATGTGTAAATTACCCTCCAGGATAACCCAAAAAAGTCCGACAAAGTGACTTATTTCCACTGTGGTCTTTGCAGGTTACGTGGATCCTTAATGACACTGTTGCAGTCGATAGGCTTCAAACTCCATTAACCACAAGAGGGAGAAATAGGATATGTGCACCATGAGGTGTATGCCTCTCAGTGTATATACATAAATTAGTCACTATTTTAATGATTTAAGAATTCTTGACTATAAAACGTGGATATGGCAGACTTCACCTGGGCATCGGCCAATTCATTACCCGGGACCCCGAAACTTCGTTACCCGGGACTCCTACATGTTTGTGCACCCGGCGTGGAGACTGGTTAACGTTTTCTGGATCTTCTAGACCACAGGGTCAACACAAGCATACTGGGACTAGCCCAACGAAGTGCACTGGGGATCTAAGCAGACAGTGCACCGGGACACCCCTAGGCTGTCTGTCAGGATGACAGCAGTAAAGATAACTCTGTAGTAAACACAACTTGTCTGATACCTTGGCACGATGAGAGTCCATACCAGTGCTCCAACAAAGGCACCAAACAACCACATCAGAGGTCCAACAAAGGCACCAAACATAACCACACCAGTGCTCCAACAAAGGCACCAAACAACCACACCAGAGGTCCAACAAAGGCACCAAACATAACCACACCAGAGGTCCAACAAAGGCACCAAACATAACCACACCAGAGGTCCAACAAAGGCACCAAACAACCACACCAGAGGTCCAACAAAGGCACCAATCATAACCACACCAGAGGTCCAACAAAGGCACCAAACATAACCACACCAGAGGTCCAACAAAGGCACCAAACAACCACACCAGAGGTCCAACAAAGGCACCAATCATAACCACACCAGAGGTCCAACAAAGGCACCAATCATAACCACACCAGAGGTCCAACAAAGGCACCAAACATAACCACACCAGTGCTTCAACAAAGGCACCAATCATAACCACACCAGAGGTCCAACAAAGGCACCAAACATAACCACACCAGAGGTCCAACAAAGGCACCAAACATAACCACACCAGAGGTCCAACAAAGGCACCAATTAAAAGACCTGAGAATAATAATGTTCTATCGCACAAAGATAACAATAAAGAAAGCATCAAAGGAGAGGGAAACAACACAGTGGATTATAAGAACATTTAAAGCAACACACTACTGGAGTTATGGTACTGTTAACAGCACTTACAAGCTCTTGTCTAGAACATTAACATGTGTTCACAGTTCCTCTTCAAGGAGAGGAGATATCAGAGCTCATTAACTGCCTGCATATCAAGTATAAAGAATATAAATTATTGGGCGTGCCTAAGAACACTCACAATTTATTCTCTAAAAGAGAGTAATCTGATAATATATTCATGGAAAGTATTCGAGGACCAGTTCCATAATCTACACACTGCCATGATATATTACTGGGTGAGAGATAAGGAAGGAAATGTGGAATAAACTGAGTGAAGAGAAGGGAAGGGATGATAAGTAGAGTGAAGAGAAGGGAAGGGATGACAAGTACAGTGAAGAGAAGGGAAGGGATGACAAGTACAGTGAAGAGAAGGGAAGGGATGACAAGTACAGTGAAGAGAAGGGAAGGGATGACAAGTACAGTGAAGAGAAGGGAAGGGATGACAAGTACAGTGAGAGAAGGGGAGGGATGACAAGTACAGTGAGAGAAGGGGAGGGATGACAAGTACAGTGAAGAGAAGGGAAGGGATGGTAAATACAGTGAAGAGAAGGGAAGGGATGACAAGTACAGTGAAGAGAAGGGGAGGGATGACAAGTACAGTGAAGAGAAGGGAAGGGATGACAAGTACAGTGAGAGAAGGGAAGGGATGACAAGTACAGTGAGAGAAGGGAAGGGATGACAAGTACAGTGAGAGAAGGGAAGGGATGATAAGTACAGTGAGAGAAGGGAAGGGATGATAAGTACAGTGAAGAGAAGGGGAGGGATGACAAGTACAGTGAAGAGAAGGGAAGGGATGATAAGTACAGTGAAGAGAAGGGAAGGGATGATAAGTACAGTGAAGAGAAGGGGAGGGATGACAAGTACAGTGAAGAGAAGGGAAGGGATGATAAGTACAGTGAAGAGAAGGGAAGGGATGACAAGTACAGTGAGAGAAGGGGAGGGATGACAAGTACAGTGAGAGAAGGGGAGGGATGACAAGTACAGTGAGAGAAGGGGAGGGATGACAAGTACAGTGAAGAGAAGGGAAGGGATGATAAGTACAGTGAAGAGAAGGGAAGGGATACAGTACAGTGAGAGAAGGGAAGGATGAAAGTACAGTGAAGAGAAGGGAAGGGATGATAAGTACAGTGAAGAGAAGGAAGGATGAAGTACATTGAGAGAAGGAGGGATTAAAAGTACGTGAGAGAAGGAAGGGATGATAAGTACAGTGAAGAAGGGGAGGGATGATAAGTACATGAGAGAAAGGGAGGTGACAAGTACAGTGAAGAAAGGGAGGATGAAATACAGTGAGAGAAGGGGAGGGAATGACAAGTACAGTGAAGAAAAGGGAGGGATGATAAGTACAGTGAGAGAAGGGAGGGATGACAAGTACAGTGAAGAGAAGGGAAGGGATGAAAGTACAGTGAAGAGAAGGGAAGGGATGAAAGTACAGTGAGAGAAGGGGAGGGATGACAAGTACAGTGAAGAGAAGGGAAGGGATGATAAGTACAGTGAGAGAAGGGAGGGATGACAAGTACAGTGAGAGAAGGGGAGGGATGAACTAAGGGGGTAAACAGTGAAGAAGGGAGGATGACAAGTACAGTGAGAGAAGGGGAGGGATGACAAGTACAGTGAAGAGAAGGGAAGGGATGATAAGTACAGTGAAGAGAAGGGAAGGGATGACAAGTACAGTGAGAGAAGGGGAGGGATGACAAGTACAGTGAAGAAAGGGAAGGGTGATAAGTACAGTGAGAGAAGGGAAGGGATGATAAGTACAGTGAAAGAAGGGGAGGGATGACAAGTACAGTGAAGAGAAGGGAGGGATGAAAGTACAGTGAGAGAAGGGAAGGGATGACAAGTACAGTGAGAGAAGGGGAGGGATGACAAGTACAGTGAGAGAAGGGGAGGGATGACAAGTACAGTGAGAGAAGGGGAGGGATGACAAGTACAGTGAGAGAAGGGGAGGGATGACAAGTACAGTGAGAGAAGGGAGGGATGACAAGTACAGTGAGAGAAGGGGAGGGATGACAAGTACAGTGAGAGAAGGGGAGGGATGACAAGTACAGTGAGAGAAGGGGAGGGATGACAAGTACAGTGAGAGAAGGGGAGGGATGACAAGTACAGTGAGAGAAGGGAGGGATGACAAGTACAGTGAGAGAAGGGGAGGGATGACAAGTACAGTGAGAGAAGGGGAGGGATGACAAGTACAGTGAGAGAAGGGGAGGGATGACAAGTACAGTGAGAGAAGGGGAGGGATGACAAGTACAGTGAGAGAAGGGGATGGATGACAAGTACAGTGAGAGAAGGGGAGGGATGACAAGTACAGTGAGAGAAGGGGAGGGATGACAAGTACAGTGAGAGAACACTGTTCAGGTTGGTCATCAAATGTTCAATCATCTACAAAGGTTGGGGGACTGACTACCTCATCTGCTGTCATCGTGTATCGTCTCTGTACTAAACTGATAAAGTTACTTCACGGTGAAACATTTTCAGATAAAGATACATGTGTCTAATTCCTCATTTTGTCGGTACTGAACATCATTATCGTAATTATACCAGAAGAAATACTGTCAGTGCAGAGAAAGACATCTTCCGGAGAAAAATAAAAGAGTTTCCGCAGACAGTGAGAGATCAGTCAGATTACAATGACTATTTGCCTGCGAGCCAGGGGTAGCAACAGCTAAATACTTCAGTCCTTCCTAAGTCAGCTAACAGACATAAAGTAAGTTATCTGGTATTGGTAGGTACCCTGGATAACTACTCTGTCCTTACCCTTGGTAGCGAGTACCAGACGGAGGGGTAGGTGGGAGGGAGGGAGGGAGGGAGGGAGAGTGAGACGAGGAGAGAGCTTTACAGCTCAGTGGCGAGAATATTGAGCTAAGAACCGAAATGTCCGGTTGGGAACATGGAGTGAAGCAAGTGGTACAGTCAACCCCCCCCCCTCACTCCCGTCAACCCCTCCCCTCACTCCCATCAACTCCTCCCCTCACTCCTGTCAACCTCTCCCCTCACTCCTATCAACTCCTCCCCTCACTCATGTCAACCCCTCCCCTCACTCTTGTCAACCCCTCCCCTCACATATCCTACACCTGCCATAACCTCTTCCTTCAAGTATGATAGCTAGTAGTGTTATCTACTGGTGTAAAAGCTAGACAGAAGATCATTAACTACAACAACTTAAGGTGGCGGAGAAATGGGTAGATAAGGAGAGAGGGAGAAGAGGAAGGAAGGGAAGGAGTGAGGTAGGGAACAGTGAGTGGGGTGGGGGATGCTGAGAGATGGGGAAGAGACGTATAGATGGATGCAGAGAAGATTAAACGCATGAGTTATGGTCTTTGAAAAACCACTGGACCTGAAAGGACGTTCAGTGGCGGTCTTTACTTAGTAAAAATGAGTAGGGGAAAAGAGAAAGAAAAAATAAATGGGAGGCAGGAGGTAACTATGAAGAGATAGGAAGTGGTGACAGGGGAAGACTGGGGAGAATATCAAGCCATTACAGTCATCAATATCTTCAATTAAACTCAAGCAGATAACAACTGTCAGTGTGACAAATGTCAGAGTGACAGCTGTCAAGTGTGAAATGCCGCATGTCTGCAGTCTACGAACGCCAGGTGTTGGAATGCCTATTCAAGTGTAACTACAGGTCAGTCTGGTGAAGTTATTATATATATATATATATATATATATATATATATATATATATTATAATATATAATATATATATATATATATAATATATAAATAAATATATGCTTAGAATTCGCAAGAACAGGCGAAATATTCACTAACACTGATCTCTGGCCGAAGGAGACGCGAACCTACGAACTTTGGAACAAGGTACGCCGTGCTTTACCGACCGTACCACACTGGACCAATACCTTGGTGTCTAGCTCACGCTAGACGTTTTGATGCCTAGAAGCTGGCTGCCTTGGATCAAAACGTCTAGCGTGAGCTGGACGGCAAGGTATTGGTCCAGTGTGGTACAGTCGGTAAAGCACTGCGGATTTTGTTCCAAGGCTCGTAGGTTCGAGTCTCCTTCGGCCAGATATCAGTGTTTATATATATAATCTCCTAGTTTTGGCAGATATCAACATGGACCAACTTAGCAAGAGGTGTCAACATAGACCACCCTGATAACAGGTGTCAACATAGACCACCCTGATAACAGGTGTCAACATAGACCACCCTGACAACAGGTGTCAACATAGACCACCCTGACAACAAGTGTCAACATAGACCACCCTGACAACAGGTGTCAATACAGACCACCCTGATAACAGGTGTCAACATAGACCACCCTGACAACAGGTGTCAATACAGACCACCCTGATAACAGGTGTCAACATAGACCACCCTGACAACAGGTGTCAACATAGACCACCCTGACAACAGGTGTCAACATGAATCTGCTGTAAATAAAAAGCTCTGAAAAGTACTTAGGCAGCCAAGGTAATTTATAACGAGTCATTAATGATGGAATTCAACGTTCACTGGCATCAAGAATACAAATTAAAATATTGTAGTCAAATATAGCCAGGTCAACCAGGTCTGTATATGGATCATTCAGATAATATAGCCTTAGTAAGGAATCGTTCAAGACACTGTACACCGTATACGTCAGGCCCATACTGGTGTACGCAGCACCAGTTTGGAATCCACACCTGGTCAAGCACGTCAAGAAATTAGAGAAAGTACAAAGGTTTGCAACAAGGCTAGTTCCAGAGCTCAAGGTAATTTCCTACAAAGAAAGGTTGAGGGAAATCGGACTGACGACGCTGGAGGACAGGAGGGTCAGGGTACACATGATAACGACATACAAAATAATGCGTGGAATAGATAAAGTGGACAGAGACAGGATGTTCCAGAGAGGGGACACAGAAACAAGGGGTCACAATTGGTAGCTGAAGACTCAGACGAGTCACAGGGGTGTTAAGCATTTCTTCAGTCATAGAGTCGTCAGGAAGTAGAATAGCCTAGCAAGTGATGTAGTGTAGGCAGGAACCATACATAGCTTTAAGACGAGGTATGACAAAGCTCAGGGAGCAGAGAGAGAGAGAGGACCTAGTAGCGATCAGTGAAGAGGCGGAGCCAGGAGCTGAGTCTCGACCCCTGCAACCACAATTAGATGAGGACACGCACACACAAACACACACACACACACACACACACACACACACACACACACACACACACACACACACACATACACACACACAGAGGCCAAGTGTTTATCAACAAGTGCCTCTGACAACTAGTACCTACTACAAGTACACAGCCTCTCCCTGCTGCAGAAGTAACCATGGTGACGCTGGCGGCCTAACCTAGCAACGCCTTTCCCTCTTACCTCCTCTTTTCCTCTTCTGCTTCTTTCCCTTCCACTCACCCCCTCCTCTTCCCCTCTACCACCTGGGACCTCGACCTACGAAGCTTGTAGCAGGTACATAAACTTGCGACCAACTTACAACTAATCACCCGCACACACCTGACCCTCTCCTCTCGTGTTTACACATCAAAATACGCACACAAACGCACATGCACATAGTTACAAACATGGTTGGTCATATATTGGCACACACAACATAACGACTAACATAATGGCGTGCATAAACACATCATATACAATGCACTGTCATACAAACATACGCTGACATACACACATACATTCATACACGCACACTAGACACAAACAAAATTGTAGTTTGTGAGTATTACTTTGTTAGGTAATGGTGTGTAAGTTTGTGTAAGGAGTGCTGGGTACCAAACCTAGGTGTTTGTGAGTTCAGTAGATAACATAACAGAGGAAATAACGGAGATAATCACACCAGCGTTGTTATAACAACTGCTGAAGCTGTTGTGTCTTCATCAAGGTGTGTCCTTGATGCCTCTTGTATTCATAAATTAAGTACACCCTAGTGTAGACGAACTATACAGTGTTATGGTCCCACAGTACACCCAAGTGTAGACGAACTATACAATGTTATGGTACCACAGTTCACCCTAGTGTAGACGAACTATACAATGTTATGGTACCACAGTACACCCTAGTGTAGACGAACTATACAATGTTATGGTACCACAGTACACCCTAGTGTAGACGAACTATACAATGTTATGGTACCACAGTTCACCCTAGTGTAGACGAACTATACAATGTTATGGTCCCACAGTACACCCTAGTGTAGACGAACTATACAATGTTATGGTCCCACAGTACACCCTAGTGTAGACGAACTATACAATGTTATGGTACCACAGTTCACCCTAGTGTAGACGAACTATACAATGTTATGGTCCCACAGTACACCCTAGTGTAGACGAACTATACAATGTTATGGTCCCACAGTACACCCTAGTGTAGACGAACTATACAATGTTATTTCCCATATATGGTGATATAATGTCTTCGTGACAGTCTTAAAACAACAGGATCTAGCACCAGTACTGACAACACTGTGAACCAATAATGTATTTCGTGGTATTTCAGACTGCAGTGGTATTGTTATCCAAGGTTCACTGATAACTAAGGTTACAGTGGTATTGTTATCCAAGGTTCACTGATAACTAAGGTTACAGTGGTATTGTTATCCAAGGTTCACTGATAACTAAGGTTACAGTGGTATTGTTATCCAAGGTTCACTGATAACTAAGGTTACAGTGGTATTGTTATCCAAGGTTCAGACTTAACTAAGGTCGCAATAATTACACTGAGACCTGATAATTATCAGTATTACGACTCTGGAAGAGCTAATGACGCTACTCAACGAACGTAATTACTCCACGAAGGTAATTAACGATATCACACAACAAGCTGGTCATTTACCTACTATATGAGAGTTAATTAATGACCTGTCTTCGTTAAGTTCAGGTAACTACAAGTGTCACCTGTCTCTGTACAGTGCAGGTGTCAACTACATGATAGGTTACTCACCTAACTCCATGTATGTGCTTACACCTGAGCTGACTCACCTGACTCCATGTATGTGCTTACACCTGAGCTGACTCACCTGACTCCATGTATGTGCTTACACCTGAGCTGACTCACCTGACTCCATGTATGTGCTTACACCTGAGCTGACTCACCTGACTCCATGTGTGTGCTTACACCTGAGCTGACTCACCTGACTCCATGTGTGTGCTTACACCTGAGCTGACTCACCTGACTCCATGTAGGTTCTCACACCTGAGCTGACTCACCTGACATCGTGTAGGTGTTTACACCTGAGCTAACTCACCCGAAAACGGATATATATATATATATATATATATATATATATATATATATATATATATATATATATATATATATATATATATATATATATATATATATATATATATATATATATATATTAATAATCAATATTACACACATACACACAAGTAGGCGAATACAGGTCGTCAGGTCACTGGAGTCATTAGGTACCACGCAGGTAACGATGACAGGTGAGATAAGAATGTACACCTAGTGGGAGAAGGGAGACAAGAGTGGAAGTGAAGGATAAGGGGAGACTAGGTGGTAGGGGAGGAGGGAGAGTGGCCAGGATAGGTGAAGGGGAACTCGCGTGCTAGCAAAGTGAATTAAGTTCCATTGATGAGGGGAAGGTGGTGATGGGGGAGTGATAGGAAAGGGGGGAGTGAGGGGGGTGTGATAGGTAAGGGGGAGGTGAGGGGGGTGTGATAGGTAAGGGGGGAGTGAGGGGGGTGTGATAGGTAAGGGGAAGGTCCTTAGCTAAGTGTCGTTTGTTCACTAGTGTTGAAAAATGAGGCGATCCCTGGGAGGTGTTCACCTGATGAGGTGAGTAAATAGGTGAGTAATAGTTCTTACGTGAGTGATGGGCAACATCTCTGAGGTGAGTGATGGGTGAGTAACAGCTCCCAGGTGAGTAATATTAAGAGGAAGAGGAGGATAAAACAGACTTGTCCTGGATAAGAGGACTAATATACAAACATTGCAGCGTTTGTGACCTAACATAAATTAAGATAATTTAACTTTAAATAAAGAAAAAAATCCCCTTTCTAGGACAATAAATTACTAGAGGTCCAGGAAAATGTGAAGAATTGACCTATAGAAGTAAGAGTTCTCTTAATGTTTTTCAAGAGTGCTCTTGCACTCTTAGTGTGTGTGAGTGTAGGACCTACACTCTTACTGTTCACAGTGTAGGCAGTGAGAGAGAGAGAGAGAGAGAGAGAGAGAGAGAGAGAGAGAGAGAGAGAGAGAGAGAGAGAGAGAGAGAGAGAGAGAGAGAGAGAGAGAGAGAGAGAGAGAGAGTGAGTGAGTGAGGGAGAGATTTATACAAGTGCCACTAGAGTTGTAAGGACATGTCATACACATTTATCGCACAAAAAGTGCCACAACTTGCCCATGACTCACCAGGATGAAGTAAGGTGTTGTTCTCAGAACTTATACTTTACTGTTTATCTTAATACTCACACACCTTGATGCCAACACTCTCTTACATTACTGCTACACACACACACACACATATATGTCGTGCCGAATAAGTAAAACTGGTCAATTAGAAAGAACTTATTTAATATTAAGTCCTTTCTAAAATTTTCTTATATATTTAAATATATTTTTTCAATTATGTTAATATAAAAATTATGATTTTGTACCAAAAGAACCTTAGGAAATATACCTAACCTTATTATAACAAGCGCAATTCAAGTTAGCTTAACCTAACTAAATATATTTTATATAAGTTTACAATAATTTAATAAACAAACACAATTAAAAAATTTTTCGTTAGATTCAGAATTATTTTTGCGAAATTACTGCATACACAAATTTTCCATTGCCCTATTCGGCAAGAAGAGCGTTGTTATTTAAGCCAAAATAGCAAGTTTTACATATTCGGCACGACATATATATATTGTTGCGTATGGAGGGGCAAGAATGTTCCACTGATTAAATCTTGTGGAACCAGTCTATGTAAGAACTTCGTCTAGGCCTAGGGGAACACTCCAATGGTAACAAGGGTTTAGCGAGGCAAATATAGCCTTAACAAAGAGGCTTTCTTTGTTAACCTTCTTACTTTAGGATGACCAAAACTCACAAGTAAAATCCTTATCTTTAATAACAATAAAACATATAGGATCTTCATATCTATATGAACCATAATCTTAATAAAGAGCAAAAAATTTCTTTTCTTTCCCTTTACACGTAAAAGATGGAATTATATATACAGTTATTGTTACGACACAAGAGTTTTACTGGGAAGACATAACTCCCAGTAGTAGAGTTAGACAATCAATATAAGACATGAAATAACTTATACGTTGCTAACACAAATGATATGAATGTCTTAACAGAAACATTAAATTCAGATTATCCATACAGGAAGTTTCATGGATATTGTCACACCAGTGATGAGAGTCTGAAGCCGATCAGGCGAGGATGTATCAAGCTATTACAAAGCTACCAAGATCAGAACTCACTATAAAGGTGAGAGAAAATGTTCCTACACAGTTAAATAGTTGCGTGAATCTTTCCCTAGTTATACCTCATTAGCATGTATAATTTCAAGCCCATCTCATGAGGCATTCTCATTATTATTATTAAAGATTAGCCGGTATTCTCCCGGCCCGGGCCTTTTCCAAGTGGTGGCCCGGCCTTGGCTCCCTCTTTAGGGAGTGTCTGAGACCTAAGTCTCCCATGGGAGGAGGCACAAGTACCTCCTCATCTTTGGGACCAACTGTCCCCAGGCCTAGCCACAAGCTAGGCCTCTCTGGTCTGCCATCCCCGCCCCAAGGGGGCAAATGGGAATGACAGTCTGATGAGCTAAATGCTCGGGCTCAGGCACCTACCCTACCCTAGAAGGGTTAGGCATGGTGTCGATGAGGCATTCTCAAGTTATCAAAGAAAGTCTTGGAGAGAGACAAACTGCACTATATGACCGGCTCTACAACAAAACCGTACGACAAGCCTACATTTATGTAATAAAAACGTTAATATTTAATATTTCTTAGTTGTCTCTTGTCACCTAAATTCTGATTCAAAATTTCTACAATCCTGTAAGAAAATGTAAATTTTTGTTTTAGGTATGACTGAAGGATTTATCATTAAGTAGATGACAGTGTTTTTCCTCCATGGTTTTCCTTTGTAACTTAAGAGCGACTGGTCCGATCGGCTTGAAATTTGTTTTCAGTGCTTGTGAACCGTAACTATGGGAAAAATTTATGCAACTATTGAGACGAGCAGGAAAATCGTTCTTCCGGTCGGCTTTAAACTTGAAGCACTCAAGTGTGTTTTCCTCACCGGAAACTTCACATCTTTATTAGGTTTCCCAACTCACAATTTACCAGTTTTATTAAGCAAATTGTGGCTCTGATTTCCATCCAGTCACTGAGGAATGCCTCTCCCGGTAGGCTGTAAACCGGGAGAGGCATTCTACAAGTACATATATACAAGGTATACAGACCATAGCTGACATCAATGACAGTGGGAACAAAAGCCAGCTATGTCCCCACCCCTCTTATATACCTTCCTGACGGACGGGACTCATACCAGGCGTTGAAATGTATCAGTCTGAGCTGGCAGACTTCAGCAGGATAATGAGGATATCGTCAAGTACTCCAGCAAGAGTCCTTCAGCTACGGGAGGTAGTAGTAGAAGGGGAGGGGAGGGGAAGGAGAGGAAGGGGAGAGGAAGGGAGAGCCAGGGGAAGGAGAAAGAGAGAGGGGAAGGGAAGTTAGCACAGTGGAGTGTCATCAATCATCCACGTATGAAGCGAACATCGTCACCCAACACAGTCATAATGCAGATCCAAGCTTAATTAACGCAACGTTTCGCTCGGAGGGCTTTATCAAGCCATGATAAAGTCTGAGCGAAACGTAACCCCTAATAAAACTCTCCTTGAGCAAAATGCTGCCCCAAGAAGACTCTCCTTGAGCAAAAAGTTCCTTCATACAAGCTCTCCCTGAGAGAAACGTTGCCACAGTAAAACTCTCCTTCAGCGAAACGTTGGCTTCATACAGTTTTGCCCTGCTCTAAGTATCTGAACTCTTACCTATATTTGTAGACACTCTTCCTTCCGGCCAGGATACATAACCTTCCAGCCAGGATACATAACCGTCCAGCCAGGAAACATAACCTTCCAGCCAGGATGCATAACCATCCAGCCAGGATATATAACCTTCCAGTCAGGATACATAACCGTCCAGCCAGGATATATAACCTTCCAGCCAGGATGCATAACCTTCCAGTCAGGATATATAACCTTCCAGCCAGGATACATAACCTTCCAGTCAGGATATATAACCTTCCAGCCAGGATGCATAACCATCCAGCCAGGGTACATAACCTTCCAGCCAGGATGCATAACCTTCCAGTCAGGATATATAACCTTCCAGCCAGGATACATAACCTTCCAGTCAGGATATATAACCTTCCAGCCAGGATACATAACCTTCCAGCCAGGATATATAACCTTCCAGCCAGGATACATAACCTTCCAGTCAGGATACATAACCTTCCAGTCAGGATACATAACCGTCCAGCCAGGATATATAACCTTCCAGCCAGGATGCATAACCTTCCAGCCAGGATATATAACCTTCCAGCCAGGATACATAACCTTCCAGTCAGGATACATAACCGTCCAGCCAGGATACATAACCTTCCAGCCAGGATATATAACCTTCCAGCCAGGATATATAACCTTCCAGCCAGGATGCATAACCTTCCAGCCAGGATATATAACCTTCCAGCCAGGATATATAACCTTCCAGCCAGGATACATAACCTTCCAGCCAGGATACATAACCTTCCAGCCAGGATATATAACCTTCCAGCCAGGGTACATAACCTTCCAGTCAGGATATATAACCTTCCCGCCAGGGTACATAACCTTCCAGTCAGGATATATAACCTTCCAGCCAGGATACATAACCTTCCAGTCAGGATACATAACCTTCCAGCCAGGGTACATAACCTTCCAGTCAGGATACATAACCTTCCAGCCAGAATACATAACCTTCCAGCCAGGGCGCATAACCTTCCAGTCAGGATATATAACCTTCCAGTCAGGATATATAACCTTCCAGCCAGAATACATAACTTTCCAGTCAGGATATATAACCTTCCAGCCAGGATACATAACCTTCCAGTCAGGATACATAACCTTCCAGCCAGGATACATAACCGTCCTGTCAGGGTATATAACCTTCCAGCCAGGATACATAACCTTCCAGTCAGGATATATAACCTTCCAGCCAGGATACATAACCTTCCAGCCAGGATGCATAACCTTCCAGTCAGAATATATAACCTTCCAGCCAGGATACATAACCGTCCAGTCAGGATACATAACCTTCCAGCCAGGATACATAACCTTCCAGCCAGGATACATAACCTTCCAGTCAGGATATATAACCTTCCAGTCAGGATACATAACCTTCCAGCCAGGATGTATAACCTTCCAGTCAGGATATATAACCTTCCAGCCAGGATACATAACCATCCAGTCAGTATACATAACCTTCAAGTCAGGATATATAACCTTCCAGCCAGGATACATAACCTTCCAGTCAGGATATATAACCTTCCAGCAAGGATACATAACCTTCCAGTCAGGATATATAACCTTCCAGCAAGGATACATAACCTTCCAGCCAGGATATATAACCTTCTAGCCAGGATACATAACCTTCTAGCCAGGATACATAACCTTCCAGCCAGGATACATAACCATCCAGTCAGTATACATAACCTTCAAGTCAGGATATATAACCTTCCAGCCAGGATACATAACCTTCCAGTCAGGATATATAACCTTCCAGCAAGGATACATAACCTTCCAGTCAGGATATATAACCTTCCAGCAAGGATACATAACCTTCCAGCCAGGATATATAACCTTCCAGCCAGGATACATAACCTTCTAGCCAGGATACATAACCTTCCAAACAAAAAGATACATAACACGTCAACGAACTCTTGCTGGTGGAATCAGTGGGAAGGTGATAAAGATGGCAAGTGTCCAAGAAGAGAGGTAGAGGAACTGATAAAGAAAGCAGATATCAAAGAAGAGAGGCAGAGGAACTGATAAAGAAAGCAGATATCAAAGAAGAGAGGCAGAGGAACTGATAAAAAGGCAGGTGTCAAAGAAGAGAGGCAGAGGAAGAGGACAAGAGGGTGGCAGGAATGAAGGCTGAGTCGGGTCATTGTTAAGGCAAATGATTGTTGAATGAGATTTGTTAAGGGAGGTTAGGTAGCAGCAGGGAGACAGGGAGGATACATCAGCAGGGAGAGTGGGTGGATACATCAGCAGGGAGAGAGGGAGGATACATCAGCAGGGAGAGAGGGATGATACATCAGCAGGGAGAGGGAGGATACATCAGCAGGGAGAGAGGGAGGATACATCAGCAGGGAGAGAGGGAGGATACATCAGCAGGGAGAGAGGGTGGATACATCAGCAGGGAGAGAGGGAGGATACATCAGCAGGGAGAGAGGGAGGATACATCAGCAGGGAGAGAGGGAGGATACATCAGCAGGGAGAGGGAGGATACATCAGGAGGGAGAGAGGGAGGATACATCAGCAGGGAGAGAGGGTGGATACATCAGCAGGGAGAGAGGGTGGATACATCAGCAGGGAGAGAGGGAGATACATCAGCAGGGAGAGAGGGAGGATACATCAGCAAGGAGAGGTAGAATACATCAGCAGGGAGAGAGGGAGGATACATCAGCAGGGAGAGAGGGAGGAATACATCAGCAGGAGAGAGAGGGAGGATACATCAGCAGAGAGAGGGAGGATACATCAGGAGGGAGAGAGGGAGGATACATCAGCAGGAGAGAGGGTGGATACATCAGCAGGGAGAGAGGGTGGATACATCAGCAGGGAGACAGGGAGGATACATCAGCAGGGAGAGAGGGAGGATACATCAGCAGGGAGAGAGGGAGGATACATCAGCAGGGAGAGGGAGGATACATCAGCAGGGAGAGAGGGAGGATACATCAGAAGGGAGAGAGGGAGGATACATCAGCAGGGAGACAGGGAGGATACATCAGCAGGGAGAGAGGGTGGATACATCAGCAGGGAGAGAGGGTGGATACATCAGCAGGGAGACAGGGAGGATACATCAGCAGGGAGAGAGGGAGGATACATCAGCAGGGAGAGAGGGAGGATACATCAGCAGGGAGAGGGAGGATACATCAGCAGGGAGAGAGGGAGGATACATCAGAAGGGAGAGAGGGAGGATACATCAGCAGGGAGACAGGGAGGATACATCTGGTCATATGTATCAATGAGGGTACAAGTTTGACGACCAATGAGAAGGATCATCACAGATTACATTAACCTCTACATAAATACACACTATTGCTAGCACCAACAGTGTGACTGATCAAGTCATCGATCACGAATTCTAGTCCGGGACCTGACTGCGGGGGGCGACGACCCTCGAAATCTTCAACAGGTAGACCACAGGTTGGAAAGTTTGCGCGAAAACCTGAGAAGTGTCAGAGTGAGAAGTGTGAGAGGCTGGAGGAGGCACTGTGCCCAGGCACTATTATTATCTAGACACCTGGCACTGATGGATGCTACATTTAAGATACCTGACACTGGCACTGAGGGTAAATACATTAATATCCTGCTTAATAATAACCAACATGGAGACAAGAACTCAGAAGATTAGTTGATTTGTATATTTCGACCCCCATCTGCGATCCTCTTCAGCAGAAGGGAATACCAAAAGAGGATCGAAATATACACATCAATTAAACCTCCGAGTTTGTATCTCCGTGTGGGTTATTACCGAGCACTGACAAGGTTTCATTACTAATGTTGGAGAGCTCACACATAGCTTTGTGAACACTCGACGTCCCGACATGATAGCTGTTGTTGAAACATTTTTGGATGACAGGACTCCAGAAAATTTTGCAAGAATTGCTGGCTACACCTCATGGATGAGAAGAGACAGGCAAGGGCAAGGAGGTGGTGTTGCTGTGTGCTTCTCTAAAAGTGTTCATGCCCAGCACATAGATGTTGCCACCCCTACACATCTTGAAATGATGTTCTTCAAGCTCTGTATAAACACTAGTACCTCTGTACTAGCATGTGCAATGTACAGACCTCAGTGGCAACATGCAGACCCTATCAACTTCCTAATGGAAAATATTGACTCCCTTCTGCTACAACACAACTGTCAACATATTATAATTGTTGGTGACCTCAACCAGCACCTTATACAGAGGGACTTTGATGACCTTCTTGCAGTGTTTGACATGAGAAACTTTGTTGATTTCCCTACTCATATCTCTGGCTCCTCCCTTGACCCAGTAGTGAGTGATCTGGCAGAAGGCATAGTCACTTGTCAACCCCTCGGCTACGTTGGATCGTCTGACCACAAGGCTGTTTTTTACCACACTTAAGATCCCAACAGAACGAGGTGAGGAGTCCACACGCACAACCTGGCTATGGGAAAGAGGTAATTGGCCAGCCCTTTGCTCTGAGCTCGCCACCACCGACTGGAATGCTCTTCTCCAGGGGATGTTGACAACCAAGTGAAAGCCTTCACTGGACACATCCTTAATCTGCAACAAGAACACATTCCTCACCGGCAATATGTGACAAAGCCTACAGATCAGCCTTGGTTTGGCTTTCGTTGTAGAGAGGCTGCTACTGCTAAGTACAAAGCATGGCGAAGGTAATAAGAGACATCCTACCACCTATAACAGGAACTTGCACATGCAAGCCTGTAGGCATATGGGTGATGTTCAAAAGTGGGCCATTACTAAATGGGAGGTGGACACTAAAAGAAAGTTAGCATCAGGTAGGGTAGGCTCCAAAACCTGGTGGTCCCTGGTCAAGGACAACAAGGTTATCTGCCTGATGAACTTATTCCACCTCTAAATCGACAGGATGGGACCACCTCTACTAGTAGTCAAGAGAAGGCGGACCTCTTTGCTGAACACTTTGCTACCAAAATGCAAGTTCCTGATCCAGCAAGGGACCCTCCTTGGCTAGCTGCAAGAACTGTGTCAAAACTGTCAGTGGTGACAATAAGGCAGGAGGAGGTGCATTTCCTTCTTAAATCACTTGACCAAGAAAGGCTGTGGGCCCAGACAAGTTGAGCCCAAGATTGGTTGAGAAGATGTGCAGACCAGCTAGCAGCACCTCTAACTCGCATCTTTCAGCACTGCCTAGTACAGTGTAAATGGCCCTCTCCATGGAAAGAAGCAAATGTAGTCCCCTGTTCACAAAAAGAAGAGCAGAGCAGAAATCAGCAACTACAGACCAGTGTCACTCCCTGTCAATCACTGGTAAGATCCTTGAGACAATAAATCTCAAGACAAATGACAGATTTTTTTGACTACCACTCACTACTTTGTGATCGTCAATATGGCTTCAGGAAAGGTTACTCTGCTGCTGATCTGTTGTTAAACCTCTCCACTAAGTGGCACCAGTCACTGGATGAATCCAAAGTCAGCTGTGTGGTAGCACTGGACATTGCTGGCGCTTTCGACGGGTGTGGCAACCAGGGCCTCTTAGCAAAACTTCAAGCACTGGGAATTGCAGGCTCTACGCTATGTCTCCTCAGTGATTACCTTCATGGTAGATCTCTAAGTGTATCCTCAATGGAACGGAATCAGCAAGGCATCCTATTGGGGCAAGCGTTCCACAAGGAAGTGTGCTGGTCCACTGTTATGGAATGTCTACTTCAACGACCTTCTTCATCTCATCCCAGAATCACATGCATATGCAGACGACTGTACACTGACATTCACTTATCCAAGAGAAGAAATGCCAGCTGCTCTAAGCTACATCAATCACCAGCTTTAGAGCTATAAACAGCTTGGGGAAATAGATGGCAAGTAACATTTGCACCCAAAAAACGCAAATGATGTCGCTCTTAGGACCAGATGGTAATGCAGGCGCAGTACCGTGAAGGACATGAATGGGACGATGTTGGCATTTAGAAGAAGTTAGATATCCTTGGGGTGTAATTGACTTCCAAATAACCATAAGACCATGTTGTAAATTAGCAAACATAGGTCAGCCAGGAAGGCTTAACAAGCACTTCGCCGTACAGCATCTGCTTAGACAGTAGGTTCAAGATCCCTCTCCAGCACATACTCACCATTGAGATGCTCTACCTGGATGACTCTGTATGGACCCCCCATCTGCGACATGCTTGACAGAGTAAGAAGATAAACGTCTTGATTCCCCCAAATGGAAAATCTGTCCCACAGAAGCCTCCAACTTGATCTGTTCCCTACTGTTATGTCCCAAATAACAAAAATGCCAAATGGATCATTTCGTAGAGGTAAAAAAGCTTTTAGCATGCCAAAAAGTTAGGAATCCTTAACCCCTTTGTAAATACTTCAATAAGAGCTAGGGATCCTTAACCTTGTTCAACCCGGTTGTAAAAAAAAAAAAAAAAAAAAAAAAAAAAAAAAGTGTTTGTTTACATTTAGTTATCCATCCTTCTTAATCTTAGTCAGCCTCTGTAGATCCTACTTGTGAGTCAAATGTTAATTGTATGTAGACTCTCTCAATCTCTCCTCTTACTCTCTCTCTCTCTCCTCTCTCTCAGTCGTTCTCTCGTTACTTTTCTCTCCATCTTCTCTCTCTCTCACTCTCTCTCATTCTCTCTCTCTCTCCCTCTCTCTCTTCTTCTCTCTCTCTTCTCTCTCTCTCTCTCTCTCTCTCTCTCTCTCTCTCTCTTCTCTCTCTCTCTCTCTCTCTCTCCTCTCTCTCTCTCTCTCTCTCTCTCTCTCTCCTCTCTCTCTCTTCTTCTCTCTCTCTCTCTCTTCTCTCTCTCTCTCTCTCTCTCTCTCCTCTCTTCTCTCCTCTCTCTCTCTCTCTCTCTCTCTCTCACTATCCTGATGGAAACATTGATTCTACAGAGGTTTCTTGATCAAGAAACCTTTCCTGGCGAGAATGTTGTGTCAGCGAGGTCAGGTTATAACAACCTTCCTGATGACACTACAACCAGTGTCTCAGCTGACACTACATCATGTCTCCCAGCTGACACTACAATCAGTGTCTCCGCTGACACTACAATCTGTCTCCGCTGACACTACAATCCAGTGTCTCCAGCTGACACTACAATCATGTCTCCAGCTGACACATATAACAGTGTTCTCCAGCTTGACAAACAACGTGTCTCCAGCTGACACACAACAGTGTCTCCAGCGTGACACGTTACAATCAGTTCCTCCAGCTGACACTACAATCAGTGTCTCCAGCTGACACTAATCAGTTCTCCAGCGACACTACAATCAGTGTCTCCAGCTGACACTACAATCCAGTGTCTCCACTGACACTACAACCATGTCTCCAGCTGACACTACAACCAGTGTCTCCAGCTGACACTACAATCAGTGTCTTCAGCTGACACTACAATCAGTGTCTCCAGCTGACACTACAACCAGTGTCTCCAGCTGACACTACAATCAGTGTCTCCAGCTGACACTATAATCAGTGTCTCCAGCTGACACTATAATCAGTGTCTCCAGCTGACCCTACAATCAGTGTCTCCAGCTGACACTACAATCAGTGTCTCCAGCTGACACTACAACCAGTGTCTCCAGCTGACACTAAATCAGTGTCTCCAGCTGACACTAACAATCAGTGTCTCCAGCTGACACTACAATCAGTGTCTCCAGCTGACACTACAACCAGTGTCTCCAGCTGACACTACAACCAGTGTCTCCAGCTGACAATACAACCAGTGTCTCCAGCTGACACTACAATCAGTGTCTCCAGCTGACACTACAATCAGTGTCTCCAGCTGACACTACAACCAGTGTCTCCAGCTGACACTACAATCAGTGTCTCCAGCTGACACTATAATCAGTGTCTCCAGCTGACACTATAATCAGTGTCTCCAGCTGACCCTACAATCAGTGTCTCCAGCTGAACACTACAATCAGTGTCTCCCAGCTGACACTACAACAGTGTCTCCAGCTGACACTATAATCAGTGTCTCCAGCTGACACTACAATCAGTGTCTCCAGCTGACACTACTAATCATGTTTCTCCAGCTGACACTACATACCAGTGTCTCCAGCTGACACTACATTCAGTGTCTCCAGCTGACACTATAATCAGTGTCTCCAGCTGACACTATAATCAGTGTCTTCAGCTGACACTACAATCAGTGTCTCCAGCTGACACTACAACCAGTGTCTCCAGCTGACACTATAATCAGTGTCTCCAGCTGACACTACAATCAGTGTCTCCAGCTGACACTATAATCAGTGTTTCCAGCTGACACTACAACCAGTGTCTCCAGCTGACACTACAATCAGTGTCTCCAGCTGACACTATAATCAGTGTCTCCAGCTGACACTACAACCAGTGTCTCCAGCTGACACTACAATCAGTGTCTCCAGTGTCTCCAGCTGACACTACAATCAGTGTCTCCAGCTGACACTATAATCAGTGTCTCCAGCTGACACTATAATCAGTGTCTCCAGCTGACACTATAATCAGTGTCTCCAGCTGACACTATAATCAGTGTCTCCAGCTGACACTACAACCAGTGTCTCCAGCTGACACTACAATTCAGTGTCTCCAGCTGACACTATAATCAGTGTCTCCAGCTGACACTACAAACAGTGTCTCCAGCTGACACTACAACCAGTGTCTCCAGCTGACACTACAACCAGTTTCTCCAGCTAACACTATAATCAGTGTCTCCAGCTGACACTACAAACAGTGTCTCCAGCTGACACTACAATCAGTGTCTCCAGCTGACACTATAATCAGTGTCTCCAGCTGACACTACAAACAGTGTCTCCAGCTGACACTACAACCAGTGTCTCCAGCTGACACTACAACCAGTTTCTCCAGCTAACACTATAATCAGTGTCTCCAGCTGACACTACAAACAGTGTCTCCAGCTGACCCTACAACCAGTGTCTCCAGCTAACATTACAACCAGTGTCTCCAGCTGACACTACAACCAGTGTCTCCAGCTGACACTACAATCAGTGTCTCCAGCTGACACTACAGTGTCTCCAGCTGACACTACAGTGTCTCCAGCTGACACTATAATCAGTGTGAACTACTGACAAAATTTTTCCAGTCTTACTCTCATTATCTTCTTAAATTTTCAACCTTAAAATGGCCACTTCCATTTTGGGTTTTGTTTCTTCTACTGATATTAATACTTAGAAACATTAATATACTCCTGAGTGATGGTGTAGAGGTGACACAGTCTTGATGACACTCGTATACATGATACATTTTAAACACAGTTAACCATCCAAGAAGCATTTCCAGGACAACACATTGAGGTTAATGATGTTAAAGGTTGTCCTTCAAGAAACATGACTTAACGTTGCAGAGCTGTGGAGTTGCACTCTTGTGAACATCAAGTGCACTCTGACCTCTACTTACACATCACAACATATATAGTCCAAACTGCAAACAAGCGTAATAATAATAATAATAATAATAATAATAATAATAATAATATAATAATAATAATAATAATAATAATAATAATAATAATAATAATAATATAATAATAATAATAATAATAATAATATTATTATTATTATAATTATTATTATTATTATAATTAATAATAATAATTAACAATAATATAGTTCTGATAACACCTCTCCATGAAGAATTATTAATAATTTTGCAAACTCACGTCTTGAAGAAGTTCTCACAGTACACAGAGTTAAGAAATCTGGCTAAGATAAACTCCTGGGTCATATATATATGTCGTGCCAAATAGGTAAAATTGGTCAATTAGCAACAACCAATTTAAAATCAAGTCCTTTCTAAAATTTCTCTTATACGTTTAAAGATATATTTTTTTCATTTATGTAAATATAAATATTAATAATTCTGTACCAAAAGAGGCTTAGAAAACTTACCTGACCTTATTATAACAAACGCAATTTAATTTAGCCTAATCCAATTAAATATATTTTACATAAGTTTACAATAATTTAATAATAGGCAAATAGAGTGAAATATATTCTTCTTCGTTAGGTTCACAATGATTTTTACGAAATTATTGCATACACAAATTTTAGCAGGAAGTTTTACCTATTCGGCACACACACACACACACACACACACACACACACAAATATATATATATATATATATATATATATATATATATATATATATATATATATATATATATATATATATATATATATATATGTTTAATACATACTTACATATATATAAAACAGTATAGAGGTAAGAGGGTGAAGGTGAGACATAACAGTGCTGCTGGGACCAGGGTTATTGTTCTGCTAACAAACATTAGATATATAAGCAATGTGACAATGTTAGAAAGGAAGGAGGGTTAGAGGGAGGAGGGAGGGAGGGAGGGTAGAGGGAGGGAGGGAGGGAGGAAGGGAGGGTAGAGGGAGGGAGGGGGGCAGGGAGGGAGGGAGGGTAGCGGGAGGGAGGGGGGAGGGAGGGAGGGTAAAGGGAGGGAGGGAGGGAGGGAGGGTAGAGGGAGGGAGGGAGGGAGGAAGGGAGGGTAGAGGGAGGGAGGGGGCAGGGAGGGAGGGAGGGTAGCGGGAGGGGGAGGGGGGAGGGAGGGAGGGTAAAGGGAGGGAGGGAGGGAGGGAGGGTAGAAGGAGGGAGGGGGGCAGGAGTGGAGGGTAGAGGGAGGGAGGGAGGGTAGAGGGAGGGAGGGGGGGGGAGGGAGGGGGAGGGGGGAGGGAGGGAGGGGGAGGGAGGGAGGGTAGAGGGAGGGAGGGAGGGAGGGAGGGAGGATAATCTCCCATGTTAAACACTAGTGGGTAATATTACAGGTGTTGTTGTATTGTTAAATATACAGGAACGGATGTGGGAGTGAGAGTTGTTTTTCTCACTTTCCCTATGTTCGTCTTGCTGTCTGCCCATCTCTTCCTTTCCTCCCTCTTCCTACCCTCCCCCCCCCCTGTGAGGGATACCTCCCTCACAGGGGGGTATCCACCCAGGTATTCCTCTCAGTGATGTAGGGGGGGGGGGAAGGAAGACTGTAATATTGACATGGGTGGAGAGGAGAGGTTGAAAGATTGATGTGGGTGGAGAGGAGAGAGAGGTTAAAAGATAGATGTGGGAAGGGGAAGAGGAGGGGAAGAGGGAGATTGATGTGGAGGGGAAGGAGAGAGGAAGAGCGATACCGATGGAAGGGGAGGAGTGATGGTAAAGGAGAGGTGAGGAAGAGAAGAGGGAGAAGTGAGGGTAGAGGTAAGGTGAGAAGTGAGGTAGAAGAGAGAAGGTATGAGAAGAGAGGAAGACGGTGAGGAGATTAGATCAAGAGGAAGGAGACGAACGGTTGATAGGGAAAAGTGGAGTGGACAGCGACAAAATTGATAGATCGAATTTGGTGTCCTTAGAGGAGAGAGAGATGAGAGAGAGAGAGAGAGAGAGAGAGAGAGATGAGAAGAGAGAGAGAGAGGAGAGAGAGAAGGAGATGAGAGAGAGAGAGAGAGAGAGAGAGAGGAGAGACGAGAGAGAGAGAGAGAGAGAGAGAGAATTAAAGAAGGTATCTACGGATAGACATCAGTACTAAAAGAATATGTATAACATGCAAGGAATAAACGAGACGTGCAGAGGAAGTAAGAACAGAGGAACATGAAAATACAGAGCAGCAGCAACAACAATAGTAACAGCAGAAACAGCAGCAACAGCAGCAGCAGCAACAACAATAGTAACAGCAACTACAGCAGCAGCAGCAACAACAATAGTAACAGCAACTACAGCAGCAGCAGCAACAGCAGCAACAACAATAGTAACAGCAGCAGCAGCAACAACAATAGTAACAGCAACTACAGCAGCAGCAGCAACAGCAGCAACAACAATAGTAACAGCAGCAAGCAGCAACAACAATAGTAACAGCAACTACAGCAGCAGCAGCAACAGCAGCAACAACAATAGTAACAGCAGAAACAGCAGCAGCAGCAACAGCAGCAACAACAATAGTAACAGCAGCAGCAGCAACAACAATAGTAACAGCAACTACAGCAGCAGCAGCAACAGCAGCAACAACAATAGTAACAGCAGAAACAGCAGCAGCAGCAACAACAACAATAGTAACAGCAACTACAGCAGCAAGAGCAACAGCAGCAGTAATAGTAGTAATGGAACAACTCACAAATAACCAAGACTGGAACAACTCACAAATAACCAAGACTGGAACAACTCACAAATAACCAAGACTGGAACAACTCACAAATAACCAAGACTGGAACAACTCACAAATAACCAAGACTGGAACAACTCACAAATAACCAAGACTGGAACAGCTCACAAATAACCAAGACTGGAACAGCTCACAAATAACCAAGACCGGAACAACTCGGCTGGAACAACTCACAAGCAACCAAGACTGGAACAACTCACAAACAACCAAGACTGGAACAACTCACAAACAACCAAGACTGGAACAACTCACAAACAACCAAGACTGGAACAACTCACAAACAACCAAGACTGGAACAACTCACAAATAACCAAGACTGGAACAGCTCACAAATAACCAAGACCGGAACAACTCGGCTGGAACAACTCACAAGCAACCAAGACTGGAACAACTCACAAACAACCAAGACTGGAACAACTCACAAACAACCAAGACTAGAACAACTCACAAACAACCAAGACTGGAACAACTCACAAACAACCAAGACTGGAACAACTCACAAACAACCAAGACTGGAACAACTCACAAATAACCAAGACTGGAACAACTCACAAACAACCAAGACTGGAACAACTCACAAACAACCAAGACTGGAACAACTCACAAACAACCAAGACTGGAACAACTCACAAATACCTCGATATAGATCTTAAGAGTACAATACCATCCATTATAACGGTACTAATCCAGTAGTGGTTTTCCCTTCATGAGAAAAGCCGTTGTGTTTCGTGACGTTTGTTATAGACTGATATTCCCTTAGGGAAGAGGAATAACAAGGAATGTAAGGAACAGCACCTTTAAAGGTGACCACGCTAGAGGAAGCCTGGGTGCGATGGTGAGGAAGGAGAGGAGGGAATAGAGTGGTAGGAGAGAAGGAAAAGAGAGGAATTAGAGGAGGGAGGGAGAGAGAGAGAGAGATGGGAGGAAGAAAGAGAGATGAACACACTTCAGGGACAATAGACAGCGCTGCGGAAACCAGATTCAGTAGTAGGTAGGTAGATATGTTTGTCAGGAAACAGGACAGGTGTTTCCTGGCGTGGATCTTGGTCATATGATGACCCACAGCTTGAGCTTTTGGTCATCTGACTGAGGCCTTCCACTGGCTTACCCCTCCACCTCTTTAAAAATCATGGTTACGATTATAACCATAATTAGAATTAATATCCTTTAAACCATATTACGGGCGGGGATAGAACCCGCGACCAGAGAGTCATAAAACTCCAGACTTGTGCCTAAATAAACCGACGAATATTTATCAAAAACAAATGCACACATCAACACAAATCACCACAACTTGACACCAAAATCATCAACACAAATCACCACAACTTGACACCAAAATCATCAACACAAATCACCACAACTTGACACCAAAATCATCAACACAAATCACCACAACTTGACACCAAAATCCAGACCTCATCAGGATTCCCAAACTTCCAGATGGACAACTTTCCTTGTCTCAGCTCCACCTGACTCCCACCTCTTTATACTTTACATAATACCAGTTGTAAAGTTCTACCTCCGCCCCCAGGATACCACTACCTAGTAGTAAACAGTTACCTGGGTATCTGTTTACCACGAGTTGAACACGGGCAACAGGTGCAAGAAAATATGCACAACTTTTCTACTGGCCCCAGAATCGAACCCGGGTCCTTCGGTTGTGAGCCATCATATTCTATATGATAGTTACATAATGGGAACAAAAGTTATTTTTCACCGTCATATTCCATCACACGGGATGGGTATCCCTGTCATATTCCATCACACGGGATGGGTATCCCTGTCATATTCCATCACACGGGATGGGTATCCCTGTCATATTCCATCACACGGGATGGGTATCCTCTGCCACATTCCATCACACAGGATGGGTATCCTCTGCCACATTCCATCACACAGGATGGGTATCCTCTCCACATTCCATCACACAGGATGGGTATCCTCTGCCACATTCCATCACACGGGATGGGTATCCTCTGCCACATTCCATCACACAGGATGGGTATCCTCTGCCACATTCCATCACACAGGATGGGTATCCTCTGCCACATTCCATCACACAGGATGGGTATCCTCTGCCACATTCCATCACACAGGATGGGTATCCTCTGCCACATTCCATCACACAGGATGGACGTCATGCACGATGGGGTAAATCTGTGAGTCTGAGCTGGGAGGCTTCAGCACGGAGATGAGGATATTGTCAACCAAGTATTACCAGCAGTAATTGTGGAGGAAGGAACTGGAGTAGGAGTAGGAGGAGGAGGAGGAGGAGGAGGAGGAGGAGGAGGAGGAGGAGGAGGAGGAGGAGGAGGAGGAATAGGAGGGGGGGAGGGGAAGGATGACAGGAATTAGAAACATTTAGAGACGATGAACCGCAACAAAAGGGGGCAATATAAGGGGCTTGGTGGGGATGAGGATGAGGAGTGAGGCGGGGAATGGGTAGGGAAGTGGGTTGGGGAGGGAGTGGGGAGTATGGGAAGCAGCAGCTGGGACAGAGCCATTAATGGGAGGGATACAATGAAAGGCTGGGGAACCCCTGTCAATTTAGGGTGGTTGTGGGTGAAGTGGTGGTGATGGTGGTGGTGGTGGTGGTGGTAGTGGTTGTAGTGGTGGTGGTGGTGATGGTTGTAGTGGTGGTGCTTGTGGTGGTAGTGGTGGTGGTAGTGGTTGTAGTGGTGGTGGTGGTGATGGTGATGGTTGTAGTGGTGGTGCTTGTGGTGGTAGTGGTGGTGGTGGTAGCAGTGGTGGTGGTGGAAGTGATGGTGGTAGTGGTTGTAGTGGTGGTGGTGGTGATGGTTGTAGTGGTGGTGCTTGTAGTGGTGGTGCTTGTGGTGGTAGCAGTGGTGGTGGTGGAAGTGATGGTGGTAGCAGTGGTGGTGTTGGTGGTGCTGCTGGTGGTGGTGCGTCATCGAGGGACTGTCTGTCTTATTTCCATTGTGGTCCTCAATCTTGTCCCACAGGATGCGACCCATACCAGTCAGGTAACACCCAGGTACCTACTTGCTTGCTAGGTGAACGGGACAGCAGATGTAAGGAAACACCATTAATGCTTCCACCCTTGCCGGGGACCGAACCACGGACACTCAATGTGTGAGGCGAGAGCGTTGCCTACCAAGCCACGGTCCACCGCTGGTAGTGGTGGGAGTACTGCGATAGTCAAAGACACAAACTAATAAAGACAGGGGTTGCATGGACATGCTGAGCAACACAAGACAGAGTAACAGTAAGAGATGATACAGCTGAATGGGAGAGAGTAACGAGTGGGCTTCCCTAAGGATCAGTTAGGGCACTACCTAACCTGAATGACCTACCAGAGGAAATTCAGTCCTATGTCACTCTGTCAGTTTATTTACGAAGCACAATATGCAAAACAACTATAGGGGGAGTTGAATGACAGTTCTAGGCAATCATTGAGTACGCGGCCCCCGCATTGAGCCCACACCTGGTCAAGTACAAGAAGAAGATGGAGAAGTTTAAAAAGTTTGAACCTGTCTAGTACCAGAACTGAGAGGAATGTTGTATAATGAGAGGCTGAAGGAACTAAACCTGATAACCTTAGAGGAGAGAAAGAGAAGGGAAGACATGATTACGACATACAAAATCCTGAGTGGAATTTACAGTGCTGATAACGATAAAGGTTTTGAATTAAGTGGACGAGGATCAAAGAGACACAGGTGGAAGCTGAAGACACAGATGTAAGTCTCAAGATGGATGAAAAGTCGAGTGACCTGGATAAGCCAGTAGTGGAGGCAAACTCAATACGCAGCTTCAAGAGTAGATATAGTAAGATGCCATAGACCAGAAATCAGCGATGACTATCAAAGTAAACAAGGAAACAGGGCCGGTAGTAAACACACACACGTATATACACCAGGGGCCAGGAGCTATGAATCGACCCCTGCAACCACAAATAGGTCAGTACACACACACAGGTTAAGAACTGAATCTCAGTCACTACAAACACAAATCGATGAGCCCACATTAAGCGTCAATGACCGGCCACTCAATGGTTGTCGTAAATCACTCTCTACCTTTGGCTGCCCCACACGGCTCACAGTACTGAGCCCATCCATCCCAACCAAATACTGCTGCGTCCCCCACTACCACCCCTGTTGACTATCTGATCGACCAGGCTGTTGGTGTTGGCAGCCCGATGATCCAGATACTCATCACAGCCTGGTAGATCTGGTACACCATAGTAGTAGTGATCTATTGTCTTCTTGAAGAATTCTACATTCGTTCTAGCAATATTTCTGATATCTGCTGGGAGAAGATTGAAAAGTCTAGACCCACGGATGCTGATACAGTGCTCTCGTATTGTGAATGTGGTTCCCATGCTTTTTCACTGGGTCTTACTTTATACTTCCTCCTGTATCTTGAAGATCTTGATTCATCAGGTCACACACACACACGAAATTTTGATGGAAGAGGTTACATTCTCCCCATTTAAAATTCGAGCAAACCCTGGTCTTCGTCCTAAATCTGCGCCTGGGAGACAGCAGAGCGAAGGGTATTCTTACGCTTACTGTTTCAGTTGTTAGACGGACTCTGTACAGTGCACCCTGGTCACAAAGACCACCCTGCGTCAGCACGCGGGGAAGAAAGGTGCCAAAATTAATATATATATATATATATATATATATATATATATATATATATATATATATATATATATATATATATATATATTATATATATATATATTATATATATATATATATTATATATATATATATATATTATATATAAAACTGTTACCTTGTAGGAAATATAAAAATCCTGCAATACAGCCAAGGATTTTTCTCAGTTAAGGTTTAGTGAAGAAGGAGCCATCTGGCTGACATAATCCATTCTCACTTATCCTAAGTGTAAGATGCGCCCCGAGCCTCGTGGAAAGAAGGATCATGTGAGGAGAAGCAATTATTACTGGATACACCGCCTTCCCTCCCTCCTAAACTCCCATTCAACCTCCCTCTCAAATTACCTTCTAACCTCCAACCTTCCTCACACTTTAACACTGGCAACAAGAGTGAAGGCAGCACCTTTCCGCCCGCCAGGCATGCAGAAGGCAGTGAGTTAAGCCAAAGAGCCAGTTACCCAGGTTGTCAGTTAGGCAAGCAGCCAGGCACTTAGTTAACCAGGTAGTCAATTACTCAGGTAGTGAGTTAGGTAGTCATGGTGATGACTGTTCCCCCCCCTAACTGTACTGCAGCAAGCTCTTGACGCTGACTAATATTAGGACCCCTTGTATCCTCTAACACCGCAGTGAGGAGTAACTATGACTTAAAGAGGAGAGATAAGCCGAGGGCGAAGCAGAGGAGAGAGAGAGAGAGAGAGAGAGAGAGAGAGAGAGAGAGAGAGAGAGAGGAGAGAGAGAGGAGAGAGGAGAGAGAGAGAGAGAGAGAGAGGAGAGAGAGAGAGAGAGAGAGAGAGAGAGAGAGAGAGAGAGAGAGAGAGAGTTAGTTTATGATGCTATTCCAACCTGACCTCTCCCTCCCCACACACACAACCCCGGCCAAAATATCTTAATACCGGAAAATTCTTTGTTTTGCCCAGATCCTTGTGAGCGGCTCCTTAAAGTAGTTTATAAAGCTCTGCCTCAGCTCAATAAGGTCTGTTAGGGGCCACCCTATTTTATTTTTTAATACCACGTAACTTTTATCAAGCAACTGAATACCTAAGGCAGGTACTGGAGTGTCTTACACATTATAACATTCCAGCAGGTACTGGAGTGTCTTACACAGTATAACATTCCAGCAGGTACTGGAGTGTCTTACACAGTATAACATTCCAGCAGGTACTGGAGTGTCTTACACAGTATAACATTCCAGCAGGTACTGGAGTGTCTTACACAGTATAACATTCCAACAGGTTTTAGTGTTTCTTACATAGTTTTCTCTGGATGCGGCTCACAACAGCCGGATATATTTATATTTATTAATGCATCAGGCAGAAACAAATGGGTATATACAGAGAAAGATCGCAGTCAGCAGGATTAGAAGCCGTGAGGAATGGCTGGCAAGACTCCCAAGTGACTCTCTAGACCACTCGACCACAGATGCTTCAAAATCTGGGCAGCCTGGTTTAAAAGCCGTGTTTCTCCCAGTCCGGACACATCAGTGGGCCTCAAGCATGGTTTCCAGATATTTCACTCACCTCCTGAATATTCGGACCTCACGAGCGATTTTCTTTATCAATGCACCAGGCAGAAACAATCGGGTATATACAGAGAGAGATCACTTGAGGCTCACCGGTGTGTAAGGGCTAGGAGAAACATGGCTTGTAAATAAGGCTACCCAGCTTCTGAGGCATCTGTGGGAACCTTGCCAGCCTTCCCTGACGTGACTTCGAATCCTGCTGAATGCGAACTTTGTGTGTGTGGGGGGGGGGATGTGAATCAGAATATAGTGTACATTACCTGACTCTTCAGGCTGGGTGAGACTCTTGCAAACTACGCACATTACCTGCAGAACAAAAGAATAAAAATTAATATTAGATAATCTATAAGGGAAAAAAATTAATAAAATGGTTTTATAAACGTAAGTAAATACCTATTTATAAATATTCTTTTGAGTTTTCTGGGTTTTGGTGGCAATTACGCCACAATCCCTGCGGTTTGCAAGAACATTTCTGCATGTTTAATCAGCTTAGGGCCCCACAACGGCGCCACATACTCGAAGACTGACCTAATGTGCTGTGTGTACGAGCTACTAAATGTGCTCCTCGTAAGGTTATTAACAAATTTTTAAAGTTGTCTACATCTGCATATATTGGCGGAGTTATACACTAAGTTATACATTGAGTTATATACTGAGTTATACACTGAGTTATACACTGAGTTATACACTGAGTTATATACTGAGTTATACACTGAGTTATACACTGAGTTATACACTGAGTTATATACTAAGTTATACACTGAGTTATACACTGAGTTATACACTGAGTTATACACTGAGTTATACACTAAGTTATACAATGAGTTATATACTGAGTTATACACTGAGTTATACACTGAGTTATACACTGAGTTATATACTAAGTTATACACTGAGTTATACACTGAGTTATACACTGAGTTATACACTGAGTTATACACTAAGTTATACAATGAGTTATATACTGAGTTATACACTGAGTTATACACTAAGTTATACACTGAGTTATATACTAAGTTATACACTGAGTTATACACTGAGTTATACACTGAGTTATACACTAAGTTATACACTGTTATACCCTGAATTATACACTAAGTTATACAACGAGTTATACACAAGAAGTGCATGACCCGTAGAGGTTATACATGGAGGTATAGGAGCAGTTCCAGTTCCATGGATCATGAGCTTTCCACGTTTCCGTGGGTCATCTAGGCTGGCCACACAGCAGCCAGCTGCAGTAAACTCTCAACACCAGCTACGTTACTCTCACTTACACCAATCTCTCTCTTCCATCTTTACTTTCTACTCTATTTCTCTCGCCCTTTCTAAACTCATTTTCTTCCTCCCCATTCTTTCCTCTCCCCCTTCCTTTCTTGCTGTTCCTTCCTTTCTTGACATCCCTTTCTTTCTTGCCATTCCTTCCTTCCTGCCATTCCTTCCTTCCTGCCATTCCTTCCTTCCTGCCATTCCTTTCTTCCTTCCTGCCATTCCTTTCTTCCTTCCTGCCATTCCTTCCTTCCTGCCATTCCTTCCTTCCTTCCTGCCATTCCTTCCTTCCTGCCATTCCTTCCTTCCTGCCATTCCTTCCTTCCTGCCATTCCTTCCTTCCTGTCATTCCTTCCTTCCATCCTGCCATTCCTTCCATCCTGCCATTCCTTCCTTCCTGCCATTCCTTCCTTCCTGCCACTCCTTCCTTCCTGCCATTCCTTCCTTCCTGCCATTCCTTCCTTCCTGCCATTCCTTCCTTCCTGCCATTCCTTCCTTCCTTCCTACCATTCCTTCCTTCCTGCCATTCCTTCCTTCCTGCCATTCCTTCCTTCCTGCCATTCCTTCCTTCCTGCCATTCCTTTCTTCCTTCCTGCCATTCCTTCCTTCCTTCCTGCCATTCCTTCCTTCCTGCCATTCCTTCCTTCCTGCCATTCCTTCCTTCCTTCCTGCCATTCCTTCCTTCCTTCCTGCCATTCCTTCCTTCCTTCCTGCCATTCCTTCCTTCCTGCCATTCCTTCCTTCCTGCCATTCCTTCCTTCCTGCCATTCCTTCCTTCCTTCCTGCCATTCCTTCCTTCCTGCCATTCCTTCCTTCCTGCCATTCCTTCCTTCCTGTCATTCCTTCCTTCCTGCCATTCCTTCCTTCCTGCCACTCTTCCTTCCTGCCACTCCTTCCTTCCTGCCATTCCTTCCTGCCACTCGTTCCTTCTTGCCACTCGTTCCTTCCTGCCACTCCTTCCTTCCTGCCATTCCTTCCTTCCTGGCACTCCTTCCTTCCTGCCACTCCTTCCTTCCTGCCATTCCTTCCTTCCTGCTACTCGTTCCTTCCTGCCACTCCTTCTTTCCTGCCATTCCTTCCTTCCTGGCACTCCTTCCTTCCTGGCACTCCTTCCTTCCTGGCACTCCTTCCTTCCTGGCACTCCTTCCTTCCTGGCACTCCTTCCTTCCTGCCATGCAGCTACCAGATGAGTCCAGCTGAGAGACAGTAATGGTATGGTTCTAAAGTAATCTTCCTCCCAGCTCCTCCTTCTCTCCCCTCACCCATAAGTCTACCAATTTTATCTTTATCATTCTTCCCCTACCCTCGCCCCATCTAGGTCTCATCCTCCCCATAACTACCCCCACTAAAAGCTGTCTCCCTCAAACTTCTCCTCCACACTCCCTCCTCATTATCATCTCCTCCTAACTTCTCCACACTCCCTCCTCATTATCATCTCCTCCTAACTTCTCTTCCACACTCCCTCCTCATTATCATCTCCTCCTAACTTCTCCTCCACACTCCCTCCTCATTATCATCTCCTCCTAACTTCTCCTCCACACTCCCTCCTCATTATCATCTCCTCCTAACTTCTCCTCCACACTCCCTCCTCATTATCATCTCCTCCTAACTTCTCCTCCACACTCCCTCCTCATTATCATCTCCTCCTAACTTCTCTTCCACACTCCCTCCTCATTATCATCTCCTCCTAACTTCTCCTCCACACTCCCTCCTCATTATCATCTCCTCCTAACTTCTCTTCCACACTCCCTCCTCATTATCATCTCCTCCTAACTTCTCTTCGACACTCCCTCCTCATTATCATCTCCTCCTAACTTCTCTTCCACACTCCCTCCTCATTATCATCTCCTCCTAACTTCTCCTCACACTCCCTCCTCATTATCATCTCCTCCTAACTTCTCTTCCACACTCCCTCCTCATTATCATCTCCTCCTAACTTCTCCTCCACACTCCCTCCTCATTATCATCTCCTCCTAACTTCTCTTCCACACTCCCTCCTCATTATCATCTCCTCCTAACTTCTCTTCCACACTCCCTCCTCATTATCATCTCCTCCTAACTTCTCCTCCACACTCCCTCCTCATTATCATCTCCTCCTAACTTCTCCTCCACACTCCCTCCTCATTATCATCTCCTCCTAACTTCTCTTCCACACTCCCTCCTCATTATCATCTCCTCCTAACTTCTCTTCCACACTCCCTCCTCATTATCATCTCCTAACTTCTCCTCCACACTCCCTCCTCATTATCATCTCCTCCTAACTTCTCCTCCACACTCCCTCCTCATTATCATCTCCTCCTAACTTCTCCTCCACACTCCCTCCTCATTATCATCTCCTCCTAACTTCTCCTCCACACTCCCTCCTCATTATCATCTCCTCCTAACTTCTCTTCCACACTCCCTCCTCATTATCATCTCCTCCTAACTTCTCCTCCACACTCTCCCTACATCTCTACCTCCCTAAACTCCTGCGTCTCTTTCAGTAATAGTTTAATATCTCTATGTACCCCATACCCATGGGGTACATAGTACAGAGGTACATAGAGGGGTCCAAGGACTGGGCCTCAACATTACAGAGGTACATAATGGGGTCCAGGGAGTAGGCCTCAACATTACAGAGGTACATAATGGGGTCCAGGGAGTAGGCCTCAACATTACAGAGGTACATAATGGGGTCCAGGGCGTGGGCATCAACATTACAGAGGTACATAATGGGGTCCAGGGCGTGGGCATCAACATTACAGAGGTACATAATGGGATCCCGGGACTGGACCTCAGCATTACAGAGGTACATAATGGGATCCCGGGACTGGACCTCAACATTACAGAGGTACATAATGGGGTCCAGGGCGTGGGCATCAACATTATAGAGGTACATAATGGGGTCCAGGGCGTGGGCATCAACATTACAGAGGTACATAATGGGTCCAGGGCGTGGGGCTCAACATTACAGAGGTACATAATGGGATCCCGGGACTGGACCTCAGCATTACAGAGGTACATAATGGGATCCCGGGACTGGACCTCAACATTACAGAGGTACATAATGGGGTCCAGGGCGTGGGCATCAACATTACAGAGGTACATAATGGGTCCAGGGCGTGGGGCTCAACATTACAGAGGTACATAATGGGATCCCGGGACTGGACCTCAGCATTACAGAGGTACATAATGGGATCCCGGGACTGGACCTCAACATTACAGAGGTATATAATGGGGTCCCGGGACTGGACCTCAACATTATAGAGGTACATAATGGGGTCCAGGGACTGGACCTCAACATTACAGAGGTATATAATGGGGTCCCGGGACTGGACCTCAACATTACAGAGGTACATAATGGGGTCCCGGGACTGTACCTCAACATTATAGAGGTACATAATGGGGTCCCGGGACTGGACCTCAACATAACAGAGGTACATAATGGGGTCCAGGGACTGGACCTCAACATTACAGAGGTACATAATGGGGTCCCGGGACTGGACCTCAACATAACAGAGGTACATAATGGGGTCCAGGGACTGGACCTCAACATTACAGAGGTACATAATGGGGTCCAGGGACTGGACCTCAACATTACAGAGGTACATAATGGGGTCCAGGGACTGGACCTCAACATTACAGAGGTACATAATGGGGTCCAGGGACTGGACCTCAACATTACAGAGGTACATAATGGGGTCCAGGGACTGGACCTCAACATTACAGAGGTACATAATGGGGTCCAGGGACTGGACCTCAACATTACAGAGGTACATAATGGGGTCCAGGGACTGGACCTCAACATTACAGAGGTACATAATGGGGTCCAGGGACTGGACCTCAATATTACAGAGGTACATAATGGGGTCCAGGGACTGGACCTCAACATTACAGAGGTACATAATGGGGTCCAGGGACTGGACCTCAACATTACAGAGGTACATAATGGGGTCCAGGGACTGGACCTCAACATTACAGAGGTACATAATGGGGTCCAGGGACTGGATCTCAACATTACAGAGGTACATAATGGGGTCCAGGGACTGGGGGTCAAAGTTTTTAAAGCTGAACAAGTTACAGAAACACACTGTTAATCTACCCACTTTTATTTACTGTAAGAAAGCCACATATTGCCCCTCCTCACCTAGCAATGAAGACTCAGTACAGTACCTGGCTGGTACCTGCCTGGTACAGGTTGTCTCCTCGGTAATTCTATTATGCGATTTTGTAAAGAGAATCAAAACCTACAGAAGAAAAAATATTTGCAAAATGCAATATGTCTAATGACTGCTTAAAAAAAAAAATTCTGTTCCCATCCCTCATCCTTCAGCAGTTCTCCCAGCCAGTTCCCATCCCTCATCCTTCAGCAGTTCTCCCAGCCAGTTCCCATCCCTCATCCTTCAGCAGTTCTCCCAGCCAGTTCCCATCCCTCATCCTTCAGCAGTTCTCCCAGCCAGTTCCCATCCCTCATCCTTCAGCAGTTCTCCCAGCCAGTTCCCAAGTGGTAGTGACTCCAGCTCTACTAGTACAAAATCTTTGAACCTACTTAGCTACTGGACCAGTGATGTGACAATACTTGACAATATCCTCATCTCCCTACTGAAGTCTCCCAGCTCAGACTGACAGATTTCATTACATCGTGTATACAACCCGTCCTGTGTGATAATGACAACAAACATAGCTTTTGTTTTCACAGTGTAACAAAGATAGAGATTATGGCAGTAACACATTGTGGGTGCTCCAACAATGTACCTATGACACAGGGCAGTAACACGTTGTGGGTGCTCCAACAATGTACCTATGACACAGGGCAGTAACACATTGTGGGTGCTCCAACAATGTACCTATGACACAGGGCAGTAACACATTGTGGGTGTTCCAACAATGTACCTATGACACAGGGCAGTAACACATTGTGGGTGCTCCAACAATGTACCTATGACACAGGGCAGTAACACGTTGTGGGTGCTCCAACAATGTACCTATGACACAGGGCAGTAACACGTTGTGGGTGCTCCAACAATGTACCTATGACACAGGGCAGTAACACATTGTGGGTGTTCCAACAATGTACCTATGACACAGGGCAGTAACACATTGTGGGTGTTCCAACAATGTACCTATGACACAGGGCAGTAACACATTGTGGGTGCTCTAACAATGTACCTATGACACAGGGCAGTAACACATTGTGGGTGCTCCAACAATGTACCTATGACACAGGGCAGTAACACACTGTGGGTGCTCCAACAATGTACCTATGACACAGGGCAGTAACACATTGTGGGTGCTCTAACAATGTACCTATGACACAGGGCAGTAACACATTGTGGGTGCTCCAACAATGTACCTATGACACAGGGCAGTAACACGTTGTGGGTGTTCCAACAACATAACTATCACACAGGGCAGTAACACACTGTGAGTATTCCAACATAACTATCATACAGAATAGGGCAGTTACACACTGTGGGTGTTCCAACAACATAACTATCACACAGGGCAGTAACACACTGTGGGTATTCCAACATAACTATCATACAGAATAGGGCAGTTACACACTGTGGGTGTTCCAACAACATAACTATCACACAGGGCAGTAACACATTGTGGGTGTTCCAACAACATAACTATCACACAGGGCAGTAACACATTGTGGGTGTTCCAACAACATAACTATCACACAGGGCAGTTACACACTGTGGGTATTCCAACAACGTAACTATCACACAGGGCAGTAACACATTGTGGGTGTTCCAACAACATAACTATCACACAGGGCAGTTACACACTGTGGGTATTCCAACAACGTAACTATCACACAGGGCAGTAACACACTGTGGGTATTCCAACAACGTAACTATCACACAGGGCAGTAACACATTGTGGGTGTTCCAACAACATAACTATCACACAGGGCAGTAACACATTGTGGGTGTTCCAACAACATAACTATCACACAGGGCAGTTACACACTGTGGGTATTCCAACAACGTAACTATCACACAGGGCAGTAACACACTGTGGGTATTCCAACATAACTATCATACAGAATAGGGCAGTTACACACTGTGGGTGTTCCAACAACATAACTATCACACAGGGCAGTAACACATTGTGGGTGTTCCAACAACATAACTATCACACAGGGCAGTTACACACTGTGGGTGTTCCAACAACATAACTATCACACAGGGCAGTTACACACTGTGGGTATTCCAACAACGTAACTATCACACAGGGCAGTAACACACTGTGGGTATTCCAACATAACTATCATACAGAATAGGGCAGTTACACACTGTGGGTGTTCCAACAACATAACTATCACACAGGGCAGTAACACATTGTGGGTGTTCCAACAACATAACTATCACACAGGGCAGTTACACACTTTGGGTATTCCAACATAACTATCATACAGAATAGGGCAGTTTACACACTGTGGGTGTTCCAACAACATAACTATCACACAGGGCAGTTTACACACTGTGGGTGTTCCAACAACATAACTATCACACAGGGCAGTTTACACACTGTGGGTGTTCCAACAACATAACTATCACACAGGGCAGTTACACACTGTGGGTGTTCCAACAACATAACTATCACACAGGGCAGTAACACATTGTGGGTGTTCCAACAACATAACTATCACACAGGGCAGTTACACACTGTGGGTATTCCAACAACGTAACTATCACACAGGGCAGTAACACACTGTGGGTATTCCAACATAACTATCATACAGAATAGGGCAGTAACACACTGTGGGTATTCCAACATAACTATCATACAGAATAGGGCAGTAACACACTGTGGGTATTCCAACAACGTAACTATCACACAGGGCAGTTACACACTGTGGGTATTCCAACATAACTATCATACAGAATAGGGCAGTAACACACTGTGGGTGTTCCAACAACATAACTATCATACAGAATATGGTAGTCACACACTACGAGAGTTACATCATCGTAACTAAAGTATTCCACATAAACGGGTAACTGCACACTACTGATTACTTATTCTCTTATTTAACAAAAGTGGATCTTTTAACTAGATAAAGATGACTAAGACAAGCACGTCAGGTGTGTCAGGTAAATGTGTGTACTAGTGTTCGCAGCTGCAGAAAGCGAGTTTTAAAGAGAATAAAAATGACAGTGATCTGATAAACCTCAGGGAGAAACGTTACCCTGATAAGCCATTCCATAAACTGTTGTTGTTGTACGCTGAAGAGAGTGTTGAGCTGGAGGAACGAGCTGGCACTGTAAGTGTGGTTGCCGGATAAGGTTGACCTCCTGCCGTGCATCTCCTTGCAAGATGCACACACACGGCAGGTGAAGCTCCATCTTAGGCTGGAATTGCTCGCCAATTTGGCTTGCAAGTTGAGCTTAACAGCCTCATCCACAGTCGCCCAGGATGAGCCTTGATTATCACCTCAGCTTCTCAACTTTCATATTTAACAAACATGTCTTAAACCTAACTTACAAAAATAATAAGAATTGTGATGAAATATTATAGATACCCCGTTATTATATATATATATATATATATATATATATATATATATATATATATATATATATATATATATATATATAATTACTATTGAATCCTTCGTTCCCACTAGTTAATGGTATTCACGCATCCTGAGAGAGAGAGAGAGAGAGAGAGAGAGAGACAGACAGACAGACAGACAGACAGACAAACAGACAGACAGACAGAGTACTGAGTACACTCCACCCGAGTGTGGTGGGGCTTACCACACCTGATCTTAAAACTGTGTATCAAGTCTACGTCCACTGTTTCTTCATCCAGGTCACTCCACTTCCTGACAACCTCAAGATGGCTTCCTGACCTCACTCTTTAATTCCTAAGTCTGTCCTCGTGTACCAGTTTCTCTCCTACCTTGCCTATCCCTGTCCGCCCTATCAATATCCCTGAGTATTTTGAAAGTCGTAATCGTGTCTCCCTTAGTTCGTCCGTCCTCTATATACACAGGTACTGTCTCCTTCTAGAACATTCTCTTATATTTCCTGTCTTTTGTACTATCACTCCTCTCTTCTACTGTATTCTTCATCTCTTCTATATTCCCTTATTCTCCTTCTATTCACCGCCTTTTCTTACGCGTTTATGCTTCGGGTTCGAACCACCGACCTCCGGCTAGGAACACGCGAGTGTATGTACTCTGTTACCGGGACAACTAAGTGAGTACTAACAGGAAGCTCGTCTCGTCTCGCTCTCAGCAGACGGAGGATCAATCCTCCACCACGTCCCTCTGGCACTGAATGACCCACACAGGTTTAGGGCTTAATATCAATTATTTAAAAAAATTCTTTTCATAATTTGATGTTTTATTCCTTGATCCTCCTGTTTTCTATACTCCTTCTCTTCGTTCTTCTTCTCTTCCTCCTCCTTCTCCTATCTACGTCTGCTCTTACTCCACCTTGGTGGGGTCTTTAAGACACTCCTTTTGCCCTTCCATCCACACATGGAGCCTTGACAGCTCTATGTAGAGTCATCCACACACTGAACCAAGCCTTGACAGCTCTATGTAGAGTCATCCACACACTGAACCAAGCCTTGACAGCTCTATGTAGAGTCATCCACACACTGAACCAAGCCTTGACAGCTCTATGTAGAGTCATCCACACACTGAACCAAGCCTTGACAGCTCTATGTAGAGTCATCCACACACTGAACCAAGACTTGACAGCTCTATGTAGAGTCATCCACACACTGAACCAAGCCTTGACAGCTCTATGTAGAGTCATCCACACACTGAACCAAGCCTTGACAGCTCTATGTAGAGTCATCCACACACTGAACCAAGCCTTGACAGCTCTATGTACAATCATTCTCACAGAACCAAGCCTTGACAGCTCTGTGTAGAGTCATATTCCCTCACACCAGCCGCTCACACTACCTCTAACTATCCGCTTCCCCTTTACAACTATCTGCTTCCCCTATATGTCCCCTCAACACACTCACCCTCGCCCCTTTACACTACTCAACACCACAAACACTTCCTCCACGACACGTTTGTTTACATGTGGATGTCTGGTACAAGAAATACCTTAAAGAACAACAGTAAAACTCCAGACCACAACAAGATATCTTGGATAACTGAGCACATGGAGTGAGAGATGGACAGTGTTATATAATGTAGATGAATATTATGTACTGACGTTGATCTACGCTATAATGTAATGGAAATACGATAACATAAAATGTAGACTGTGTGGTAATATACTGAAAGTATTTGAGAGAGAGGGAGAGAGAGAGTTACTACCAACAATGTCAATCAAAGATCATTATCCGAAATCGTGAAAGCCTGGCGTCTCCTACTTGTAAATTATAAAACAGCTTTAAGATAAGGTATAAAAATATTATTTACAACGTAAGGTAAAGCGGAAGTGTAACATGCCGGCGTAAATAAAAGATACAAAATGGCTGCCAGATTTACACAATACAATTTTCTGCAGTATACAGAACACAGTTTACATGTAGCACCACATTATTAACCACAAAATAAAGCAACTAACATGCGGTGCATTTATAGCAGAATGATGAGGTAGTGAGAATAATAAAGACAATCACGTTAATGAGAGGGGAAAATGGGAGACATGATAACCAGATGTTAGATCAGAGAAGAACGTGAAAAAATAGACGAAGAGAATTTCTTAGTGGTAACATAAGAGGTAAGAAGAAGCCAGAGTTATATAGTGAGAGGAAAGTTATATAGTGAGAGTTATATAGTGAGAGGAAAGTTATATAGTGAGAGTTATATAGTGAGAGGAAAGTTATATAGTGAGAAGAAAGTTATATAGTGAGAGGAAAGTTATATAGTGAGAGTTATATAGTGAGAGGAAAGTTATATAGTGAGAGTTATATAGTGAGAGGAAAGTTATATAGTAAGAGTTATATAGTGAGAGGAAAGTTATATAGTGAGAGGAAAGTTAAATAGTGAGAGTTTATATAGTGAGAGGAAAGTTATATATGAGGGTTTATATAGTGAGAGGAAAGTTATATAGTAAGAGTTATATAGTGAGAGGAAAGTTATATAGTGAGAGGAAAGTTATATAGTGAGAGTTATATAGTGAGAGGAAAGTTATATAGTGAGTTATATAGTGAGAGGAAAGTTATATAGTGAGAGTTATATAGTGAGAGGAAAGTTATATAGTGAGAGTTATATAGTGAGAGGAAAGTTATACAGTGAGAGGAAAGTTATATAGTGAGAGTTATATAGTGAGAGGGAAAGTTATATAGTGAGATTATATAGTGAGAGGAAAGTTATATAGTAGAAAAAGTTATATAGTGAGGAAGTTATATAGTGAAGGAAGTTATATAGTGAGTTATATAGTGAGAGGAAAGTTATATAGTGAGAGTTATATAGTGAGAGGAAAGTTATATAGTGAGAGTTATATAGTGAGAGGAAAGTTATATAGTAGAGGAAATTATATAGTGAGTAGGAGAAAGTTATATATGAGAGGAAAGTTATATAAGTGAGAGGAAAGTTATATAGTGAGAGTTATATGTGAGAGGAAAGTTTATATAGTGAGAGTTATATAGTGAGAGGAAAGTTATATAAGTTTGGAGAGTTATATATGAAGAAGGAAAGTTTATATAGTGAAATTTTATATAGTGAGAGGAAAGTTATATAGTGAGGGGAAGTTATATAGTGAGAGGAAAGTAATATATTAGTGAGAGGAAAGTTATATAGTGAGAGTTATATAGATGAGAGGAAAGTTATATAGTGAGGAGTTATATAATGAGAGGAAAGTTATAATAGTGAGAGTTATATAGTGAGAGGAAAGTTATATAGTGAGAGGAAAAAAGAGTTATATAGTGAAGGAAAGTTATATAGTGAAGGAAAGTTATTAAGATAGTGAGAGTAATATGAAATTATAGTGAGAGGAAAGTTATATAGTGAGAAGTTTATATAAGAAGTGAGAGGAAAGTTATATAGTGAGAGGAAAGTTATATAGTGAGAGTTATATGGTGAGAGGAAAGTTATATAGTGAGAGTTATATAGTGAGAGGAAAGTTATATAGTGAGAGTTATATAATGAGAGGAAAGTTATATAGTGAGAGGAAAGTTATATAGTGAGAGGAAAGTTATATAGTGAGAGTTATATAGTGAGAGGAAAGAGTTGTGAAGAAGGTATGTCAGGATTATCTTCTTGGGAAAGAGAGTGATGAGTGGAATGATTTAAAAGAGGAAGTAATGGATATATACAATTATCGGCAGTTTTACACTAAATATATGGAAAATTATTATATATGGGACTCCACACACATGACTGTCTTCCTCCAGATACAACTAAATTATATACACCAGCAGCTGTGACCCGACCCCTGCACACCAGCAGCTGTGACCCGACCCCTGCACACCAGCAGCTGTGACCCGACCCCTGCACACCAGCAGCTGTGACCCGACCCCTGCACACCAGCAGCTGTGACCCGACCCCTGCACACCAGCAGCTGTGACCCGACCCCCTGCACACCAGCAGCTGTGACCCGACCCCTGCACACCAGCAGCTGTGACCCGACCCCTGCACACCAGCAGCTGTGACCCGACACCTGCACACCAAGAGCCGTGACCCGACCCCTGCACACCAAGAGCCGTGACCCGACCCCTGCACACCAGGAGCCGTGACCAGACTTCTGCACACCAGAAGCTGTGACCCAAACCCTGCACACCAGGAGCTGTCACCCGACTCCTCCAAACCAAGAGCTGTGACTCGACCCCTGCACACAAGCAGCTGTGACCCGACCCCTGTACACCAGGAGCCGTGACCCGACCCCTGCACACCAGGAACCGTGACCCGACCCCTGCACACCATGAGCTGTGACCAGACACCTGCACACAAGCAGCTGTGACCCGACCCCTGTGCACCAGCAGCTGTGACCCGACCCCTGCACACCAAGAGCCGTGACCCGACTTCTGCACACCAGAAGCTGTGACCCAAACCATGCACACCAGGAGCTGTGACCCGACTCCTGCACACCAGCAGCTGTGACTCGACCCCTGTACACAAGCAGCTGTGACCCGACCCCTGTACACCAGCAGCTGTGACCCGACCCCTGTACACCAGCAGCTGTGACCCGACCCCTGTACACCAGCAGCTGTGACCCGACCCCTGTACTCTTTACTTCCATTACTTTTCTGCAATTACCTATTTCAATGAAGGAGGGTCGAGCTCCAGTTCCCGGGTCCTCCTGGATCTTGAGAAGAAATCTGTCGCGACTGTGACTATATCAACTTCGATTTATTGCTGGTATGATACACTTATGATGAGTCTGTATGATACACTTATGATGAGTCTGTATGATACACTTATGATGAGTTTGTATGATACACTTATGATGAGTTTGTATGATACACTTATGATGAGTTTGTATGATACACTTATGATGAGTTTGTATGATACACTTATGATGAGTTGTATGATACACTTATGATGAGTTTGTATGATACACTTATGATGAGTTTGTATGATACACTTATGATGAGTTTGTATGATACACTTATGATGAGTCTGTATGATACACTTATGATGAGTCTGTATGATACACTTATGATGAGTTTGTATGATACACTTATGATGAGTTGTATGATACACTTATGATGAGTCTGTATGATACACTTATGATGAGTCTGTATGATACACTTATGATGAGTTTGTATGATACACTTATGATGAGTCTGTATGATACACTTATGATGAGTCTGTATGATACACTTATGATGAGTCTGTATGATACACTTATGATGAGTCTGTATGATACACTTATGATGAGTCTGTATGATACACTTATGATGAGTCTGTATGATACACTTATGATGAGTTGTATGATACACTTATGATGAGTTGTATGATACACTTATGATGAGTTTGTATGATACACTTATGATGAGTCTGTATGATACACTTATGATGAGTTTGTATGATACACTTATGATGAGTTTGTATGATACACTTATGATGAGTTTGTATGATACACTTATGATGAGTCTGTATGATACACTTATGATGAGTTTGTATGATACACTTATGATGAGTCTGTATGATACACTCATGAGTGAATATTAAAATGGTATACAATACCGACAGGTTGTTAGGTAAGACACATATGCAACAGTTAGGTATCTTTATTTCGAAACGTTTCGCCTACACAGTAGTCTTCTTCAGTCGAGTACAGAAAAGTTGATAGAAGAGACGTGAAGACGATGTAATGAGTCCATCACCCTTGATGTTTTGAGGTGGTCAGTCCCTCAATGTGTGTGTGTGTGTGTGTGTGTGTGTGTGTGTGTGTGTGTGTGTGTGTGTGTGTGTGTGTGTGTGTGTGTGTGTGTGTGTGTGTGTGTGTGTACACACCAGACCAGCTGACACCACCAGCTGGACGCCTCAACTTTAAAGGTCCCACACAGCTCCCTCAACCTGTGTTTTGTGAGCTTCTCGTTTAAAACACGTTTCCTATTTCTTTCCCTTAGTATTGTCATTGTTCTCTCTCTCTCTCTCTCTCTCTCTCTCTCTCTCTCTCCAACCTTCCCTCTGTGAGAAAGACAGAGAAAGATATTTGCATCTTCAGGAGTAGAGTTATGCTGTCATCTTTACTAATTCCTTTATGATAACCACCAGGACCATCACCAGGACCACCACCACCAGGACCATCACCACCAGGACCATCACCAGGACCACCACCACCAGGACCATCACCACCAGGACCATCACCAGGACCACCACCATCACCACCACCACCACCATCAGCACCACCACCATCACCACCACCACCAATCAGCACCACCACCATCACCACCACCACCATCAACACCACCACCAGGGCACCACGACAGCACTACACCAGGACCACCATCAGCACCACCACCATCAGCACCACCACCATACACCACCACAGGACCACACATCAGCACCACCACCACCAGGACTCACCACCTCAGCACCACCACCAGGACCACACCATCAGCACACCACCAGGACCTACCAGATCAGCCCACCACCAGACCACCACCATCAGCACCACCACCAGGACCACCACCATCAGCACCACCACAGGACCACCACCATCAGCACCACCACCAGGACCACCACATCAGCACACACCAGACCACCACCACCAGCACCACCACCAGGACCACCACCACCACCAGGACCACCACCATGAGCACCACCACCAGGACACCACCATCAGCACCCACCAAGACCACCACCAGGACCACTACCAGGACCACCACCACAGGACCACCACCATCAGCACCACCACCAGGACCACCACCATCAGCACCACCACCAGGACCACCACCATCAGCACCACCACCAGGACCACCACCATCAGCACCACCACCAGGACCACTACCAGGACCACCACCACAGGACCACCACCATCAGCACCACCACCAGGACCACCACCATCACCAGGACCACCACCATCAGCACCACCACCAGGATCACCACCATCAGACCAACCACCACCAGGACCACCACCATCACACAGCACCACCAGGACCACCACCATCACAGGCACACCATCACACACCACAGGACCACCACCAACAGCACCACCACCAGGACCACCACCATCAGCACCACCACCAGGACTACCACCATCAGCACCACCAACCAGGACCACACACCATCAGACCACACCAGGACCACCACATCAGCCCACCCAGAACCACCATCAGACCACCACCAGACTACACATCAGCACCACCCAGGACCACCACCATCAGCACCACCACCACCATCACACCACCACCAGACCACCACCATCAGCACCCACCACCACCACACCACAGCCACACCACCCCACACCACACCACAGCACCACCCACCACCACACCACCACACCACCACACCACACACCACCACCACCACAGCACCACCACCAGCACCACCACCACCAGCACCACCACCACCAGCACCACCACCACCAGCACCACCACCACCAGCCACACCACCAGCACCACCACCACCACCAGCACCAGCACCACCAGCACCACCAGCACCACCACCAGCACCACCACCAGCACCACCACCACCACCAGCACCACCACCAGCACCACCACCAGCACCACCACCACCAGCACCACCACCAGCACCACCACCACCAGCACCACCACCAGCACCACCACCACCAGCACCACCACCACCACCAAGCTAAAACACGGTTGTCTATGTACGAAGAATGAGCTGGACTCCGTAAGTTATTAATATTATTATTAGTAGTAGTGGTAGTAGCAGTAGTAGTAGTAGTAGTAGTAGTAGTAGTAGTAGTAGTAGTAGTAGTAGTAGTAGTAGTAGTGGCTGTAGTAGTAGTGGTGGTTGTAGTAGCAGTAGTAGTCGTAGTAGTAGTAGTAGTAGTGGCTGTAGTAGTAGTGGTGGTTGTAGTAGCAGTAGTAGTCGTAGTAGTAGTAGTAGTAGTGGCTGTAGTAGTAGTGGTGGTTGTAGTAGCAGTAGTAGTAGTATTGACAGTAGGAACAACTATATGTATTAGAAGTACCAGCACTACTGGAGCAGTAATTATTCCTATATCAGACAGTCACTGGGAGAGGTAAACAGTCCCTGGCCAGCGCAACAGTCACTGGCCAGTGCAACAGTCACTGACCAGTGGAACAGTCACTGGCCAGTGCAACAGTCCCTGGCCAGTGCAACAGTCACTGGACAGTGGAACAGTCCCTGGCCAGTGCAACAGTCACTGGCCAGTGCAACAGCCCCTGGCCAGTGCAACAGTCACTGGCCAGTGGAACAGTCACTGACCAGTGCAACAGTCCCTGGCCAGTGCAATAGTCACTGGCCAGTGCAACAGTCCCTGGCCAGTGCAAGTCACCGGCCAGTGGAACACTCACTGGCCAGTGCAACAGTCCCTGGCCAGTGCAACAGTCACTGGCCAGTGGAACAGTCCCTGGCCAGTGCAACGAACGCTGACCAGCGCAACAGTCCCTGGCCAGTGCAACAAAAGCTGGCCAGCGCAAGTCCCTGGCCAGTGCAACAAACGCTGGCCAGCGCAACAGTCCCTGGCCAGTGCAACAAACGCTGGCCAGCGCAATAGTCCCTGGCCAGTGCAACAAGCGCTGGCCAGCGCAACAGTCCCTGGCCAGTGCAATAAACGCTGGCCAGCACAACAGTCACTGGCCGGTGCAACAGTCACTGACAAGTGCAACAAACGCTGGCCAGCGCAAGTCACTGGCCAGTGCAACAGTCACTGGCCAGTGCAACAAACGCTGGCCAGCGCAAGTCAATGGCCAGTGCAACAGTCACTGGCCAGTGCAACAAACTCTTGCCAGCGCAACAGTCCCTGGCCAGTGCAACAAACGCTGGCCATCGCAACAGTCCCTGGCCAGTGCAACAGTCACTGGACAGTGCAACAGTCACTGACCAATGCAACAAACGCTGGCCAGAGCAAGTCACTGGCCAGTGCAACAGTCACTGGCCAGTGCAACAAACGCTGGCCAGCGCAACAGTCCCTGGCCAGTGCAACAAACGCTGGCCAGCGCAACAGTCCCTGGCCAGTGCAACAAACGCTGGCCAGCGCAACAGACCCTGGCCAGTGCAACAAACGCTGGCCAGCGCAACAGTCCCTGGCCAGTGCAACAAACGCTGGCCAGCGCAACAGTCCCTGGCCAGTGCAACAAACGCTGGCCAGCGCAAGACCCTGGCCAGTGCAACAAACGCTGGCCAGCGCAACAGACCCTGGCCAGTGCAACAAACGCTGGCCACCGCAACAGTCCCTGGCCAGTGCAACAAACGCTGGCCAGCGCAACAGTCACTGGCCAGCGCAACAGTCACTGGGAGAGGTAAAATAACGAACAGCAACAGGAAACATTGGTTCCCAGGGTGACAATGACAAAACTGTAAGAGAAGACGCGTCACCAGACTGTGATGGATGGCTGGTTGTAGTACCGCAATGCAACTGATTGACTGCTGAGTTATGAGACAGTAGGAAACAGGAAGTAGGTATTGTGACTGAACCACATCAGGTTTATCCATGATGGTAATTCCTGCTTCCTATCACGCAGTACCGTAGCTGGGTGGGTAGCGCACTCAACTTACACACTGAGGTCCGGGGATAGAGCCTAGGTACGGGCGGAAACATCAGAATGTGTTTCCTTAAGACACCTGCTGTCCATGTTCACCTATCAATAAAATAGGTACTTGGGTGTCAGTGGACTGGTGTGGGTCGCATCCTGGGACAAAACTGACCTAATCTGCCCAAAATGCTGTTTATAACGAACAGCTTTCTATACAGTAGTGTTACTGATGTCATTTGTTGTTGTTGTTGTAGTTATCTTTGAATATATAATAGACTTTAGTAATGTAATATTCTTACCATTATTTTTAATATTAAACAGGCCACCAGCACACTACTGGTGTATACAATTTTTGCTAACTGTAAGAAATCGAGATACAATCCTGGGTGCTGTTTACCTCACAGGTGAGATAATTTGACTCACAACCGCAAGATCCCGGGTTCGATTTCTTGGCACGTACGAACGTCTGACCTTCCTCACACCCCTGCTCACTCGTGTATTAACAGACTGTTGTGGGTCGCATCCGGGATGAAATATACTGAAAGCTCCAGTTCTGCTAAATATTATACATCTTGTGTAAGAAAATACTCCAGGATCTTCTGGAATTATTAAGTTCTGGGTATTTCATAATAATAATAATAATAATAATAATAATAATAATAATAATAATAATAATAATAATAATAATAATAATAATTAACTATTACCATGCCACACTCAAAAATAATTGTCCACTCAACTTGACAATCAAGACTTGTATTTAACTATCATGTCTGTACTCTTGTCATCATAATAATGATCATTATCAATAATCATTCCATCTATAATGATTGTCTCACAATGTAACAAGTTTGTTAAACTCGGCTATTGTATTGAAGTTAAATAAATTATTAAGAAAACTGATAATATAATGAATAAGACACTCGTGCAACACTTGTGTAAGTCGTGCAACACTTGTGCAAGTCGTGCAACACTTGTGCAAGTCGTGCAACACTTGTGCAAGTCGCGCAACACTTGTGCAAGTCGTGCAACACTTGTGCAAGTCGTGCAACACTTGTGCAAGTCGTGCAACACTTGTGTAAGTCGTGCAACACTTGTGCAAGTCGTGCAACACTTGTGCAAGTCGTGCAACACTTGTGCAAGTCGCGCAACACTTGTGCAAGTCGTGCAACACTTGTGCAAGTCGTGCAACACTTGTGCAAGTCGTGCAACGCTTGTGCAAGTCGTGCAATACTTGTGCACGTCGTACAACACTTGTGCAAGTCGTGCAACACTTGTGCAAGTCGTGCAACACTTGTGCAAGTCATGCAACACTTGTGCAAGTCGTGCAACACTTGTGCAAGTCGTGCAACACTTGTGCAAGTCGTGCAACACTTGTGCAAGTCGTGCAATATTTGTGCAAGTCGTGCAATACTTGTGCATGTCGTGCAATACTTGTGCACGTCGTGCAACACTTGTGCAAGTCGTGCAACACTTGTGCAAGTCGTGCAACACTTGTGCAAGTCGTGCAACACTTGTACAAGTCGTGCAACACTTGTGCAAGTCGTGCAACACTTGTGCAAGTCGTGCAACACTTGTGCAAGTCGTGCAATACTTGTACAAGTCGTGCAACACTTGTACAAGTCGTGCAACACTTGTGCAAGTCGTGCAACACTTGTGCAAGTCATGCAACACTTGTGCAAGTCGTGCAACACTTGTGCAAGTCGTGCAACACTTGTGCAAGTCGTGCAACACTTGTGCAAGTCGTGCAACACTTGTGCAAGTCGTGCAACACTTGTGGAAGTCGTGCAATACTTGTGCAAGTCGTGCAACGCTTGTGCAAGTCGTGCAACACTTGTGCAAGTCGTGCAACGCTTGTGCAAGTCGTGCAACACTTGTGCAAGTCGTGCATTACTTGTGCAAGTCGTGCAACACTTGTACAAGTCGTGCATTACTTGTGCAAGTCGTGCAACGCTTGTGCAAGTCGTGCAATACTTGTGCAAGTCGTGCAACTTTTGTGCAAGTCGTGCAACACTTGTGCAAGTCGTGCAACGCTTGTGCAAGTCGTGCAATACTTGTGCAAGTCGTGCAACGCTTGTGCAAGTCGTGCAACACTTGTACAAGTCGTGCATTACTTGTGCAAGTCGTGCAACACTTGTGCAAGTCGTGCATTACTTGTGCAAGTCGTGCAACGTTTGTGCAAGTCGTGCAACACTTGTGCAAGTCGTGCATTACTTGTTCAAGTCGTGCAACACTTGTACAAGTCGTGCATTACTTGTGCAAGTCGTGCAACACTTGTGCAAGTCGTGCAACGTTTGTGCAAGTCGTGCAATACTTGTGCAAGTCGTGCAACACTTGTGCAAGTCGTGCAACACTTGTGCAAGTCGTGCAACACTTGTGCAAGTCGTGCAACACTTGTGCGACTCGTGCAACACTTTTGTAACACTCGAGAAACACTTGTTCAACACTTAGGTATCTTTATTTTGGAAAAGCGTCGCCATTCAGTGGCTTCTTCAGTCCAATACAGAGAAAGAGTGGAAGTAACAGGAGAAGCTTGAGGTAATCCGTCCCTCAGTCAGGAGTCGATGTGTCAGTTTGTTAATTTTAAAGTGACAGGTTATATTATTATTATTATTATAATCAAGGGGGAAGCGCTAAACCCGGAGGATTATACAGCGCCTGAGGGGGGGATGTGGAAGGCATTCAGGCTTAATTCGGGGAACTGGAGAACAGATCCAATTCCCTAAATCAAGAGCCCTCACCAACATCAAGGAACCTTCCTTGAGGGGGTGACAGGTTATAAATTTCAGTCAAATAACTTTAAAAATATATATATCTTCACAGGAACATTTTCGATCTCTATTGATTAATATCTCTTTGGAAAACGATAATTTATTTTGGATTTAGGTTGAGTAAATGTGGCAGTATACTGGCAGAATCTGCCAGTGATGTCGGCTCACTGACTATCAATGTTCACTTCTTAACGTCACGTCATGTTTCCAGCTGATCTGATTACCAATTTCAGTCGGCTAAGAATAGAATCAGAAAGCTTTTATAGTGATCATTACTGGGGTTATTATCGAGGTTATTACTGGGATTATTATTATGACTATTACTGAAGTTATTACTGATGTTATTACCGTGGTTGCTACTGGGGTTATTACTAGGGTTATTACTGTGATTATTACTGATGTTACAACTGGGGTTATTACTGGGGCTGTTAATGAAGTTATTACCGGGGTTATTTCCATGATTATTATGGATATACAGTTTATTACTGTGATTATAATGAAGTTTGTTTTATCACTGGTCAAACATAACACTGATCATGTGGTGTTGAGTGACACATTTCCTGTCATTTCAATTCAACAGTTGACGGGACTCAGATGAGGTTTCAGGTAGCCACTGTTACACTGATATTTTCCCTGGCAACCACTTCTTGCATGAGGTGTGTTGTGGCACTGTCTTGCATAAGGTGTGTGGTGGCACTGTCTTGCATGAGGTGTGTGGTGGCACTGTCTTGCATGAGGGTGTGGTGGCACTGTCTTGCATGAGGTGTGTGGTGGCACTGTCTTGCATGAGGTGTGGTGGCACTGTCTTGCATGAGGTGTGTGGTGGCACTGTCTTGCATGAGGTGTGTGGTGGCACTGTCTTGCATGAGGTGTGTGGTGGCACTGTCTTGCATGAGGTGTGTGGTGGCACTGTCTTGCATGAGGTGTGTGGTGGCACTGTCTTGCATGAGGTGTGTGGTGGCACTGTCTTGCATGAGGTGTGTGGTGGCACTGTCTTGCATGAGGTGTGTGGTGGCACTGTCTTGCATGAGGTGTGTGGTGGCACTGTCTTGCATGAGTGTGTGTGGTGGCACTGTCTTGCATGAGGTGTGTGGTGGCACTGTCTTGCATGAGGTGTTGTGGTGGCACTGTCTTGCATGAGGTGTGTGGTGGCACTGTCTTGCATGAGGTGTGTGGTGGCACTGTCTTGCATGAGTTGTGTGGTGGCACTGTCTTGCATGAGGTGTGTGGTGGGCACTGTCTTGCATGAGGATGTGTGGTGGCACTGTCTTGCATGAGGTGTGTGGTGGCACTGTCTTGCATGAGGTGTGTGGTGGCACTGTCTTGCATGAGGTGTGTGGTGGCACTGTCTTGCATGAGGTGTGTGGTGGCACTGTCTTGCATGAGGTGTGGTGGCACTGTCTTGCATGAGGTGTGTGGTGGCACTGTCTTGCATGAGGTGTGTGGTGGCACTGTCTTGCATGAGGTGTGTGGTGGCACTGTCTTGCATGAGGTGTGGTGGCACTGTCTTGCATGAGGTGTGTGGTGGCACTGTCTTGCATGAGGTGTGTGGTGGCACTGTCTTGCATGAGGGTGTGGTGGCACTGTCTTGCATGAGGTGTGTGGTGGCACTGTCTTGCATGAGGTGTGTGGTGGCACTGTCTTGCATGAGGTGTGTGGTGGCACTGTCTTGCATGAGGTGTGGTGGCACTGTCTTGCATGAGGTGTGTGGTGGCACTGTCTTGCAATGAGTTGTGTGGTGGCACTGTCTTGCATGAGGTGTGTGGTGGCACTGTCTTGCATGAGGTGTGTGGTGGCACTGTCTTGCATGAGGTGTGTGGTGGCACTGTCTTGCATGAGGTGTGTGGTGGCACTGTCTTGCATGAGGTGTGTGGTGGCACTGTCTTGCATGAGGTGGTGTGTGGCACTGTCTTGCATGAGGTGTGTGGTGGCACTGTCTTGCATGAGGTGTGTGGTGGCACTGTCTTGCATGAGGTGTGGTGGCACTGTCTTGCATGAGGTGTGTGGTGGCACTGTCTTGCATGAGGTGTGTGGTGGCACTGTCTTGCATGAGGTGTGTGGTGGCACTGTCTTGCATGAGGTGTGTGGTGGCACTGTCTTGCATGAGGTGTGTGGTGGCACTGTCTTGCATGAGGTGTGTGGTGGCACTGTCTTGCATGAGGTGTGTGGTGGCACTGTCTTGCATGAGGTGTGTGGTGGCACTGTCTTGCATGAGGTGTGTGGTGGCACTGTCTTGCATGAGGTGTGTGTGCACTGTCTTGCATGAGGTGTGTGGTGGCACTGTCTTGCATGAGGTGTGTGGTGGCACTGTCTTGCATGAGGTGTGTGGTGGCACGTCCTTGCATGAGGGTGTGTGGCACTGTCTTGCATGAGGTGTGTGGTGGCACTGTCTTGCATGAGGTGTGTGGTGGCACTGTCTTGCATGAGGTGTGTGGTGGCACGGATCTTGTGGTATGTGAGTAAATGGTTCTTTAAAGCACAGCTGAAATTACAGACGATGCTTCTCGACCTCTACTACCACACCTGTGATACAGCACCACACCTGTGATACAGCACCACACCTGTGATACAGCACCACACCTGTGATACAGCACCACACCTGTGATACAGCACCACACCTGTGATACAGCACCACACCTGTGATACAGCACCACGCCTGTGATACAGCAACACACCTGTGATACAGCAACACACCTGTGATACAGCACCACACCTGTGATACAGCACCACGCCTGTGATACAGCAACACACCTGTGATACAGCAACACACCTGTGATACAGCAACACACCTGTGATACAGCAACACACCTGTGATGCAGCACCACACCTGTGATACAGCACCACACCTGTGATACAGCACCACACCTGTGATACAGCACCATACCTGTGATACAGCACCACACCTGTGATACAGCACCACACCTGTGATACAGCACCACACCTGTGATACAGCACCACACCTGTGATACAGCACCCACACCTGTGATACAGCAACACACCTGTGATGCCAGCACACCACACCTGTGATACAGCACCACACCTGTGATACAGCACCACACCTGTGATACAGCACCACACCTGTGATACAGCAACACACCTGTGATACAGCACACACACCTGTGATACAGCACCACACCTGTATACAGCACACACACCTGTGATACAGCAACACACCTGTGATACAGCACCACACCTGTGATACAGCACCACACCTGTGATACAGCACCACACCTGTGATACAGCACCACACCTGTGATACAGCAACACACCTGTGATACAGCAACACACCTGTGATACAGCACCACACCTGTGATACAGCACCACACCTGTGATACAGCAACACACCTGTGATACAGCACCACACCTGTGATACAGCAACACACCTGTGATACAGCACCACACCTGTGATACAGCACCACACCTGTGATACAGCACCACACCTGTGATACAGCAACACACCTGTGATACAGCACCATACCTGTGATACAGCACCACACCTGTGATACAGCAACACACCTGTGATACAGCACCACACCTGTGATGCAGCACCACACCTGTGATACAGCACCACACCTGTGATGCAGCACCACACCTGTGATACAGCACCATACCTGTGATACAGCACCACACCTGTGATACAGCAACACACCTGTGATACAGCACACACACCTGTGATACAGCACCACACCTGTGATACAGCAACACACCTGTGATACAGCACCACACCTGTGATACAGCAACACACCTGTGATACAGCACCACACCTGTGATACAGCACCACACCTGTGATACAGCACCACACCTGTGATACAGCAACACAACCTGTGATACAGCAACACACCTGTGATACAGCACCACACCTGTGATACAGCACCACACCTGTGATACAACCCGACAACACCACACCTGTGATACAGCACACACACCTGTGATACAGCACCACACCTGTGATACAGCAACACACCTGTGATACAGCACACACACCTGTGATACAGCACCACACCTGTGATACAGCAACACACCTGTGATACAGCACCACACCAACAACACTGTGATACAGCACCACACTGTGACAGCACCACACCTGTGATACAGCACCACACACTGTGATACAGCAACACACCTGTGATACAGCACCATACCTGTGATACAGCACCACACCTGTGATACAGCAACACACCTGTGATACAGCACCACACCTGTGATACAGCACCACACCTGTGATACAGCACCACACCTGTGATGCAGCACACACCTGTGATACAGCACCACACCTGTGATACAGCAACACACCTGTGATACAGCACCACACCTGTGATACAGCACCACACCTGTGATACAGCACCACACCTGTGATACAGCACCACACCTGTGATACAGCACCACACCTGTGATACAGCACCAACACACCTGTGATACAGCACCACACCTGTGATACAGCACCACAACCTGTGATACAGCAACACACCTGTGATACAGCACCACACCTGTGATACAGCACCACACCTGTGATACAGCACACAAACCTGTTGATACAGCACCACACCTGTGATACACCACCATACCTGTGATACAGCACCACACCTGTGATACAGCACCACACCTGTGATACAGCAACACACCTGTGATACAGCACCACACCTGTGATACAGCAACACACCTGTGATACAGCACCACACCTGTGATACAGCACCACACCTGTGATACAGCACCGCACCTGTGATACAGCACCACACCTGTGATAACAGCACCACACCTGTGATACAGCAACACAACCTGTGATACAGCACCACACCTGTGATACAGCAACACACCTGTGATACAGCAACACACCTGTGATACAGCAACACACCTGTGATACAGCAACACACCTGTGATACAGCACCACACCTGTGATGCAGCACCACACCTGTGATACAGCAACCACACCTGTGATACAGCACCATACCTGTGATACAGCACCACACCTGTGATACAGCACCACACCTGTGATGCAGCACCACACCTGTGATGCAGCACCACACCTGTGATACAGCACCACACCTGTGATGCAGCACCACACCTGTGATACAGCACCATACCTGTGATACAGCACCACACCTGTGATACAGCACCACACCTGTGAATACAGCACCACACCTGTGATACAGCAACACACCTGTGATACAGCACCATACCTGTGATACAGCACCACACCTGTGATACAGCACCACACCTGTGATACAGCACCATACCTGTGATACAGCACCACACCTGTGATACAGCACCACACCTGTGATACAGCACCACACCTGTGATACAGCACCACACCTGTGATACAGCAACACACCTGTGATACAGCACCACACCCGTGATACAGCACCACACCTGTGATACAGCACCACACCTGTGATACAGCACCACACTTGTGATACAGCACCACACCTGTGATACAGCACCACACCTGTGATACAGCACCACACCTGTGATACAGCACCACACCTGTGATACAGCACCACACCTGTGATACAGCACCACACTTGTGATACAGCACCATACCTGTGATACAGCACCACACCTGTGATACAGCACCACACCTGTGATACAGCACCACACCTGTGATACAGCACCACACCTGTGATACAGCACCACACCTGTGATACAGCACCACACCTGTAATACACCTGTGACCAGTTTCGAGGTCTGTTCTATCTTTGCAGCCCGACCCCAGACCAAATATTCTCCTCGACCAGATGGTAAACCAGGCTGTTGGTGTTAGCAGCAGGCAAGCACACACAACCACTACCATAATGAACAATGCCTTACGCCCCTCATTTCTCCAGTACATTTCCCTCCGTGCACCCCTCCCCCCATCTAGTACATGTTTTCCCATCATTACCACCTCTTCCCCTCCCTCCCACTTCACCCTCCTCAGGTAAGCACTCAGGTTAATTGCTTCCTGTAATGTGTTGCCTGTACTGGTAGCCTGAGGAAGGCAGGTTGAGACAAGGTTGTGACAGTATCAGAGGTAGGCAGGTTGAGACAAGGTTGTGACAGTATCAGAGATAGGCAGGTTGAGACAAGGTTGTGATAGTATCAGAGGTAGGCAGGTTGAGACAAAGTTGTGACAGTATCAGAGGTAGGCAGGTTGAGACAAGGTTGTGACAGTATCAGAGGTAGGCAGGTTGAGACAAGGTTGTGACAGTATCAGAGGTAGGCAGGTTGAGACAAAGTTGTGACAGTATCAGAGGTAAGCAGGTTGAGACAAGGTTGTGACAGTATCAGAGGTAGGCAGGTTGAGACAAAGTTGTGACAGTATCAGAGGTAGGCAGGTTGAGACAAGGTTGTGACAGTATCAGAGGTAGGCAGGTTGAGACAAGGTTGTGACAGTATCAGAGGTAAGCAGGTTGAGACAAGGTTGTGACAGTATCAGAGGTAGGCAGGTTGAGACAAGGTTGTGACAGTATCAGAGGTAAGCAGGTTGAGACAAGGTTGTGACAGTATCAGAGGTAAGCAGGTTGAGACAAGGTTGTGACAGTATCAGAGGTAAGCAGGTTGAGACAAGGTTGTGGCAGTATCAGAGGTAGGCAAGCTGAGACAAGGTTGTGATAGTATCAGAGGTAGGCAGGTTGAGACAAAGTTGTGACAGTATCAGAGGTAGGCAGATTGAGACAAGGTTGTGACAGTATCAGAGGTAGGCAGGTTGAGACAAGGTTGTGACAGTATCAGAGGTAAGCAGGTTGAGACAAGGTTGTGACAGTATCAGAGGTAGGCAGGTTGAGACAAGGTTGTGACAGTATCAAGGTAAGCAGGTTGAGACAAGGTTGTGACAGTATCAGAGGTAGGCAGGTTGAGACAAGGTTGTGACAGTATCAGAGGTAGGCAGGTTGAGACAAAGTTGTGACAGTATCAGAGGTAAGCAGGTTGAGCCAAGGCTGTGACAGTATCAGAGGTAGGCAGGTTGAGACAAGGTTGTAGCAGTATCAGAGGTAGGCAAGCTGAGACAAGGTTGTGATAGTATCAGAGGTAGGCAGGTTGAGGCAAGGTTGTGGCAGTATCAGAGGTAGGCAGGTTGAGAAAAGTTTGTGACAGTAAGCAGGTTGAGACAAGGTTATGACAGTATCAGAGGTAGGCAAGCTGAGACAAGGTTGTGATAGTATCAGAGGTAGGCAGGTTGAGACAAGGTTGTGGCAGTATCAGAGGAGGTAGGTTGAGACAAGGTTGTGGCAGTATCAGAGGTAAGCAGGGTATGCAGGATTTGAGACAATGTTGTGGCAGTATCAGAGGTAGGCAGAAGGTTGTGACAGTATCAGAGGTAGGCAGGTTGAGACAAGGTTGTGGCAGTATCAGAGGTAGGCAGGTTGAAACAAGGTTGTGGCAGTATCAGAGGTAGGCAGGTTGAGACAAGGTTGTGACAGTATCAGAGGTAGGCAGGTTGAGACAAAGTTGTGACAGTATCAGAGGTAGGCAGGTTGAGACAAAGTTGTGACAGTATCAGAGGTAGGCAGGTTGAGACAAAGTTGTGGCAGTATCAGAGGTAAGCAGGTTGAGACAAAGTTGTGACAGTATCAGATGTAGGCAGGTTGAGACAAAGTTGTGGCAGTATCAGAGGTAGGCAGTTTGAGATAAATACGTTTATGGAACAATTTGCAATGTGAACAGACTGACTGATGTTGCAGCCAAACTCAGACTTGGTTACGAGTACATCTGTCAGTTTGAAAAAAACAGAGATGATGATCAAACTATGTGAAAGCATGTGGCCAGCCATGTGGCCAGCCATGTGGCCAGCCATGTGGCCAGCCTTATGGTCACTATCTTGAGCAAATGCTTTATTGTCCACCTGTTAAGGAATATATATAGTCAAGATATCTTCTTAGTGAAAAAAAGATACCAGATAAATTAAGCAAATTTCCTAAATCTGCTTGTAACAGATAAATGAATTGTATATATAAATCCAGATGTACTCCTGTTAACCCTTTTGGAGCATAGTTCCAGGGCCTTTGTGTATCCATATGCTCAATAAACTAGCAACGGCGACAAAATCTCTCGTGAATTCAACCCAGACAAGTGTAAGCTATGTTTTTACCCAGGAAGATTTAAAATGCGTGCGCACTGATCAACACATTAAGGGAACGTTTCGCCCCAACACAGAACATAAGAAACGAGTATATATAATGGAGGGGAGTCAGGGGGTTAGGTTAGGTTGGGTCAAGTTTGTCAGAAAACAGGACAAGTGTTTCCTGACGCGGGTCTTAGTCATATGATGACCCACAGCTGGAGCTTTTAGTCATCTGACTGAAGCCTTCCACTGGCTTACCTCTCCACCCCTTTAAAAATTACCCGTCAGGTGTTGTTGTTGTAAGACACACAGGGTGGTAGAGGGTCGTTATAGTGTCCAAGAGTCCGTCTCAGAAGGGTGGTATACCTGAGTATACCTGGAGAGAGTTTCGGGGGTCACCGCCCCCGCGGCTCGGTCTAATATGTGCAGCTGACAACGAGGTGTTGTCTTACCAACGAGACAGTAACGTGTACGAAGAAGTAACGTTTGAACAAACTTCTCTACCTGCTGAGATATATTACCTACCAGGAAGGACTTCAACTTTTTTTCTCTCTTTTCCTCCCTTAACGCCTCAGCTCCTAATATTCTTCTGATCCCCCTTTCTCTTTTTTTTTTATCCCTTTCTCTTTCTTCGCACTGCCCCACCCTCCTCTTCCCTCTTTTTATCCCCCTCTCTTTTCCTATGCACCTCTTTTATTCTCTTTCTCTCTCTCATTTAACCCATTCTCTTCCCTCACACACTTTCTACCTCTCCCGTCATCCACTTTCATTCTACTAAGCGCCAAGAAAACAGTTCTGCTTTTTTTTTTAGAATGAGGCAGTTTTAAAGACCTCGTTGTCTGCTTACCTTAACCTGGTAAAACTTTGTTACTTGAGGAGTCTGCTGGTGTTGTGCTCACGCCAGACCTCAGTCTCCTGCTGGTGTTGTGTTCACGCCAGACCTCAGTCTCCTGCTGGTGTTGTGCTCACGCCAGACCTCAGCCTCCTGCTGGTGTTGTGCTCACGCCAGACCTCAGCCTCCTGCTGGTGTTGTGCTCACGCCAGACCTCAGCCTCGTGCTGGTGTTGTGCTCACGCCAGACCTCAGTCTCCTGCTGGTGTTGTGCTCACGCCAGACCTCAGCCTCGTGCTGGTGTTGTGCTCACGCCAGACCTCAGTCTCCTGCTGGTGTTGTGCTCACGCCAGACCTCAGCCTCGTGCTGGTGTTGTGCTCACGCCAGACCTCAGTCTCCTGCTGGTGTTGTGCTCACGCAGACCTCAGCCTCGTGCTGGTGTGTGCTCACGCCAGACCTCAGTCTCCTGCTGGTGTTGTGCTCACGCCAGACCTCAGCCTCGTGCTGGTGTTTGCTCACGCCAGACCTCAGTCTCCTGCTGGTGTTGTGCTCACGCCAGACCTCAGCCTCGTGCTGGTGTTGTGCTCACGCCAGACCTCAGTCTCCTGCTGGTGTTGTGCTCACGCCAGACCTCAGCCTCGTGCTGGTGTTGTGCTCACGCCAGACCTCAGTCTCCTGCTGGTGTTGTGCTCACGCCAGACCTCAGTCTCCTGCTGGTGTTGTGCTCACGCCAGACCTCAGTCTCCTGCTGGTGTTGTGCTCACGCCAGACCTCAGCCTCCTGCTGGTGTTGTCTTCACGCCAGACCTCAGCCTCCTGCTGGTGTTGTCTTCACGCCAGACCTCAGCTTCCTGCTGGTGTTGTCTTCACGCCAGACCTCAGCCTCCTGCTTCACCCAAAATAATTAGAGCAAAGTAAGCAAGATAAATAAAGCAACACTCGGTTACTGTATAAATTCTAAGACTTACAGATGTGCCATTAAAACTATGGTAAGAGTAATTGTCCCAGTTTAGACTCCTGCCCATCCTCACTCGTTACTCTTTCTCCCATTCTGATGTTTTATTCTTTACTGTTTATTCTGTGGCGTCTTTCATTCAGGTGCACTGTGACCCACTGGAACACTATCTTTAATCTTGCCCGCGCCTTTAATTTCTGTACTAAACTCTGGTGTGGTACGGTGTCAAGTGCTTTCTTGTAGTCCAGAAAGATTAAATCCATCCAACCAGCAACATCTTTCTCGTTTTATCTCTGTGACTACCATAGAACAGCAGTAGATTTGTAAGACAGGAAACTATATCCTTAAATCCTTGCTAATTTTCTGTGAGGAAACTTCTCTCTAGGTTCTCTAATACCTTGAATTTTAATTATTTTCTTCAGAAAAGAAGTTTGGACAATATAGCATTACCATCCACTGGATGTGTGTGTGGTTGATAATAAACTAGGAGCTTCGGTGGGCAACTCTATGTCTCTTGCTTCAGTTGTATCTCTTGCCCCTTATCACTTGATACATGTGTGCGTTGAGGGAGGGAGAGACGTGTGTGTTGAGGGAGAGACGTGTGTGTTGAGGGAGGGAGAGACGTGTGTTGAGGGAAGGAGAGACGTGTGTGTTGAGGGAGAGAGAGACGTGTGTGTTGAGGGAGGGAGATACGTGTGTTTTGAGGGAGGGAGAGACGTGTGTGTTGAGGGAGGGAGATACGTGTGTTGAGGGAGGGAGAGACGTGTGTGTTGAGGGAGGGAGAGATGTGTGTGTTGAGGGAAGGGAGAGACGTGTGTGTTGAGGGAGAGCGTGTGTGTTGAGGGAGGAGAGACGTGTGTTGAGGAAGGAGAGGGCTGGTGTTGAGGGGGAGAGGGCGTGTGTGGGTTTAGGGAGGAGAGACGTGGTGTTGAGGGAGGGAGAGGGTGTGTGTGTTGAGGGGGGGAGAGATGTGTGTGTTGAGGGAGGGAGGACGTGTGTGTTGAGGGAGGGAGAAGGGCGTTTTGTGTTGAGGGGGGGGAGGGGTGTGTGTTGAGGGAGGGAGAGAGTGTTTTGTTGAGGGAGGGAGAGACGGTGTGTGTTGAGGGAGGGAGAGATGTGTGTGTTGAGGGAGGGAGAGAAAGTGTGTGTTGAGGGAGAGACGTGTTTTGTTTGAGGGAAGGAGAGACGTGTGTTGAGGGAAGGAGAGACGTGTGTGTTGAGGGAGGGATGTGTGTGTTGAGGGAGAGACGTGATTGTTGAGGGAGGGAGAGACGTGTGTGTTAAGGGAGGGAGAGACGTGTGTGTTGAGGGAGAGAGAGACGTATGTGTTGAGGGAGAGACGTGATTGTTGAGGGAGGGAGAGACGTGTGTGTTGAGGGAGGGAGATACGTGTGTGTTAAGGGAGAGACGTACGTACGTACGCGCGCGCGCGCGCGTGTGTGTGTGTGTGTGTGTGTGTGTGTGTGTGTGTGTGTGTGTGTGTATGTGTGTGTGTGTGTGTGTGTGTATTGTGTGTGTGTGTGTGTGTGTGTGTGTGTGTGTGTGTGTGTGTGTGTGTGTGTTGTGTGTGTGTGTGTGTGTGTGTGATGTGTGTTGTGTGTGTGTGTGTGTTACTTGTTGTTCTATTTGTGGTGTGATGTGTGTGTGTCTGTCTGGTGTGTTGTGTGTTGTGTACTAGGTGTGTGCTTCTGTGCCCTGAGTTGTGTTCGTGTGTTGATGTGTATGTGTTTGCTCTAGTAGTGTTTGTTGGTTTTGCATGGTGTCTTTGTGGTGTGATGTTGTGTAATCTTGTTGCATCTGGTTGTTTGTTTTTGGTGTGTTGTGTTGTGTTCCATTTGGATGTGGGATTTGTGTGTGTGTTGAGTGTCTAGTTGGGTTTGTGTTTATGTGTGTGTTGATGTTGTGATGTTGTGGTCTTTGTGGTGTGTGTGGTGCTGAGTGTTTGTGTGTGTGTTTTGGTGTAGTGTGGGGTGTGTGTGTGTGCTTGATTTGTAGTTGTTTGGTGTTGTGTGTGTCAGGATAACAACAACTACAATACAGACTGGAACAAATACCCTCCATAGAGCTTACTACGACTGTTGTTAGGTCTTAACGAATCCTTACAGTACGAGATAAATAAAATCCGTTATTTGCCAGGCCCCGTATGCTGCAGCATTATCTGCATGATGTGCGCCTCAGGAGATATGCTCGGTGTTATACTCACCCCCAGATCTTTTCCTTAGTGAGGTTTGCAGTCTTTGGCCATCTAAACTATATTGTGTCTGCGGTCTTCTTTGCCCTTCCCCAATCTTCATGACTTTGCATTTGGCAGGGTTAAATTCTAGGAGCCAGTTGCTGGACCAGGCTTGTAGCCTTCCAGATCTCTTTGTAGTCTGCCTGATCCTCGTCCGATTCGA
>NC_069456.1:19144175-19149175 GCF_026875155.1 Cherax quadricarinatus | reverse complement strand
GACTGAATCTCATGGTAGTTTAGTAACCATAGGACTCGAATCAAACCTGATTACCATGAATATAACAGCATTTTCTTTGTGGAGAGAAATTCCACACATGGACAGACAAGACCTGTACTATACACAGAATTTGTGAATATGTGCTGGCCCGAATGTTACGGGGACAAATATTATAGATGTAAAAATACTCAGAGCGTAAAGTCCCCATTGTGAGTTGTGTGAATGTCAGCCGATTGGCGTCTCTGGTGTGAATACAAAGCCAGAGAGCAAACGCATCCAGCGACCGTATTGGAACAGTCATTGTGTACATACCTGAATCTTTCGTTCCCTCCACCCCAGTGTTGTTTATGTTTGTTCATGTGTTAAATTATCCCCTGTTTAATATACGTTCATAACATCACTCTGCCGTATATTTCCATATATTGCTGCTCTTCCTCCTTTTCTCTGCTTACAACATAATTTTTCCCTAAATATTCTCTTCCTGTATTTGGCCATTTGATTAATTTTCCAGACTTTATCTGTCCTTTAAAATTTGTTCCTTTCCATACACTGTTTTATTTCTTAACGTACTGTTAACACCGAGCAGCAGCCTGTGAGTAAGATAAATAAGTATAGTTAGCTTGTTGACACTTCATACATAAGGACGTGGAGATATACTGATGCCTGGTGTATGTCTGCTGCCGGGTAATATTCGAGCTGAGACTGGTACCTGGTGTATGTCTGCTGCCGGGTAATACTCGAGCCGAGACTGGTACCTGGTGTATGTCTGCTGCCGGGTAATATTCGAGCTGAGACTGGTACCTGGTGTATGTCTGCTGCCAGGTAATACTCGAGCTGAGACTGGTACCTGGTGTATGTCTGCTGCCAGGTAATACTCGAGCTGAGACTGGTACCTGGTGTATGTCTGCTGCCGGGTAATACTCGAGCTGAGACTGGTACCTGGTGTATGTCTGCTGCCAGGTAATACTCGAGCTGAGACTGGTACCTGATGTATGTCTGCTGCCGGGTAATACTCGAGCTGAGACTGGTACCTGATGTATGTCTGCTGCCGGGTAATACTCGAGCTGAGGCTGGTACCTGGTGTATGTCTGCTACCAGGTAATACTCGAGCTGAGACTTGTACCTGGTGTATGTCTGCTCCCGGGTAATACTCGAGCTGAGGCTGGTACCTGGTGTATGCCTGCTGCCGGGTAATACTCGAGCTGAGACTTGTACCTGGTGTATGTCTGCTCCCGGGTAATATTCCAGCTGAGGCTGGTACCTGGTGTATGTCTGCTGCCGGGTAATACTCGAGCTGAGACTTGTACCTGGTGCATGTCTGCTCCCGGGTAATACTCGAGCTGAGGCTGGTACCTGGTGTATGTCTGCTGCCGGGTAATACTCGAGCTGAGACTGGTACCTGATGTATGTCTGCTGCCGGGTAATACTCGAGCTGAGACTGGTACCTGATGTATGTCTGCTGCCGGGTAATACTCGAGCTGAGGCTGGTACCTGGTGTATGTCTGCTGTCGGGTAATACTCGAGCTGAGACTGGTACCTGATGTATGTCTGCTGCCGGGTAATACTCGAGCTGAGACTGGTACCTGATGTATGTCTGCTGCCGGGTAATACTCGAGCTGAGACTGGTACCTGATGTATGTCTGCTGCCGGGTAATACTCGAGCTGAGGCTGGTACCTGGTGTATGTCTGCTGCTGGGTAATATTCGAGCTGAGGCTGGTACCTGGTGTATGTCTGCTGCCGGGTAATACTCGAGCTGAGACTTGTACCTGGTGCATGTCTGCTCCCGGGTAATACTCGAGCTGAGGCTGGTACCTGGTGTATGTCTGCTGCCGGGTAATACTCGAGCTGAGACTGGTACCTGGTGTATGTCTGCTGCCGGGTAATATTCGAGCTGAGGCTGGTACCTGGTGTATGTCTGCTGCCGGGTAATATTCGAGCTGAGGCTGGTACCTGGTGTATGTCTGCTGCCGGGTAATACTCGAGCTGAGACTTTTACCTGGTGTATGTCTGCTCCCGGGTAATAGTCGAGCTGAGGCTGGTACCTGGTGTATGTCTGCTGCCAGGTAATACTCGAGCTGAGACTGGTACCTGATGTATGTCTGCTGCCGGGTAATACTCGAGCTGAGGCTGGTACTTGGTGTATGTCTGCTGCCAGGTAATACTCGAGCTGAGACTGGTACCTGATGTATGTCTGCTGCCGGGTAATACTCGAGCTGAGGCTGGTACCTGGTGTATGTCTGCTGCTGGGTAATACTCGAGCTGAGGCTGGTGCCTGGTGTATGTCTGCTGCTGGGTAATACTCGAGCTGAGGCTGGTGCCTGGTGTATGTCTGCTGCTGGGTAATACTCGAGCTGAGGCTGGTGCCTGGTGTATGTCTGCTGCTGGGTAATACTCGAGCTGAGGCTGGTGCCTGGTGTATGTCTGCTGCCGGGTAATACTCGAGCTGAGGCTGGTGCCTGGTGTATGTCTGCTGCTGGGTAATACTCGAGCTGAGGCTGGTGCCTGGTGTATGTCTGCTGCTGGGTAATACTCGAGCTGAGACTGGTACCTGGTGTATGTCTGCTGCCAGGTAATACTCGAGCTGAGACTGGTACCTGATGTATGTCTGCTGCCGGGTAATACTCGAGCTGAGGCTGGTACCTGGTGTATGTCTGCTGCCGGGTAATACTCGAGCTGAGACTGGTACCTGATGTATGTCTGCTGCCGGGTAATACTCGAGCTGAGACTGGTACCTGATGTATGTCTGCTGCCGGGTAATACTCGAGCTGAGACTGGTACCTGATGTATGTCTGCTGCCGGGTAATACTCGAGCTGAGGCTGGTACCCTGTGTATGTCTGCTGCCGGGTAATACTCGAGCTGAGGCTGGTACCTGGTGTATGTCTGCTGCTGGGTAATACTCGAGCTGAGGCTGGTACCTGTGTAATGTCTGCTGCTGGGTAATACTCGAGCTGAGGCTGGTACCTGGTGTATGTCTGCTGCCGGGTAATACTCGAGCTGAGGCTGGTACCTGGTGTATGTCTGCTGCCGGGTAATACTCGAGCTGAGGCTGGTACCTGTGTATGTCTGCTGCCGGGTTAATACTCGAGTGAGGCTGGTACCTGGTGTATGTCTGCTGCGGGTAATACTCGAGCTGAGACTGGTACCTGATGTATGTCTGCTGCCGGTAATACTCGAGCTGAGGCTGGTACCTGGTGTATGTCTGCTGCCAGGTAATACTCGAGCTGAGGCTGGTACCTGGTGTATGTCTGCTGCCGGGTAATACTCGAGCTGAGGCTGGTAACCTGGTGTATGTCTGCTGCCGGTAATACTCGAGCTGAGGCTGGTACCTGGTGGTATGTCTGCTGCCGGGTAATACTCGAGCTGAGGCTGGTACTGGTGTATGTCTGCTGCCGGGTAATACTCGAGCTGAGGCTGGTACCTGGTGTATGTCTGCTGCCGGGTAATACTCGAGCTGAGGCTGGTACCTGGTGTATGTCTGCTGCCGGGTAATACTCGAGCTGAGACTGGTACCTGATGTATGTCTGCTGCCGGGTAATACTCGAGCTGAGGCTGGTACCTGGTGTATGTCTGCTGCCAGGTAATACTCGAGCTGAGGCTGGTACCTGGTGTATGTCTGCTGCCGGGTAATACTCGAGCTGAGGCTGGTACCTGGTGTATGTCTGCTGCCGGGTAATACTCGAGCTGAGGCTGGTACCTGGTGTATGTCTGCTGCCGGGTAATACTCGAGCTGAGGCTGGTACCTGGTGTATGTCTGCTGCCGGGTAATACTCGAGCTGAGGCTGGTACCTGATGTATGTCTGCTGCCGGGTAATACTCGAGCTGAGGCTGGTACCTGGTGTATGTCTGCTGCCGGGTAATAATCAGGCCGAGACTTGTTACTGAGGAGAAGAAATACATGCTCCGGTGGTCCAGAATAATGAGCAGACAGAAGCAGAGGCAAGGGCTGCGGCGGCATCGTGTGGTCTACAGCAGACTGCTACCTCATTGACTTTCTGAGGTACGTGTGGGGTATATGTAATTTGTAAGTAGCAGTCCTGCTGGGCCCTACAGATGAGCAACAGACCCTTCAAGTTGTGCAGGATCTGTGTATCTGGCTTCCTTCTTTCCACACAAATCCTCATTAAGAAACAATTATATTTTAAAAATATCTCACACTTGCTTCACCCTGGGATATCTTGCTTCTCTCCGTGCAGCGAGCGTTGTGCTTGAGATAGACACGTCAGCAAACACTAGGAAAACTAGAAAACGTTGATCACTTCTAACACACAGAAGTTAAAAAAAACATTAAGTTCTAGAATTTTCTCACGTATCTTTCTAAAGCAATTTGTGGGTATTTATCAGCAAGGTTTATACCAGCCTGTGTTGTGGCATTAATGTGTACCGTAATTTATTATTGCGCGATAATCTCTGTCCTTACCACTGTAGGAGTCAGGACATGTAAACACTGACATAAACACTCACAAAACATTCTTAGTGTGACTGATCTGATGACATTGTAAATGGTCAGTCAGTGTTGCTTCCAACTTGTTATGATTTATTCTTTAATTACTGGTAACTTTATGAGTGTTGGTGCTTGACAGTTTGCTGTATGTTATGACTTGAGGTTTTATCATAGTGTGATAAGTGACCAACCACACCTCGCATTTCCTCTGGGTTTGTTCCTTTTTTCTCTCCTCTATATTATTCTTGTTTCGCCACTTCTGATTTTGTTTATTGTTCTCCCTTCTTTCATGTTATGCCGCTATTTCATTGTTTCCTCTTCCTCTTCTTCTCCGGTTACTACTTTTTCTACGACCTCTATCTATTCTTCCACCTCTCCTCTACCTCTTCATCAACCTCTCTCTCTCCGTACCTCTACCTACTTCTTCCTATCTCTTCCCCAACTCCTCACTACCATTTTCACCTCTCTAATTTTTCTTCTATCTCTAGCTCTTCCTCCACTCGCTACCTCTCTTGGGCTCTCACTCCACGCCATTCCATCGAGTATTTGTTCCTACT
>NC_069456.1:19129175-19141675 GCF_026875155.1 Cherax quadricarinatus | reverse complement strand
TTTAAAATTAAGGTCTTTCTAAAATTTTCTCTTATACGTTTAAAGATATATATTTTTCATTAATGTTAATGTAAAAATTTTTAATTTTGCTACAAAAGAATCTTAGGAAACTTACCTAACCTTATTATAACAAGAACAATTTATTTTAGCCTAACCCAACTAAATATATTTTAGATTTGTATACAATAATTTAATACTAAACAAACATAGTTAAATATATTTTTTTCGTTAGGTTCAGAATGATTTTGGCGAAATTATTGCATACACAAATTTTCGATTGTCCTATATGGCAAGATGAGCGTTGCAATTTAAGCCAAGATCGCAAGTTCTGCCTATTCAACACGACATATATATATATATATATATAATATATATATATATATATATATATATATATATATATATATTTTATATATATAATATATATATATATATATAATGAAAGGTAGTGTGTAAATAAGATACGTTGAGAATTATGGCATTTTTATCGTGAAAGACGTTTCGCCCACCAGGGACTTCGCCAATAAAGTTTCTGGTGGGCAAAACGTCTTTGCAGTAAAGTGTCATATTCTGCACTGTGTTTTTTAATTATTAAGCTGTTGTACAAAACGTGTTATTCAGTTCACAGTTGCTCCTTCTCGTACTGTCAGTCTGTGATACCCAGACACCTTCATGCTCGTACTGTCAGTCTGTGGTACCCAGACACCTTCATGCTCGTACTGTCAGTCTGTGGTACTCAGACACCTTCATGCTCGTACTGTCAGTCTCTGGTACCCAGACACCTTCATGCTCGTACTGTCAGTCTGTGGTACCAAGACACCTTCATGCTCGTACTGTCAGTCTCTGGTACCCAGACACCTTCATGCTCGTACTGTCAGTCTCTGGTACCCAGACACCTTCATGCTCGTACTGTCAGTCTGTGGTACCCAGACACCTTCATGCTCGTACTGTCAGTCTCTGGTACCCAGACACCTTCATGCTCGTACTGTCAGTCTCTGGTACCCAGACACCTTCATGCTCGTACTGTTAGTCTCTGGTACCCAGACACCTTCATGCTCGTACTGTCAGTCTGTGGTACCCAGACACCTTCATGCTCGTACTGTCAGTCTCTGGTACCCAGACACCTTCATGCTCGTACTGTCAGTCTCTGGTACCCAGACACCTTCATGCTCGTACTGTCAGTCTGTGGTACCCAGACACCTTCATGCTCGTACTGTCAGTCTGTGGTACCCAGACACCTTCATGCTCGTACTGTCAGTCTCTGGTACTCAGACACCTTCATGCTCGTACTGTCAGTCTCTGGTACCCAGACACCTTCATGCTCGTACTGTCAGTCTGTGGTACCCAGACACCTTCATGCTCGTACTGTCAGTCTCTGGTACCCAGACACCTTCATGCTCGTACTGTCAGTCTGTGGTACCCAGACACCTTCATGCTCGTACTGTCAGTCTCTGGTACCCAGACACCTTCATGCTCGTACTGTCAGTCTCTGGTACCCAGACACCTTCATGCTCGTACTGTCAGTCTGTGGTACCCAGACACCTTCATGCTCGTACTGTCAGTCTCTGGTACCCAGACACCTTCATGCTCGTACTGTCAGTCTCTGGTACCCAGACACCTTCATGCTCGTACTGTTAGTCTGTGGTACCCAGACACCTTCATGCTCGTACTGTCAGTCTCTGGTACCCAGACACCTTCATGCTCGTACTGTCAGTCTCTGGTACCCAGACACCTTCATGCTCGTACTGTCAGTCTCTGGTACCCAGACACCTTCATGCTCGTACTGTCAGTCTCTGGTACCCAGACACCTTCATGCTCGTACTGTCAGTCTCTGGTACCCAGACACCTTCATGCTCGTACTGTTAGTCTCTGGTACCCAGACACCTTCATGCTCGTACTGTCAGTCTCTGGTACCCAGACACCTTCATGCTCGTACTGTCAATCTCTGGTACCCAGACACCTTCATGCTCGTACGGGTCAGTCTCTGGTACCCAGACACCTTCATGCTCGTACTGTTAATCTCTGGTACCCAGACACCTTCATGCTCGTACTGTCAGTCTGTGGTACCCAGACACCTTCATGCTCGTACTGTCAGTCTGTGGTACCCAGACACCTTCATGCTCGTACTGTCAATCTCTGGTACCCAGACACCTTCATGCTCGTACTGTCAGTCTCTGGTACCCAGACACCTTCATGCTCGTACTGTCAGTCTGTGGTACCCAGACACCTTCATGCTCGTACTGTCAGTCTGTGGTACCCAGACACCTTCATCCTCGTACTGTCAGTCTGTGGTACCCAGACACCTTCATGCTCGTACTGTCAATCTCTGGTACCCAGACACCTTCATGCTCGTACTGTCAGTCTCTGGTACCCAGACACCTTCATGCTCGTACTGTCAGTCTGTGGTACCCAGACACCTTCATGCTCGTACTATCAATCTCTGGTACCCAGATACCTTCATGCTCGTACTGTCAGTCTCTGGTACCCAGACACCTTCATGCTCGTACTGTCAGTCTGTGGTACCCAGACACCTTCATGCTCGTACTGTCAGTCTCTGGTACCCAGACACCTTCATGCTCGTACTGTCAGTCTGTGGTACCCAGACACCTTCATGCTCGTACTGTCAGTCTCTGGTACCCAGACACCTTCATGCTCGTACTGTCAGTCTGTGGTACCCAGACACCTTCATGCTCGTACTGTCAGTCTCTGGTACCCAGACACCTTCATGCTCGTACTGTCAGTCTCTGGTACCCAGACACCTTCATGCTCGTACTGTCAGTCTCTGGTACCCAGACACCTTCATGTTCGTACTGTCAGTCTCTGGTACCCAGACACCTTCATGCTCGTACTGTCAGTCTCTGGTACCCAGACACCTTCATGCTCATACTGTCAATCTCTGGTACCCAGACACCTTCATGCTCGTACTGTCAGTCTCTGGTACCCAGACACCTTCATGCTCGTACTGTCAATCTCTGGTACCCAGACACCTTCATGCTCGTACTGTCAGTCTGTGGTACCCAGACACCTTCATGCTCGTACTGTCAGTCTGTGGTACCCAGACACCTTCATGCTCGTACTGTCAATCTCTGGTACCCAGACACCTTCATGCTCGTACTGTCAGTCTCTGGTACCCAGACACCTTCATGCTCGTACTGTCAGTCTGTGGTACCCAGACACCTTCATGCTCGTACTGTCAGTCTGTGGTACCCAGACACCTTCATGCTCGTACTGTCAGTCTGTGGTACCCAGACACCTTCATGCTCGTACTGTCAGTCTGTGGTACCCAGACACCTTCATGCTCGTACTGTCAGTCTGTGGTACCCAGACACCTTCATGCTCGTACTGTCAGTCTCTGGTACCCAGACACCTTCATGCTCGTACTGTTAGTCTGTGGTACCCAGACACCTTCATGCTCGTACTGTCAGTCTGTGGTACCCAGACACCTTCATGCTCGTACTGTCAGTCTGTGGTACCCAGACACCTTCATGCTCGTACTGTCAGTCTCTGGTACCCAGACACCTTCATGCTCGTACTGTTAGTCTGTGGTACCCAGACACCTTCATGCTCGTACTGTCAGTCTGTGGTACCCAGACACCTTCATGCTCGTACTGTCAGTCTGTGGTACCCAGACACCTTCATGCTCGTACTGTTAGTCTGTGGTACCCAGACACCTTCATGCTCGTACTGTCAGTCTCTGGTACCCAGACACCTTCATGCTCGTACTGTCAGTCTCTGGTACCCAGACACCTTCATGCTCGTACTGTCAGTCTGTGGTACCCAGACACCTTGATGAAGGTGTTCTGAAGACAGTCCTTAATGAAGGTGTTTGATCTGAAAATAGACCTTGGTAAAGGTGTTTAACAGATAGACCTTGATGAAGGTGTTTGACAGACCTTGATGAAAGTGTTTGACAGAGACCTTGATGAAGGTATTTGATATGAAGAATCCAAGGTGACTGTGTCCCTACCTTTCACCTGAAGAAATATTAATACCCTCTCCTTAAAATCTCATCTTTTTCCTCTTCCTTCCTTGTCTCTCATCCTCTCTCTCTCTCTCTCTCTCTCTCTCTCTCTCTCTCTCTCTCTCTCTCTCTCTCTCTCTCTCTCTCCTTCCCTCTCCTCCCCAGGAAATTTAACTTGACTTACAGCTGTTGACACTGAACGAATCTTGGAAAATGGATTGTTAAGTTTAACTCAATTCGAGAATCTTGAGACATTTTACATAAAGCGATTTTGTGTACCACCGTTTGTGAAGCCTGAATTGTGTATATGTTCAGAGTGGTTGCTAGTTTTATTGTTGTCTGGGATTGTGTTCTTGTGAGGTTGTGCTATTGTGAGGTTGTGTTCTTGTGAGGTTGCGTTATTGTGAGGTTGTGTTCTTGTGAGGTTGCGTTATTGTGAGGTTGTGTTCTTGTGAGGTTGTATTATTGTGAGGTTGTGTTCTTGTGAGGTTGTATTATTGTGAGGTTGTGGTCTTGTGAGGTTGCGTTATTGTGAGGTTGTGTTCTTGTGAGGTTGCGTTATTGTGAGGTTGTGTTCTTGTGAGGTTGTGTTCTTGTGAGGTTGTGTTCTTGTGAGGTTGTGTTATTGTGAGGTTGTGTTCTTGTGAGGTTGTGTTATTGTGAGGTTGTGTTCTTGTGAGGTTGTGTTCTTGTGAGGTTGTGTTATTGTGAGGTTGTGTTCTTGTGAGGTTGTGTTATTGTGAGGTTGTGTTCTTGTGAGTTTGTGTTATTGTGAGGTTGTGTTCTTGTGAGGTTGTGTTATTGTGAGGTTGTGTTCTTGTGAGGTTGTGTTCTTGTGAGGTTGTGTTCTTGTGAGGTTGTGTTATTGTGAGGTTGTGTTCTTGTGAGGTTGTGTTATTGTGAGGTTGTGTTCTTGTGAGGTTGTGTTATTGTGAGGTTGTGTTCTTGTGAGGTTGTGTTATTGTGAGGTTGTGTTCTTGTGAGGTTGTGTTCTTGTGAGGTTGTGTTCTTGTGAGGTTGTGTTATTGTGAGGTTGTGTTCTTGTGAGGTTGTGTTATTGTGAGGTTGTGTTCTTGTGAGGTTGTGCTATTGTGAGGTTGTGTTCTTGTGAGGTTGTGTTATTGTGAGGTTGTGTTCTTGTGAGGTTGCGTTATTGTGAGGTTGTTCTTGTGAGGTTGCGTTATTGTGAGGTTGTGTTCTTGTGAGGTTGCGTTATTGTGAGGTTGTGTTCTTGTGAGGTTGTGTTATTGTGAGGTTGTGTTCTTGTGAGGTTGTATTATTGTGAGGTTGTGTTCTTGTGAGGTTGTATTATTGTGAGGTTGTGTTCTTGTGAGGTTGCGTTATTGTGAGGTTGTGTTCTTGTGAGGTTGCGTTATTGTGAGGTTGTGTTCTTGTGAGGTTGCGTTACTGTGAGGTTGTGTTCTTGTGAGGTTGTATTATTGTGAGGTTGTGTTCTTGTGAGGTTGTATTAAATTTTGAGGTTGTGTTCTTGTGAGGTTGTGTTCTTGTGAGGTTGTTATTGTGAGGTTGTGTTCTTGTGAGGTTGTATTATTGTGAGGTTGTGTTCTTGTGAGGTTGTGTTATTGTGAGGTTGTGCTCTTGTGAGGTTGCGTTATTGTGAGGTTGTGTTCTTGTGAGGTTGCGTTATTGTGAGGTTGTGTTCTTGTGAGGTTGCGTTATTGTGAGGTTGTGTTCTTGTGAGGTTGTGTTATTGTGAGGTTGTGTTCTTGTGAGGTTGTATTATTGTGAGGTTGTGTTCTTGTGAGGTTGTGTTATTGTGAGGTTGTGTTCTTGTGAGGTTGTGTTATTGTGAGGTTGTGTTCTTGTGAGGTTGTGTTCTTGTGAGGTTGTGTTCTTGTGAGGTTGTGTTATTGTGAGGTTGTGTTTCTTGTGAGGTTGTGTTATTGTGAGGTTGTGTTCTTGTGAGGTTGTGTTATTGTGAGGTTGTGTTCTTGTGAGGTTGTGTTATTGTGAGGTTGTGTTCTTGTAAGGTTGCGTTATTGTGAGGTTGTGTTCTTGTGAGGTTGCGTTATTGTGAGGTTGTGTTCTTGTGAGGTTGCGTTATTGTGAGGTTGTGTTCTTGTGAGGTTGTGTTATTGTGAGGTTGTGTTCTTGTGAGGTTGTATTATTGTGAGGTTGTGTTCTTGTGAGGTTTGCGTTATTTTGAGGTTGTGTTCTTGTGAGGTTGTGTTATTGTGAGGTTGTGTTCTTGTGAGGTTTGTGTTCTTGTGAGGTTGTGTTATTGTGAGGTTGTGTTCTTGTGAGGTTGTGTTATTGTGAGGTTGTGTTCTTGTGAGGTTGTGTTATTGTGAGGTTGTGTTCTTGTGAGGTTGTGTTATTGTGAGGTTGTGTTCTTGTGAGGTTGCGTTATTGTGAGGTTGTGTTCTTGTGAGGTTGCGTTATTGTGAGGTTGTGTTCTTGTGAGGTTGCGTTATTGTGAGGTTGTGTTCTTGTGAGGTTGTGTTATTGTGAGGTTGTGTTCTTGTGAGGTTGTATTATTGTGAGGTTGTGTTCTTGTGAGGTTGTATTATTGTGAGGTTGTGTTTCTTGTGAGGTTGTGTTATTGTGAGGTTGTGTTCTTGTGAGGTTGTGTTCTTGTGAGGTTGTGTTCTTGTGAGGTTGTGTTCTTGTGAGGTTGTGTTCTTGTGAGGTTGTGTTCTTGTGAGGTTGTGTTATTGTGAGGTTGTGTTCTTGTGAAGTTGTGTTATTGTGAAGTTGTGTTCTTGTGGGGTTGTGTTCTTGTGGGGTTGTGTTCTTGTGGGGTTGTGTTCTTGGGTTTTAAACCTTCAGAGAAGTAACTTACAGAATGGCTGGAGCTGAAACCAAGTGCTACCTGTAGTTTGTCTGTGGTAGATTCCAGGGGTCACTGCCCCCCGCAGTCTGGTCTCTGACCTGATGGTGTTAATACCTCAAGGTTTGTGTTATGGTTGTGACCGCGGTGCTGGACATCAAAGTGCTGGACATCAAGGTGCTGGACATCAAGGTACTGAACATCAAGGCACTGAACATCAAGGTACTGAACATCAAGGTACTGAACATCAAGGTACTGAACATCAAGGTACTGAACATCAAGGCACTGAACATCAAGGTGCTGAACATCAAGGCACTGAACATCAAGGCAATGAACATCAAGGTACTGAACATCAAGGCACTGAACATCAAGGTGCTGAACATCAAGGTACTGAACATCAAGGCAATGAACATCAAGGTACTGAACATCAAGGTACTGAACATCAAGGCACTGAACATCAAGGTGCTGAACATCAAGGCACTGAACATCAAGACACTCAACATCAAGGCACTGAACATCAAGGCACTGAACATCAAGACACTCAACATCAAGGCACTGAACATCAAGGCACTGAACATCAAGGCATTGAACATCAAGACACTCAACATCAAGGCACTGAACATCAAGGCACTGAACATCAAGACACTCAACATCAAGGCACTGAACATCAAGACACTCAACATCAAGACACTGAACATCAAGGTACTGAACATCAAGGCACTGAACGTCAAGGTACTCCTGTAGATCCAGTGTTCCCTAAACTTTACAACTCTTAACTTTGCTGAATTTCCATTTACATTGTTAGATCTTTTACTGATAAAATAATTATATATTAATATATATTTTTAAAAATAATATATTATTATTAGTATTATTATTGTTATTATCATTATTGTCAGTATTATTATTAGTTATTATTATTGGTGTTGTTGTTGTTGTTGTTGTTATTATTATTATTATTATTATTATTGTTATTATTATTATTATTATTATTATTATTATTATTATTATTATTATTGTTATTATCATTATTGTCAGTATTATTATTAGTTATTATTATTATTATTATTATTGTTGTTGTTGTTGTTGTTGCTGTTGTTGTTGTTTGTTATTATTATTATTATTATTATTGTTGTTGTTGTTATTGTTATTATTATTATCATTATTAATATTGTTGTTGTTATTATTATTGTTGTTGTTGTTGTTATTGTTATTATTATTATCATTATTAATATTGTTGTTGTTATTATTATTATTATTGTTATTATAATTATCACCTTTGTTATTTTTGTTATTATAATTATCACCTTTGTTATTTTAGGATTTTATCCGCGAGTTCGTGTGTGTTAACGTTGTGGTGGGAACCTTCACTAGACACAAGATACAGCCTCCACCACTCCTTGCTTTGAACGACCCCCACAGGTTTTGCGCTTCACATAAAAAGATTCCTTTTCTTCCACCTTATCAAGATTTCCGCCTCTCATCTGTTTCCTGGGTTTATCCTAACTGTTACTGCTTCCTTCCCCTCCTTACTTTGTCTTATTGCTGTGGTCTTCCTTCCATGGTACTACTTCCTTCTCTCTCTCTTGCATTTCTCCTCACAGTTCCTAAGTTCCTCTCATCCTACTTCCCATCTCCCTCCTTTAGCTTCTTTCCTTCATATTTGTTCCCTTCCTCTTCCCCTCTACCTCCTCCCCCATCCTCTTCCCTCCTTCCTTCCACAACACCACCACAACCCTCCCCCATCTCCCTCTTCCCTCCCCCTCAACTCCCTTCCCCCTACTTCCCCATGGCACTGTAATATCAAACTCGAGAGAGTTTTGTGATGTTACGTGAAGAGGGAGGGAAGGTAGGAGGGACTGAGGGAGGGAGTGAAGGCAGGAGTAATGGAGGGAGAGAGGGAGGGAAGCCCTAATGTATGAACATCAATAGCTTAAGATTATTGAACAATCCTTTGTATCTGTGTGTGTGTGTGTGTGTGTGTGTGTGTGTGTGTGTGTGTGTGTGTGTGTGTGTGTGTGTGTGTGTGTGTGTGTGTGTGTGTGTGATTGTATGTACATACGCGCGTGCTTATACACGCTACCATCACAACAACGTGAGTATGATCATCGTAACATTCTCCTGAGTCAACTCTACAACATTCACTACCAGTATCACACTAACTATTGTCTACATTCCAACACACGTATAACTGTAACATAGTGTACAAAACCACATGTAGAGAGCCTACACATATTTTATCACTGACCTTTTGTGTGATAGTTTCGTAAATCTATCTTTTCCTGTAGGAGAGTCAAGTGTTGGTATTCAGTACATTTCAGGCGTTTCGCAACGGCTTGACAAAGCCCCTGGAGAGCGAAACGTTGGCACAGTAAAGTGTGGCATTAATTGCACTTGTGTCCTTGTACCTAAGATATTGTGTGTAATTCTACTAACATTATTACAGTCTACAGAAAGATGGAATGCTCTCTCAGCTGTGTCAAATAACGGTGTTCCAAAGTATCGATATCGGCGGTGGGTATCGGCCAATGTTGCTTCATGGTAGCGATATCGGTGGGTATCGCCTAATTTTGATGGTATCATTATTGGTCAAAAAACTGAGAATCAGTATCGACAAAAAAAAAATCTGGTGAGTGTGGATCCCATTTCTCTTACAGGAATTACCTGCTCCCTGTGACCTGTGATATAACAGGTTATGAGAGGTCAGCTGTTACCGGAGCTGCGGTACCAGTAATACCTGTATGTTACCTGTAGTCGCTTCCGTAGGTCACCACCCCCGCGGCCCGGTTCCAGACCGGTCTCTTGGTTCCTGGACTGACCCATCAAGCTGTTGGTGTCAACCAAGCGGCGCTTCCTCCACCTACTCTTCTTCAATCTCTTTTCGTTCCTTGTGTTCTTATTCTTTCGCCTTGTCGATCCAATCACATATTTCGCCTGAATTTATTTTCCTTCTATTTTTGTTGTTGTCGACAGCCTTTGTTCCAGTTTCTGACTTGCTGACAACAGTACTGATCTGACCTGCTTCTGTTGTGGTTCTTACACTGTCTTTTGTTGTACCTGTTGAGGTGGAGACTGCTGCTTTTGATGCTGTTACTGCTGCTACTGCTGTTCATAAAGCTGTTCCTGCCTCTGCAGTTGTTACTGCTTCTCAAAGATCTGTTAAAGTGACTGCTGCTGCTGCTTATAATTCGTGGCTGTTCCTGCTTTCCTGCGCACATCATATCCTCTAAAGTCTGTACAATTATTGGGATACATAATATCTTAAGAGTTTTCTGAGAGCGTTGACATATATCAGAGCCAGAACCGCGGCGCACGATTGCTGCCCAGATTAAGCAGGTTCCTGACTAGACAAAGATGCTTCTTCCTGGGTCCTGATCAGCTCTCTCCCGCTCTCTTCTCCCTCTCTTACCTGTCTCCTCTCTCTCTCTCTCTCTCTCGCTCGTAAAGAGTGATATTCATGAGTGTTGGTGTTGGTATATACATGAGGTGGTTGTCGGTAGCACTCTGAGGAGAGGAGCACAAGGGAACAATGACCAGTTTGGTGGCTAGTAAAACATACAGTGTTTTGTGAGGGCGTCCAAGTGTATACCTGACGCACACTTGTCTACGCCGAAAGTGTGTATATCAGAGTGAGAGGAGGATAGAGCATGAGGGAGTTGGAGAGAGGAGAGAGAGAGAGGAAGAGAGGAGAGAAGAAGAAGGGAGAGAGAGAGGAAGAGCAACAGAGGGACGAAAGAAGAAAAAGTGAGAGAGAGAGAGAGAGAGGGGAGAGAGAGAGAGAGAGAGAGAGAAGAGAGGAGAGAGAGAGAGAGAGAGAGGAAGAGAGAGAGAGAGAGAGAGAGAGAGAGAGAGAGAGAGAGAGAGGAGAGAGAGAGAGGAGGAGAGAGAGGAGAGAGAGAGAGAGAGAAGAGAGAGAGAGAGGAGAGAGAGAGAGAGGAGAGAGAGAGAGAGAGAGAGAGAGAGAGAGAGAGGAGAGAGAGAGAGAGAGAGAGAGAGAGAGAGAGAGAGAGAGAGAGGAGAGAGAGGAGAGAGAGAGAGAGAGAGGGAGAGAGAGAGAGAGAGAGAGAGAGAGAGAGAGAGAGAGAGAGAGAGAGGAGAGAGAGAGAGAGAGAGAGGAGAGAGGAGAGAGAGAGAGAGGAGAGGGAGAGAGGAGAGAGAGAGAGAGAGAGAGAGGAGAGAGAGGAGAGAGAGAGAGAGGAGATGAGAGACGAGAGAGAGAGAGACGAGAGAGAGAGAGATTAACAAAATATTAATTTAACCGATGCTAATTACTGTATGCATGTACTCTTTATCGTTGCAGAGGTCGAATCTTAGCTCCTGGCCCCGTCGCCTCTCAACTTGCCGGTTGCCAGATTTCCTCCTAGCCTCGTGGATCCTGTCATACCTACTCTTATAACTATGTATGCAGTCTGCCTCCACAACTTCCTCGTCGAGGTCAGTATACTTCCCGATCAGCCTGAGACTAAAGAAATACTTCTTGGCATCCCTGTGCCCCCGAGCACCGGGGCTGTTTATTAAACAGTCTATTTCTCTATACCCTATCAAATCCTCCGAGTATTCTGCATGTTGTTATCATGTCTCCCCTGGTGTTTCTGTCCTCCAGTGTCGTTTAGGTAGAATTCTGTTAGCTTCTCCTAGTAGCACATGGCCATTAGCTCTGCAACAAGCCTTGTTGCACACTTCCAGACGTCCTCCCATCTCCTGACATTCATTTTCAGGTGTGGGTTCCATGTTGGTGCCGCATACTCAAGATGGGTCTCACATATGTTGTATAAAGAGCCAGGGATGATTTTTTGTTGAGATTCCTGAAGGCTACTCTTAGATTTACCACCCGAGCACTAGCTACCGAGGTTAGTGGTTGATACATGTGTATGTGTGTGTGTGTGTGTGTGTGTGTGTGTGTGTTTATCTATATTAGCAGAAAAATATACATATCAGCATCCTACAAAACAAGATTCTCTCATGTTGTCACCAAACATGGCACTAATTTCATCCCCCAAACCATCTTATTCCTCAGCATTATCTCTCCACCATCCTTCCCTGTCCCTCACTCTCCTTCCTAAGATGCACAAGCTTCTATTTGATGTATCCAAATTACAAAAATGACAAAAAATAATGGAAGGTAAGAGGTTAAGGCTTAACATTTTCCTCTGGGCCATTATCCTACCTGGAACACAACGCTATTCTCATCCATTATCCCAGATCCCTTATTTACAATACATCTTTCCGTGTACAACACACAAGACACATACTGGCTGTATAGGAGGTTGGTAAATAAGACACATAGGCAACAGTCTTCAAGGGTGATGGACTGATTACATCGTCTTCACATCTCTACTGCTCCTGCCTACTTTCTGTACTCGACTGAAGAAGACTACTGTGTAGGCGGAACGTTTCGGATTAAAGATGCCTAACTGTTGCCTATGTTTCTTACTTACCAACCTGTCGGTATAGTATACCATTTTGATATATATAGAAGGTCCCCAAGTTAATTACTACATGTATATTACTGAGACGTTTGTGAATTACAACTCTGGATTCCCTTATCATGGTGGTGGTGTTTGTGAATTACAAGGCTGAGTTACATTACCACAGACACACACATCTGTTTACATACACAAGAGGTATACACCTCTGTTTATATACACAGAAAGACACATCTGTGTTTATATATACAGAATCATACACACCTGTATATATTCATCTCTCGTATATTTCCTAGCTGATGGATGAGTCAACATCTATTAC
>NC_069456.1:19051675-19126675 GCF_026875155.1 Cherax quadricarinatus | reverse complement strand
CTTCATTCTCCATTCCTCTCTTATTCCCTATTTCCCTCATCTTTTCTTGCTATGTATTCTTTCTTATTCCCCACCCTATTCCTGTTCTCTCCTTTCTTATTCTATTCTCCCTTTTCCCCATCCCCATTCTTTTTGTCTCTCTTATTCTTCCGTCTTCCATCTCAGAATATTGAGAGAGAGAGAGAGAGAGAGAGAGAGAGAGAGAGAGAGAGAGAGAGAGAGAGAGAGAGAGAGAGAGAGAGAGAGAGAGAGAGAGAGAGAGAGAGAGAGAGAGAGAAAAGAGAGTGAGAGAAAGAGGGGAAGGAGAACGTTTCCCTCGTATGATGACAGCTCGTGACCACACATCCCCACTACATTTCCTTCTTCCGCTCCCTCCCCTCCCCTTCCCTCCCCTCCGCTTCCATCCCCTCCCCTCCGCTTCCATCCCCTCCCCTTTCCCCACTAACACTGGTCGATAGTAAGTGCAAAAAGAGGGAAATGTGCAGTGGCTTACAGCGTTTTTGACTAAATTTGTAAAAGGGAGTGAGGGGAAGGGAGAGTGAGGGAGGGGAGAGTGAGGGAGGGAAGAGTGAGGGAGGGGAGAATGAGGGAAGGGAGAGTGAGGGAACGGAGAGTGAGGGAAGGGAGAGTGAGGGAAGGGAGAGTGGGGGGAGTGGAGAGTGAGGAAGGGAGAGTGAGGGAAGGGAGGGGAGGGAAAGGGAGAGTGAGGGGAAGGAGAGTGAGGGAGTGGAGGTGAGGGAGGGGAAAAGTGAGGGAGGGGGAGAATGAGGGAGGGGAGAGTGAGGGAAGGGAGAGTGAGGGAAGGGAGAGTGAGGGAAGGGAGAGTGAGGGAAGGGAGAGTGAGGGAAGGGAGAGTGAGGGAGTTGAGGGGAGAGAAGGGAGAGTGAGGGAAGGGAGAGTGAGGAAGGGAGAGTGAGGGAAGGGAGAGTGAGGGAGGGGGAGTGAGGGAAGGGAGAGGAGGGAATGAGGGAGAGTGAGGGAAGGGAGAGTGAGGGAGGGGAGATGTGAGGGAGGGAGAGTGGGGAGGAGATGGGGGGGAGAATGAGGGAGGGGAGAGTGAGGGAGGGAGAGTGAGGGAAGGAGGAGGAGGGAGAGGAGTGGGGAGGGAGAGTGAGGGAGGGGAGAGAGGGAGGGAGAGGAGGGAGGGAGAGTGAGGGAAGGGAGAGTGAGGGAAGGGAGAGTGAGGGAAGGGAGAGTGAGGGAAGGGAGAGTGAGGGAAGGGAGAGTGAGGGAAGGGAGAGTGGGGAAGGGAGAGTGAGGGAGGGAGATGGGGAGGGAGAGTGAGGGAAGGGAGAGTGAGGGAAGGGAGAGTGAAGGGAGAGTGAGGGAAGGGAGAGTGAGGGAAGGGAGAGTGAGGGAAGGGAGAGTGAGACAACTATGGTCTGGCTAGGAGAGAATCTTTCTTACATTTGGTTGAGTCCGGATATATGCACAGTTAGGTTAGGTAAGGTTTGTCAGGAAACACTTGTCATGTTTCCTGACAAACACTTGTCATGTTTCCTGACAAACACTTGTCATGTTTCCTGACAAACACTTGTCATGTTTCCTGACAAACACTTGTCATGTTTCCTGACAAACACTTGTCATTTTTCCTGACAAACACTTGTCATGTTTCCTGACGCGGGTCTTAGCCATAAGACGACCCACAGCTGGAGCTTTTGGTCATCTGATCGAGATCTTCCACCGTCACAGAAGCTAAAACGTTGTGTAGTTTTAAAATATGTTAGATAAATACATGGGTGTGGGTGGGTGTGAGTTGGACCTGACTAGCTTGTGCTACTAGGTCTGATGCCGTGCTCCTTCCTTAATTAAGTGAATGTGACCTGACCTGACTAGCTTGGGTCATTGGCTTAAGCCGGTAGGAGACTTGGACCTGCCTCACATGGGCCAGTTGGCCTGCTGCAGTGTTCCTTCTTTCACTTGCATGTTTTCACTTGCATGTTTCACTTGCTAGTTTCACTGTATTTTCACTTGCTATGTTTCATTGCTATTTTCACTGCGTGTTTCATTTGCTATGTTTCACTTGCTGTGTTTCATTTGCTATGGTTTCACTTGCTGTGTTTCACTTGCTATGTTTACTTGCTATGTTTCACTTGCTATGTTTCACTTGCTATGTTTCACTTGCTATGTTTCACTTGCTGTGTTCACTTGCTTGTTTCACTTGCTGTGTTTCACTTGCTGTGTTTCACTTGCTATGTTTCACTTGCTATGTTTCACTTGCTGTGTTTCACTTGCTATGTTTCACTTGCTGTGTTTCACTTGCTATGTTTCACTTGCTGTGTTTCACTTGCTGTGTTTCACTTGCTGTGTTTCACTTGCTATGTTTCACTTGCTGTGTTTCACTTGCTATGTTTCACTTGCTATGTTTCACTTGCTGTGTTTCACTTGCTATGTTTCACTGCTATGTTTCACTTGCTGTGTTTTCACTTGCTATGTTTCACTTGCTGTGTTCACTTGCTATGTTTTCACTTGCTGTGTTTCACTTGCTGTGTTTCACTTGCTATGTTTCACTGCTATGTTTTCACTTGCTGTGTTTCACTTGCTATGTTTCACTTGCTATGTTTCACTTGCTATGTTTCACTTGCTATGTTTCACTTGCTGTGTTTCACTTGCTATGTTTCACTTGCTATGTTTCACTTGCTATGTTTCACTTGCTGTGTTTCACTTGCTATGTTTCACTTGCTATGTTTCACTTGCTATGTTTCACTTGCTATGTTTCACTTGCTATGTTTCACTTGCTATGTTTCACTTGCTGTGTTTCACTTGCTATGTTTCACTTGCTATGTTTCACTTGCTATGTTTCACTTGCTGTGTTTCACTTGCTATGTTTCACTTGCTATGTTTCACTTGCTATGTTTCACTTGCTGTGTTTCACTTGCTATGTTTCACTTGCTATGTTTCACTTGCTATGTTTCACTTGCTATGTTTCACTTGCTATGTTTCACTTGCTGTGTTTCACTTGTAATATTAGTAATATTAGTGTTTGTTTTGCCACTCATGTATACATTCAATTTTATTTTACGTATTTCATGTGGCTGATGTTTGAACTGCTGGCTGGCTGGCTGGCTGGCTGGCTGGCTGGCTGGCTGGCTGGCTGGCTGGCTGGCTGGCTGGCTGGCTGGCTGGCTGGCTGGCTGGCTGGCTGGCTGGCTGGCTGCCTGGCTGGCTGGCTGGCTGGCTGGCTGGCTGGCTGGCTGGCTGGCTGGCTGGCTGGCTGGCTGCCTGGCTGGCTGGCTAGCTGGCTGGCTGGCTGGCTGGCTGGCTGGCTGGCTGGCTGGCTGGCTGGCTGGCTGGCTGGCTGGCTGGCTGGCTGGCTGGCTGGCTGGCTGGTTAGCTGGCTGGCTGGCTGGCTGGCTGGCTGGCTGGCTGGCTGGCTATTTCATCAGAAAATGAAAGGCGTTTAAATCTGTGAAGTTCAGAAAATAATAATTGTAAAAGTGTTCAGAAAAACGTAGAGAGAGAGAGAGAGAGAGAGAGAGAGAGAGAGAGAGAGAGAGAGAGAGAGAGAGAGAGAGAGAGAGAGAGAGAGAGAGAGAGAGAGGATGGGTGGGAGAAAGCAGAGATGGAGGGGAAGTTCATTTACCCCGGGCGCTGAGTGATGCTGGAATGTGTTTAAGGTCCTGGATGTTGTGTGCAGGGTGACCCCTGGATGTTGTGTGCAGGGTGACCCCTGGATGTTGTGTGCAGGTGACCCCTGGATGTTGTGTGCAGGGTGACCCCTGATGTTGTGTGCAGGGTGACCCCTGGATGTTGTGTGCAGGGTGACCCCTGGATGTTGTGTGCAGGGTGACCCCTGGATGTTGTGTGCAGGGTGACCCCTGGATGTTGTGTGCAGGGTGACCCCTGGATGTTGTGTGCAGGGTGACCCCTGGATGTTGTGTGCAGGGTGACTCCCTGGATGTTGTGTGCAGGGTGACCCCTGGATGCTGTGTGCAGGGTGACCCCTGGATGTTTGTGTGCAGGGTGACCCCTGGATGCTGTGTGCAGGGTGACCCCTGGATGTTTGTGCAGGGTGACCCCTGGATGTTGTGTGCAGGTGACCCCTGGATGTTGTGTGCAGGGTGACCCCTGGATTTTTGTGTGCAGGGTGACCCCTGGATGTTGTGTGCAGGGTGACCCCTGGATGCTGTGTGCAGGGTGACCCCTGGATGTTGTGTGCAGGGTGACCCCTGGATGCGTTGTGTATCAGGCTGACTTATTGAGGCTGTGGGTAGTTTTCGATTATTAAAAAAATGGATACATCAGTAGTGTGTTAGCTGCCCTATCTATATTGATTCTTTAGAGAAGTGGGACAAGCTAGGTAAACGTTTACACCATATATTCCATCGACACAGGTTGGGGCTATCCTCAAGTGTTGACAAATGTACCAGTCTGATTCTGGAAAGACTATCAGCAGGACAATAAGGATATCCGTCAAGTATTCCAGCAAGGTCCATCACTACGACAGCTTCAAAGGTTTCCTTCCAGCAGAGCTGCAGTTACTGTCACTTGGGAATTACCATCTCTCAGGAGAAGAGGAGGATGAAGAGGCAGATGGAGAGTAGGAAGGAGAGGTAGGATCGAAGAGGGTGATGACGAGGAGAAGATACAAGATGGAGAGGAAAGGAGGCAATTAGGGAATAAATGGAGGAGAATATGAAGATGTGGATGAAATGGAGGGGAAAAAAGACGCAGTAAGACTAAGAGACCAGGAGGAGACGGCGGCGGGAAGAGAAAAATTAAAAGGAGTAAGAAGGAAGAAGAATTTTAGAGCAGAAAACCAGAAATAGCGCACCACGACTAAGAGAGAAAAGAAAGAAAATTAAGTGAATAATGAGTGAAGACGTAGAAAATGAAAACGAAGATAATGAACAAACAGTGAAGGAGGAGAGAAGTGAGGATGCTGCTTAGCGGCTGAGCATCGCAACCTTCCATCTTCTGAGCATGCGAGTTTTTGAGGAGAGGCGTAGCTGTGGCATCCATGTCCTCACCAACCTCTAGGTGAGCCGTAACACCAAGGTTCGCTTCTGAGAGAGAGAGAGGAGAGAAGAGAGTAGAGAGGAGAGAGAGAGAGAGAGAGAGAGAGAGAGAGAGAGAGAGAGAGAAGAAGCAGAGAGAGAGCAGAGAGAGAGAAGAGGGAGAGAGAGAGAACTGCAGAGAGAGAGAGAGTGAGAGTAGAGAGAAAACTGCAGAGAGTGAGAACTGCGCAGAGAAAAACACTTGGATCCACTTCGAGGACAGTCGTTAAGCCAGCTTCTTTAACCATCAAGACGGGCAGCCAGCAGCAACTTCACTCTGGCTGTACCCTTCTCCAGAACATCACTCATCTGAGACATACATACCCAGGATGACTCGAGAAGGCAACACATTCTACAGCATTAATGTCAACGAAGATAAAGTCCTTGATCAAATGAAAATGCCTGGCCCCCAGTAAGACTCACAACTTCATCTGTTCCCTATTTAAAATGTTCCTCATAACAATAAAAATGCTTTCAAATGAGCTGTGAAAAAAAGACCTGTTTGGACTATAGATCCCATCACTTGAGCAATGATCTCATCAAATACATTGACTAAGCATCAGAGGAAGGGCGACAACGTCTACAATAAAGATATCCATATGTTGCCACATGTGTCTTAATTTCACTTACTTGTCGGTCATTATAAGACCATTCTTAGAGCACACACAATGTGACATGATCATTATGAGGTTCACAAGAAGTATCAATCAGACTTAATATCTAAGTTCAGTTGTGTTCATTACACTCAACATCACTCGTGTATTATCTTGAACACCCAGGCCGGACCTCCAACACTACATACAACAGTGATTCGTCTACCCCTTTTCAAGGTCGGGGATCTCGGTACTTTCTGGAGATGCCACATGTGAACGTAGCGTTCAGAACGCAACAATCCAAGTGTAATTTGGTACTTTGTTTTAATGTTAATAGCGGAATTGTATAAACCTTGTAATTGATACCGACAAACTGGGTTAAAAAGACAGATGAGTAAACACTAGGATATACTTAACAGAAAACGCTTGTTTGGAGTCGTGGGAACCTTGATCACTACTAACACACCTCACGCTCCGCCTGTATAGTATATTGTCGTTTCACCTGAGTGTTAGACGTTATCAAGGTCCCAGGACCAAAACGTTTTCTAATAAAATGTATCTTAGTGTTGGCTCACCTGTCTTTCTAAACTAATAACGGAATTCCTAAGCCTCTGCAGGTAATTACGTTCAGAATATTAAACTGTTAGATGTGAGAAGCAGATTCCTGCCGCAAGGTACATCTGGAGGTTATTCCGGGGATCAACGCCCCCGCGGCCGGTCCATGACCCAGCCCCCGCATGTGATCAGGGCCTGATCAACTAGGCTGTCTATTGCTGGCCGCACGCAGTCCAACGTACGAGCCACAGCCCGGCTGATCCGGCACTGACTTTAGGTATCTGTCCAGCTCTCCCTTGAAGGTAGCCAGGGGTTTATTGGTAATTCCCCTAATGCTTGATGGGAGACTGGTTGAACAGTCCTTGGGCCAGGCACACTTATGGGGTTTTCCCTTATTACCAATGTGGCGCCCCTACTTTTAATTGGGGATCAATTATGCAATCGCCTGCCCCAGTCTTTTAACTTTCTGTTGGGAGTGATTTCTGTGTCCAGATTTGGACCATTCCTTCCAGGATTTTCCAAGTGTAGGTTATGAATAATATCTCTCCCTCCTGCGCTCCAACGATACAAGTCAGTGCTTCAAGCGTTCCCAGATATTAAGGTGCCTTGACAGAACTTATACGTGCAGTAAAGGATCATCTGTACAACTCCTCTGAATCCTGGTCGATTTCACACTGCTTTGAATGGAGATGTTAATGTACAGCAGTATTCCAGCCTAGAGAGAACAAGTGATTTTGAAAAGGATCATCATTGCTTGGCATCTCTCTTTTGAAAGTTCTCATTATCCATCCTATCATTTTCTTTACACTTGCGATCGTGGCACGAGTTGTCGATCCTTGAAAGTGATGATCCTCAGACATTACTACTCCCAGGTCCTTACATTATTTTTCCGAGCACTATTGTATGGCCGAGAGTCCAGTAAGTATAATACTCTGTTCTAGGTTATTAGCTCTCCTCCAGTTTTCCATAACAGAGTAGTTGAATTTGTTCCTCATTGAACATCATATTGTTACCCAGGTTGCCTCACTTGCGGAAAACTTTGTTTATATCTTCTCTGGGTTTAACCGCGTCTCCCTCCAGATAGAGACTGACAGCCTCGTCAGATCCTAGTATCATCCGCAAAGGAAAATGATACGGTGCATGTGGTGTATATCTCTGTCTATGTCTGATACTGGAGTTTGATAACAACATAAGACTGGGGGCGAGTACTGTGCCTTGTTGGGAACGAGCTCTTCACTATGCAGCCTCCGATTTTCTAGTAATACACCTCGTCTCTTCATTAATCAATTCCTCTACCTCCGGCTTTAGTTTCTGAGTTGTACACTGTTTGATTTTCTCTAGTTTCCTGTACATGTATCGATAACTGTATTGTGTGTTTCTCCCATCGAGGTGTTTTGAACTATGTGGTGATCTTGACTGTGCATGATGTAACGTGTAAACATTTGTGTTCGTGCACACACAATTGTGCTTGCATCTAGATATATGATATCACCCATATACGTGATGGCGTTGGCGCGACGAAGCTCCGGCCCTCCTGTTCAGGGTACTTGGTCCACACACCACAACGCACAACGACACAAACACACACACACACACACTACACACACACACACACACACACACAGGCACACACTACATATCATCACGTGTTCTCAAACACACACTGCAGCAGACACCAGAACATGACAAACAGACAACACACACACACATACTACTCACAAGTGCAGCCACACTACCAACCAACACACACAACAGTCGCAGCACACGACACAACAACAGATCAAACAACAGCACACACCACACAAGACATCACAGTGACACACACGTTACAGGTACCCAACACCACAGACACAGACACAGACACAGACAGACACAGACACAGAGACACACACCACACACACACACACAACAGGCAACACACACACACACCTCACAGAATCCATACACACACACACACACACACAGCAGAGGTATAGATAAGCCTCACGACTCAGGGAGAGTGACCTAGTAGTCGAGATCAGTGCAGAGGCGGGCCAGGAGCTCGACTCGACCCCCCGCAACCCATCAACTAGGTGACGTAACAACTAGTGAGATACACACACACACACATTATAATATATATATACTATATATATATAATAAGCATATACTATATAATAATATACTAGTTATATATAATATATATATATACATATATAATATATATATATATATACATCACAGACATATGCAGTAATCCAGAGCTAAATCCACGTGGGTTACTTAGCGCAGGCAGGCAGACTTACCCCAAAGAGTATACACAACTCCATCATGTACCAGACTCTGCAACACAGAAATTTAAAGAAGGAACTACACTGGTATCTGCAACAAGAAGTTTTAAAGAAGCAACTATACTATTATCAACAACGAAGATAAAGTATAATGGTTAGGTATTATGGTACAGACACAACTGACAGAACAGACACAATCACTAGTAAATAAAGATATGTATCCTCGACCTTAGGAGAGTGAGCATTAAACAAGCTTCTGATCCAGAACGTAAACAAGCATGTCCCCATATTGTAATTCTTAACAATTTGTTTTGCTGAAGGAAGGGGTGGCGAGGTGGAGAGGTGACCTTGCTTACCTATTCATGTTGAGCTAATCAATAAACCTTCTTGCTCTTAGTTCTCAAACATAATGTCGGGATACCTAGTAACTATGTTTAATTGGGGGCAATTGGAATTAACAACTGGAGTTTACGACTGCATACCTGAATTTGTCCACATACTCTAATGCGCGACACTAAAGGTTAAACGTTATGAACCCACTGCGATAGTCTTGACTCTAATTGATTGTCGCGCTAAGCAAGATACATCTTTCTATCTGGGGGAGCAAGGATCCACAAGACAGTACTCGCCCACCATTCTGTTCCTTTTGGCTCAAGACTCAAAGTCAATAACATAGCACTGAACGTTACAGACTATGTGTTCCTCAGGTTCGTTCTTTCCTACCACAGTTAGTCTTGTATCTGCATCTGATTACCTTGAGTCTACTTCTGGAACTGGTGGTAAATCTGTTGTTTGTGGTTCAAGTCGAGCACTGATCAATATTCATCTACTGTGGAGAAAAAATCTCCAGTTCAAAGGAGATAAAATCCTGAAGAAATTTAATATCTACACTGTGGATCAAAGAGCATGTCCATCCACTGCTGAACTAAACTTAAACACGGACACTGTGATGCACTGCTGTTTTTACTCTTGGTGACAATCAAGATTCACAGAAAATGCTGTTCAGAAACTTTCTCACGAAATCGCCAGTAACCAGTGCATCCATTCCTTCACATTTGGTACCATTATACAGGTAAACAAGTACGATTTCGTGAGTCATGGAGTGACTTTTCAGAGGCTGCTACTCAGCAGAACACTTCTGCCTGATGCTTGAATTATTATTCTACAATTTCATCAAATAACTCCTTTCCCAATGCACCAGGAGTGAGGCTGTGTCACAGCCACTGACTGTATGCACAAATACAAGCAAGCTGCAAGTCTCTGGACCCACAACACTCTGCAGCCACTTAATGTTACAATTTCTGAGTCTTACGTCATATCTTTGTGTGTGGCTTACGGAGCAAGATCGACGACAGAGGCCGTAAGAAAGCAAAGAAATAATCCTTGCTGCAACGATTGGAGACAAATGAATCCAATTTATGAATTGGCGTTACATAACGGTGAATTACCTTAATGGCGATTTGAAAGGATGCCAGGTGACCTTATTGGTTTTATAGAAGCCAGACAGGTTAAAATCACACGCGCGTGCGTTCTGCCTGCGTCCTTGTTAGTTTATTACCAGATATCAATCGTCCATTGACGAAAGACACTGGTGTGTGTGTGTGTGTATGTGTGTGTGTGTGTGTGTGTGTCTGTGTGTGTGTGTGTGTGTGTGTGTGTGTGTGTGTGTGTGTGGTGTGTGTGTGTGTGTGTGTTGTTCTGTATTTGTGTGTGTGTGGTGTCTGTGTGTGTGTGTGTGTGTGTGTGTGTGTGTGTGTGTGTGTGTGTGTGTGTGTGTGTGTGTAGAGTGTGTTTGTGTACTCACCTATTTGTACTCACTATTTTTTGTGGTTGCCGGGTCGAGTCATAGCTCCTGGCGCCACGCGCCTCTTCACTGATATGTCTACTAGGTTCCTCTTCCCTCGCCCCATGAACTTTATCATACCAACTCGCCTTAAAACTATGTATGGTTCCCGCCTCCACTACGTCACTTTTCTAGTGCTATTTCCAATGGCCTAGTCACACTCTAATGACCGAAGAAATCTTTCCTAACGATCCACTCTTTGATTCATCCTAGAGTCCTTCAACTTCAAATGTGGACCTCTTGTGTCTGTGCCCCATCTCTGAACATCCCCCCTTTGTCGCACCTCGTCTAATCCGCGCATATTTTATATGTCGTTATCATGTTCTACCCTGAACCCTCCTGTCCTTACCAGTGTCGTCAGGACCATTTCCCTTCAAATCCTTTCTTCGTAAGGACAATCCCCTAGCACTGGGACTATCTTGTTGCAAACCTTTGCACTTTCTTAATTTCCTTGACGTGACTGACTAGGTGTGGATTCCAAACTGGTGCTCATGACTCCAGTATGGGAGCCTGAAGTAAATGGTATACAGAGTCTTGGAACGAATCCTTACTGAGGTATCGGAACGCATCCGTACGTTTTCTGCCAGGCGCCCGGTATATTGCTAGCAGCAGTTATCTGACTGATGTGCCCTCAGGAGATATGGCTCGGTGTTAACTCCGCACCCAAATCTTTTTCCTGAGTGAGGTGTTGCAGACTTTAGGCCGATCTAAACTATATTGTTGTACTGCGGGGCGTTCTTTGACCCTTCCCCCAATCTTCATGACTTTTGCATTGTGGCGCGGAGTTAAAAATCTCAGGGAGCCAGTTCTGGACCAGGCTTGTAGACACTGCTCCGAGGTCGCTTTTGAGTAGCTCCTCCTGATCTCTCATCCGAAATTTGACTTCCATCTTCATTAGCTCACATCATCCGCAAACAATGACACTTCTGTGTCCTATCCCTTGTTTCCTTAATTCGTCATTCACAAATACCAAGAACTAGCACAGGATCCTAGGACTGACATCCCTGTGGAACCCCGCACTTGGCCTAAACGGGCCTCCCAACTCTGACACTCGACACACAGGATCGTCCACGTTCCATGACTCTTGTATGCCTACTATCTCCTGTCAGCATTATTCTCTTGATCCATTGTAGCAGTGACTTTCCTTTATGTGGCCTGATCCTCTCTACTTTTTTGCAGTAACCTCTGCTCTTGTGAGGAACTGTGTCGAAGGCCTTCTAGCAGTCCAAAAATTCAGTCGAATCCACCCCTTTCTCTCTTGTCTTACTTCAGTCACCTTGTCATAAAACTCTAGTAGGTTTGTGACACAGGAATTTTCCCCGTCCCTGAAAACCCATCGGTTGTCAATTAAACACTTCGTTTACTTCCACGTGCTCCACAACTCCTAAATCCTGTTGCTCTTCTCCATGAACTTCATACTATACACTTAGTGGATACAGGTCTGTAGTGTTAGTGCCTCATGTCTGTCTCCCTTTATTAAAAATTGGGACTGAAACATTTGTCCTCTTCCTCTACCTCGAGGAAGCTGCCCAGTTTAAACATGATGTTGTTGAAGATCATTTGTTAATGGTACACACAATATCTCTGCCCCTCTTTTAAGGACCCAGCGGAGAGATGTTGTCTGGTCCCAACCCATACACGCCTTTGAGTGTCACAGTTCGCATAGCAGCGTTCTTCACCCTCCTCTCTTGGTTTATATGTACCTCATCCAGACACTTGCCTTGGTGCACCCCCACTGCTCTGATTATTGGAGTCCTATCTGGATCTTCCACTGTAAATACTTCTTTAAATCTCGTGTTGAGCACTCTGACATCACCTCCCTGGTCGTTCTGTGAATTCCCCTCACCCTTCCTCGGTCTGCATTACCTGGTGCCTTGACATGTTGTTTTCCTCCAGATGTGGAGCTGTACACAGCTTCGGGTCAGTCTTGACTTTCGATGCTATGTCCATTTTCGTATTGCCGCTGAGCCCTCCCTTCTTATCTGTGCATTCTTCGTTTCTTGCTCTTCGGCTAAATCTCTTTATTTTCTCCTGAGTTCTCTGTCTTCTGTAGCCATTTCCATTTCTCTAGTACACCTAGTATTTTGCCCCCTACACCACCTTTGGGTGAACAAAGGACCGTTCTGAGTTCTTTCCCATTAATTCTTCGTTTCCCAGAGGAACAAACCTCTCCATCTGCCTTCCTTGCATTTTGTTGCGACAAAGTCCATCATTTCTTTGTACTGGTTTTCCCTGTAGTCCCTCTCCCACTGGAATGTCTTGAAAGATTCTCAAGCCGAGTAGTTCCCCCTTTTGTATTTATGTTTTTCCCCCCAACCCTATTTCCTGCTGCTCTCAACCACTGGAACTCAACTATGGTAGTCGAAGGCACTGAAATGCAATATGATCCACCTAGCTCCAGGGACCTTTCATACATGATATACCTCTCGATGTCAGAACTCACTCAGGTGAATACCAAGACCAGTTTTGCTGTTCATCCTCATCCTGTCTCTCTCTGTAGTGTCCTCTAACATGTTTATTGCATGAGTTTTTTCCAGTACCGGTACTCCATCATCTTGGCTCTCCATGTTTTTCGGGACCCCATAAAACAACATGAAGGCTCCAGGTTTTCCCAGTCAATCTCCTTGTGATTGAAATCACCCATAACTAGTAACTTTGCTCCCCCCATGTGTGCTCTCCTGGCCACCTCGGCTAGTGTGTCGACCATTGCTCTGTTGCTCTCATCGTATTCTTCTCTTGGCCTCCTGCAGTTCTTTGGTGGGTTGTACATTACTGCAATTATCACCTTATGTCCCTCAGACTGGATTGTTCCTACTAAGTAGTCCCTTTCGCCCGTGCCATCCATTCCTTCCATTTTCTCAACCCCCACTGGTTTTTAATGAGCAGTGCAACTCCCCCTCCCCCTCTCCTCCCTCTGTCTTTCCTGAGGATTTGATATCCGGATGGAAAGATTGAATCTGTTATTATTCTGGTGAGTTTTGTTTCTGTGAGTGCTATTATGTCTGGGGATGTCTCCTTGATTCTTTCGTGCCACTCCTCATACTTATTTGTTATTCCATCTGCATTTGTATACCATACCTTCAACTTCTTTTCTAAGATTGTGGTCTGGGAGGTGTATTGGGGTTGGGGAAGTGGGAGACCTGATAAGGAACTATGGGTGGTTGCTGTGGGGGTGGAGTTTGCAATGCAGTGGGTGGGGGCATTGGATGTGGCATGGGTATTTTGGTTTAGAGTGTTTGGTTGCACTGGGGTTGACCTGGTTGGGAGGCTTCTATAGGAAGTTGTGAGGGAGGCTGTATTTGATCTTCCTGTGTCTGGGATCTCCTGTCTGTCTTCTCCATCCCCTCTCTTTCCTCCTTTCGCCTTTGTACCATCTTTCTCAGTGATGTTGTGTGTGTGTGTGTGTGTGTGTGTGTGTGGTGTGTGTGTGTGTGTGTGTGTGTGTGTGTGTGTGTGTGGTGTGTAGTGTGTGTGTGTGTGTGTGTGTGGTGTGTGTGTGCGTGTGCGTTGTTGAGTGTGTGTGTGGTGTTTCACCTATTTGTACTCACCTTTTGTGTGTGTGTTGGTGAGGTGGTCTGATGTCCTAGTCTGGACCAGCTCTTCACCGGTTGATACTAGGCCCTCTCTCTCCACCGCTCACTGTTATATTCAAACCTACGTCCTTAAAAACTACTGCCATTTCCTGCCTCCACCTAGTCTTCTTAGGCTATTCCACTGCCTTTCAACTCTATGACTGAGTAAATACTTCCTACTATCTCTCTGACTCATTTGTCTCTTCTAACTTCCAATTGTGGCCTCTGTTCTGTTCCACTCCCTGTGTGTGTGTGTTGTGTGTTGATATGGTCAGTGTAGGTGAAGCTGGAGATATAACAGGCAGCATGGCGTACCCTCTATAGCTGGTGTATGTCTACCTCACGTACACTTAACACATCATATACCCACCTTATCTTGCTCACTCCCTGTCCCCTCCTTACTCACACTGTCTTCATTAACTCGATGTGTTGTCAGGTATTTCCTTAAACCCTTACCCTCTCTCTCTCTCTTTTTCTTTTTGGCTCCTTTTCCTTTTTCCTTCCCCCCTTCCCCCCCCCCGTTTTTTCCCAAACTCTCCTGTAAAACAGGTTGTGCCCTTGTTTTTATTTTATGTATTCACATTTCCCTTTTATAAAACTTTTTTATTTTGATCGTAAAAATTTTTATTTTCTTTTGATTTTTTTTCCCCGAAAAATTTCTCTCTCTCTCTCCCCTCTCCCCTCCCCTCTCTCTCCCCCTTTTCCCCTTTTTATTCTTTCCCCCCTCTCTCTCTTTTTGCCTGCCTCTAAACCCTTTCAAAAGTGCCCTTTGGGCAACTATTACCCCTGCCCCAGGTGTGATTTTAGGAAGGACTGGGAAGAAGGGGGGGAGAGGAGAGAGAGAGGGGAGGGGGAGAGAAGAGAGGGGAGAGAGGGGGGAGGGGAGAGAGAGAGGGGGAAGAGGGGAGGGGAGAGGAGGGGAGAGAGAAAAAGAGAGAGAGAGAAAGGAAAAGAGGGGAGAGAGAGAAAAAGAGAGAGAGGGGGAAGGAGATGGGGAGTGGGAAAAGAGGGAGAGAAGAGAGCGAGAGGGGAGAGGGGAGGGGAGGAGATAAAGAGAGAAGAGAGAGAGAGAGAGAGAGATTAAAGGAGAGAGAGGAGAAAAGGAGGGGAAGATAGAGAGAAGGGAGAGGGGGAGGAGAGAGGGGAGAGAGGAGAGAAGAGGAGAAGGGAGAGGGGAAAAAAAAGAGAAGAGAGAGAGAGAGAGAGGAGGTTTGGAGAGAGAGAGAAAAGAGGAGGAGTGAGAGAAAAAGGAGAGAGAGGGAGAGGAGGAGAGAGAGAGATAATGCTCTTCAAAGTATTTCTTAATGAGCAAAACCGTCTTTTAGCCAAGTTTAATTTATGCAATTATGGGCAACAGCATTAGGTAAAAAGCCTTGATCTTTCAAAACCCAAACCACCCCACTCTGTCACCTTCCCACCCCCACTACTCCCAAACCCCCTTTACTGCCCACCACCACCCACTACGTCCCCCCCCTCCTTACCCCCCCAATACTTTTCCCCACCCCACTACTGTTAACCCCCACCACTCCTTGAACCCCCCCTTCCCTACTGTCCCCAAACCCCCCTCCCACCCCACCCAAAACCCCCCCCCCAACCATTTGTACCACCCCCCACTCAAACTTTTCCCTCCACCATTACTTTTCAAAACCCCCAAATTTCTGTATCCACCCCCCCTGTCACCACCCCCACCTTTTTCCCACCCCCTTTCTGTAACCCCCCACCCACTCCCACCCTACTGTCACCACCCACCACCAAAACTGTCAACCCCCACCACAATTTTAACCCCCACCCAAAACTTTCACCCCCATTTCCCCTCACCACCACCCCAACCCCCAAACCTATTTGTCACCCCCACCCCCCCCCTACTTTCCCCCACCCCCACAAACGTTAACCACCCCCCACTCCCGGAAAAACCCCCACCCCCCATCGCAAAAATTCCACAAAAATTCCCCCCCTCCACCATTTACTGTCACCCAACCCCCACTACTGTCACCACCCCCACCAACCCCCCTTCTGTAAACCACCACCACAAAACGTCCCCCCCCAAACCCCCCCTGTCACCACCACCACAAACTTTTCCCCACCACCCACTACGTCACCACCACCCCCCTACTGTCACCCCACCCCCACTACCCCCACCACTTCCCAACTACTGTAAACCCAAACCCATACTTCAAACCCACCACGGGTTCCCACCCACACTAAACCACCATACTACACCCCCAACCACTACCCCCCCAACCACCACTACTGTCCCCAAACCACTCCCGAAACCAATTACTACCCAAAACCACCACTATTTGTCACAAACCACCCCCTTACTCCCAAACCCCACCACCCTACTGTCACCCCCCATACAGGTCCCCCCCAACTACAACCCCCAAAACCCAATCCCACAACCACCACTGTAAACCCCCATTTCGCCTTTACAAAACTACCACCCACTACCAAAAACCACCATTCTGCCCCCACCATTTCCGATTTCTACTTCCCAAAACCAAATTCAAAAACCACCATTTCTGTCCCCAAACCCTACCCGTACAACTACTAAAAACCTCCCATTTACCCACCCCCCACCCCACTTCTTGGCAAAAACGCTGCCCACAAAACCTTGGCCCAGCGCCAAAAACTGTCCTGCTCGTAAAACACCTTGCCAAAAAACGACCCTCAAAAGCTCCCCACCCCCACCTTAAAACGCCCCATTTTTTTAAACCCAACTACCCACAAACCTAAAGCAAATTCATATAAAATTTTCCATAAACACCAATGCAAAGTGCCCCCCTTTAAAACCTCCCAAATTTACCAGGGTGAAACCATCTGCCCCATTTTAAACCCTCCCAAAATCCCATCGGGTGCCCCCTTTCTACCACTTTTTTTAAACCCTGCCACTACCTCGGATGCCCCATCGCCCCCTCTTAGCCTCCCACTACCATCTGGTGAAACCTTTTTAAAACCTCCCACTATCTTCGGGTGAAACCTTTTTTAAAACCTCCCACTACCATGGGAACCCCCATTTTCCCCCATTTTTAGCCCCCACTACCTTTCGGGTACAATATTTTAAAACCTGCCTACCATTGGGTGAAACCATTTGACCTTTCGAAAACCCCTGTCACTACGGGTCAAAAAAGGGGGTCGGGGTCATCATGGTCACAACAAGTGGAAACCCGGGCATCGGGTTCACTACAGGGTCAGGACCATCATGGTAAATAAAAGGGGCAGGGGCTTTAAAGGTCACTACAAGTGGCAACGGTCTTCAGGGGTCACTACAGGTGTCGGGAACCCAGGGTTCATTTCCAAGTGTCCAGGGGCATAAAGGTCACTACAAGGTCGGGGAAACCATCATGGTCACTACAAGTTTCAGGAGTCATCATGGTCACTACAAGTGTCAGGGGTCATCATGGTCACTACAAGTGCTAGGGACCATCATGGTCACTACAAGTGTCAGGGGTCATCATGGTCAGTACAAGTGTCAGGGGTCATCATGGTCACTACAGTGTCAGGACCACATGGTCACTACAAGTGTCAGGGGTCATCATGGTCAGTACAAGTGTCAGGGGTCATCAAGGTCACTACAAGTGTCAGGGACCATCATGGTCACTACAAGTGTCAGGGGTCATCATGGTCACTACAAGTTTCAGGGATCATCATGGTCACTACAAGTGTCAGGGGTCATCATGGTCACTACAAGTGTCAGGAGTCATCATGGTCACTACAAGTGTCAGGGGGTCATCATGGTCACTACAAGTGTCAGTGGTCATCATGGTCACTACAAGTGTCAGGGACCATCATGGTCACTACAAGTGTCAGGGGTCATCATGGTCACTACAAGTTTCAGGAGTCATCATGGTCACTACAGGTGTCATCATGGTCACTACAAGTGTCAGGGACCATCATGGTCACTACAAGTGTCAGGGGGTCATCATGGTCACTACAAGTGTCAGGGATCATCATGGTCACTACAAGTGTCAGGGACCATCATGGTCACTACAAGTGTCAGGGACCATCATGGTCACTACAAGTGTCAGGGGGTCATCATGGTCACTACAAGTGTCAGGGGTCATCATGGTCACTACAAGTTTCAAGAACCATCATGGTCACTACAAGTGTCAGGGACCATCATGGTCACTACAAGTGTCAGGGACCATCATGGTCACTACAAGTGTCACTGACCATCATGGTCAATACAAGTGTCAGGGACCATCATGGTCACTACAAGTTTCAGGAGTCATCATGGTCACTACAGGTGTCATCATGGTCACTACAAGTGTCAGGGACCATCATGGTCACTACAAGTGTCAGGGATCATCATGGTCACTACAAGTGTCAGGGACCATCATGGTCACTACAAGTGTCAGGGACCATCATGGTCACTACAAGTGTCAGGGGGTCATCATGGTCACTACAAGTGTCAGGGGTCATCATGGTCACTACAAGTTTCAAGAACCATCATGGTCACTACAAGTGTCAGGGACCATCATGGTCACTACAAGTGTCAGGGACCATCATGGTCACTACAAGTGTCACTGACCATCATGGTCAATACAAGTGTCAGGGACCATCATGGTCACTACAAGTGTCAGGGATCATCATGGTCTCTACAAGTGTCAGGGGTCATCATGGTCACTACAAGTGTCAGGAGTCATCATGGTCACTACAAGTGTCAGGGATCATCATGGTCACTACAAGTGTCAGGGGTCATCATGGTCTCTACAAGTGTCAGGGGTCATCATGGTCACTACAAGTGTCAGGAGTCATCATGGTCACTACAAGTGTCAGGAGTCATCATGGTCACTACAAGTGTCAGGGACCATCATGGTCACTACAAGTGTCATGGACCATCATGTTCACTACAAGTGTCAGGGGTCATCATGGTCACTACAAGTGTCAGGAGTCATCATGGTCACTACAAGTGTCAAGGGTCATCATGGTCACTACAAGTGTCAGGGGTCATCATGGTCACTACAAGTGTCAGGAGTCATCATGGTCACTACAAGTGTCAGGGACCATCATGGTCACTACAAGTGTCAGGGACCATCATGTTCACTACAAGTGTCAGGGACCATCATGTTCACTACAAGTGTCAGGAGTCATCATGGTCACTACAAGTGTCAGGGACCATCATGGCCACTACAAGTGTCAAGGATCATCATGGCCACTACAAGTGTCAGGGACCATCATGGTCACTACAAGTGTCAGGGGTCATGGTCCCTACAAGTGTCAAGGACTATCACGGTCACTACAAGTGTCAGGGACCATCATGGTCACTACAAGTGTCAGGGGTCATCATGGTCACTACAAGTGTCAGGGACCATCATGGTCACTACAAGTGTCAGGGACCATCATGTTCACTACAAGTTTCAGGAGTCATCATGGTCACTACAGGTGTCAGGGGTCATCATGGCCACTACAAGTGTCAAGGACTATCACGGTCACTACAAGTGTCAGGGACCATCATGGTCACTACAAGTGTCAGGGACCATCATGGTCACTACAAGTGTCAGGGGGTCATCATGGTCACTACAAGTGTCAGGGACCATCATGGTCACTACAAGTGTCAGGGGGTCATCATGGTCACTACAAGTGTCGGGGGTCATCATGGTCACTACAAGTGTCAGGGACCATCATGGTCACTACAAGTGTCAGGAGTCATCATGGGGTCACTACAAGTGTCAGGAGTCATCATGGGGTCACTACAAGTGTCAGGAGTCATCATGGGGTCACTACAAGTGTCAGGAGTCATCATGGGGTCACTACAAGTGTCAGGAGTCATCATGGGGTCACTACAAGTGTCAGGAGTCATCATGGTCACTACAAGTGTCAGGAGTCATCATGGTCACTACAAGTGTCAGGAGTCATCATGGTCACTACAAGTGTCAGGGGTCATCATGGTCGCTACAAGTGTCAGGGACCATCATGGTCACTATAAGTGTCAGGAGTCATCATGGGGTCACTACAAGTGTCAGGAGTCATCATGGGGTCACTACAAGTGTCAGGAGTCATCATGGGGTCACTACATGTGTCAGGAGTCATCATCGGGTCACTACAAGTGTCAGGAGTCATCATGGGGTCACTACAAGTGTCAGGAGTCATCATGGGGTCACTACAAGTGTCAGGAGTCATCATGGTCACTACAAGTGTCAGGAGTCATCATGGTCACTACAAGTGTCATTAGTCATCATGGTCACTACAAGTGTCAGGAGTCATCCTGGTCACTACAAGTGTCAGGGGTCATCATGGTCTCTACAAGTGTCAGGACCATCATGGTCACTACAAGTGTCAGGAGTCATCCTGGTCACTACAAATGTCAGGGGTCATCATGGTCTCTACAAGTGTCAGGGACCATCATGGTCACTACAAGTGTCAGGGGTCATCATGGTCACTACAAGTGTCAGGGGTCATCATGGTCACTACAAGTGTCAGGGACCATCATGGTCACTACAAGTGTCAGGAGTCATCCTGGTCACTACAAGTGTCAGGGGTCATCATGGTCTCTACAAGTGTCAGGGACCAAGGTCACTACAAGTGTCAGGGGTCATCATGGTCACTACAAGTGTCAGGGGTCATCATGGTCACTACAAGTGTCAGGAGTCATCCTGGTCACTACAAGTGTCAGGAGTCATCCTGGTCACTACAAGTGTCAGGAGTCATCCTGGTCACTACAAGTGTCAGGAGTCATCCTGGTCACTACAAGTGTCAGGAGTCATCATGGTCACTACAAGTGTCAGGGGTCATCATGGTCACTACAAGTGTCAGGGACCATCATGGTCACTACAAGTGTCAGGATTCATCATGGTCACTACAAGTGTCAGGGGTCATCATGGTCACTACGAGTGTCAGGAGTCATCCTGGTCACTACAAGTGTCAGGAGTCATCCTGGTCACTACAAGTGTCAGGAGTCATCCTGGTCACTACAAGTGTCAGGAGTCATCATGGTCACTACAAGTGTCAGGGGTCATCATGGTCACTACAAGTGTCAGGAGTCATCCTGGTCACTACAAGTGTCAGGAGTCATCTGGTCACTACAAGTGTCAGGAGTCATCCTGGTCACTACAAGTGTCAGGAGTCATCCTGGTCACTACAAGTGTCAGGAGTCATCCTGGTCACTACAAGTGTCAGGAGTCATCCTGGTCACTACAAGTGTCAGGAGTCATCCTGGTCACCACAAGTGTCAGGAGTCATCCTGGTCACTACAAGTGTCAGGAGTCATCCTGGTCACTACAAGTGTCAGGAGTCATCCTGGTCACTACAAGTGTCAGGAGTCATCCTGGTCACTACAAGTGTCAGGAGTCATCCTGGTCACTACAAGTGTCAGGAGTCATCTGGTCACTACAAGTGTCAGGAGTCATCCTGGTCACTACAAGTGTCAGGAGTCATCCTGGTCACTACAAGTGTCAGGAGTCATCCTGGTCACTACAAGTGTCAGGAGTCATCCTGGTCACTACAAGTGTCAGGAGTCATCCTGGTCATGAAAATTCCAAATGTCACTCTGGTAATTTTGTGTAAGAGAGAGATGTACATTCTTTATAACCTTCCCTCCTCCTCCTCCTCCACCTCCTCTTCTTCTCTCCCACTCCCTTCTTTTCCCTTCCTACTTCTCTCTCTCTCTCTCTCTCTCTCTCTTTCTGTCCAAAAGCTTTATTCCATTTAAAATACATAGCCTACACGAGGGTCATTAATGTTGTGTGTTATCTCACCACCAGTCACCGAAACTTTATTATCTAAAATAAAGATTAAAGTAAACTTTCAACATATATACACCGAGAGAGAGAGAGAGAGAGAGAGAGAGAGAGAGAGAGAGAGAGAGAGAGAGAGAGAGAGAGAGAGAAAGAGAGACATACCTCTCTCTATTTATAACCTTGATACCATAAAATTCGAAACCTGAGATATTACTCAACTCACTGTGACTCCTGCGAATCAACTTATGAAGGGATTGCTGTGTAGCAGCCGCAATCACGATTTTATATATATGTAATTACCCATCAGTAGTTACAGCAGCAGTTACGCTGGTTGTGTACTTTCTTCAGTGTTGGTAGTTACAACACCAGAGTTACGCTGGTTGTGTACTTTCTTCAGTGTTGGTAGTTACAACACCAGAGTTACGCTGGTTGTGTACTTTCTTCAGTGTTGGTAGTTACAACACCAGAGTTACGCTGGTTGTGTACTTTCTTCAGTGTTTTTTTTTTAATTTCCAGTATCAGAAATCTAAAAAAAATTGGTTATCAGGAACTTCCCATAAAGAAGGTCAGTAACGTCAACTAAAAATATATCTATTGTACACTCTACTCTTAAGAAATAAAGATAACCATTATCGTTATCATTATATATATATATTATATATATATATATATATATATATATATATATATATATATATATATATATATATATATATATATGATGGATCATTCTTCTCCAGATTAATAAATAATCTCTCATTAACTATGCTGCTTTGTGTACATTGAATATCCCAGTGTTGAGAAACTGCTTACTGTGATTGTGACTCCCAGAGAGAGACAGACACAAACACTGGCAGAGAGAAAGCTGGAGTACTGGTAACTAGGTATGACTTATAGGAATAACAGTGTCTCTGACCCCTGCCTCTGACCCCTGCTTGTGACCCCTGCTTGTGACCTCTGCCTTAACCTGCAAGTGGTGAAGGTTCTATTGTAAAGGGGGCGGGGGGGGGATAGTAGGAGAAGGAGAAACAGGGTTATGAGGGAGTGAGAGGACGATACTGCCTCAGGGATGAGTATATTACTCAGCTTCACTTCTGTGAGTCAACATACCACAGTATACTGAGTCAACATGCCAAAGTATACTGTGAGTCAACATGGCATAGTATACTGTGAGTCAACATGGCATAGTATACTGTGAGTCAACATGGCATAGTATACTGTGAGTCAACATGGCCATAGTATACTGTGAGTCAACATGGCATAGTATACTGTGAGTCAACATGGCATAGTATACTGTGAGTCAACATGGCATAGTATACTGTGAGTCAACATGGCATAGTATACTGTGAGTCAACATGCATAGTATACTGTGAGTCAACATGGCATAGTATACTGTGAGTCAACATGCCATAGTATACTGTGAGTCAACATGGCATAGTATACTGTGAGTCAACATGGCATAGTATACTGTGAGTCAACATGGCATAGTATACTGTGAGTCAACATGGCATAGTATACTGTGAGTCAACATGGCATAGTATACTGTGAATCATCGCTGTCCGACAGGAAGTATAGTGACCCCAAGACTTCCGGTCTGCTTAATTAATATTCATTAAGTTCTGATAATAGCACTTCACCCCAATTTATCCAATATATATATATATATATATATATATATATATATATATATATATATATATATAATATATATATATATATATATATTTGAGAAATGAGCCTTTAGGCGAAAGTACTTAGAGAAACTTTTTCCCGTTTGTACTGTAGTTATTGTGCATGTTTGTTCTTGTTACAGTCATGTGAGGAAGTTATGTGAGGCAGTTATGTGAGGAAAGTATTATGTGAGGCAGTTATGTGAGGAAGTTATGTGAGGCAGTTATGTGAGGAAGTTATGTGAGGCAGTTATGTGAGGAAGTTATGTGAGGCAGTTATGTGAGGAAGTTATGTGAGGCAGTTATGTGAGGAAGTTATGTGAGGCAGTTATGTGAGGAAGTTATCATGTGATCACATTGTAATTTAAAGTCACAGCGGGACTGGCGTAGTATACATTGAAGTTATCAGTTACTTCTGCGAGTCAAACAGGACTTCAGGAGTCACCCCACTCCAGCCTTCCTGCCTGCCTGGCAGCCAGCCTGTCTGCCTGCCTGTCTGTCTGCTGACTGCCTGCCTGACAGCCTGCCTGTCTGCCTGCCTGTCTGTCTGACTGACTGCCTGCTACAGCTGCCTGTCAGAATGTCAATCAGTCAGTCAGCCAACCAGTGCACGCACTCATCAATCATGTCTCCAGCCAAAAACTCACCTACCCACCCGACCCCCGAATTATGTCACACAATTAGGTAACACAGCATCTGATACCCACGACTTAGCTGTGACGTAGACGATATCTGTAACCTAAGATATCAGCCCAAAGATATATAAAAAAGAGAAAAACTTAGGTAGAAATAGGCAAAGTGAAGTTGTCTCTTAAAATCTCTTTCATCTGTGTGTGTATGTGTGTGTATAATGACAGAATATTAGGGACATTAACCTGTGGTCTGGTACTTGTTAGACAGAAGTAACAAGAAAAACAAACAACAATACAGTATTAATAATAGTAATCAGAGTAAAATTGTGTGTGGGGCGATAGGCGAAGTAAAAAGAGATGGGCAGGTGAGAGATGGAGGGAGGGTATGTGAATAGGTATTGTTACGGGTAGGTCAGGTGGGGGTTATTACTTAGGGGAGGGGTACCTATGCCTGGATACTCCACCACAACAGGTGAGAGAAGGGGAATATAAACAGTGTGATGGACAAGGAGGAAAAAGTAGACAATTATGTAGCGAGGAGGACAAGGTGGAGTTTAGGGAAGGAATATTTAATAGGGCAGTGGGAGAGGATTAGGACGTAGCATAGAATGGCAATACTAGTAAGGGAAGGGGTAGAGGATAAGCACTAGGAGGAGAGGGTAATATCAGGGGCAACAAGGAGGAAAGAAGAGGGTGCTCGCTGCAAGGGGTCGCTGCAACACACAAAACAACTGGCATAACTTCCCAATTATCAGGTGCTTCCCATAGTAAAAACAGTGAGAGACGAAAGTGGTCAAGTTTGAAGGATGTAAGATCTACTAGTTGCAATGTGGCGACTATCACAGCACGGGGGCGACTATCACAGCACGGGAGTGACTATCACAGCACGGGGATGACTATCACAGCACGGGAGTGACTATCACAGCACGGGGATGACTATCACAGCACGGGAGTGACTATCACAGCACGGGGATGACTATCACAGCACGGAGTGACTATCACAGCACGGGGGTGACTATCACAGCACGGGAGTGACTATCACAGCACGGGAGTGACTATCACAGCACGGGAGTGACTATCACAGCACGGGAGTGACTATCACAGCACGGGGATGACTATCACAGCACGGGAGTGACTATCACAGCACGAGAGTGACTATCACAGCACGGGGGTGGCTATCACAGCACGGGGATGACTATCACAGCACGGGAGTGACTATCACAGCACGAGAGTGACTATCACAGCACGAGGGTGGCTATCACAGCACGGGGGTGGCTATCACAGCACGGGGGTGACTATCACAGCACGGGAGTGACTATCACAGCACGGGGGTGGCTATCACAGCACGGGGGTGACTATCACAGCACGGGGGTGACTATCACAGCACGGGAGTGACTATCACAGCACGGGGATGACTATCACAGCACGGGGGTGACTATCACAGCACGGGAGTGACTATCACAGCACGGGGGTGGCTATCACAGCACGGGGGTGACTATCACAGCACGGGGTGACTATCACAGCACGGGAGTGACTATCACAGCACGGGATGACTATCACAGCACGGGGGTGACTATCACAGCACGGGAGTGACTATCACAGCACGGGGGTGACTATCACAGCACGGGGGTGACTATCACAGCACGGGAGTGACTATCACAGCACGGGAGTGACTATCACAGCACGGGGGTGACTATCACAGCACGGGAGTGACTATCACAGCACGGGGGTGGCTATCACAGCACGGGGGTGACTCACAGCACGAGAGTGACTATCACAGCACGGGAGTGACTATCACAGCACGGGAGTGACTATCACAGCACGGGGATGACTATCACAGCACGGGGGTGACTATCACAGCACGGGAGTGACTATCACAGCACGGGAGTGACTATCCACAGCACGGGAGGGACTATCACAGCACGGGAGTGACTATCACAGCACGGGAGTGACTATCACAGCACGGGGTGACTATCACAGCACGGGGGTGACTATCACAGCACGGGGTGACTATCACAGCACGGGAGTGACTATCACAGCACGGGAGTGACTATCACAGCACGGGAGTGACTATCACAGCACGGGGTGACTATCACAGCACGGGAGTGACTATCACAGCACGGGAGTGACTATCACAGCACGGGGGTGACTATCACAGCACGGGAGTGACTATCACAGCACGGGGGTGACTATCACAGCACGGGGTGACTATCACAGCACGGGAGTGACTATCACAGCACGGGGGTGACTATCACAGCACGGGAGTGACTATCACAGCACGGGGGTGGACTATCACAGCACGGGGTGACTATCACAGCACGAGAGTGACTATCACAGCACGGGAGTGACTATCACAGCACGGGAGTGACTATCACAGCACGGGGTGACTATCACAGCACGGGGAGTGACTATCACAGCACGGGAGTGACTATCACAGCACGGGGTGACTATCACAGCACGGGGGTGACTATCACAGCACGGGGTGACTATCACAGCACGGGGGTGACTATCACAGCACGGGAGTGACTATCACAGCACGGGGTGACTATCACAGCACGGGGATGACTATCACAGCACGGGGGTGACTATCACAGCACGGGAGTGACTATCACAGCACGGGGGTGACTATCACAGCACGGGAGTGACTATCACAGCACGGGAGTGACTATCACAGCACGGGAGTGACTATCACAGCACGGGAGTGACTATCACAGCACGGGAGTGACTATCACAGCACGGGAGTGACTATCACAGCACGGGAGTGACTATCACAGCACGGGAGTGACTATCACAGCACGGGAGTGACTATCACAGCACGGGAGTGACTATCACAGCACGGGGGTGACTATCACAGCACGGGAGTGACTATCACAGCACGGGAGTGACTATCACAGCACGGGGGTGACTATCACAGCACGGGAGTGACTATCACAGCACGGGAGTGACTATCACAGCACGGGGTGACTATCACAGCACGGGATGACTATCACAGCACGGAGTGACTATCACAGCACGAGAGTGACTATCACAGCACGGGAGTGACTATCACAGCAGGGATGACTATCACAGCACGGGAGTGACTATCACAGCACGGAGTGACTATCACAGCACGGGAGTGACTATCACAGCACGGGGTGACTATCACAGCACGGGTAGGGTGACTATCACAGCACGGGAGTGACTATCACAGCACGGAGTGACTATCACAGCACGGGAGTGACTATCACAGCACGGGGATGACTATCACAGCACGGGGTGACTATCACAGCACGGGAGTGACTATCACAGCACGGGGTGACTATCACAGCACGGAGTGACTATCACAGCACGGGAGTGACTATCACAGCACGGGGATGACTATCACAGCACGGGAGTGACTATCACAGCACGGGAGTGACTATCACAGCACGGGGTGACTATCACAGCACGGGAGTGACTATCACAGCACGGGGATGACTATCACAGCACGGGGTGACTATCACAGCACGGGAGTGACTATCACAGCACGGGTGACTATCACAGCACGGGAGTGACTATCACAGCACGGGATGACTATCACAGCACGGGAGTGACTATCACAGACGGGAGTGACTATCACAGCACGGGTGACTATCACAGCACGGGAGTGACTAACACAGCACGGGATGACTATCACAGCACGGGAGTGACATCACAGCACGGGGTGACTATCACAGCACGGGAGTGACTATCACAGCACGGGATGACTATCCACAGCACGGGGTGACTATCACAGCAGGGAGTGACTATCACAGCACGGGGTGACTATCACAGCACGGGAGGTGACTATCACAGCACGGGGGTGACTATCACAGCACGGGAGTGACTATCACAGCACGGGGTGACTTCACAGCACGGAGTGACTATCACAGCAGGTGTGACATATCAAGCACGTGAGTGCTATCACAGCACGGTGACTATCAACACGGGCGACTACACAGCACGAGAGTGTACAAGTAACTGCACAATACTCTAAGTACGCAGGTTACTGCTCACTCTCTCGCTTCACGTATAACACTGAACGTAATCATGGACTGTGATACAGTCTGCAGGCTACCTGCTGGCTACCTGGCTGGCTACTGGCTGGGTGGCTGGCTGGTGGCTGGCTGCTGGACGCTGGCTGGCTGGCTGGCTGCTAGCTTGCGACGGTCTCACCTGGCTATCCTACTGATCCCGATCTGGCTCTGGCAATTGTGGCTGGCTGGCTGGCAGATTGGCTGGCTGGCTGGCTGGCTCGTTGACTGGCTCCACATTTTCTGCTCATGCTTCACACATTTCTATCACCTTCTGTAAGCCCATGTAAACCTAACCTAACCTATTCTTACCAAACTTAATCTGACCCAACTGAACCTAACCTAATATTATGAACAGAGGTACCAACGACACACCTGCAGTACCTGGCTCAAAGTCAAGTCTTCAACAAGAATCAATCCACGAGAAAAAAGGCCATGACAAACACCAAAAACGGTTTTTTGAGTACCTGTATATTCCCACCACCAATATTTATGTACAGAGTGCAGTAGAACAGCAATATAGACGGATATTACACAGATGAGAGTGACAGTGAGAGAGCAAAGCGAGTTCATTCACTGTAATTGGCTTTTAAATTATAAAAGAGAGACCAGTATGTGTACTCAGCCTGCTAGTGAGTAACTGGCGCCAGCCAGGAGTGTAAGTATAATATCAGTATGGCTGGAGTCAACTCACCCAGTTCAGTATAAACCTGAGAGGCAATCATGGCGGCCCGAGGCTCCAACAACCTCACCCTCAACTGTCAGCTTGGCTGGTACAGTTGAGGGTGATGGTACAGGTTGCTGTGTGATGAACACACAATAAGTTGTAGCGTACTCGGCGCACGCCACATTAACCTAAACTTTCCAGTTCACTCTTCTCACTTTCTCCCTCACTTCATACAGTATTTATTCCCTCCTTTCTTATTTCACGTATTGTAATTCTCTGAACATTTAATCTTCAGCTGCCTAATCTGCTTTATACACTTTCTCTTCCCTCCCACTTTAACTGTTAACCCTTCCTTATCGCTCCTTCTATCCCTTCCCCTTTCTATTTCAGCCCATTGACCTCAATCCCCTTTACCCTTACTCCTCCTCCTCCTCACCCTTTTCAGTTGAGAAGTTGTCGACTATTATCTTCCACACCCGGATGTGACCTTCCCTCCCCCCTTGACCTGAGTGTCTGGGTACACTCTTAACCCCGGGTCACGTAATAGTTGTGATAACCCCGGGTTGTGTACCAGACTCCACCTGACGCTACACATACCCTTACATATTGTTATTCCGTATTGTGTCGTGTATATTCCAACATCTTCATACCATCAATCTGTCGTTAAAACTGTGTATCGTGCCACACACACTAAACTGTAACAAGATATCGATATAACTGTGTTCTAAGTCATTTTATATCTACCTCTCCGAGGTTATGAGTTCCAATATTCGTCCTCGAAGTTATTTTAGATCGTTTCCGAGGCTATGGGTCCCAACGCCTTCACTAGAGGTGGACCCCGTCTATATATTCACAGGTACATACCTATTTTGATGCATATACGGAGAGCAGGAGTGTATATACAGAGAGGAATATACATCTCTGTGTATATACAATTTGAATTTATTTCAATTATCATAATGAGTATTAAAATATTCTTGACCGGTGGTATACATGCGACAAGCAGCCTTCATGAACCATCGTGCAGTAGACAGGCTTTAAACCCAATAAACCAACCAGCCTTCTTATTTTTCGGGTAAACAGAAAGTGATTGAACTGTATTTAACAATGATCTGACGATGAGCAGCCAGTGGGACGAAAAAGGCTGACGATTAAGTAACAATGAACTCTTACTGACGATGTAACACTGCAGTAATACCAAAGGAAATCAGAGGAGACGTAGAGGGCGAAAAGAACAATACAAGGGTGTTAATTTCCCTGCGGAAAACTGCTGAAGGAGGAAGAGGAAGAGGAGCAGGTTGTGTCTAGCAATGTGGGAGGTTATTGGCACTCGCGACGGAGAATTAGAAGTACGACTCTAAGTAGATTATTAGCCACGGAAAGTTAATTAACCTCGAAGAATTAATAACCAAGATAAACAAGCTAGAAACAAACTTTATTCGGATTACTGAGCCTGGGAGGTGTTCCTAACACAGGATTAACCAAGCTAGTAGACTCTGTTAGTGTTATTAAATCCAGAGGGTTAATAACCCAGAATAAGCCAAGCAGACTGGCTTAATTCCCTCAGGGCCCTACGATCCTCTTTCCCAAGACAGTCGACTAACACTCACATACCTATTTATTTATAGGTCAACAGAAGCAGCAGATTAGAGGGACACTTTCCCATACATCTCGCCTCAACCAGGATTCGAACCACGGTCCTTTCGGTAATGAGTTATGTGTCGGGATACTGCGGTTGTTCCCAGTATATAGCTGTTATACAAAGTAGTGTAGCTGTACACTGAGGATGTACACAAGTACACTTGAGAGGAGATGGTATGTATACTCGGGTTAAATATCTAGCGTAAGGATTTAAATTAGTGTCCTTGTAATGATATATAAACAATACTTGTTCTTGAACTCTCAGGATTTAAACTTAAATTGAAAAATAGGCGGGTGCATAATGCTTTAAAAACCTTAAATATCTAAAGCCACACCTGCCAAACTGATCCAAAACTTATCTCGCTCTACTGACTCTAATAATAATAATAGTAGTAATAATAATAATAATAATAATAATAATAATAATAATAATAATAATAATAATAATAATAATTAATGCTTATGTTAGATTTCTTTAAGATAAATTATCCTAAAGTTACATAGTTAACTAGTATTAACCCCTTATTAACACCAGGTTAACACCTGACAGGGGAGACACGCCTGGCTCGCTTAATTCGTTGTAAACCAAACGTTCACTATACACAGGGTAAGACGATACTTTGCAAGAGTGCAAGTGACGTGAGGAGGAGCATACCAGTGTTGACAGCGTGACACGAGTGCCAGCACTCAGTATTATCTCAGACAAGACTAGCCTAACAACCCGTCATTAAATCTGGCTGGATGCTGCATCTGTAAGCAAGAGGCTGGCAGTATCCTGTAAACTAGAAGCTGGTAGTATCCTGTAAACTAGAGACTGGCAGCGTCCTGTAAACTAGAGGCTGGTAGTATCCTATAAACCAGAGACTGGTAGTATCCTGTACCAGAGACTGGTAGTATCCTGTACCAGAGCTGGTAGTATCCTGTACCAGAGACTGGTAGTATCCTGTAAACCAGAGACTGGTGGGATTCTGTGAACTTTGATTTACGTTGCGTGTGGTCAGTATGGAGCTCCAGTGTGTTTACGTATAACTTATAAGGCAAGAGTTAAGTTCGGAGATATTTAAAGTTGAGCTGTAGCTCAGTTACAGCAAGCTCACAACCGCAAGGACCCAAGTTAGACTACCGGGCCGCTCGTTACATACAGCCAAATCTACTGACACCTGCTGCCTCTGTTTCCCTGTTATTAACTAGATACATGGGTGCAAGTCGACTGTTGTGGACGACTTCCTGGTGCTGGTAATAGCTCTGAAACAAGCTGAGGTGGGACGCAAGCTTTTTAACTATAAATTCAGCTTCGTGAAAAAATGAAAGCAAACAAGTGTCGCTGTCACACTTCATCAGTTCTGCTGAGACTTTTCAATCCTTTATGAGAGAAAGTTGCGAATTAAGGTGTGCGTATTCAGTGTTTCTATTATGGTTTCAACAAAGTTTTACAAAGAGCTGAAGCACTGAAAGTGTGGTAGAAAGATTCCAAGTTGTGTGGTCACATTGTGGCAGGAGAGAGACGTGTGAGTGTATGTCATGTTTGCGTGCGACGCCCTCCTTGTGGGGGCAGGCAAAAAGTCACCATTATTATGGTGGTGCTGATGAAGGGGCACTTGTGTGTATTATAGTGATCCAGGCAACACAGTGACGGAACGAGGGACGAGACAGACCTCACTTGGTTTTTGACGCGTTTAAATGCAGCAGGAGAGCCGAGGAGAGGCACTATTTTAGCGTAAAGAATTTGTGTTAGTTTTTAGTTAACAAGGTGGTTGACGAAACTGATTTGTTTGACGTACAGTAATTTCTTTTAATTATTAAACAGAATTAGATACATCAGCATTGTGCTGGTATCTTACTATGATAGTCGTGCAGTGAAAACAAAAGCTAGCTATGTTCCCCCCCATGTTGCTTCTCACAATATGTTTCTTACTCAGAGTATGAAATATGTCAGGGTGAGGTGGGAAACATGAATAACAAGGGAGTCATGGCGGAGGAAATGCGGTACATGAAGATATTAACGCCAGCGATAAAGCAGTGATGAGACTCATAATGATTTGCTTTTTATGTTTGTCAACGAGTAAAGTGTATGAGAGTGTTTCCTGTGGGGTCGTCCGACGACCTCAACTTACAGTTTTCCCTGAAATACTGACGTCACATACCCGACGGTCGTAGCCAAAGTAATATATTGACGTTATTTAGGAGGATGGGCTATGCTGAAAGGAACTTTGACAGTGTATATATATTGCATTTCCTTTACTCCCTACTGTAGAAGTTAAGAATTCTTAACTGGAGGTATACTTGGAGTCTTAATGACCTTCGTGCAGTCATTCTACTGCACCAGTAACGTTCTCCTCTTTCAACTTTTCCTGACACTTTTCTCAGATATTCTTCTTCAGATGGAATATATTTTATATCACTGTCATGTCTGTGTGTTAGAATTATGAACAGTAGAAGAGAAATGAGACACTTGGGCAACATTTGGGTACCTTTATCCTGGAATAAAGATACCCAAATGTGGCATAAGTGTCTCATTTATCAACGTGTCACATTTCTAAATCATTGAGTCACAGCAGAAGATCAGTTTACATATAGGAATAATTATATAAACAGTTGTTCACACTCATCTTGGCACTGGTGTTAAAATTCCATGTTTATATAACCTATTTCCATATATTTTATTTATATTTATGTCTGTAATTAATTCCTCACCCTGGTAGGTCACCAGTATGAAGACATGATAGTAATAGTAGCCACGACCACTGTTGTTGAACTACCTGACGAGGATACCATGAGGATCTTCAACTCTCTCTTCACTTGCTTACACCTGACACTCATACTTCCGTACTTGCCCCTTACACCTGACACTCATACTTCCATACTTGCTCCTTACACCTGACACTCATACTTCCATACTTGCTGTTTACACCTGACACTCATACTTCCGTACTTGCTGTTTACACCTGACACTCATACTTCCGTACTTGCTGCTTACACCTGACACTCATACTTCCATACTTGCTGTTTACACCTGACACTCATACTTCCGTACTTGCTGCTTACACCTAAAACTCATACTTCGGTATTATTCTGGCATTTTGGTAGACCTACAGTCATTCCGATCAACTGCTACACCTGACTCATAATTCATATGCGTCTACACGACATCTCATACTGTATTGAACACTATGTGCTCTTACACTGCACTCAACTTATTGGTTTAACTGACATCATACTCCGAGCATGTACACTGACTCATACTCGTACTCTAGCTTACACTGTACATCATACTCCTTATTACATGAAACTGACATATATCCGTACTTATGCTACACTAAACTTCAACTTCGGTATATTCTGGCAGTATTGGTAGACCAGATATATCAAACTAAATGCCATTATATTTGGTCGACATATAGTCACTGGTATTTGACCATATTGTGCTTACTGTCCACTTATGGTGATATATGAGACTGACATATAAACTAGCCATATCGTGGAAAATTCTAGATTCTCTCTTATGTAACAGGTAAGATCTGCAATATACTAACCAAAAATCCTAACTTTATCTGGTAGAGATAAGAGAGTGCAGATGAAGGAGAAGAGATAAAGCCATGGAGAGAAGATCTGAGCTTTAGTAGTATGAATCGAAGTACCGAGAGAAGAGAGATAGAGGAGAGAAGAGAGAGAGAGCGAGAGAGAGCGAGGAGAGGCGAAGAGAGAGACGAGAGAAGAGAGAAAGAGAGAGAGAACGAAGAGAGAAAAGAGAGAGGAGAGAGAGAGAGAGGAGAGAGAGAGAGAGAGAGAGGAGAGAGAGAGAGAGAGAGAGAGAGAGAGAGAGAGAGAGAGAGAGAGAGAGAGAGAGAGAGAGAGAGAGAGAGAGAGAGAGAGAGAGAGAGAGAGAGAGAGAGAGAGAAAAAAAACAGTGAGTGAGTGACTGTAACTCACTATTTCTCTTAAAATAATTTCCATACTTTCAATAACCCGAATAAAAGTCTTGTAATATTGTATATCCAAGTGTTGACTTTGGCCACACCCAACCAAACATTTCTTCCTGTGGCCACACCCCAATTACGGATGTGACTGGCCACACCCACCCACGCAGAAACCTGTGGCCAGACCCCACACAACTAGAGGCCTACATGAAGCCAAATTCATACAAGTCATGAACCCTGACGTTCATCACATGGCTGTTTATCCTGACCAGCTGTCTTAAGATTGCAACCAATAGCTTTTCAAGACACACACACACACACACACACACACACACACACACACACACACACACACACACACACACACACACACACACACACATACGCACGCTCTCTCTAAAATTTTGCACTGAGTTAGTCTGCATAAGCGCATGTCGCGTGTACAAATACACTTACCTTGTCCTGACCTTTTATATGAGTGGTTGATGCTGCTGCATTTCTGCTTTAATCCACCCATGACCTTCTTTGAGGCGATACACACATGAACACCTGACCTTCTCTTGTGCGTATATTTATGATGGCAGTTGCTTTTAATGATGTGTAAACACCCTCAAGTACTCATCTGATGATTTTCCCTTATGATTGATAACCTCATCACTCTCCTCCATAGTGATCTACACTATACTGAGTACCATGACCTACACTATACTGTGTACCATGACCTACACTATACTGAGTACCATGACCTACACTATACTGAGTACCATGAAGTACACTATACTGAGTACCATGACCTATGCTATAGTGAGTACCATGATCTACACTATACCGAGTACCATGAACTATGCTATAGTGAGTAGTAGGAGACACAAAACCGTGAAACTGAACTGCGGAGAACATCTCACTGGGTGTCTGTATTAATGAAACGTTTCACCTACACAGTAGGCTTCTTCTAACTCTTCTGTACTCCACTGAAGGAGCCTACTGTGTAGACGAAATGTTTCGGAATGTTTTCAGCAACCTGTCAGTATTTTATACCATTTGCAACATAGTCAGGTCCAACTCACACCCACTCATTGTCTGGCTTATAAGATCAAGAAGCCTCAGATGAAAGTTAGGAATGAATTAAACTAACAAAGAACTTACATGCCAGTAAAAAAACTCCAGAAATAACAGCACAAAGTGTGTAATCCATAAACAACACCTGGGATGTCTTCACAACACACAAGATACACTCACAAGGATGAGCTCCCGAGGTTAAGATTACTGAGTCATGTACCAAGACGAAGACTGGAGACCAACTCATCCAGACTACGTTGAACACAGTGATAAATACATCATGTCTGTCACAACGAACATCTGAACCTCTGGAAGAACAAGGCAGCTAGTATACTCACCGAGCCACCTGTACACTACCTGGTGCCCAGCAGTGAGCCACCTGTACACTACCTGGTGCCCAGAAGTGAGCCACCTGTATACCACCTTGTGCCCACTAGCCTCCGGAGGCGTGACTTTGCACCACAAGGAAAGTAATTTCATTAAAGTGTATTATAAAACTCCATATTTAATGCACGCGTGTGCATATATATATATATATATATATATATATATATATATATATATATATATATATATATATATATATAATATATATATATATAATATATATATATATATATGTACCTACTCACCAGGTGCCTGTCAATCCCAAAACTTACCTACTTTCCGAGATGCTCCCCAGCCTTCAGCAATCCGAAACTCAAGGAATATGACTCCTTAAGACCATGCTAGAGAGTGTATTGAATCTTTCCCTTGAAGATGGACAGTGGTTGCAAGCCTCACTCCCGGTCAGGCTTGGGGGACTAGGAGTACGCAGATCCTCCCAAATTGCTCTACCAGCTTTCCTATCCTCTTCCATAGCATCAAACGAGTTAATAAGACAAATTCTTTCCGATAACCTCAGTGACTCAGCAAGAATACAGGAGCATAACAATGCCAGTGCCATCACTGACTGGGAGACTCTTGCTGCTCCAGCACCAAACCCTAGTGCAGTAGGGGCTCACAGTCAAGCTGGGATGGCCCGATCGCTGAAAAGGTGCTTGCCAACATGCTCAGGGCTGAAACATCAGACAGGGAGACTGCCCATCTCCAGGCTGTGAGTGCACATCACTCAGGGGACTTCCTCCAATGGGAACGCGCCTCGACCCAAGACCCTCCGTACTGCAATGGCTCTGCGCCTTGCTGCCCCAATTCACACAGAATGTACGTGTATTTGCGACGAAGCGCAAGCCGACCAATATGGCCTATATGGCCTTAACTGTTCCAAAACCAAGGGCTGGCATGCAAGACACAATGAGGTCAACGACATCATAAAGAGAACCCTTGCTACAGCTGGATGTCCAGCCGAGAGGGAGCCCCGATCACTAGCAGCCAACAATACCCACAACCCAGCAAACCGCCCCGATGGGATCACCATCTACCCTTGGAAGAATGGCAAGCTCTTAGCATGGGACTATACCTGTGTGTCCGCATTGGCTGACACCTACATCCATCACAGTGTGGGGCGACAGGGAGGAGCTGCTGACCACAGGGAGGAGTACAAGATCAGCAAGTACAGGGGCATAAGCCAACAATATCAATTTGTCCCAGTGGGATCAGAGACCTTGGGATCATGGGGAAAATATGCCACACGTTTCCTTAAAGAATTGGGTTCCAGACTCACCGACACCACCAGGGACACAAGGGCAGCCACTTTCATGTTCCAGCGCCTCAGTGTATCCATCCAGAGGGGAAATGCATGCTGCATACTGGGCTCGCGTCTGGCTTCGGAGGAGATGGAGGAGATTCATAACCTTTGATATATTGTACCAATGTATTCATGTATGTGTTTTCTATCAATGTATTCTGTCTATTAATAAAGTACATTTATAACATATCAAATATAGGGAGTGGTAGGAGAAGAAAATATTCAAACAGCTCCGGGGAGAACCTTGAGTTTTCCCTGAGGTACGTTTAATGTCTTCTCTGAAGATGAATGTCCCCAGTATATATATATATATATATATATATATATATATATATATTATATATATATATATATATATATATATATATATATATATATATATATATATATATATATATATATATATATATATATATATATATATATATATATATAATACATACATACATATATATATATATATATATATATATATATATATATATATATATATATATATATATATATACATATACATATATATATATAATATATATATATATATATATATATATATATATATATATATATATATATATATATATATATATATTATTGAGAGAGAGAGAGAGGGATGAGGAGTGAGGAAGGAGGTATGTACAGTTACAGGGGTCTAGAACCCTAGGGTTCTTAAACCTCCCAACTGAAATAGTTGTACAATTAATTCTCGCTGCTATCCAAGATTCTAACTCGGATATCTCCGATGTTTCAAACATTTGTGTCCAGTACAACTTGTATAGAGACGTCAGTAACACTAAATATAATATTTAGAAACATTTACAATCAAACACTAAAGAAAGGGTTTATTGAAGGAGCGCTAATGGAACCAGGCTGAAGATAAAGCTGGATAAGAGACAGAACAGATAAAGAGTGGAAGACAGAGGAAGCTGGATGATAAGAGGTCAGGGGATACGAGTATCAATCTTAGACCATGAGTGGCAGCGTTCCAAGCTGTATGCCTTCCAGTGGACTGCTAGAAACATGCAGCCACATGCGGCAGCTGGATTTCAAGCAACTGCCTAGCGAGGAAGAAGAGCTTAACTTCTCTACTGCCAGCTGTTAAGACTAACACCCCCGGCATTGCCTTCCCAATAAATCACAATGCACACATCTCCTTTAAGACCTTGTGGGCGCAGTGCTGAAGGTTACAGCAGCAGCAGCAGCAGTGAAATCGATATTGCTTTAAGTGACTAACAGACAGACTCAGACACACACTGACACACAGACACAGACACGCAGGCGCGCGCATACACACACACACACAGGATAACACAACCCACACTAAAAGACACACAAAAAAACGAAATTAACAAAAGATACTTAAGTAATGTGAGACAACAAACGCCACTGGACCTGAAACACTCGCAGAAACACTATGACAGTACACCGAGGATCCTCAACAAATTGTTAGACGGCTACAACTACCCGATAATTTGAAACTGGTCACATCAGTCTGTATATTAAGCAAGTGGACGGAGAGAAAGAAATAAAGGCCAATAACATTGACATGTATCCTGTCCAAACTAACTGAGAATACTGTCAGGAGGAAGATACTGGAGTACCAAGGTACTGGAGTAACAGGGTACTGGAGTACTGAAGTACCAGGGTAGTGGAGTACCAGGGTACTGAAGTACCAGAGTACTGGAGTACCAAGGTACTGGAGTACTAGGGCACTGGAGTACCAGGGTACTGGAGTACAAGGGTACTCTAGTACCCTGGTACTGGAGTACCCTGGTACTGGAGTACCAGGGTACTGGAGTACCCGGGTACTGGAGTACCAGGGTACTGGAGTACCAGGTTACGGGAGTACCAAGGTACTGGAGTACAAGGGTACTCTAGTACCCTGGTACTGGAGTGCCCGGGTACTGGAGTACCCTGGTACTGGAGTACCCGGGTACTGGAGTACCCGGGTACTGGAGTACCCTGGTACTGGAGTGCCCGGGTACTGGAGTACCCGGGCACAGACAACTAGCCATTAAGTACATGACAAAGATACATTAAACCTGAAAAGTCTTTGCAATAATTTTTCGCTCAAGAATCGAAACGTGGGGAGAAACGTAGCTGCAATAAAGTTTGTGCTCTTTCAAGTGTCTTTTGCCATGTACTGGAACATATGAAGAAAAATTAGTGAAACTCAACTAATGGATTCACGAGTCTGGAGATCTTGCCGATGACCCTACTGATGAATAAGACGAGTCTGGAGATCTTGCCGATGAACCTACCGAAGGATAAGACGGGAAAGGGTTGACTTGCAATCCTTCCAGTGGACGAACAAGGAGAAAATTAAGTTCCCAGGGGTGCCAGTGTACTGGAAGCACCGAAATAAAAATCACAGAGGATAAGGTCAATGTTTGCCCTATGGATTAAGACGTTTCAGGTAGTCTGGGTGAAGGTCGAGAGCCGACACCTGTAGACATCGACAGGAGCTGATGAATCTGGAAAAATAGCAAATGTATGTGAGGCGCAGTTAACTGTATGTTAGAATTGATAGAGTTGGGGAGTAGGTGTTGAAGTAGTCGGGAGTTCGTGGTGGAGGTGGAGCAATGCGAAAACAACAGCTGGGTTGTAGGTAAGCATGCGAACGGGTAGAGGGAAAACTGGTAGACAGTAAGTAGGAGAAAGTGAAAGGCTGAAGTTTACGGGTAGGTTAAAAAGGAGTATGGAGGACGGGGTAAGAGGAAGTAAGGTGGAGGACGGGGTAAGAGGGAAGAAACAGGCTGGAGGACGGGGTAAGAGGGAAGAAGCAGGCTGGAGGACGGGTAAGAGGGAAAGAAACAGGCTGGAGGACGGGGTGAGAGGGAAGAAGCAGGCTGGAAGGACGGGGTTAAGAGGGAAGAAAAGGCTGGAGGACGGGGTAAGAGGGAAGAAGAGTGGAGGACGGGTAAGAGGAAGAACAGGCTGGAGGACGGGGTAAGAGGGAAGAACAGGCTGGAGACGGGGTAAGAGGGAAGAAACAGGCTGGAGGACGGGGTAAGGGAGAAGAGGCTGGAGAGGGTAAGAGGAAGACAGAGCTGGAGGACGGGGTAAGAGGGAAGAAACAGGCTGGAGGACGGGGTAAGAGGGAAGAAACAGGCTGGAGGACGGGGTAAGAGGGAAGAAACAGGCTGGAGGACGGGGTAAGAGGGAAGAACGAGGCTGGAGGACGGGTAAGAGGGAAGAAACAGGCTGGAGGACGGGGTAAGAGGGAAGAAAACAGGCTGGAGGACGGGGTAAGAGGGAAGAAGAGGCTGGAGGACGGGGTAAGAGGGAAGAAGCAGGCTGGAGGACGGGGTAAGAGGGAAGAAGTAGGCTGGAGGACGGGGTAAGAGGGAAGAAGTAGGCTGGAGGACGGGGTAAGAGGGAAGAAACAGGCTGGAGGACGGGGTAAGAGGGAAGAAACTAAGAAGCAAGAAGAGTAGCAGAGAAGAGACTGAAGATGTTATGCCCTAGAGAAAACTTCTTACCACACAGTTACCTCTTTCAACCACCAACTTGAAATCTCTGTTGGTGCCTCGCCTAGAACTGGACTTATTAAATATATACTTGATAAACTCCTGTCCTGAACGAAACGTGGTAATAAATGTGTCATTGCGAAGTCTTTTCCACTACTTTTCGGTTCATCCATCTGATCCAATCTATTATGAGCAACACTTCCTCAGTGGGATGTTCCCCCTTCACTGTCCTCACAAACAATCCATTCCTCTAATAAAGTCGAAACTCAAGGATGTATTGTGCTCAACCTGGCACAATGGGCGCTTTCCTGTGTGCATCCCCATGAGTACACCGGTTCGTACCTCGTAACTACGGACGTAAACATCACGTACACTACACACGTGCACCTCCCAAATGGCGTACCGTCCGCTTGCCCTGGGCACTGCTTCACCCGCGCATTATAAGGTAGATGGTCAGGTTAATGGGGTTTGAAGCCTGTCGACTACACTAGTGTCATGAAAGCTGCACGTAAGTTATTTTTCACCACAAGACAGGAATACTTCACTTCCTAAAATAGGGAATAAAGTAAACTTTCAGTGTATACTTGTATATACCGACAGAAATACGCTTCTCAGTGTGCATACATATATTGTGAGGCACAACTTGTTACACTGACTTAAAAGCAACAGTAGTTTTGGATCGAAATGTCGTACTGCCAACGATTGTTAAAACACGCAGTGACGAGGAAACTTTTATTGGGACTACGTTTCGCACTGCGTAAACTCAATAAAGCTCTTTATAGACCGAAATGTTGTCTGACTGAAATGTTATTGTCCAATAAGAATAACGAGGAAGGTATAAAACTGAGCTAAGAAAAATTTAAGTAAATCACATTAGGTTAATATGATCAAGGTTAAGTTTGAGACGAGATAAACACAATCATAGCAAGATTACTCTGGAAAACATTTCTATCATTTTACAAGACTTTAAACACCCCCCTAAAAATAAAGATGAATATTCAGATTTGTATGTATAGTATTATACCTACCACAGACTTGTATGTGCAGTATTATACCTTCCACAGACTTGTATGTGCAGTATTATACCTACCACAGACTTGTATGTGCAGTACCATACCTTCCACAGACTTGTATGTGCAGTATTATACCTACCACAGACTTGTATGTGCAGTATTATACCTACCACAGACTTGTATGTGCAGTACCATACCTTCCACAGACTTGTATGTGCAGTATCATACCTTCCACAGACTTGTATGTGCAGTATCATACCTTCCACAGACTTGTATGTGCAGTATCATACCTTCCACAGACTTGTATGTGCAGTACCATACCTACCACAGACTTGTGTAGTATCATACCTACCACAGACTTGTATGTGCAGTATGACACTTATCACAGACTTGTATGTATAGTATTATACCTTCCAAAGACTTGTGTGTGTAGTATCATACCTACCACAGACTTCTGCAGTATGATACCTACCACAGACTTGTATGTGCAGTATGACTCCTACCACAGACTTGTATTTGCAGTATGACATCTACCACAGACTTATATGTGCAGTATGATACCGACCACAGACTTGCATGTGCAGTATGACACCTACCACAGACTTATATGTGCAGTATGATACCTACCACAGACTTGCATGTGCAGTATGACATACCACAGACTTACATGTGCAGTATGATACCTACCACAGACTTGCATGTGCAGTATGACACCTACCACAGACTTGCGTGTAGTATGACACCTACCACAGACTTGCATGTGCAGTATGATACCTACCACAGACTTGTATGTGCAATATGACACCTACCACAGACTTACATGTGCAGTATGGCACCTACCACAGACTTGCATGTGTAGTATGACACCTACCACAGACTTATATGTGCAGTATGACACCTACTACAGACTTGCATGTGCAGTATGACACCTACCACAGACTTGTATGTGCAGTATGATACCTACCACAGACTTGCATGTGCAGTATGACACCTACCACAGACTTACATGTGCAGTATGGCACCTACCACAGATTTACATGTGTAGTATGACACCTACCACAGACTTATATGTGCAGTATGATACCCACCACAGACTTGCATGTGCAGTATGACACCTACCACAGACTTGTATGTGCAGTATGACACCTACCACAGACTTGTATGTGCAGTATGACACCTACCACAGACTTGTATGTGCAGTATGACACCTACCACAGACTTGTATGTGCAGTATGACATCTACCACAGACTTGTATGTGCAGTATGACACCTACCACAGACTTGCATGTGCAGTATGACACCTACTACAGACTTGCATGTGCAGTATGATACCTACTACAGACTTGCATGTGCAGTATGACACCTACCACAGACTTGTATGTGCAGTATGACACCTACCAGACTTGTATGTGCAGTATGACACCTACCACAGACTTGTATGTGCAGTATGATACCTACCACAGACTTGCATGTGCAGTATGATATCTACCACAGACTTGCATGTGCAGTATGACACCTACCACAGACTTGTATGTGCAGTATGATACCTACCACAGACTTATATGTGCAGTATGACACCTACCACAGACTTGGATGTGCAGTATGACATCTACCACAGACTTGTATGTGCAGTATGATACCTACCACAGACTTGCATGTGCAGTATGACACCTACCACAGACTTGTATGTGCAGTATGACACCTACCACAGAATTGTATGTGCAGTATGATACCTACCACAGACTTATATGTGCAGTATGACACCTACCACAGACTTGTATGTGCAGTATGATGCCTACCACAGACTTGCATGTGCAGTATGACACCTACCACAGACTTGCATGTGTAGTATGACACCTACCACAGACTTATATGTGCAGCATGACACCTACCACAGACTTGCATGTGCAGTATGACACGTACCACAGACTTGTATGTGCAGTATGACATCTACCACAGACTTGTATGTGCAGTATGATACCTACCACAGAATTGCATGTGCAGTATGACACCTACCGCAGACTTGTATGTGCAGTATGATACCTACCACAGACTTGCATGTGCAGTATGACACCTACCGCAGACTTGTATGTGCAGTATGACACCTACCACAGACTTATATGTGCAGTATGACACCTACCACAGATTTATATGTGCAGTATGACACCTACCACAGACTTGTATGTGCAGTATGATACCTACCACAGACTTATATGTGCAGTATGACACCTACCACAGACTTATATGTGCAGTATGACACCTACCACAGATTTATATGTGCAGTATGACACCTACCACAGACTTGTATGTGCAGTATGATACCTACCACAGACTTATATGTGTAGTATGACACCTACCACAGACTTGTATGTGCAGTATGACATCTACCACAGACTTGTATGTGCAGTATGACACCTACCACAGACTTGTATGTGCAGTATGACACCTACCACAGACTTGCATGTGCAGTATGACACCTACCACAGACTTGCATGAGCAGTATGACACCTACCACAGACTTGTATGTGCAGTATGATACCTACCACAGACTTGTATGTGCAGTATGACACCTACCACAGACTTGTATGTGCAGTATGACACCTACCACAGACTTGTATGTGCAGTATGACACCTACCACAGACTTGCATGAGCAGTATGACACCTATCACAGACTTATATGTGTAGTATGACACCAACCACAGACTTATATGTGTAGTATGACACCTACCACAGACTTATATGTGTAGTATGACACCTACCACAGACTTATATGTGTAGTATGACACCTACCACAGACTTATATGTGTAGTATGACACCTATCACAGACTTATATGTGTAGTATGACACCTATCACAGAATTATATGTGTAGTATGACACCTACCACAGACTTATATGTGTAGTATGACACCTACCACAGACTTATATGTGTAGTATGACACCTACCACAGACTTATATGTGCAGTATGATACCTATCAGAGACTTATATGTGTAGTATGATACCTACCACAGACTTATATGTGTAGTATGACACCTACCACAGACTTATATGTGTAGTATGATATCTAGCAAGAAGTGCAGCTTGTGTCGAGCACTGTTACGGTGTATGTTTGACAAGGTTGTTCTTTAGTGAACACTTGAAGAACAGTGCATCATTGTTGGTATATAGTCAACTACTTATCACTGTTCTGCTCTGATCACACACACACACACACACACACACACACACACACACACACACACACACACACACACACACACACACACATACACACCATACACACACACACACACACACACACACACACATACCACACACACACACACACACACACACACACACACACACACACACACAACACACACACAACACACACACACAGGCGGGGCCAGGAGCTAGGACTCGACCCCTGCAACCACAAATAGGTGAGTACAAATAGGTGAGGTGAGTACACACACTCACACACACACACACACACACACACACACACACACACCAACACACATACAAAACACACACACACACACACACACACACACACACACATACACATACACACACACACACACACACACACACACACACACCCCACACACAACACACGCACGAAACCACCACACACACACACACACACACACACACACACACACACACACACACACACACATACACATACAACACACACACACACACACACACACACACCACACACACACACACACACACACACACACACACACACACACACACACACACACAGTTCTTCAACATAATTGGTTGAGTCACTTGTCACAAATCCCTTCAGTCATTTATGACGCGTCAATATGGGAGACCATCCCATAATAAATGGGAGCGTCGCCAATGGGAAATGGGGGAATGAAACTATTTGATACCGGGACTTGATTAAAATTCTCTCGTCAAAGTTGTGAAGTCAATAAGGAAGTATTTTTAATAACCTGAGACTGCAGGATCGTCGATGGGATGGAGCAGTTACTGTAAATTATTAGTTTTGTTGCAGGTATTGCAAGAGAAATATTGCATGGGAGAGAAGAAGAGAAGTAATGTGTATACCTCACCACTTGTGTTGGGTGGTCGCATGTGCAACATTCCTTCGTCTTACTCTCGCAACAGTGTCAAGTACGTGCGTGCACGCAAAACAGGGATGTGCCAAGGTATGGGTATCTTGGGTATCGGATAATTCTGATGGTATAGATATCGGCCTAAAACTGAGAGTCGGTATCGGCTAAAATATTGGTATCGTGCCATCACCACACTCAAACATTTCATGATTGTAGTTACCAGGATAGTTTATGGTAAGTTCCTCCCCATCCATCCACTTGTATCTCTACTCTCTGTCTCTATCCTCTCCATCACCCTTCTTACTCTCCTTTCTACCTCCCCTTCATCCCTATCTATCCTTCTCGTTCTACCCCTCACATTATCCTTTCGACTTACTCACACCCTTGTACTCACTTACATCCTTATACTCACACCCTTGTACTCGCTCACATCCTTGTACTCACACCTTTGTACTCACTCATACCCTTGTACTCGCACCCTTGTGCTGAACAGGTATAGTCAACTTCCTCGTGAACTTAGAGATGACAATTAGTGAATAAGTAACCTGAAGATTGAGTCTATTAGAGCTGGGGAAGATGTGAGTGAAGACTGGCAGCTTCTGGCATAGTGTCACTCTCATTACTTGCATAGTGTCACTCTCATTACTGGCATAGTGTCACTCTCATTACTGGCATAGTGTCACTCTCGTTACTGGCATAGTGTCACTCTCATTACTATTATGTTCACGCGGAGGTAATCAGGTTTGAGTGGTGGTATAATCAGTGATGTGAAATAGTGAGTGGTTATAATCAGGTTGAGTGTGGTATAATCAGGTTTGAGTGGTGTTATAATCAGGTTTGAGTGGTGGTATAATCAGGTTGAGTGGTGGTATAATCAGTTTGAGTGTGGTATAATCAGGTTTATGAGTGGATAATCAGGTTTAGTGGTGGTATAATCAGGTTTGAGTGGTGGTATAATCAGGTTTGAGTGGTGGTATAATCAGGTTTGAGTGGTGGTATAATCAGGTTTGAGTGGTGGTATAATCAGGTTTGAGTGGTGGTATAATCAGGTTTGAGTGGTGGTACAATAATTGTTTATAATAACTGTGGGATGACCTGTGTGTCCAGACTCCGTCTCCACACAATGTTTAAGGAACTTGAGTTTCTTTTATGAATATAAAGTTAGAGGAGTGTGGTTGAGGGCCAGGAGCTTGCACACAGTTGAGGGCCAGGAGCTTGACCATAGTTGAGGGCCAGGAGCTTGCACACAGTTGAGGGCCAGGAGCTTGCACACAGTTGAGGGCCAGGAGCTTGCACACAGTTGAGGGCCAGGAGCTTGCACACAGTTGAGGGCCAGGAGCTTGCACACAGTTGAGGGCCAGGAGCTTGCACACAGTTGAGGGCCAGGAGCTTGCACACAACTGAGGGCCAGGAGCTTGCACACAACTGAGGGCCAGGAGCTTGCACACAACTGAGGGCCAGGAGCTTGCACACAACTGAGGGCCAGGAGCTTGAACACAGTTTCAATGGCTTCTTCCAAGTTAAGTGCAGTTAAGAGTTTTCTTAGATATCTTAAAGACGTTGGAAAAGTTGTGAGTCTCGTTGATGAAATTCTTGTGAAGTGTCTAACTTGTGCTGATGAACTTTTTACTGAACACAGACACACTCTGACTTTTCACTAAACACAGACACACTCTGACTTTTCACTGAACACAGACACACTTGATTTTCACTAACACAGACACACTCTGACTTTTCACTGAACACAGACACACTCTGACTTTTCACTAAACACAGACACACTCTGACTTTTCACTGAACACAGACACACTCTGACTTTTCACTGAACACAGACACACTCTGACTTTTCACTAAACACAGACACACTCTGACTTTTCACTAAACACAGACACACTCTGACTTTTCACTAAACACAGACACACTCTGACTTTTCACTGAACACAGACACCACTCTGACTTTTCACTAAACACAGACACACTCTGACTTTTCACTGAAACACAGACACACTCTGACTTTTCACTAAACACAGACACACTCTGACTTTTCACTAAAACACAGACACACACTGACTTTTCACTAAACACAGACACACTCTGACTTTTCACTAAACACAGACACACTCTGACTTTTCACTAAACACAGACACACACTGACTTTTCACTAAACACAGACACACTCTGACTTTTCACTAAACACAGACACACTCTGACTTTTCACTAAACACAGACACACCCTGACTTTTCACTAAACACAGACACACTCTGACTTTTCACTAAACACAGACACACTCTGACTTTTCACTAAACACAGACACACCCTGACTTTTCACTAAACACAGACACACTCTGACTTTTCACTAAACACAGACACACCCGACTTTTCACTAAACACAGACACACTCTGACTTTTCACTGAACACACACACTCTGACTTTTCACTAAACACAGACACACCCTGACTTTTCACTAAACACAGACACACTCTGACTTTTCACTGAACACAGACACACTCTGACTTTTCACTGAACACAGACACACTCTGACTTTTCACTGAACACAGACACACTCTGACTTTTCACTAAACACAGACACACTCTGACTTTTCACTAAACACAGACACACTCTGACTTTTCACTGAACACAGACACACTCTGACTTTTCACTGAACACAGACACACTCTGACTTTTCACTAAACACAGACACACTCTGACTTTTCACTGAACACAGACACACTCTGACTTTTCACTAAACACAGACACACTCTGACTTTTCACTGAACACAGACACACTCTGACTTTTCACTGAACACAGACACACTCTGACTTTTCACTAAACACAGACACACCCTGACTTTTCACTAAACACAGACACACTCTGACTTTTCACTGAACACAGACACACTCTGACTTTTCACTAAACACAGACACACTCTGACTTTTCACTAAACACAGACACACTCTGACTTTGGTATTTCGTTATTTTTTTTGTCACCATCAGTGCAGGTTGTACGTCCATTAAGGAACTAATATTGGGTGCGGGTTATACCATGTAAACTTATATGATCTAAATCATTCTCCAAATTTATTATTTCTAAAAATAAAATAAAATGCTACATAGTAACTTAATAAGTTACTAAAGTTATTGTAAGATCAGCGATTTTATGAACCAGCGTGATGGCCCATGTGTATGGTCAGTACCAACAGCTTCAGTGATCAGGCTATCAAGTAAGACATTACAACCAGGAAGCCTGGTGTGGGACCGGTCTACGAGGGTGGACCACGGGAACAGGCCACGGGGGGCGGGCCAAGGGGGGCAGGCTACGGGGGCGGTGACCCCCGGACTCAAGTGTTCTGAATCACAGTATAACCTCACTGAGGTCTCCACTTTAAGCCGCCGCCTTGATGCTTCTCAGAGGTCTTTTGATCCAGGGAACTGGAGATACTCTGCCCTTCCATGGATCAAACTACTTCACATTTCTCAGGCGATGTGTGACCCCTATGGACTTAGCGCTCCCCGATGGTAATGATGAGTTTATCTTAGCAACAGCAGCAGCAACAACAGCAGCAGCAGCAACAGCAGCAGCAGCAACAGCAGCAGCAGCAACAGCAGCAGCAACAGCAGCAGCAACAGCAGCAGCAACAGCAGCAGCAGCAACAGCAGCAGCAGCAACAGCAGCAGCAGCAACAGCAGCAGCAAAGCAACAGCAGCAGCAGCAGCAACAGCAGCAGCAGCAACAGCAGCAGCAACAGCAGCAGCAGCAACAGCAGCAGCAGCAACAGCAGCAACAACAGCAGCAGCAGCAACAGCAGCAGCAGCAACAGCAGCAGCAGCAACAGCAGCAGCAACACAAGCAGCACAACATGCATGCAGCAACAGCAGCAGCACAAACAGCAGTGCAACAGCAGCACTGCAGCAACAGCATGTACAGCATCACGAGCTGCAACATGAGCACAGCCAACACTCAATATGCAACAGTAAACACGCACATCACAGTGGTGGCACACATGTAGACACTGCTACACCCCCTACAGGTGAACACTTTATCACTGCAAGACACTGCTACACTCACTGATGCAACACTGTAAGACACTGCTACACTCACTGATGCAACACTGTAAGACACTGCTACACTCACTGATGCAACACTGTAAGACACTGCTACACTTACTGATGCAACACTGTGAAGACACTGCTACACTCCACTGATGCAACACTGTAAGACACTGGCTACACTCACTGATGCAACACTGTAAGACACTGCTACACTCACTGATGCAACACCGTAAGACACTGCTACACTCACTGATGCAACACCGTAAGACACTGCTACACTCACTGATGCAACACCGTAAGACACTGCTACACTCCCTGACACTGGCCAGTCACTGCTGCACTCACTGACACTGGCCAGTCACTGCTGCACTCACTGACGCTGGCCAGTCACTGCTGCACTCAATGACACTGGCCAGTCACTGCTGCATTCACTGACACTGGCCAGTCGCTGCTATACTGACACTGACCAGTCACTGCTACACTGACACTGACCAGTCACTGCTGCACTGGCCAGTCACTGCTGCACTGCCACTGGCCAGTCACTGCTACACTGACACTGGCCAGTCACTGCTGCATTCACTGACACTGGCCAGTCGCTGCTATACTGACACTGACCAGTCACTGCTACACTGACACTGGCCAGTCACTGCTGCACTGGCCAGTCACTGCTGCACTGCCACTGGCCAGTCACTGCTACACTGACACTGGCCAGTCACTGCTGCACTGACACTGGCCAGTCACTGCTACACTGACACTGGCCAGTCACTGCTACACTGACACTGGCCAGTCACTGCTGCACTGACACTGGCTAGTCACTGCTACACTGACACTGGCCAGTCACTGCTACACTGACACTGGCCAGTCACTGCTACACTGACACTGGCCAGTCACTGCTGCACTGACACTGGCCAGTCACTGCTACACTGACACTGGCCAGTCACTGCTACACTGACACTGGCCAGTCACTGCTGCACTGACACTGGCCAGTCACTGCTACACTGACACTGGCCAGTCACTGCTGCACTGACACTGGCCAGTCACTGCTACACTGACACTGGCCAGTCACTGCTACACTGACACTGGCCAGTCACTGCTGCACTGACACTGGCCAGTCACTGCTGCACTGACACTGGCCAGTCACTGCTACACTGACACTGGCCAGTCACTGCTGCACTGACACTGGCCAGTCACTGCTGCACTGACACTGGCCAGTCACTGGCTGCACTGACACTGGCCAGTCACTGCTACACTGACACTGGCCAGTCACTGCTGCACTGACACTGGCCATCACTGCTGCACTGACACTGGCCAGTCACTGCTACACTGACACTGGCCAGTCACTGCTGCACCGACACTGGCCAGTCACTGCTACACTGACACTGGCCAGTCACTGCTACACTGACACTGGCCAGTCACTGATGAACCATGGAAACTCGAGATTAAATTTCGATCGACCTGAATTGAAGACGGAGCTGCGATGGCGAGTTTGTTCTCTGGTGGTTCTTCTTTCTCTCCCTCTACGACCAGATGAATTACTGTCTTATTAACTATTTGTAGCTACAGGAGAACAGTTATGCTCGGCACGTACATTCGCAGCTCCTGGTCCCATTTCTTACCTTACACAGATCATATTTACTCTTGAATAAATGATTTAGATAAATAGATTGAACACAGACTCCAGGTTGCTCAGGGAATGATTACCTCAAACTCCTTATCTTCCACCTTTCTCCGCATATGACTGAAGAAGTCACTGCCTGGCGAAACGTTTCCAGAATATACCGAAATGTTGCACAAAAGTGCGGCCAGCAGTAACAGCCTAGTTAATCAGGCCCTGATCCATCGGGAGGCCTGGTCATGGACCGGGCCGCGGGGGCGTTGATCCCCGGAATAACCTCCAGGTAACCTCCAGGTAATTGTCTCATTTATCAAGTTTTCCTAATATATAACTTGCTCCTTCTCCTCGAATCAAGAGAGCCAGTCCATTTCCTCTACTTCATAAACTGAGTATTTTGTACGCTAGGATTATGTCCCAATATTTTTCAAGAGTTAACAGAATTAGTTTTAGCCTCTCCTGAGTCACAGTCAGTGACACACTCCAACTTACCTTTGATATACATTTCAAGAATTTCGAGACTTTCTCTATTCTCTGAGCCCAGCCATGGGCCAGGCTCGTCTGGTGCTTGCCTGGTCAACCAGGCTGCTGCTGCTGGAAGCAAGTATGGCGAGTTACATGAATCCATACAAGGAGCAGTCCATACAAGCAAGAGTTCTTACAAACAAGAATCCATACAACCAGGAGTCCATACAAGCAGGAGCCCATGCAAACAGGAGTCCATACAAGCAGGAGTCCATACAAGTAGGAGTCCATACAAGTAGGAGTCCATACAAGCAGGAGTCCCTACAAGCAGGAGCCCATGCAAACAGGAGTCCATACAAGCAGGAGTCCATACAAGTAGGAGTCCATACAAGTAGGAGTCCATACAAGCAGGAGTCAATACAAGCAGGAGCCCATGCAAACAGGAGTCCATACAAGCAGGAGTCCATACAAGTAGGAGTCCATACAAGCAGGAGTCCCTACAAGCAGGAGCCCATGCAAACAGGAGTCCATACAAGCAGGAGTCCATACAAGTAGGAGTCCATACAAGCAGGAGTCCATACAAGTAGGAGTCCATACAAGCAGGAGCCCATGCAAACAGGAGTCCATACAAGCAGGAGTCCATACAAGTAGGAGCCCATACAAGCAGGAGTCCATACAAGTAGGAGTCCATACAAGCAGGAGTCCATACAAGTAGGAGTCCATACAAGCAGGAGCCCATACAAGCAGGAGTCCATACAAGCAGGACTCCATACAAGCAGGAGTCCATACAAGCAGAAGTCCATACAAGCAGGAGTCCATACAAGCAGGAGTCCATACAAGCAGGAGTCCATACAAGCAGAAGTCCATACAAGCAGGAGTCCATACAAGCAGGAGTTCACACAAGCAGGAGTCCATACAAGCAGGAGTCCATACAAGCAGGAGTTCATACAAGCAGAAGTCCATACAAGCAGGAGTCCATACAAGCAGGAGTTCATACAAGCAGAAGTCCATACAAGCAGGAGTCCATACAAGCAGGAGTTCATACAAGCAGGAGTCCATACAGCAGGAGACCATGCAAGCAGGAGACCATGCAAGCAGGAGGCCATTAGTAAGGTTGGTGTGCCATATCCTCAGCTGTCAGAGAATCGTCCCAGAGTGACAATTTCCCAGGAGTGACACAGAGTGTTGCTGAGGTCTGTGTTAGGTTGCTGCGAGTGTCAGCGACTGCACTCACTCTCACACCTTTATTTTTCACTGTTGCTTTGTGCCGGGAGTGAGTAACTCTCTGCTGCAGGGGAGAGAGAGAGAGAGAGAGAGAGAGAAGAGGGGTAAGAAGAGAAGACTGGGATGGGAACAACATGACCTTCAACACCACCGCCACTCTGACCTTTACTAATATTTATTAATTAATTTTGCCGGAGTCCTGAGTAGCGAAGCTCGACTCCCATCATTACTAACAACTCAAAATTAATAATGACAATAATAATAATAATAATAATAATAATAATAATAATAATAATAATAATAATAATAATAATAATAATAATGCGAGATATATATATATAAAAAGAAAAGAATGAAGAGTAAATGAAGGAAAAGAAATAAACGAGAGAATGAATACAAAAATAAGAAGCATCAACAACAACAATTAGGAGAATATCATGCAATGAATTAGGGAATGAAGATGGTGGGAGATAAAGTAATGGGAGAGTGAAGGAGGGGAGGAAGGTGGGAGAGTGAGGGGAGGGGAGGAAGGTGGGAGAGTGAGGGGAGGGGAGGAAGGTGGGAGAGTGAAGAAGGGGAGGAAGGTGGGAGAGTGAAGAAGGGGAGGAAGGTGGGAGAGTGAAGAAGGGGAGGAAGGTGGGAGAGTGAGGCGAGGAAGGTGGGAGAGTGAGGGGAGGGGAGGAAGGTGGGAGAGTGAGGGGAGAAGAGGAAGGTGGGGGAGAGAGGGGAGAAGAGGAAGGTGGGGGAGAGAGGGGAGAAGAGGAAGGTGGGGGAGAGAGGGGAGAAAAGGAAAGTGGGGAGAGAGGGGAGAAGAGGAAGGTGGGGGAGAGAGGGGAGAAGAGGAATGTGGGGGAGAGAGGGGAGAAGAGGAAGGTGGGGAGAGAGGGGAGAAGAGGAAGGTGGGGGAGAGAGGGGAGAAGAGGGGAGAAGAGGAAGGTGGGAGAGAGACTGATGATAAATGATTGTCTGTCAAAGTGTTCTTTTTTCTGAGGCTGACACGACTGTCTGACCTTAGTGTTCCAGCTACCATAGTGACCCCTCTCTTCCACACTCCAGCCCTCTCTTCCACACTCCAGCCCTCTCTTCCACACTCCAGCCCTCTCTTCCACACTCCAGCCCTCTCTTTCACACTCCAGCCCTCTCTTCCACACTCCAGCCCTCTCTTCCACACTCCAGCCCTCTCTTCCACACTCCAGCCCTCTCTTCCACACTCCAGCCCTCTCTTTCACACTCCAGCCCTCTCTTCCACACTCCAGCCCTCTCTTCCACACTCCAGCCCTCTCTTCCACACTCCAGCCCTCTCTTCCACACTCCAGCCCTCTCTTTCACACTCCAGCCCTCTCTTCCACACTCCAGCCCTCTCTTCCACACTCCAGCCCTCTCTTCCACACTCCAGCCCTCTCTTCCACACTCCAGCCCTCTCTTTCACACTCCAGCCCTCTCTTCCACACTCCAGCCCTCTCTTCCACACTCCAGCCCTCTCTTCCACACTCCAGCCCTCTCTTCCACACTCCAGCCCTCTCTTCCACACTCCAGCCCTCTCTTCCACACTCCAGCCCTCTCTTCCACACTCCTGCCCTCTCTTCCACACTCCTGCCCTCTCTTCCACACTCCAGCCCTCTCTTCCACACTCCTGCCCTCTCTTCCACACTCCAGCCCTCTCTTCCACACTCCTGCCCTCTCTTCCACACTCCAGCCCTCTCTTTCACACTCCAGTCCTCTCTTCCACACTCCAGCCCTCTCTTCCACACTCCAGCCCTCTCTTCCACACTCCTGCCCTCTCTTCCACACTCCAGCCCTCTCTTCCACACTCCTGCCCTCTCTTCCACACTCCTGCCCTCTCTTCCACACTCCAGCCCTCTCTTCCACACTCCTGCCCTCTCTTCCACACTCCAGCCCTCTCTTCCACACATGCCCTCTCTTCCACACTCCTGCCCTCTCTTCCACACTCCAGCCCTCTCTTCCACACTCCAGCCCTCTCTTCCACACTCCAGCCCTCTCTTCCACACTCCTGCCCTCTCTTCCACACTCCTGCCCTCTCTTCCACACTCCTGCCCTCTCTTCCACACTCCTGCCCTCTCTTCCACACTCCAGCCCTCTCTTCCACACTCCTGCCCTCTCTTCCACACTCCTGCCCTCTCTTCCACACTCCAGCCCTCTCTTCCACACTCCAGCCCTCTCTTCCACACTCCTGCCCTCTCTTCCACACTCCTGCCCTCTCTTCCACACTCCAGCCCTCTCTTCCACACTCCTGCCCTCTCTTCCACACTCCTGCCCTCTCTTCCACACTCCAGCCCTCTCTTCCACACTCCAGCCCTCTCTTCCACACTCCTGCCCTCTCTTCCACACTCCAGCCCTCTCTTTCACACTCCAGCCCTCTCTTCCACACTCCAGCCCTCTCTTCCACACTCCAGCCCTCTCTTCCACACTCCAGCCCTCTCTTCCACACTCCTGCCCTCTCTTCCACACTCCAGCCCTTCTTCCACACTCCAGACCTCTCTTCCACACTCCAGCCCTCTCTTTCACACTCCAGCCCTCTCTTCCACGCTCCAGCCCTCTCTTCCACACTTCAGCCCTCTCTTCCACACTCCAGCCCTCTCTTTCACACTCCAGCCCTCTCTTCCACACTCCAGCCCTCTCTTCCACACTCCAGCCCTCTCTTTCACACTCCAGCCATCTCTTCCACACTCCAGCCCTCTCTTCCACACTCCAGCCCTCTCTTCCACGCTCCAGCCCTCTTCCACACTCCAGCCCTCTCTTCCACACTCCAGCCCTCTCTTCCACACTCCAGCCCTCTCTTCCACACTCCAGCCCTCTCTTCCACACTCCAGCCCTCTCTTCCACACTCCAGCCCTCTCTTCCACACTCCAGCCATCTCTTCCACACTCCAGCCCTCTCTTTCACACTCCAGCCCTCTCTTCCACACTCCAACCCTCTCTTCCACACTCCAGCCCTCTCTTCTACACTCATGCCCTCTCTTCCACACTCCAGCCCTCTCTTTCACACTCCAGCCCTCTCTTCCACACTCCAGCCCTCTCTTCCACACTCCAGCCCTCTCTTCCACACTCCAGCCCTCTCTTTCACACTCCAGCCCTCTCTTCCACACTCCAGCCCTCTCTTCCACACTCCAGCCCTCTCTTCCACACTCATGCCCTCTCTTCCACACTCCAGCCCTCTCTTTCACACTCCAGCCCTCTCTTCCACACTCCAGCCCTCTCTTCCACACTCCAGCCCTCTCTTTCACACTCCAGCCCTCTCTTCCACACATGCCCTCTCTTCCACACTCCAGCCCTCTCTTCCACACTCCAGCCCTCTCTTCCACACTCCAGCCCTCTCTTCCACACTCCAGCCCTCTCTTTCACACTCCAGCCCTCTCTTTCACACTCCAGCCCTCTCTTTCACACTCCAGCCCTCTCTTCCACACTCCAGCCCTCTCTTTCACACTCCAGCCCTCTCTTCCACACTCCAGCCCTCTCTTCCACACTCCAGCCCTCTCTTTCACACTCCAGCCCTCTCTTTCACACTCCAGCCCTCTCTTCCACACTCCAGTCCTCTCTTTCAAACTCCAGCCCTCTCTTCCACACTCCAGCCCTCTCTTCCACACTTCAGTCCTCTCTTTCACACTCCAGCCCTCTCTTCCACACTCCAGTCCTCTCTTTCAAACTCCAGCCCTCTCTTCCACACTCCAGACCTCAGAAATCAGTGATACCGATGAGCACAACTCAGCAAGTACACACACACACACACACACACACACACACACACACACACACACACACACACACGCACACACACACACACACCTAGTAGCGATCAGTGAAGAGGCGGGGCCAGGAGCTGTGACTCGACCTTTGCAACCACAACTAGGTGAGTACACACACTATTCCTGAACAAGCATAGATATAAATTATAAACCCGTACGAGCCGTGTACATTATATAGCCTCGCAAGACATGCAAACTGTGGACGCTACTCACGAACTTGTACACACACACCTGTGTGTACACATACCTCCTGCCTGCACACACTGACACCTACAAACATTCACACATACACGGTGTTACAAAAAGCGCGATATCTAATAATGATAGAGCTCTCCAGTGAATACAAGAAAGAACTGCCCTTCTAGCATCCAGCCTGTTACTGGGTTTTGTAACACGTAGTCAGTATCCTGGTCCAGTTATCCAGTAGAATTTAGTAAGATTCAATAGTGCTTCAGGATTACAACTGGTAGGGTACTAACTAAAGAAATTAACATTTAATAAGTTTATTAATAACAAAGTTGTCTAGGCGTATATTATCAAAGTAAATTAAAGTAATCAATTGAATATAATATATGATACAAGTTGATACACTTTTCTCGTGCACAGTAGTATTGTGCTGAAGGCTCATATCACATCTTAATGGCTTTTAAGTACCGTCTGGTACATTGTTAGCATTTAATAACATAATACAAATATATACAAGTAAGTTTGTGTGTGTGTGTGTAAGTGCTCTAAGTAGTTCGCTATGTCTTAAGCCTCGACTAGACTTAACCTGTGACTGACTAAAAGTCCTCACATAAACTAACTTCTTGACCAACCTGGCAATCAGAACAGCTTGCTTGAACAATAAAACGACTGATAAGCCGAACAACAATATAATAAGCAACAGCGACACAGAATCAGGAACAAGGAGATAATATAACGACACTAAGTAGGGAACATCTGCAGATCCTCCACAAGAGTCACAAAACTCCCATACTACTGAATCTAAGTTCAGCATTAGAATATCCCCGACTGTGACAGTGCACAGATACCAGTACAAATTAGGTCAGAAGCTACAGCTCAGGACCTGAGTTTCTCAGAGTGTCTATGCGACACAACCTCAGTACAACGTCGAAAATCACTAAGTCTAGGCAATGTTCTGTGAACAGAGTTACGCAGAACCAACAACAAGAAAACGACAGAGACGATCTTCCAACAAGGGCCATCAAGGGAGAGTTGGAGAGGCCGTCTTGTTGGAAGGCAGGTCAAACAGACAATAGCTAGCACAGGCCAGCTCAACTCTCTCTCCAGGTGAGGTGTGATCAACCCACCCTGATCACGTGACTTTCCGTGGACTGCTGCTGCCCAGCAACACAGAAGCCGGCAGCAAAACAAGCGAAGTGAAAACTACAGTAGTTAGACAACGCAGTCAGCTACTTAACACTTGAACTATGAGCACTGAATAATATAAAAATGTTACATCCTACCTAATAATATAACTAAGTCAAATAATAATAATATAAAGCAATATATTTACGATATAGCTAATATCGCAAATATAAGCAATATAAAATTATATGAACAGGTAATGTACATTATATACATTGTGACCCATTCAGGGGTCGCAATACAGGGACACGTGTGAAGAGATGCACGCGGACACATGGATGACATACACACATGTATACTTACGCACCTACATGTGAAAACACACAAAGGAAAGGCTACCTGGAGACTAATAAAGGGATACCTGGAGACTATGAAAGGGATACCTGGAGACTAGGAAAGGGATACTTGGAGACTAGGAAAGGTATACCTGGAGACTGAGAAATAGGGATACCTGGAGACTGAGACAGAGGGATACCTGGAGTCTGATAAATATACCTGGAGACTGAACAAGAGGGATACCTGGAGTCTGAGAAATATATCTGGAGACTGAAAAAGAGGGATACCTGGAGACTGATAAAAAAGGATACCTGTGAGTACCTGGAGGCTGGGAATGGGTTACCTAATGGTACCTCTCTCTCTCTCTCTGTCCTATAATTCATAGATTTTGCTTCACTCTCTCGCCTCTACCAGGATCTAATTACAATGTTCCGTCCAATAATCCCTACACGATCTCTCTCCCTCCCCTCCCCCAGACCTGGCTCTCCCCTCCCCCAGACCTGGCTCTCCCCTCCCCCAGACCTGGCTCTCCCCTCCCCCAGGCCTGGCTCTCCCCTCCCCCAGACTTTACTCCCACCTGGTTCTTGTTGATTTAGGGGTGAGCTTTGTTTGCCCTTCCTCCTTCCTTCTTCTGCCTTCCTTTCATTCATTTTTGCCTTCCCAGTTCCCTATACCGTCCAGTAAATATCCTTTTTCTTCCGCTATCCTTCCTCATTTGTCGTCTCTCCTTCTTTCGTCCCCTGTTCCTTTGTGTATTTACGTACGTTTCATCCTTCCTTCCTTCTGTCATCCATTCCTCCTTCAATATGCAGGCCGCTAACAACAACAGTATTATTAACCAGGCAAGCGCCAAAAAAAGCCTGGCCCAAGTCAGGCTGTGGGAGTAGTTAAACACTTGAAACCGGTCACAGGTATACCCCTAACAAACGTACACGTTATTGTGTGATTTAAGAGTATTTGTGCAGGGATGGAGAGGTGAGGCAGCCAGAGGCTAGGATACAACACCTTCACTAACAGGTCTGGACACAGATTCTGATACACATCTCTGATTGCTTTCCTGAGTTTTACTCTCAAATTACGGTTTGAGATCACAGTGCCTGGTCAACCAGGTTGTTGTTGCCACAAGCCAGCAGACCCACATAGCCATTATAATGTGACGAAGGGAAGATCCCCATCTCTCTCTCTTCCTGTGTGCTCCCAGAGTCATCAATCAACCTCCCCGCCTCCATCCCTCTCCTTCCTTATCTATGCCTCATCTTCTTCCTGCTGACCCCTACCAACTTCCCCTCTCCTCTACTTCCAGCTGACCCCTACCAACACACCCCTCCTCACCTCCTCTACTTCCTGCTGACAATCTACCGTCATGCGCTCAAATGTTCACACAACTCTGTAGAGCTTCTTATAGGTAACTCGAACTCCTGCACGTGTATCACCCACACTCGTGTGCATCTCTCTATTATCTCACTGCCAGCTTCCCCTCTTTCTTCCCCTCCTGGCTGCCTCCCTTCCTTGCCCGCTTGCCTATCTCCTTCCTTCCTATCCTGCCTACCTACTTGTGTACCTTCTACCACTCCTGCCTGTGTGGTTGCCTGCTGCTCCTCTTATTTGCCTACCTGCTTCATTATCTACCTGCCTTTATATTCTGTCTGAATGCCTGCCTCTTCTTATTTCTGCTTACCTTCCTTCCTGCTACTTCCTTTACCTTCTGCTCGCTTGCCCTGAAGGAGAGGTGGACGATACCAAAACAATATCAGCAGGAAGACCCACACACACACACGCTACAAGATTAAATCGATGCGAACCGTTTTGTTGAGCCGAGTTCAGAGTTCTTAATCCTCCTGGGCGACACGCAGAGGCGTTCCCCAGAGCCTAGTTACCTTAATGAACTCCTCCTTGGGGTTCCCCTCATTGTATGTGCTCCTAGAGGGATTCACCTGCATACTTTTTCTACTTATGATTTATTTAGAATATATGAAGTAGCCTTGCTAGTTCATGAACACGAGAATAACGACAGTATCATTATCAGAACTTTCTACTGAAAGGAGAGATTTTAAGTCATACAGAGGACTAGTTGGTTAAGTTTGTCTTCAGGCAGGACGAACTTCAGTACGAGTGCTCTCTATGTTTGTCTTCCTGGGAAGCTTCTTGTTCTTCCACTGTCTTCCTGGGAAGCTTCTTGTTCTTCCACTGTCTTCCTGGGAAGGCTCTTGTTCTTCCACTGTCTTCCTGGGAAGCTTCTTGTTCTTCCACTGTCTTCCTGGGAAGGCTCTTGTTCTTCCACTGTCTTCCTGGGAAGCTTCTTGTTCTTCCACTGTCTTCCTGGGAAGGCTCTTGTTCTTCCACTGTCTTCCTGGGAAGGTTCTTGTTTTTCCACTGTCTTCCTGGGAAGGTTCTTGTTTTTCCACTGTCTTCCTGGGAAGGTTCTTGTTCTTCCACTGTCTTCCTGGGAAGCTTCTTGTTCTTCCACTGTCTTCCTGGGAAGGTTCTTGTTCTTCCACTGTCTTCCTGGGAAGGTTCTTGTTTTTCCACTGTCTTCCTGGGAAGGTTCTTGTTTTTCCACTGTCTTCCTGGGAAGGTTCTTGTTTTTCCACTTAGTCTCGACTTTGTCTAATACACTTTGCAGGTGGACTAATGTTTTAATAACATACCCTTCATCCATCCCTCTCCCTCTCATCTATCCCTCTCCCTTCATCCATCACTCTCCATCTCATCCATCTCTCTTCCTATTCATCTCCTCATTCATCCCTTTCCCTATTCCTATTCCTTTCATCCATCCCTCTCCCTATTCCTCTTCTTTTCATCCATCCCTTTTCCTATTCATCTCCCTCTCATCCATCCCTCTACCTATTCCTCTTCCTTTCATCCATCGATCTCTCCTTCCCTTTCATCCATCGATCTCTCCTTCCCTTTCATAACTCTTCCTCCCTCTCATAAATCTCTCTCTCTCTCTTTTACACAGGGTTTCACAAGGTTAGGTTAAGGATCACTAGCTTTATTGACAAGATATTTACAAGTTAAGGATCCCTAAATTTATTGACAAGCTAAGAGCTGTTACCTACATCTGCTCATTTGAAAGCATTTTTATTGTTATGAGACATATAAGTAGGGAACAGGATGAAGTTGGAGCCATTTGTGGGCCAGCATTTTCATCTGATCAACTGACTTTATCTCGTTGACATAATGCTGTACGAATGTGTTCCATACTCGAGTCATCCTGGGTATGTATGATCTCAGATGGAGTGATGTTCTGGAGAAGGGTACAGCCAGAGTGAAGTTGCTGCTGGCTGCCCGTCTTGTGGCATAAAAGCTTGCTTCACGCTGTCCTCGAAGTGGATCCAAATGTGGTACTTTGACAATATTGGCCTTGTACATAACAGTAAGACCACCCACATCCCTCCTGTGTTGAAGGCTCTGCTGAAATGACAGATCTATCCATCTCTCTCTCTTTCATACGTTCACCAATTCCTTCATTTATCCATTTTCCTTCTTTATAAAGCATAATACTTCCACTGTCAACTTCAACCCTCCCTCACACCCTCCTCCTTCCCTCCTCCATCCTTACCTTCTGCTTCCCTCTCCACTCATTCCTCCATATCTGCCTTTCTTCCTTTCACTCCCTCCTCCTTTTCCATCCATCTCACTCTTACTGCTTTCCTCACCTGCTTCGCCACTCGTCTCTCACTATTTATTTCCCTCTATCCTCCATCTCATCATCATTCCTCTCTCCCTCTTTCTACCCTTCCGTTATTTTTCGATTCCTTCTTTTCCCCTTTTATACCACTCACCTAATCTCCACTTTACCACTCCCTACTTCACTCTAATTACATTCCTAACTCCCTTTTCTCTCCTACCCTCCCTTTAATCTCCCCATCCATCCCTCCCTTCCATCCACTCACCAAAGCACGCTTGAATCCTTTGTGATGGTGATCGGGTAATTTATACCATGGATGAATTAACCCAGCCACCCTCCCATACATCAATAGTCACAATCATCAACCACCCATACATCAAGCCACCATCATCAACCACCCATACATCAATAGTCACCATCATCAACCACCCATACATCAATAGTCACCATCATCAACCACCCATACATCAACGTGCATACTACATGTAACCACACCAGGTACATACGTACAGTAAACACACCAGGTACATACGTACATTAAACACACCAGGTACATACGTACAGTAAACACACCAGGTACATACGTACAGTAAGCATACCAGGTATATACGTACAGTAAGCATACCAGGTACATACGTACATTAAACACACCAGGTACATACGTACAGTAAACACACCAGGTACATACGTACAGTAAACACACCAGGTATATACGTATAGTAAGCATACCAGGTACATACGTACATTAAACACACCAGGTACATACATACAGTAAACACACCAGGTACATACGTACAGTAAACACACCAGGTATATACGTACAGTAAGCACACCAGGTACATACGTACATTAAACACACCAGGTACATATGTACATTAAACACACCAGGTATATACGTACAGTAAACACACCAGGTATATACGTACAGTAAGCACACCAGGTACATACGTACATTAAACACACCAGGTACATACGTACATTAAACACACCAGATATATACGTACAGTAAACACACCAGGTACATACGTACATTAAACACACCAGGTACATACGTACATTAAACACACCAGGTATATACGTACAGTAAACACACCAGGTACATACGTACAGTAAACACACCAGGTACATACGTACATTAAACACACCAGGTACATACGTACATTAAACACACCAGGTATATACGTACAGTAAACACACCAGGTATATACGTACAGTAAACACACCAGGTACATACGTACAGTAAACACACCAGGTATATACGTACAGTAAGCACACCAGGGATACATATACAACAAGCACACCAGAGGCACATACCAGGGATACACAGTATATCACACTGAGGAAAGTTTAACATTCTTGTAATATAGAGAGAAACAGTAAACAGTACCATCATGTCGTGAACAAACAGAGACAGTGTAAGTATCTAATCTTACACTGTATTTGTGATTCAGTTCCCACTGTTGTAATAAATCAATGAATGACCTCCTGATCACCTCTGATCATTAACATTAATAACAATAAAGGTTATGGAGCATCTTATTCTTGTGTGGCCCAAGTTCTCCCAGGATATTTATCTCCACAATTGAACTTACAGCCTATCACCATTCTAGTCTAACTTGTTTGCAGTCACTGCAGTTTTGGTTACGAGCTATTGCTAGTTTCTGTCATATTCCTGTCTAGGTCTTCCTATATTCCTTAACGGGATGTTAATAACAACCTTGATCACTCCTATTTATGTTAGAAGTAATCAAGGTCCCAGGACCCAACCTTTCTCTTTCTCAATCATATGACCCAGTGATATAATCATATAAATCACTGGTTTCTCAAATTTACCATTCTTATTGTCAAACAATGTTTTGTTGATGATTGGTGCTTGTCGTTGCTCTTCTCTACTTCCCGTCATGCATCAGCCTCCAGGGAATACTGCAACAGTAATCATGTCATTTAAGTTGATTTCCGTTACTGCTATGAGACCTGGGAATTTTTCGTTCATTGGCTGGTGTGGTGGGTCCGAGTGAAGCTTGGTGATGTGGTGGGTCCGAGTGAAGCTTGGTGATGTGGTGGGTCCGAGTGAAGCTTAGTGGTGTGGTGGGTCCGAGTGAAGCTTGGTGCTGTGGTGGGTCCGAGTGAAGCTTGGTGATGTGGTGGGTCCGAGTGAAGCTTGGTGCTGTGGTGGGTCCGAGTGAAGCTTGGTGGTGTGGTGGGTCCGAGTGAAGCTTGGTGCTGTGGTGGGTCCGAGTGAAGCTTGGTGGTGTGGTGGGTCCGAGTGAAGCTTGGTGATGTGGTGGGTCCGAGTGAAGCTTGGTGGTGTGGTGGGTCCGAGTGAAGCTTGGTGCTGTGGTGGGTCCGAGTGAAGCTTGGTGATGTGGTGGGTCCGAGTGAAGCTTGGTGGTGTGGTGGGTCCGAGTGAAGCTTGGTGGTGTGGTGGGTCCGAGTGAAGCTTGGTGGTGTGGTGGGTCCGAGTGAAGCTTGGTGATGTGGTGGGTCCGAGTGAAGCTTGGTGATGTGTGGGTCCGAGTGAAGCTTGGTGGTGTGGTGGGTCCGAGTGAAGCTTGGTGGTGTGGTGGGTCCGAGTGAAGCTTGGTGGTGTGGTGGGTCCGAGTGAAGCTTGGTGGTGTGGTGGGTCCGAGTGAAGCTTGGTGGTGTGGTGGGTCCGAGTGAAGCTTGGTGGTGTGGTGGGTCAGACTGCAGCCTGGTGGTGTGGTGGGTCAGTGTGAAGCCTGCTGGTGTGGTGGGTCACTGTGAAGCTTGCTGGTGTGGTGGGTCAGTGTGAAGCCTGCTGGTGTGGTGAGTCACTGTGAAGCTTGTTGGTGTGGTAAGTCAGTGTCAAGCTTGCTGGTGTGGTGGGGCAGTGTGAAGCTTACTGGTGTGGTGGGTCAGTGTGAAGCTTGCTGGTGTGGTGGGTCAGTGTGAAGCTTGCTGATGTGGTGGGTCAGTGTGAAGCATGCTGATGTGGTGGGTCAGTGTGAAGCTTGCTGATGTGGTGGGTCAGTGTGAAGCTTGCTGATGTGGTGGGTCAGTGTGAAGCTTGCTGGCGTGGTGGGTCAGTGTGAAGCTTGTTGATGTGGTGGGTCAGTGTGAAGCTTGCTGATGTGGTGGGTCAGTGTGAAGCTTGCTGGCGTGGTGGGTCAGTGTGAAGCTTGTGGTGTGGTGGGTCAGTGTGAAGCTGCTGGTGTGGTGGGTCAGTGTGAAGCTTGCTGGTGTGGTGGGTCAGTGTGAAGCTTGCTGGTTGTGGTGGGTCAGTGTGAAGCTTGCTGGTGTGGTGGGTCAGTGTGAAGTTTGCTGGTGTGGTGGTTCAGTGTGAAGCTTGCTGGTGTGGTGGGTCAGTGTGAAGCTTGTTGGTGTGGTGGGTCAGTGTGAAGCTTGCTGGTGTGGTGGGTCAGTGTGAAGCTTGCTGGTGTGGTGGGTCAGTGTGAAGCTTGTTGGTGTGGTGGGTCAGTTGTGAAGCTTGCTGGTGTGGTGGGTCAGTGTGAAGCTTGCTAGTGTGGTGGGTCAGTGTGAAGCTTGCTGGTGTGGTGGGTCAGTGTGAAGCTTGCTGGTGTGGTGGGTCAGTGTGAAGCTTGCTGGTGTGGTGGGTCAGTGTGAAGCTTGCTGGTGTGGTGGGTCAGTGTGAGCTTGCTGGTGTGGTGGGTCAGTGTGAAGCTTGTGGTGTGGTGGGTCAGTGTGAAGCTTGCTGGTGTGGTGGGTCAGTGTGAAGATTGCTGGTGTAGTGGGTCAGTGTGAAGCTTGCTGGTGTGGTGGGTCAGTGTGAGGCTTGCTGGTGTGGTGCGTCAGTGTGAAGCTTGTTGGTGTGGTGAGTCAGTGTGAAGCTTGCTGGTGTGGTGGGTCAGTGTGAAACTTGCTTGTGTGGTGGGTCACTGTGAAGCTTGTTGGTGTGGTGAGTCAGTGTGAAGCTGGCTGGTGTGGTGGGTCAGTGTGAGGCTTGCTGGTGTGGTGGGTCAGTGTGAAGCTTGTTGGTGTGGTGGGTCAGTGTGAAGCTTGTTGGTGTGGTGGGTCAGTGTGAAGCTTGTTGGTGTGGTGAGTCAGTGAGAAGCTTGCTGTTGTGGTGGGTCAGTATGAAGCTTGCTGGTGTGGTGGGTCAGTGTGAAGCTTACTGGTGTGGTGGGTCAGTGTGAAGCTTGCTGGTGTGGTGGGTCAGTGTGGAGCTTGCTGATGTGGTGGGTCAGTGTGAAGCATGCTGATGTGGTGGGTCAGTGTGAAGCTTGCTGATGTGGTGGGTCAGTGTGAAGCTTGCTGATGTGGTGGGTCAGTGTGAAGCTTGTTGGTGTGGTGAGTCAGTGAGAAGCTTGCTGGTGTGGTGGGTCAGTATGAAGCTTGCTGGTGTGGTGGGTCAGTGTGAAGCTTACTGGTGTGGTGGGTCAGTGTGAAGCTTGCTGGTGTGGTGGGTCAGTGTGAAGCTTGCTGATGTGGTGGGTCAGTGTGAAGCATGCTGATGTGGTGGGTCAGTGTGAAGCATGCTGGTGTGGTGGGTCAGTGTGAAGCTTGCTGATGTGGTGGGTCAGTGTGAAGCTTGCTGGTGTGGTGGGTCAGTGTGAAGTTTGCTGGTGTGGTGGGTCAGTGTGAAGCTTGCTGGTGTGGTGGGTCAGTGTGAAGCTTGCTGGTGTTGGTGGGTCAGTGTGAAGCTTGCTGGTGTGGTGGGTCAGTGTGAAGTTTGCTGGTGTGGTGGGTCAGTGTGAAGCTTGCTGGTGTGGTGGGTCAGTGTGAAGCTTGTTGGTGTGGTGGGTCAGTGTGAAGCTTGCTGGTGTGGTGGGTCAGTGTGAAGCTTGCTGGTGTGGTGGCTCAGTGTGAAGCTTGCTGGTGTGGTGGGTCAGTGTGAAGCTTGCTAGTGTGGTGGGTCAGTGTGAAGCTTGCTGGTGTGGTGGGTCACTGTGAAGCTTGCTGGTGTGGTGGGTCAGTGTGAAGCTTCCTGGTGTGGTGGGTCAGTGTGAAGCTTGCTGGTGTGGTGGGTCAGTGTGAAGCTTGCTGGTGTGGTGGGTCAGTGTGAAGCTTGCTGGTGTGGTGGGTCAGTGTGAAGCTTGCTGGCGTGGTGGGTCACTGTGAAGCTTGCTGGTGTGGTGGGTCACTGTGAAGCTTGCTGGTGTGGTGGGTCACTGTGAAGCTTGCTGGTGTGGTGGGTCACTGTGAAGCTTGCTGGTGTGGTGGGTCAGTGTGAAGCTTGTTGGTGTGGTGGGTCAGTGTGAAGCTTGCTGGTGTGGTGGGTCAGTGTGAAGCTTGCTGGTGTGGTGGGTCAGTGTGAAGCTTGCTGGTGTGGTGGGTCAGTGTGAAGCTTGGTGATGTGGTGGGTCAGTGTGAAGCTTGCTGGTGTGGTGGGTCAGTGTGAAGCTTGCTGATGTGGTGGGTCAGTGTGAAGCTTGCTGGTGTGGTGGGCCAGTGCGAAGCTTGGTGATGTGGTGGGTCAGTGTGAAGCTTGCTGGTGTGGTGGGTCAGTGTGAAGCTTGCTGGTGTGGTGGGTCAGTGTGAAGCTTGCTGATGTGGTGGGTCAGTGTGAAGCTTGCTGGTGTGGTGGGCCAGTGCGAAGCTTGGTGATGTGGTGGGTCAGTGTGAAGCTTGCTGGTGTGGTGGGTCAGTGTGAAGCTTGCTGGTGTGGTGGTCACTGTGAAGCTTGCTGGTGTGGTGGGTCAGTGTGAAGTTTGCTGGTGTGGTGGGTCAGTGTGAAGCTTGTTGGTGTGGTGGGTCAGTGTGAAGCTTGTTGGTGTGGTGGGTCAGTGTGAAGCTTGCTGGTGTGGTGGGTCAGTGTGAAGCTTGCTGGTGTGGTGGGGTCAGTGTGAAGCTTGTTGGTGTGGTGGGTCAGTGTGAAGCTTGCTGGTGTGGTGGGTCAGTGTGAAGCTTGCTGGTGTGATGGGTCAGTGTGAAGCTTGTTGGTGTGGTGGGTCAGTGTGAAGCTTGCTGGTGTGGTGGGTCAGTGTGAAGCTTGCTGGTGTGGTGGGTCAGTGTGAAGCTTGTTGGTGTGGTGGGTCAGTGTGAAGCTTGCTGGTGTGGTGGGTCAGTGTGAAGCTTGCTGGTGTGGTGGGTCAGTGTGAAGCTTGCTGGTGTGGTGGGTCAGTGTGAAGCTTGCTGGTGTGGTGGGTCAGTGTGAAGCTTGCTGGTGTGGTGGGTCAGTGTGAAGCTTGCTGGTGTGTGGGTCAGTGTGAAGCTTGCTGGTGTGGTGGGTCAGTGTGAAGCTTGGTGGTGTGGTGGGTCAGTGTGAAGCTTGCTGGTGTGGTGGGTCAGTGTGAGAGAGAATACATAGAACTGTTCATTAATTACTTTCTCTTAAAGCTTCATTAAGAGTAAGGTACTGAACACCAGTTTCCAGGATGAGGGACTCATTAACTTAACTTCTACTGAGAGACTGACTACCTCATCTTCCACTGTCCTTTGTGTTAAGTTCTGCAAGACTGAGGGAATGATTACCTCAGCTTCTACTAGCATCGTATATCATCTCTGTATAGAACTGACAAAGCCACTGGTTGGCGAGACGTCTTCATACACACTTACCCAGGTACTGCACATGTGTCTATTCCTCATATGTTATTTTTGTGCATATTTATAATTGTGTTGTACCATGTGCAGCAAGCAGTCTGTGGGTTACCTGGAGGTTATTCCGGGGATCAACGCCCCCGCGGCCCGGTCCATGACCAGGCCTCCCGATGGATCAGGGCCTGATCAACCAGGCTGTTACTGCTGGCCGCACGCAGTCCAACGTACGAGCCACAGCCCGGCTGATCCGGCACTGACTTTAGGTATCTGTCCAGCTCTCGGGTTGTGAAGGTCCTGGATAAAGTCGTGAGATATTTTCTTAATTCTAGCAAACTTGGTTATAAGAGCAGTGTTGTGTTGTTATATTCTATATGACAGCTAGAAAAGTTAGGTATGTTTCCCCGTGTAGTCCATCACACAGTATGGATTCCCTGTATAGTGTAGAAATCTGTCAGCCTCAGCGAGGGAAGGGACAAGAGGGAATGGACAGGATGAGGGGGAGGAAAAAGGAGGATGGGATGGAGAGGAGAATGAGTTAGGTGAGGGGAGTGAGGAAAATGAGTTAGATGAGGGGGGGAGCAGAGAGGGAGGGGAAACAAGGTTGCTCATATAATCCAATTACAAGGTAGTGGAACACTGACCAGCTATCGTTGAGGGGTTCCAACCCCACCCCCATTAACTAGCAGGGGACAGAGAGCCACAGGATGAACATAAAGGTACTAGAGAGAGAGAGGGGGGAGGGTTATCTTAACAGGAGAACGTCCCTCCCTCCCTGCCATACATCGTCAGGGGAAGTATACGAGCGAGTGACCAATCAGAGCACGAGGGACACAGCAGGCAACAGTTGTGCTGACTGAGGGATGAAGATAAGTACGTACGAGGGAGAAAGAGAAGGAGGAAGATAGTGGAAGAGAGAGAGGGGGAAGGAGGAAGATAGTGGAAGAGAGAGAGAGAGAGGGAGGGAGGGAGTGGAAGAGAGAGAGTGAAGGAGGAAGATAGTGAAAGAGAGAGAGAAGGAGGGAAGAAGAGAGTGGAATAGAGAGAGAGAGGGAAGGAGGAAGAGTGGAAGAGAGAGAGAGAGAGACGGAAGGAAGATAGTGGAAGAGAGAGAGAGAGGGGGGAGGAGGAAGATAGTGGAAGAGAGAGAGAGAGAGAGGAAGAGAGAGAGAGGGGAGGAAGAGAGGAGAAAATAGAGGAATGGAAAGAACAATGGAGATTTAATTGAAAAGAAATAATTGGAAGAGGAGGAAGACAGAAATAAAAACATCGAGGAGGTAAAAAAAATCAAGAAATGATCAAAATTAATTTAACTAAAAATATCTTAAGATTCACCTGCCATCTTACATGTTCCAGAATAACTTTATTCAGGTACTGTTCCAGAATAACTTTATTCAGGTACTGTTCCAGAATAACTTTATTTATCTGGAGAGTTTATCTGGAGAGAGTTCCGGGGGTCAACGCCCCCGCGGCCCGGTCTGTGACCAGGCCTCCTTAGGTCAGTGTCCCAGGATGCGACCCACACCAGTCGACTAACACCCAGGTACCCATTTTACTGATGGGGAATATAGACAACAGGTGGAAAGAAACACGTCCAATGTTTCTACTCTGGCTGGGAATCGAACCCAGGCCCTCACCGTGTGAAGCGAGAGCGTTAACCACCAGGCCACCAGAGCCCTACTGAGCCCTATTTAGGTACTGTTCCAGAATAACTTTATTCAGGTACTGTTACATATAAAAACAGTTACACATATTACCATACATAGTAACATATGTGTAAATTACCTACCCAGATAACCCAAAAAAAGACAAAGCGACTTATTACCATTGTGGTTCTTGTACCGAAGCAAAAACGATCAGTTGTGCCAGAGTGTCAACTGAAGCTTGTTAAATGCAAGCTTGAGTTACACATTCATGTGTCAGGTGGGTAGTACCTCCCTGGATAGTTACTGTCTGTCATCTAACATTAGCCACAGTCAACACTGCTATAATTAGTACAATTCTTGGAACAATAATCTAAAACATAAGTTTTTATTATTCCTTATGTAACCTTAAATATGGTTACAGAAAATGTCACTTCAGAACTGAACCCTTAAACCTCTCCACTATGTGACACCAGTCACTGAACCTCTCCACTATGTGACACCAGTCACTGAACCTCCACTATGTGACACCAGTCACTGAACCTCTCCACTATGTAACACTTGCCATTTGTAATGGACACTGATGGTGTTTAAAACTGCAAGCACTTGCATTCTCTGGTTGTATTCTACACCAAGTTAGTAGCTATCTTCAAGACATTCTCTGGTTGTATTCTACACCAGGTCAGTAACTATCTTCAAGACATTCTCTGGTTGTATTCTACACCAGGTCACCAACTGTCAAGACATTCTCTGGTTGTATTCTACACAAGGTCAGTAACTGTCTTCAAGACATTCTCTGGTTGTATTCTACACAAGGTCACCAACTGTCTTCAAGACATTCTCTGGTTGTATTCTACACCAGGTCAGTAACTGTCTTCAAGACATTCATTGGTTGTATTCTACACCAGGTCAGTAACTGTCTTCAAGACATTCATTGGTTGTATTCTACACCAGGTCAGTAACTGTCTTCAAGACATTCTCTGGTTGCATTCTACACCAGGTCAGTAACTGTCTTCAAGACATTCTCTGGTTGTATTCTACACCAGGTCAGTAACTGTCTTCAAGCCATTCTCTGGTTGCATTCTACACCAGGTCAGTAACTGTCTTCAAGACATTCTCTGGTTGTATTCTACACAAGCTCACCAACTGTCTTCAAGACATTCTCTGGTTGCATTCTACACCAGGTCAGTAACTGTCTTCAAGACATTCATTGGTTGTATTCTACACCAGGTCAGTAACTGTCTTCAAGACATTCTCTGGTTGCATTCTACACCAGGTCAGTAACTGTCTTCAAGACATTCATTGGTTGTATTCTACACCAGGTCAGTAACTGTCTTCAAGACATTCTCTGGTTGCATTCTACACCAGGTCAGTAACTGTCTTCAAGACATTCATTGGTTGTATTCTACACCAGATCAGTAACTGTCTTCAAGACATTATCTGGTTGTATTCTACACCAGGTCACCAACTGTCAAGACATTCTCTGGTTGCATTCTACACCAGGTCAGTAACTGTCTTCAAGACATTCTCTGGTTGTATTCTCCACCAGGTCACCAACTGTCTTCAAGACATTCTCTGGTTGTATTCTACACCAGGTCACTAACTGTCTTCAAGACATTCTCTGGTTGTATTCTACACCAGATCAGTAACTGTCTTCAAGACATTCTCTGGTTGTATTCTACGCCAGGTCAGTAACTGTCTTCAAGACATTCTCTGGTTGTATTCTACACCAGATCAGTAACTGTCTTCAAGACATTTTCTGGTTGTATTCTACACCATATCAGTAACTGTCTTCAAGACATTTTCTGGTTGTATTCTACACCAGATCAGTAACTGTCTTCAAGACAATCTCTGGTTGTATTCTCCACCAGGTCAGTAACTGTCTTCAAGACAATCTCTGTCACCTGTCAGTGTTTCTGCGGATTATCTTAAGAGCAGCTTTTAAAAGATTTTTAAAACAACAGAATTTCAACCATTTGACTGATGGCTGCAAATGGCTGCACTCCAACATTCACTTGACTTATGGCTGCACTCTAACATTCACTTGAACGACAGAGAACATCTCCACTGACCCTAGCTGCATTAATCACCATTCTGCAGCTATATCTGCCATGGCAGGTTACATATGTTGCTGGAACAACACATGATAACTTCCTCACAATGCTGCTGCAGTTATAGAGAGCATGATTACCAACCTTGGTTTAAAAACCAGGTTGAATCTGGCAGTAAACAAGGAATACCAACGTAAATGTAAACAATAAAACAGTCAAGAAAATAAAGAACAAAATAACATCAGTAAACAAGATAACACTAGTTAACAAGATAACACTAGTAAACAAGATAACACTAGTTAACAAGATAACACTAGTTAAAAAGATAACACTAGTTAACAAGATAACACTAGTAAACAAAGTAACACTAGTTAACAAGATAACACTAGTAAACAAAGTAACACTAGTTAACAAGATAACACTAGTAAACAAAGTAACACTAGTTAACAAGATAACACTAGTAAACAAGATAACACTAGTTAACAAGATAACACTAGTTAACAAGATAACACTAGTTAACAAGATAACACTAGTTAACAAGATAACACTAGTTAACAAGATAACACTAGTAAACAAAGTAACACTAGTTAACAAGATAACACTAGTAAACGAAGTAACACTAGTTAACAAGATAACACTAGCAAACAAGATAACGCTAGTTAACAAGATAACACTAGTAAACAAGATAACACTAGTTAACAAGATAACACTAGTAAACAAAGTAACACTAGTTAACAAGATAACACTAGTAAACAAAGTAACACTAGTTAACAAGATAACACTAGCAAACAAGATAACACTAGTAAACAAGATAACACTAGTTAACAAGATAACACTAGTAAACAAGATAACACTAGTTAACAAGATAACACTAGTAAACAAGATAACACTAGTTAACAAGATAACACTAGTAAACAAGATAACACTAGTTAACAAGATAACACTAGTAAACAAGATAACACTAGTTAACAAGATAACACTAGTAAAACAAGATAACACTAGTTAACAAGATAACACTAGTTAACAAGATAACACTAGTTAACAAGATAACACTAGTTAACAAGATAACACTAGTTAACAAGATAACACTAGTAAACAAGATAACACTAGTTAACAAGATAACACTAGTTAACAAGATAACACTAGTTAACAAAATAACACTACAAGTAACAGTTAACAAGATAACACTTGTAAACACAGATAACACTAGTAACAAGATAACACTAGTTAACAAAGGATAACACTAGTAAACAATGATACACTAGTTAACACCAGCACACACATTACAGACACACTAGCAACAGACACTAGAACCAAGATACACTCCAACCAGAACCAGCACCTTTAACAGCATAGACCTAGAACAAGACTACCAGCACCCAGCACCAGACACCAGCACCAGCACCCCAGCCCAGCAACCCAGCACCAGCACCAGCACCACACCAGCACAGCACACAGCCCAGCACCACAGCACAGCACCAGCAACCCCAGCACCAGCACCCCAGCACCAGCACCCCAGCACCAGCACCCAGCACCAGCACCAGCACCCCAGCACCCAGCACCCAGCACCAGCACCAGCACCAGACACAACACCAGCACCAGCACCAGCACCCCAGCACCAGCACCAGCACCCCAGCACCAGCACAGCACCAGCACCAGCCACCAGCACCAGCACCAGCACCAGCACCCAGCACCAGCACCCAGCACCAGCACCCCAGCACCAGCACCCCAGCACCAGCACCCCAGCACCAGCACCAGCACCAGCACCCCAGCACCAGCACCCCAGCACCAGCACCAGCACCCCAGCACCAGCACCAGCACCAGCACCAGCACCCCAGCACCAGCACCCCAGCACCAGCACCCAGCACCAGCACCCCAGCACCAGCACCACCACAGCACCACCACACACACCCAGCACAACCCCCAGCACCAGCACCAGCACCACCACCAGCAACCACCAGCACAGCACCCCAGCACCACACCCAGCACAGCACCGCACCCAGCACACCACCACAGCACACCAACCACACACCAGCACACCCCAGCACCACCACAGCACCCCAAACACCAGCAACACCCCAGCAACACCAGCAACACTCCCAGCAACCACCAGCAACACCCCAGCAACACCAGCAACCCCAGCACACCAGAACACCCCAGCAATCACCAGCAACACCCAGCAACCACCAGCAAACACCCCAGCAACACCAGCAACACCCCAGCAACCACCAGCAACACTCCAGCAACACCAGCACACCCCAGCAACCACCAGCAACACCCCAGCAACCACCAGCAACACTCCAGCAACCACCAGCAACACCCCAGCAACCACCAGCAACACTCCAGCAACCACAGCACACCCAGCAACACACCAGCAACACCCCAGCAACCACCACAACTCCAGCAACCACCAGCAACACTCCAGCAACCACCAGCAACACTCCAGCAACCACCAGCAACACTCCAGCAACCACCAGCAACACTCCAGCAACCACCAGCAACACTCCAGCAACCACCAGCAACACTCCAGCAACCACCAGCAACACTCCAGCAACCACCAGCAGCTCAACAGAACAACATATGTGCAGCAGTAAACACACAATGTCTGGAGTAATAACTTACACGGGGGGGGGGGGGGATGGGAACAATCAATGGCGATAAAAGGCAATAAGAGGAAGCAGATGAAAGGCCTACCAGGGGAATAATGAGATAGGCTGTGATTAATGACCTCAGTTGAGCTCATAGTTCCTCTCAAGCTATATATTGAACCTTGGGGAGAGGCACAGACGGCAAGCACGTACAAAAATATTTGATATTATTAGTAGTAGTAGATGTAGTAGTAGTAGAAGTAGCAGCAGTAATAGTAGTAATACTAATATAAGTGGGAGTTGTAGTAATAGCAGTAGTAGTAGTAGTAGAAGTAGTAGCAGTAATAGTAATAGTAGCAGTATTACTAGTACCAGTATTAGTAGTACTACTAATACTACTAGTCGTATTATTAGTAGTAATAAGATTAATAATAGTAGTAGTAATAATAGTACTATTAGGAGTAGTAGTAATAGAAGTAGTAGCAACAGTCG
>NC_069456.1:18924175-19046675 GCF_026875155.1 Cherax quadricarinatus | reverse complement strand
GAAGTCTGAATTTTGCGTGGATGTTGTGCAGATGAAAAGAAAGAGATGATTGTGGATGTTATGAATGAGAAGAAGCGGGATGTCCTGGCTTTAAGTGAAACAAAGCTGAAGGGGGTGGGAGAGTTTTCAATGGAGGGAATAAATGGGATTGGTCGGGGGTTTCAATAGAGTTAGAGCAAAAGAAGGAGTAGCAATAATGTTGAAGGATAAGTTTATGGCAGGAAAAGAGGGACTATAAATGTATTAATTCAAGGATTATGTGGAGTAAAATAAAGTTTGGATGTGAAAAGTGGGTTATAATAAGGTGTATGCACCTGGAGAAGAGAGAAGTGTAGAGGAGAGAGAGGATTTTGGGAAATGTTGAGTGAATGCGTGGGGAGTTTTGATCAAGTGTGAGAGAAAATGGTGGTTGGGGATTTAAATGCTAAAGTGGGTAAAAATGTTATGGAGGGAGTAGTAGGTAAATTTGGGGTGCCAGGGGTAAATGTAAATGGGGAGCCTTTAATTGAGCTATGTGTAGAAAGAAATTTGGTAATAAGTAATACATATTTTATGAAAAAGAGGATAAAAATATACAAGGTATGATGTAGCACGTAATGAAAGTAGTTTATTAGATTATGTATTGGTGGATAAAAGGTTGATGGGTAGGCTCCAGGATGTAACATGTTTATAGAGGGGCAACTGATATATCGGATCATTATTTAGTTGTAGCTACAGTTAGAGTAAGAGGTAGATGGGAAAAAGAGGAAGGTGGCAACAACAAGTAAGAGGGAGGTGAAAGTGTATTAAAAATAAGGGGGGAGGAAGTTCGGGCGAGATATAAGCGACTATTAGCAGAAAGGTGGGATAGTGCAAAGATGAGTAATGGGGGGTTGAAGAGGGTTGGAATAGTTTTAAAAATGCAGTATTAGAATGTGGGGCAGAAGTTTGTGGTTATAGGAGGGTGGGGTTGCAGGAGGAAAGAGGGGTGATTGGGGGAATGATGAAGTAAAGGGTGTGATAAAAGAAAAAAAAGGTAGCTTATGAGAGGTTTTTTCAAAGCAGAAGTGTTATAAAAGAGCCCGAATATATGGAGAGTAAAAGAAAGGTAAAGGAGTGGTGAGAGAGTGCAAAAGGAGAGCAGATGATAGAGTGGGAGAGGCACTGTCAAGAAATTTTAATGAAATAAGAAAAAATTTTGGAGTGAGTTAAACAAGTTAAGAAAGCCAAGGGAAAATATGGATATTGTCAGTTAAAAACAGAGTAGGGGGAGTTAGTAGATGGGGAGATGGAGGTATTAGGTTAGATGGCGAGAATATTTTGGGAACTTTTAAATGTTAGGAAGGGAAAAAACAGAGGCAGTAATTTCATGCACTGGTCAGGGAGGTATACCATCTTTTAGGAGTGAAGAAGAGCAGGGAATGTAATGTGGGGGAGGTACGTGAGGCATTACGTAAAATGAAAGGGGGGTAAAGCAGCCCGGTACTGATGGGATCATGACAAAAAAATGTTAAAAGCAGGGGGGGATATAGTGTTGGAGTGGTTGGTACTTTTGTTCAATAAATGTATGAAAGAGGGGGAAAGGGACCTAGGGATTGGCGGAGAGCATGTATAGCCTTTATATAAAGGGAAGGGGACAAAAGAGACTGTAAAAATTTTAGAGGAATAAGCTTACTGAGTATACCAGGAAAGTGTACGGTAGGGTTTATAATTGAAAGAATTAGAGGTAAGACAGAATGTTTGGATTGGGATGAGCAAGGAGGTTTCAGAGTGGGTAGGGATGTGTAGATCAAGTTGTTTACATGAAGCATATATGTGAACAGTATTTAGATAAAGGTAGGAATTTTTTTATTGCATTTATGGATTTAGAAAAGGCATATGATAGAGTGGATAGGGGAAAGCAATGTGGAGATGTTGCAAGTATAGGGGAATAGGTGGTAAGTTATTAAATGCTGTAAAGAGTTTTTATGAAGATAGTGAGGCTCAGGTTAGGGTGTGTAGAAGAGGAGGGAGACTTTTTCCCCGGTTAAAAGTAGGTCTTAGACAGGGATGTGTAATGTCACCATGGTTGTTTTAATATATTTATAGATGGGGTTGTTAAGGAAGTAAATGCTAGGGTGTTTGGGGGAGAGGGTTGGGTTAAATTAGGGGGAATAAAATTCAAAATGGGAATTGACACAGTTACTTTTTGCTGATGATACGGGTGCTTATGGGAGATTCTAAAGAAAAATTGCAAAAGGTTAGTGGATGAGTTTGGGAATTTTGTGTAAAGGTAAAAAGTTGAAAGTGAACATAGAAAAGAGTAAGGTGATGAGGGTGTCAAATGATTTAGATAAAGAAAATTGGATATCAAATTGGGGAGGAGGAGTATGGAAGAAGTGAATGTTTTCAGATACTTGGGAGTTGACGTGTCGGCGGATGGATTTATGAAGGATGAGGTTAATCATAGAATTGATGAGGAAAAAAGGTGAGTGGTGCGTTGAGGTATATGTGGAGTCAAAAAAACGTTATCTATGGAGGCAAAGAAGGGAATGTTTTGAAAATATAGTAGTACCAACACTCTTATATGGTGTGAAGCTTTGGGGGGTAAATGCAGCAGCGAGGAGACGGTTGGAGGCAGTGGAGATGTCCTGTTTAAGGGCAATGTGTGGTGTAAATATTATGCAGAAAATTCGGAGTGTGGAAATTAGGAGAAGGTGTGGAGTTAATAAAAGTATTAGTCAGAGGGCAAAAGGGGGGGTTTTTTGAGGTGGTTTGGTCCATTTAGAGAGAAGGGATCAAAGTAGAATGACATGGAAAGCATATAAATCTATAGGGGAAGGAAGGCGGGGTAGGGGTCGTCCTCGAAAGGGTTGGAGAGGGGGGGTAAAGGAGTTTTGTGGGTAAGGGGCTTGGATTTCCAGCAAGCGTGCGTGAGCGTGTTAGATGGGAAAGTGAATGGAGACGAATGGTATTTGGGGACCTGACGATCTGTTGGAGTGTGAGCAGGGTAATATTTAGTAAAGGGGATTCAGGAAAACCGGTTTTTTTCATATAGTGGGACTTGAGTCCTGAATGGGATATACAATGCCTGCACTTTAAAGGAGGGGTTTGGGATATTGGCAGTTTGGAGGGATATGTGTGTATCTTTATATGTGTATTGCTTCTAGACTGTTGTTATTCTGAGCACCTCTGCAAAAACAGTGATAATGTGCGAGTGTGGTGAAAGTGTTTGAATGATGATGAAAGTATTTTCCTTTTTGGGGATTTTTCTTTCTTTTTTGGGTCACCCTGCTCGGTGGGAGACGGCCGACTTGTTGAAAAAAAAAAAAAAAAAAAAAAAAAAAAAATATATATATATATATTATATATATATATATATATATATTATATATATATAATATATATACACTGTACACGTATAATGATGGTGAAAGATATTAATGTATATCATGACAGGTAATAAGGACTATAGTGCAGGCACTAAGACATGCATCTCCGCCCTCACGTGTGTGAAGCTTGGCACTGTGTGGCACCATAATGGCCGCTGACACGTGCCAGTTAAAGACTCCGCCCACCAGCCGGTGCCCCACACGGGGTGTTTGTACTCAACCTCTGTACTCATCTTTAGTACATGTCTTTTCTACTCTATTTCTGTACACGTCACTGCCCCAGTCTTCACACACACACACACACACACATGTATATACAGTAAGAGGTGTGTACCTGAGTATATTTACCAAGAAGTGTATATCTAAATATACACCAAGAGGTATATATATCCTTTGTATATACAGGTATAAGTTTATATTAGTGTATACACCTTAATTACTGGGAACGTTTGATCTACTCCTTTTATCGCAGGAGAAAAAGGTACATCATAATTTACACCTAGAAAATCTTAGAGGGACTAGTCCCAAATCTACACACAGAAATCACTCCCTACGAAAGCACAACACTGGGCAGACGGTACAACATTCCCCCAATGAAAAGTAGGGGCACCATGAGTACACTAAGAGATAACACAAGAAATGTCAGGGGCCCAAGACTGTTCAACAGCCTCCCATCATGCATAAGGGGGATCACCAATAGATTCCTGGCTGTCTTCAGGAGGGAACTGGACAGATACCTAAAGTAAGTACCTGATCACCCTGGCTGTGGTTCGTACTTTGGACTGTCTGTGGCTAGTAGAAACAGCCTGGTTGATCAGGCTCTGATCCACTGGGAGGCCAGATCATGGACCGGGCTGCGGGGGCGTTAACTCCCGGGACAACCTCCAGGTGTATACATCTGTTCATCTCTCAATGTACGTAAACCAAGAGATGCATATTCGTCAGTGTATATACACCTACCTGGAGTCTACCTAGGTGTATATCTGTGTATATAAACCACGAGATTCATATATCCCACTGTATATACACAGTGTTAATGTGAAATGCAAATTTATGTTCATGGTGCAGTCGACAGATTTCAAACTGAAACAACTGTTTCCCTGGCTTCTGCTTAACTCTGTGTCCATCTTGTCCGTGCCCACCTTGTCCGTGCCCATTTTATCCGTGCCCATTTTATCCGTGCCCACCTTGCCTGCAAACCCTCGGTACTGACTAAGAACTTGAGAAATACCTCCCGATTATAACCAGGAAAAGTACTTTATAATGGTATCAGATACTTTATAATAGTATCAGATATTTTATAATGGTATCAGATACTTTATAATGGTATCAGATACTTTATAATGGTATCAGATACTTTATAATGGTATCAGATACTTTATAATGGTATCAGATACTTTATAATGGTATCATATACTTTATAATGGTATCAGATACTTTATAATGGTCAGATACTTTATAATGTATCAGATACTTTATAATGGTATCAGATACTTTATAATGGTATCATATATTTTATAATGGTATCAGATACTTTATAATGGTATCAGATACTTTATAATGGTATCAGATACTTTATAATCGTGTCAGATACTTTATAAAGGTTTCAGATACTTGATAACGGTGTCAGATACTTTATAATGGTATCAGATACTTTATAATGGTATCAGATATTTTATAATGGTATCAGATACTTTATAATGGTATCATATACTTTATAATGGTATCAGATACTTTATAATGGTATCAGATACTTTATAATGGTATCATATACTTTATAAAGGTTTCAGATACTTGATAACGGTGTCAGATACTTTATAATGGTATCAGATACTTTATAATGGTATCAGATACTTTATAATGGTATCAGATACTTTATAATGGTATCATATACTTTATAATGGTATCAGATACTTTATAATGGTATCAGATACTTTATAATGGTATCATATACTTTATAATGGTATCAGATACTTTATAATGGTATCAGATACTTTTATAATGGTACAATACTTTATAATGGTATCATAATACTTTATAATGGTATCAGATACTTTTATAATGGTATCAGATACTTTATAAATGGTATCATATACTTTATAATGGTATCAGATACTTTATAATGGTATCAGATACTTTATACTGGTTATCAGATACTTTATAATGGTATCATTACTTTATAATGGTATCAGATACTTTATATGGTATCAGATACTTTATAATGGTATCATATACTTTATAATGGTATCAGATACTTTATAATGGTGTCAGATACTTTTATAATGGTATCATATACTTTATAATGGTATCAGATACTTTAAATGTATCAGTACTTTATAATGGTATCTATACTTTATAATGGTAATCAGATACTTATAAATGGTTATCAATACTTTATAATGGTATCAGATACTTTATAATGGTATCATATACTTTATAATGGTATCAGATACTTTATAATGGTATCAGATACTTTATAATGGTATCAGATACTTTATAATGGTATCATATACTTTATAATGGTGTCAGACACGTTCTCTAGAACTACACAGTCTATATAATAGCAAAATATTCTACTTCAGAGTCCAATACTTGATTCTTCTTTTTCATAATCTGTCTCTCATTCTTCTGCCATCTATTTATTTCTTCAGTACTCACTCTTACCTATTCCCTTCCTACTTTATTACGTTACTATTTCTTGATATTTTTCTTATCCCCTCTTCCCCTCCTCACACTGCCTCACTTCTGTTATTCACCCTTTTATTCACTACTTCCCTTCTCACACACACTCACCCTTCCAAATAATGTTCTCTGTGTCCTCACTCAACCTCACTACTCATCACCCTGACTCATGAACTCACTTCTCACACACTCACCCTTTCCCTCTGTTTCTTGTCTCCCAGATCACTCTTGTTCCTCCTCCCTAAACTTTTACTCATTACCTATCCTCTCACATACTCACGCTACTCATCTTCACCCTCTTCCTTATTAACTCCCCCTCGCTGTTCTCTCACGCAACCTCTTCCTTCACCTCTTCTTCATGTTCCTTTTATCTTGCGAACATTTACCAACAACTGACCAACCTGACTCTTATAGCTAACTTAGTATGATCTCTTACTGTTGCAACATTGCAATCAGTATGTGCATAATTTGTCTGTCCTCTGTGTTGCTTCATGGTTCTTAATTCTGGAATATTTCCTCTCTAAGCCAGGTCTGGTCCAAGACCTGGCTGTTGGAAGATACTTCACACAACTGCTAACAGGTAACCTGTTGGGGTTACTACATGACCTGATACTGATACTACACGACCTGTTACTACCAGACCTGTTACCACACGACCTGTTACTAACAGACCTGCTACTGCGAGAGCTGCTACTACCAGACCTGTTACTTCGAGACCTGTTACTACCAGACCTGTTACTACGAGACCTACTACGACGAGACCTGTTACTACTAGACCTGTTACTACGAGACCTGCTACTACCAGACCTGTTACTACCAGACCTGTTACTACGAGACCTGCTACTACGAGACCTGTTACTACTAGACCTGTTACTACCAGACCTGCTACGACGAGACCTGCTACTACCAGACTTGTTACTACCAGAAATGTTACTACGAGACCTGCTACTACGAGACCTGTTACCACTAGACCTGTTACTACCAGACCTGTTACTAGGAGACCAGTTACTACCAGACCTGTTACTACCAGACCTGCTACTACCAGACCTGTTACTACCATGCCTGTTACGAGACCTGCTACTACCAGACCTGTTACTACCAAACCTGTTACTACCAGACCTGTTACTACCAGACCTGTTACTATGAGACCTGCTACTACCAGGCCTGTTACTACCAGACCTGTTACTACGAGACCTACTACTACGAGACCTGCTACTACCAGACCTGTTACTACCAGACCTGCTACTACCAGACCTGCTACTACCAGACCTGCTACTACCAGACCTGCTACTACCAGACCTGCTACTACCAGACCTGTTACTATCAGACCTGCTACTACCAGACCTGCTACTACCAGACCTGCTACTACCAGACCTGCTACTACCAGACCTGTTACTACCAGACCTGCTACTACCAGACCTGCTACTACCAGACCTGCTACTACCAGACCTGCTACTACCAGACCTGTTACTACCAGACCTGCTACTACCAGACCTGCTACTACCAGACCTGCTACTACCAGACCTGCTACTACCAGACCTGCTACTACCAGACCTGCTACTACCAGACCTGCTACTACCAGACCTGCTACTACCAGACCTGCTACTACCAGACCTGCTACTACCAGACCTGCTACTACCAGACCTGCTACTACCAGACCTGCTACTACCAGACCTGCTACTACCAGACCTGCTACTACCAGACCTGCTACTACCAGACCTGCTACTACCAGACCTGCTACTACCAGACCTGCTACTACCAGACCTGCTACTACCAGACCTGCTACTACCAGACCTGCTACTACCAGACCTGCTACTACCAGACCTGCTACTACAAAGCTCCCACATTTCACAGGACGCCCCGAGACTTACCTTTATCATGGTTGGTATTCAACGTTCATGGACGGCTGCCAGCATGGTGGGTGGGTGTGACTACTGTGTTGAAAGCACAGTGCGGGAGGAGGAAAGATAACACAGAAGGATGACAGATAATTGAGAAGGATGAGAGATAACACAGTGAAGGATGAAAGGACTTGCCTATAAATAGTCACTTTTGACTTCCTCTCACTCTCATGGTGACACAATATGTTACTTGTTGTGACAAGTTACTGTCCACTTACGTCAGTGTGACAAGAGTACTATATCACCCCCACCCACTCCTACTAGTGACAAGAGTGCTAATATCACCCCCACTCACTCCTATAGTGACAAGAGTGCTAATATCCCCCCCACTCACTCCCAAATAGTGACAAGAGTGCTAATATCACCCCCACTCACTCCAACTAGTGACAAGAGTGCTAATATCCCCCCACTCACTCCTACTAGTGACAAGAGTGCTAATATCACCCCCACTCACTCCTACTAGTGACAAGAGTGCTAATATCACCCCCACTCACTCCTACTAGTGACAAGAGTGCTAATATCACCCCCACTCACTCCTACTAGTGACAAGAGTGCTAATATCCCCCCACTCACTCCTCATAGTGACAAGAGTGCTAAAATCACCCCACTCACTCCTACTAGTGACAAGAGTGCTAAAATCACCCCCACTCACTCCTACTAGTGACAAGAGTGCTAAAATCACCCCCACTCACTCCTACTAGTAACAAGAGTGCTAATATCCCCCCCACTCACTCCTGCGAGAGTGCAGACTAGCCTGATGTTATGTATGATTCACGACAAAATACTCAACGTTCATTTCTCAACGATCCTTGTAAACTTGTAACTCCTATTTTCTTAAAGTTAGGCTAGGTTAAGTTAGATTATGTTAGGATAAGTTAGCTAAGGCGAAGTATATTACAGATAGACTGGCTGCATCAGTAGTATACCTCAGATCATTTGAAAGCCCAGACCTGTTTAAGGTATACTGCATCCTCCAGGATGCCACCCACACCAGTCTACTAACATCCAGGTATCTACTTATTGCTAGGTGAGCAGGGACAGCAGGTGTAAGGTGACTAACACCCAAGTACCTACTTACTGTTAGGTGAACAGGGACAGCAGGTGTAAGGTGACTAAGGCCCAGGTACCTACTTACTGCTAGGTGAACAGGGACAGCAGGTGTAAAGTGACTAACGCCCAGGTACCTACTTGCTGCTAGGTGAACAGGGACAGCAGGTGTAAGGTAACTAACACCCAGGTACCTACTTACTATTAGGTGAACAGGGACAGCAGGTGTAAGGTGACTAACAATCAGGTACCTACTTACTGCTAGGTAAACAGGGACAGCAGGTGTAAGGTGACTAACACCCGGTACCTACTTACTGCTAGGTGAACAGGGACAGCAGGTGTAAGGTGACTAACACCCAGGTACCTACTTACTGCTAGGTGAACAGGGACAGCAGGTGTAAGGTGACTAACACCCAGGTACCTACTTACTGCTTGGTGAGCAGCAACCTTAAACAAAGACAGCAATGCCTAAGCGTACGTAATAAGGCAAATAGATTACTGGGATTTTTATCAAGAAGTGTAAGCAACAGAAGTCCAGAGGTCATACTGCAGCTTTATACATCATTAGTAAGGCCTCACCTAGATTATGCAGCTCAGTTCTGGTCCCCATATTACAGAATGAACATAAATTCGTTAGAAAACATTCAGCGTAGGATGACTAAATTAATACATAGCATTAGAAATCTTCCTTATGAAGATAGATTGAAGACTCTTAAGTTACATTCACTTGTTAGACGAAGAATGAGGGGAGACCTGATCGAAGTGTATAAGTGGAAGATAGGTATTAATAAAGGGGATATTAATAAGGTCTTGAGGATGTCTCTCCAAGAGAGAACCCGCAGTAATGGATTTAAATTAGATAAGTTTAGATTCAGAAAGGACATAGGAAAGTATTGGTTTGGAAATAGGGTAGTTGAAGTTTCAAATTTAGGTTGGATAAGTACATGAGTGGGAGGGGTTGGATTTGAGTGGGACTTTCACATCAGAGCTTATTTCTTGGGTGGCATTGAAAATTGGGTTGGGCAAATGTTTTGTTAGTGGGATGAATTGTAAAGGACCTGCCTAGTATGGGCCAACAGGCCTCCTGCGGTGTTCCTCCTTTCTTATGTTCTTCTGTGAGCAGGGACAGCAGGTGTAAGGTGACTAACACCCAGGTACCTACTTACTGCTAGGTGAACAGGGAGAGCGCGTGTAAGGTGGCCTAACACCCAGGTACCTAGTTACTGCTAGGTGAACAGGGACAGCAGGTGTAAGGTGACTAACACCCAGGTACCTACTTACTGCTAGGTGAACAGGGACAGCAGGTGTAAGGTGACTAACACTCAGATACCTACTTACTGCTAGGTGAACAGGGACAGTAGGTGTAAGGAAACATGCCCAAAGCTTTTACCCTTGCCGGGGATTAAACCACGGATGCTCAGTATGTTAGGCGAGTGCGCTGCTAACCGAGCCACGGGACACCTAGCTCTTCGTTTCTCTCACGTCTTACATGCTGCTCTACCTTTTCTCAGTTATCATTTTCTCCCTATGTCTCATTCTGCTATTCGTATGCCCATTACTTCCTCATCTCTCTTTCTTTCTCTCTCTCTGTCCTACTCTATTATCAATCCTTTCCTTGACTTTCCTTTCTCCTAATATTTCCCTTTCTTGGTTCTCTCCATTTAATTATCTTCGCCCCACCTCAATCTAATCCCACTTTCCCTGTCCCCTTTCACTCTTCCCTTTCACTCTCCCCTCTCACTCATCCCAATCACTCTCCCCACACGACCTAGTAATGTTCTGAGTGGTGTTGGCGGTGCTGAGGGAGGGAGGGAGGGGGAAGATGTTGGAGAGAGAAGGGGTAAGCGAGAGGGAAGTGGGACATAAAGGAAGAGAAGTGGGAAGACGAGGAAGAGAATCGGAGAAAGGAGGAAGAGAGGCAGCGTGAATTAGAAAAAGGCAGTCTGAGGTAGAGTGAGGCAGTGGGAGGTAGAGGCAATGGGAGTAGGAGGTAGTGGCAGAGAAGCAGCGGAAGTGGGAAAAAAAGGAGGCAGTGAGAGGTAGAGAGGCAGTGGGGAGGTAGAGGCAGTGTGAGGGAGAGAGGCAGTGGGGGGTAGAGGGGCAGTGGGAGGAAGAGGGGGCAGGGGGAAGGTAGAGGGGCCCAAGTGGGGGGTAGAGAGGCAGTGGGAGGTAGAGGGGCAGGGAAAGGTAGAGAGGCAGTGGGGGGTTTAGAGGGGCAGTGGGGGGTTTAGAAGGAAATTGGAGGGTTAAGGGGCAGTGGGAGTAGAGAGGCGTGGGGGGGAGAGGGAAAGTGGGAGGTAGAGGGCAGTGGGGGTAGAGGGGCAGTGGGGGTAGAGAGGCAGGGGGAGGTAGAGAGGCAGGGGAAAGGGTTAGAAAAAGGCAGTGGGGGGAGAGGGGCAGTGGGGGGTTTAAGAGGCAGGGGAAAAGGTAGAGAGGCAGTGGGGGGTTTAGAGGGGGCCCAATGGGGGTAGAGAGGCAGGGGGAAGGTTAAGAGGCAGTGGGGGGGTTAGAGAGGCAGGGGGAAGGAGAGGAAAGGGGAGGTAAAACAGTGGGGGTAAAGAGGCATTTGGGGGGTAGAGAGGCAGTGGAAGGGGTAGAGAGGCAGGGGAAAATTAGAGAGGCGGAGGGGGGGGTAGAGGGGCCCGTGGGAGGTAGGAGGCAGAGGGGGGGGTAGAGAGGCAGGGGGTAGAGGGCAGGGGAGGAGAGGCAGGGGATTTAGAGGGGCGGGGAGGTAAGAGGAAAGGGGGGGAAGAGATCAGGGAAAGGTGGGAAGGCAGGGGGGGAAGAGAGGAGAGGGAGGTAGAGGGGGCGGGGGGGTAGAGAGGCGGGAGGGAGGTAGGGAGGAGAGGGAGGTAAGAGGCGGGGGGTAAAAGGGGCCCGGGGAGGTAAGAGGCAGAGGGGGGTTTAAGAGGCAAGGGGGGGTAGAGAGGAAAGGGGGGAGGTAGAGAGGCAGAGGGAGGTAGAAGGGCAGAGGGAGGTAGAGGGGCCGGGGAGGTGAGGGGCCAGGGGAAAGGTAGGGGGGAAGGGGGTAGAAAAGGCAGAGGGAGGGGAGGCAAAAGGGAGGTAAAAGGGGCCCTTGGGAGGTGGGGGAGCCGTGGGGTAGAGAGGCAAGGGGGTAGAAAAGGGCGAGGGGGTTTGAGAGGCAGAGGGGGAGAGAGGAAAGGGGAAAGGGAAAGAGGGGCGGGGAGGTAAGAGGCCGTGGGGGGGTAGAGAAACCGGGGAGTAGTAGGCAGAGGGAGGTAGAGAGGCGGGAGGGGGGTTTAGAGGGGCAGGGGAGGAAAGGGGCCCGTGGGAGGTAGGGGAGCCCCGTGGGGGGGTAGAGGGGCAGAGGGGTGGGGAGAGGGGAGAGGGAGGGGGGGGTGTGGGGGTTCCCCCAATTTTACCCAAAATTTTTGTGTCAGAAATTTGGGGCTGGGTCTCGCACGCTCAACTTGACCTTTTGGGGGGAAATTTCCCCCAAAACTAAAAAATATATCAGCCCCTGTTTTTTATTATTATTATTTTTTTATTTTTTTTTTTTTTTAAATTTTTTAAAAAAAAATTATTATTATTATTATTATTATTTTTAAAAATCTTAGGAAAAGCAGTCCCCCCAAGAAAAAACCTGCCAAGGATGGGACAGTAACCAAAAAAAAACTTTTAAGGATTTGTTTCTCTGACATCATCAGCCTCTGTTGCTGACACCCAAAAAACAGTGGTCCCTCTTTCCTACCGGGACCAAAAGAACTCGACCCGGGTTTCCTCCCCCTTTTTTTGGCCTAAAAAAGACTCCAACCCACCTTTTAGCATATAAAACCCAGGAAAACCCCAGCTAGTGAATTTAACAGGAATCTTTTGGCCCCGGAAAAAATTTTCCCCAGAAAAGGGCCCCCGGCGACAAAAAAACACCCTTTCCATGAAAACCATTTTAAGCTAATTTTCCTCTTTTATCCCCCGGGCCCCCGCGGGGGCTTTCCCCCCCCGGAATCCCCCCGGGGGCAGGTGGGCCCAAGGGAAAACACGCAACCCCTTCCTTACAGCAATAACAGGAAAAAATTAAACCCCCCATCAGAAATAACAGGAACCATTAAAAACCGCCACAAACAACAATAACGGGAAAAAGTTATAACCACAAACTTTTAGATCCATTAAAATCACCCAGGGAATCCACCCCCCCCCCCCCCAACCAAAAAAACAATTTCCCCTTTCCCTTTTTAAAAAAAAAACCCCATTAAAAAACCCCCCCCCCCCCCAAAAAAAAAACCCCCCCCAAAAAAAACCCCCCCCCCCTACCAACCCCCAAAACCCCCAAACCCCCCAAAAAAAAAAAAGGGGGGTAAAGGGTTTTTTGGGGGGTTTTTTCCCCCCCCTTTTTTTTTTCTTTCCCCCCCCCTTTCCCCCCCCCTTCCCCCCCCCGGGCCCGGGGGGAAAAAACCCCCCCTCTCTCTCTTCCCCCTCTCCCTCTCTCCCCCCCTCTTTCCCCCCCTTTTTTTCCCCCCCTTTTTTTTTTTCCCCCCCCCCAAAAAAAAAAATTTTAAAAACTCTTCCCTTTTTTTTCCCCCCCCCCCCTTTTCTTTTTCTTTTTCCCCCCCCCTTTTTTTTTTTCCCCCCTTTTTTTTTTTTTTCCCCCCCCTCTTTTTTCCCCCTTTTTTTTTTTTCCCCCCCTTTTTTTTCTTCCCCCCCTTTTTTTTTTTTTTTCCCCCCTTTTTTTCCCCCCCTTTTTTTTTTTTCCCCCCCCCCCCAAATTTTTTTTTTTTAAATTTTTTCCCAAATTTTTTTTCCCCTTTTTTTTTTTTTTTCCCCCTTTTTTCCCCTTTTTTTCCTTTTAATTTTCTTTTTTAAAAATTTTTTTTTTTTTTTTTTTTCCCTTTTTTAATTTTTTTTTTTTTTTTTTTTTCCCCCCTTTTTTTGGGGGGGTTTTTTTTTTTTAAATTTTTTTTTTTTTTTTTTTTTTTTTTTTTGGTTTTTTTCCCTTTTTTTTTTTTTTTCTTTTTTTTTTCCCCTTTTTTTTTTTTTTTTTTTTTTTTTTTTTTTTCCCCCCCCCCCTTTTTTTTTTTTTTTTCCCCCCCTCCCCCTTTCCCCCTTCCCCTTTCCCCCCCCTTTTTTTTTTTTTCCCCCCCCCTTTTCCCCCCTTTTTTTTTTTTTTCCCCCCTTTTTTTTTTTTTTCTTTAAAAATTTTTTTTTTTTTTTCCCCTTTTTTTTTCCCCCCCCTTTTTTTTCCCCCCCCCCTTTTTTTCCCCCCCCTTTTTTTTAAAACCCCCTTTTTTTTTTTTTCCCCCCCTTTTTCCCCCCCCCCCCCTTTTTTTTCCCCCCCCTTTTGGGCCCCCCCCTTTTTTCCCTTTTTTTTTTTTTTTTTCCCTTTTTTTCTTTTAAATTTTTAAAAAAAAAAATTTTTTTAAAAAAAAAAAAATTTAAAAAAATTTTAAAAAAATTTTTTTCCCCCAAACCCAATTTTTGGGGAAAAATTTTTTTGGTTTTAAAAAAAAAAAAGGGGAAAAAATTTTTTTTTAAAAAAAAAGGGTTTTTCCCCCTCCTTTTCCCCCCAAATTAAGGGAAAAAACCCCCCCCCCCCGGCCTTTTTTTTTTCCCCCAAAAATTTTTAATTTTTTTAAAAAAAGGGGGAAAAAAAAAAAGGGGGGGAAAAAAAAAGGGGTTTTTAATTTTTTTTTTTTTGGGGGGGTTGGGGAAAAATTTTTTTTTTTTTTGGGGGGGAAAAGGGGTTGGTTGGGGGTTTAAAAAGGGGAAGGGGACCCCGGAAAAAAGGGGGGGGGAAAATTTCCCCTTTTTAAAAGGAAATTTTAATTTTTGGGGGGTTTTTTAAAAATTTTCCAAAAAAGGGTTTTTTCAAAAAAACCCTTTTTTTGGGGGCCTTTTAATTGGTTTTTAATTTTTTTGGGGGGGTTTTGGGAAAAAAAAAACCCCCCCCCCGGGTTTTCCCCCCAAAAAAAAGGAAAAAAAAAAATGAAAAAACCCCCCCGGGGGTAAAAGAAAAAGGGGGAAAAAAGGGCCCTTTTTAAAAAAATTTTTTTTTTGGGGCCCGGGTTTTTTAAAAACCCCCCCAAAAAAGGGGGTTTTTTTCCCCCTTTATTTTTTTTTTTGGAAAGGGCCCCCAAATTTTTTTTTTTTTTTTTTTTTGGGGGTTTTTTTCCCGGGGGCCCAATTTTCCCTTTTTTTTTTTTCCCCCCTTTTCCCCGGTTTTTAAAAAACCCCCGGGGGACCGGGGGGGGTTCCCCTTTTTTTGGAAAAACCCCAATCCTTTTGGAAAAGGGGAAAGGGGGGGTTTTTAAAAAAACCCCGGGGAAAAATTTTAAAAAAATTTGGGGGCCCCCCCCAAAAATTTTTTTAAAAAAAAAGGGGAAAGGGGGGAAAAAGGGAAAAAAAAAAAAACCCACCCCTTTTTTTTTTTTTTTTTGGGAAAGGGGGGGCGGGTTCCCTTTTTTTTAAAAATTTTTCCCCCCCAAAAAAAAATTTTAAAAAAAATTTTTTTTTTTTCCCAAAAAAAGGGAACCCCCCAAAACCCTTTTTTCCCCCCCAAAAAAAACCCCCCAAAATTTTCCGTTCAACTGTGACACGTGAGTCATGTTCCACAGTTTGCCGGTATCAAACATAATATTTACAACTATATGGATCATGTTTCACACAGAGGCTGGAGAAATACTGTACTGTACCTACCTGGAGGTTATTCCGGGGATCAACGCCCCCGCGGCTCGGTCCATGACCAGGCCTCCCGATGGATCGGGTCTGATCAACTAGGCTGTTACTGCTGGCCGCACGCAGTCCAACGTACGAGCCACAGCCCGGCTGATCCGGCACTGACTTTAGGTATCTGTCCAGCTCTCTCTTGAAGGCAGCCAGGGGCTTATTGGCAATTCCCCTAATGCTTGATGGGAGGCTGTTGAAACAGTTTTGGGCCCCGGACACTTATGGTGTTTTCCCTTAGTGTACCAATGGCGCCCCTACTTTTTATTGGGGGCATTTTGCATCGCCTGCCCAGTCTTTTACTTTCGTAGGGGGGTGATTTTTGTGTGTGATTTGGGACCATTCCTTTCAGGATTTTCCAAGTGTAGATTATGATATATCTCTCCCTCCTGCTTTCAACGAGTAAAAATCAAGTGCTTCCAAGCGTTCCCAGTAGTTAAGGTGCTTGACAGAACTTATCGTGCAGTAAAGGATCTCTGTACACTCTCTAGATCTGCGATTTCACCTGCTTTGAATGGAGTGTTAATGTACAGCAGTATTCACCCTAGAGAGAACAAGTGATTTGAAAGGATCATCATTGGCTTGGCATCTCTCGTTTTGAACGTTCTCATTATCCATCCTTTCATTTTCTTTGGCACGTGCGATCGTGGCACTGTTGTGACTTAAAAGCGAGATCCTCAGACATTACTACTCCCAGGCCCCTTACTTATTTTTCCGCTTATTGTTTTGGCCAGAGTCTGTAGTATACTTTTGTTTAGTTATTATCTCCTCCAGTTTTCCATAACGGAGTAGTTGGAATTTGTATCATTGAACATCATATTGTTTACCGTTGCCACTGGAAAACTTTGTTTATATCTTCTTGGAGGTTAACCGCGTCCTCAGCAAATGACAGCCTCATGCAGATCCTAGTATCATCCGCAAAGGATGATACGGTGCTGTGATGTATATCTCTGTCTATGTCTGATATGAGGATGAGGAATAAGATGGGGCGAGTACTGTGCCTTGTGGAAGAGGCTCTTCACTATGGCAGCCTCCGATTTAACTCTGTTGACCACTACTCTTTGTGTTCGATTTGTTAGGAAGTTGAAGAGCCATCTCCCCACTTTCCCAGTTATTCCTTTAGCACGTATTTTATGGGCTATTATGCCATTACCTGGAGTTTACCTGGAGAGAGTTTCGGGGGTCAACGCCCCCGCGGCCCGGTCTGTGACCAGGCCTCCTGGTGGATCAGCCCCTGATCAACCAGGCTGTTGCTGCTGGCTGCACGCAAACCAACGTACGAGCCACAGCCCGGCTGATCAGGAACTGACTTTAGCATTTGTCAAATGCTTTTGCAAAGTCTGTGTATATTACATCTGCATTCTGATTTTCTTCCAGTGCATCCCAAAGGCCATGTCATAGTGATCCAGTAGTTGTGAGAAACCCGGAGCGACCTGCCCTGAACCCATGTTGCCCTGGATTGTGCAGATTTTGGGAATCCAGGTGATTTGCAATCCTTCTTCTTAGCACTCTTTCAAAGATTTTTATGATGTGGGATGTCAGAGCTATTGGTCTTTGTTCTTAGTAATGTTTTGGCTCCCAACCTTTATGGGTGGGGCTAAAACCCGTTGTTTTAAGTGACTGTGGGAAATTTTCCCCCTGTCCAAGCTCCTCCTCCCTAGGTTTTACTTAGGGGGACGCGAGAGGGGTTTCTTGCGTTCTTAATGAAAAAAAGAGTTCCCGAGTTTGGGCCGGGGCTGAGGTGGGGCTTTGGCATGTTGTCAATGGCTTTTTCGAAAATTTTTCGGAATTTTTTGGGAATGTCGGAAATCTGGCATACATTTTTGGAGTTTTGGGCTCATTCATGAAGAAATCTTTTTGGGGGTCGATCCTCGACCCTTTTGTGGTTTTACCCAAACACAGAGTCGTAATGGGGTTTCCCAAAATTTCACTCATTTCCTTGTTGTTTGTCTGTGTAAGTCCCATCCCGTCTGAGGGAAGTCCCTCCCGTCGGTAAAGGGCCCATCTGTTGAGTAAAATCCCATCCTGTTGAGGAAAAGGGGCCCCTTTTTTTGATGTGGTATTTGCCTTGTTTTTTTTGGGATATGAAAAGAAATTTTTTGAATTTTTTTTCAAATTTTACTAATAGCTTTAAGCTCCTCCTGTCTCTCCTGGTTCCTGTAAGAGTTATTTAACTTTTAATTAAAACTTAGTTATGTGGGGGAAAATCTCCTGACACCCGTGTCCCTTTTTAAACCCACTAGTAAATAGGGCCTAAAAAATTAGTTAAATCTTTGGGGGCGCATGCCCAGAAAAAAGGGTTTTTGGGTTATTGGGGTTTGGGCTCCCCCGTTTCCCTTTCCTTTTTATAGATTTCGAGAGATTTTTTTACTCTGCAGCCCCGGGCCCCGGACCCGGGGTTCAACCAGGTTGGGTTCAGTTTTAAGGTCCGCCCGACCCACCTTTTCCATCACAGTCTGGTTTATGGCAAAATGGTGGAAAATTAAATTTTTTCCCGCTTTCTTCCGCGGCCCCATGGGATCTTCGCGTTGTTACATCTCACCACAGTAACTATTGGTTGACATTCCCCTCACTATTCTTTTTTCCTCTCCTCTTCCCTCTCCCCCTACTCCTTTCAATTCATCCTCTCTCGCTCTTCCCTCTCCACACCCTGTTCTACCCATCCCCCTCGCCTTGTTGGTCACAATCACATTCCCTCCCTCGCACACTCGCTGTGTTGGTCACAATCATACTCTCTCCCTCACACACTCGCTGTGTTGGTCACAATCACACTCTCTCCCTCACACACTCACTGTTGGTCACAATCACATTCCTCTCCCTCACACACTCACTGTAAAATTGAAACATCTGTCATCGTTACTTACCATTTGCCAAAGGCTCTTGCCGACAGATATTTTGCATTTGAGTGAGTGCATGCGTGCATATGTTGTAATATGTACACCACGGCAAGAGTATGTACAGTACTGTTGTGATCACCAAACATTACAACCTTGGCTTTCTTTCACTGCTACTACACTACACTTGAGCTGGAAAATGTACAGAGAACCTTCACAACTCGTACAAAGTTAGTCAATTACCTAAATTACTGGAAGTGCTCGAAGTCCCTACAGCTGTACTCCTTAGAACGTAGGCGAGAAAGATACATCATAATCTACATCCGGAAGATAATGGAAGGATTATTCCCAAATTTGAACACTGAAATTACTACTTATGAACACAAGAGGCTTGGCAGACAATGCAGGATACTTCTAATGAAAAGTAGAAGAGTGATACGTACACTGAGAGAGAACTCAAGTGTTAAGGGACCACGACTCTTCAACACCCTCCCTTCATGCATAGGTGGCATCACCAAGAAACCCCCCTAGCTGTCTTCAAGAGGCAGCTCGACAGATGCCTCAAAAACAGTTGCTGATCAACCAGGTTGTGGTATACACACACAATGGACTGTGGGCTAGGATAACTCAAGAAAGGCAAGCAGAGTGACTTCAACTGAAGTCCTTTAGATTTCCCCCAGGATGCGACCCACACCCAGGTACTTGCTGCTTGGAGAACAAGGACGATAGGTGTAAAGATGCCCCAGGATTCAACCCGGGTCCCTCGGTAGTGAGCGTCATCCCGAAAATAACCTTGTTTTTGTAAATATCATCTGTGCTTTATTAGTTTAAATTTTTTTACTCACAAACTGAGGTGTCTTACTTGTAAGTATCATTCACAGCCTTCACATCATACAACTGTAATTTATGGTGCGGGTCGTACGTGCGGACGTAAGTCGCATCGATCACAAGACCGGCAGGGTTTATTTATATATACTATTGTATATATATATATATATATATATATATATATTATATTATATTATATATTAATATATATTTATATATATATATATATATACTATATATATATATAATTATATTTTTATATATTATTATATTATATATATATATTATATATATATTATATTATATATATATATATATATATATATATTTATATATATATATATATATATATATATATTTTTATATATATATATATATTATAATATTTATATATTATATATTTATATTATATATATATTGAATATAATCATTTATTCCCCCTACACCCTGCATCCATCTTGTGTTTCCACCTACCTCCATCATTTATTTTATCCCATACCACTCCTGCTTATATCTATTCCCTGCCACTGCCATCCATTTGTGTTTCCCCTGCCACCCTGCATCCATCTGTGTTTCCCTGCACTCACATGGTGGTCGGTGGTGGGATCTGTGGTTAAGTTTCTCTGCCACATGACCAGACGCATCAGCACAGCTGAACACCTCCCCCTCTCTCCCTCCCTCCTATGTTTCCTCTCACCCTCGTGTTTCTCTTCTCCAATCCTCTTACTTATCCCCTATGAACACACAGTTGACCACTCTTTTGCTCAGCAGAAGTGTTGGACCTCCTCTTTCTGCACTGCGAAGTTCAATTTCAGCTTTTCCTGGACCGTAGTGTGGTCCACTTTACTGATCAGAAGTGGCACCCCGCGTAGCTGGACGGAAGTGCCAATCCCCTTCGTTCTCCGTCTCCCTCACTGCCTGGAGGAAGTGCCACTACCTCCACTTAATTATCACATTCACAACTTCTCAATATTACTACAACTACAACTTCACTAAACCACACTCAACTAATTCATCACCACAAACTACAACCACACTATTCACAACTACAACTATCATTACCACATCTACAACTATACTACCACAACTACAACTATCACTATCACAACTACAACTATCACTACCTTACAACTATCACTACCACAACTACAACTATCACTACCCCCAACTATCACTTCCAAATACTACTGGATCGTCCTGATTGCACTTTTTAAGTCTTGCTACGCAAATTATAGTTGGTCATCACCACCTGACAACATAAGAGTAGGATCGTTCCTGGTTTATTCTTAAGGTTGCGGTACAGGAACGGTTAAAACAAATGACTAGGGAAACAAAGAAATTTAATATTTGTTTTGATAGCAAAAACGACCCTGAGTTAAGCACGTGAGCCGCGTTAATGATAACGCTAAACCGCTGCCCATGTGAGACCTCTTACCACTTCTACCGGAGGTTATCCAGCGAGTAAGTGAGCACGTTCCAGTATATCCCTGTGCTTAACAAAATAGGGGAATAGCATTGAAAGGTACAAATAAAAATGGGAACTATGGCTATAGTTTTATTAATAACATAAAGGGCTAAGAATAAAACTTATTCCTGATGGATAATTTACACAATATAACAATTGACCTTGAGACTTATTAAGGGGGGAAGGGTGATGTTATCAGTAACACGGCTAGTACTCACTCTTAAATGCACCGACAAGCTGACCGAGATTCCCAATGCGTGTCCATACCACGCGGTGTCAGAGCTTCGCTCGAACGGACCTGTCACCAACTATCCCCTTTGCCCGCTGTTCCCTGAGTGGGATTATATCGTAGTCAAAGTTCCCCACTCCCAATGGTGGATGTACAATCGTGTTACGGGACCTGACGCGAGTCTTGACGCTGTTAAGAACAAAAGACCTCAGCGTGGGCGTGGGGGGGGGACTAACGACATTTGCTTAAGGCTGGTGTGACCATATAATTAGGTCTCCTAGAGACATCACAAGCCATCTGAACTGCATCACAACTTACACAACAGTTATCGTGTGGAAAAGCACCGTACACACTTACAACTTATCTGATAATTACAAGCACTTATCCCACCACTTCAATATGACGAGTCAGGTGAGAAGGAAACCTAACATGTATCTGTTAGTTTAGTTCAGTTAACTTCTTGCTGGCAAAAATCCGCAAATATTTATTTAAAATTAATTCAGTTAATTTCAACCTTCGTACCTCGCTAATCCGTATGTGATCCGTATATTGTGCACAAGTGTCCACAGTATGTACCGTATATTGTTGCACAAGTGTCCACAGTATGTACCGTATATTGTTGCACAAGTGTCTACAGCATGTACCGTATATTGTTGCACAAGTGTCCACAGTATGTACCGTATATTGTTGCACAAATGTCTACAGCACGTACCGTATATTTGGTTGCACAAGTGTCACAGTATGTACGTTTTATGTTGCACAAGTGTCTACAGCACGTACCGTATATTGTTGCACAAGTGTCCACAGCATGTACCGTATATTATACAGCATGTCAGGTGTTTATATTAAAGCAATATCAACAGTTGTTCCATTGTACAACTGTATCAAGTTACTGTTCTCTAGTACAACCCTGACACCAGCCCAGCTGTTAAGTCTGCCACCATCCCTGGCAATAACCTTGACACCACCTCTGGCACCACCCCTGATACCAGCCCTGAGACCAGCCCTGACACCAGCCCTCGCACCACTCCTGACACCAGCCCTGGAACCACTCCTCACACCAGTCCTGACACCATCTTTGACACCAGCCCTAGCACCACCCCCTAACACCCAGCCTTGCACCCACCCCTCACACCAGCCTAGACACATACCTCACACACAGCCCTGGTCCTTTGCGTAGTTTGTGAGGTTAAGGTGCGGTGAGGGTAATCCCTCTTCCCTCACATTCCCCTCTGCCTTGCCTAATCCTGCGTGAGAGATGAGGGGGAGAGGATGAATGGTGGGCTCTTAATCCATCTCAACTCCCTCACTGCCTCCGTTTCTAAGAGAGTGGGGATTGAGACGTCAGGGCTGACATCCCCCTCACTCATCCCTAAAACTTCCCCCCCCCCTTACCATTCAAGGGGGAGAGGAATTTGGAAAAGGCGAAATAAGTCATTCTGTGTTTTTTGAGTTATCTTGGTGTTATTTTACACACGTTACTATGTATGCTAACTGTACTTATGTGGCCTTGTACTAAATAAAAGTTTTGTATCTTCGATCTTCCCTCCCAGGCTATGTTCCCTCTCCTCACCTCAGGTAATGTAAGGGGAGATGAGGGGAACGTCCAAATTATCACACACACCCTTCTTATCCCTCTCATGATAAAACTAAAAATAACCAAAATTTGATCCTGATTTATGACCCCTCCGTCTACACACATAACCCCACCACACAACAGGAGATGTGAATCGAACCCTCCAACCACAAATAGGTAAGTACACACAACACACATACCTACACACACATTACGAAAAATCAGGAAGATATGATCACAAACTTATAAGATCCTTGTAACCTGTACTCCTGGAATCGCAGTGTTGAGACAGTATACATCATAAATTCAACCTGTAAAAATCATTACAGGAACTGGTCCTAATCTCACACAATAAATCACTTCCAACTAAAAGTTAAAATATTTCGGCAAGATGCTGCTCAACATCCCCCACATGAAAAGTAGAGGGCGCACGTAAGTACACTAAGTGAAAACACCATAAGTGTTGGGGTACAAGGACTGCCTTAAACAGCCTCTCCCATCATGCATAAGGGGAATTAGAAGTTGGGACCTGGATGTCTTCAAGAGGAAACTGGAGAGGTACCTAAAAATCGGTGACGACCAGTCGTGCTGTGATTAGTAATTTGGACTGCGTGCGGCCCTGAATCACCTGATGCCTGGTAACAGGACAGCGTCGCTGGACTTTCACCACTGGACAACCTCCAGGTTTGACTCCAGATAAGCCCAGAAAGAACGTTTGTTTACCAGTATGTAACAGGTAGTAGGTTACTTTGTTTATCCTTAAGTAAAAGTAGTAGCCACTTTGTTTTCATTAAGTCACTGTAGTAGTTACTTTGTTACCATTAAGTCACAGTTGTAGTTACTTTGTTTACCATTAAGTAACTGGAGTAGTTACTTTGTTTTCATTAATTCACAGTAGTAGTACTTTGTTTTTACCATTAAGTCACAGTAGTAGGTTACTTTGTTTACAATTAGGTCACAGTAGAGCACTTTGTTTCCATTAAGTCACAGTAGTTGTCTACTTTGTGTTTTTAAAAATTTCCATTTAAAGTCACAGTAGTAGCACACTTTCGTTTACCATTAAGTCACAGTAGTAGTTACTTTGTTCTATCATTAAGTCACAGTTGTAGATACTTGTTTACCTTAGTCACTGTAGTAGTTACTTTGTTTACTTAAAGTCACAGCAGTGTTACTTTGTTTACCATTAAGTTCACAGTAGTTGTTACTTTTTGTTTACCATTAAAGGTTCGCAGTAGTAGTTACTTTGTTTACATTAGTCACAGTAGTAGTTACTTTGTTTATCATTAAGTACAGTAGTAGTTACTTTGTTTATCTTTAAGTCACCAGTAGTAGCAAACTTTGTTTAACCATTAAGTCACAGTAGTGTTACTTTCGTTTACCATTTTAAGTCACAGTAGTAGTTCACTTTGTTTACCATTAGTACTGTAGTAGTTACTTTGTTTACCATTAAGTCACAGTAGTAGTTTCTTTGTTTATCATTTATAGTCACTGTAGTAGCACTTTGTTTACATTAGTCACAGTAGTTGTGACTTTGTTTACCAGTAGTCACAGTAGTAGTTACTTTGTTTACCATTAAGTCACAGTAGTAGTTACTTTGTTTACCATTAAGTCACAGTAGTAGTTACTTTGTTTATCATTAAGTCACAGTAGTAGTTACTTTGTTTATCATTAAGTCACAGTAGTAGTTACTTTGTTTACCATTAAGTCACAGTAGTAGTTACTTTGTTTACCATTAAGTCACAGTAGTAGTTACTTTGTTTACCATTAAGTCACAGTAGTAGTTACTTGTTTACCATGGTAGTCACAGTCTAGTAGTTTCTCGTTTCCAGTAAGTCAAGTAAGTAGTTACTTTGTTTACCATTAAAGTCACAAGTAGTAGTTACTTTGTTTGCTACCCAAAATTCCAATAAATTTCAGGGTAAACAAAAAAAATTAAAGGTAGGAGAGAGAGAGAAGTGATTGGCAACACAGGAAGAGTAAACACAAGTGATGGCTCTCTAGTAAGAAAGAGGTGAGGAAGAAGATTAGGGGAGGAGGGGATAAAAGGGGATAATTAGGAAGATGGAGAGGGGGAAAGGAGGGAGAAGAGATAGTTTGGCATTGTTCAGTTAGGAGAGGAAAAAAGAACAGGCCTTCCGGTGGATCAGGGCTGATCAACAGGCTGTTATTACTGGTTACATACTAATTTAAACGTACCAAACACAGCCCAGATGTGGGGCTTTGACCTTGGAGGAACGTGCCACATAAACCCGTTGAGAATTTGTGGTGGGTACAGGTTTGTAAGCGTTTGTCAGGAACAGGACAAGCGTTTCCTCACGTGGGTCTTATGTCATTTGATGGACCGCAGCTGGGGCTTTTGGTTATCTGACCGATGCCTTTCCACTGGATTACGAATCGCACCCCTTTAAAAATATGGTTATAAATTTTACTGGGTACGGTGAGACAGCAGGCTTAAGCAAGCACGAACCCATCACCAACACCCACAATACCATCCCTCTGCTTACTGCCGCTGATTCCTCTCCTCCACACTGACGACAACACACGAAAACCTCTCCTCCTTCCCTTCCTTCTCACACAAACTGAAAATTCCCTCCCTCCTTCCTCTCAACACAAACTGAAAACTCCCTCCCTCCTTCCTTCTCAACAAAAACTGAAAAACTTCCCTCCCTTCTCAACACAAACTCGCTAAACCCTCTACCTCCCTCTCAACACAACTGAAACCCTCCTCCCTCTCAACACAAACGGAAAACCCTCCTCCCTCTCAACACAACTGAAACCTCCCTCCTCCTTCTCAACACATGCTGAAACCGACCCTCCCCCTCGACCAACAGAAACTGATGCCTTGTCTCCTTGCCTTCCTACCAACAGTTCAATTACGGTCAAAGTGAAGCAGAGATATTATACGCCAGTGTCCTAAGACAACATTCACCCGACGCCGCTCAATCCAGTGGATGGAGTAAACAAGAGGGAGGAACAACGCCCTCATCTCCCTCACCTTCCCTCCCTCGTACCCTGCCACTGTCTCTCTCTCGTGTTATAATTGAAGTCATACTAGCAACAACACACATTAAGTTTATCCAGGTACAGGTACACATAAATACAGCCACATAAATCATCAAACAGAAATTACCCTCCAGGATAACCCCAAAAAAGTCAAAGTGACTTATTTCCAATGTGATTATTTAACATCTCAGTTAACAATAAATATAGGTTCAGTATTGTTGTTAAAAGTGAAGAACGCTTGAGTTATAGTCAGAGCTTATGAGGACAACTGGAAGGCTCGTCCTCACTATTCTTACTTGACATGTTGTCCAAACATTCAAAATGTCTTGAAATCTGCTAAACTGCATGATAGACAGAGGCGGGTCGGGTTAGGTGAGGAGGATCGAGCTCTCAGCCTTTTATTGCTTTATATAACTCACACGGGGCAAACAATCTTAAAATCTGATCAATGAAACATTCGTCTTCTCTATTATTTTTGAAATAGTTAGGTTAGCTAAGGTTTTCTCAGGAAAAAGAACAGTGTTTCTGACGCAGGTTTAGTATATGATGACCCAAGCTGGTGTTTAGGGTATTTGGACCGCAGGCCTTCCACTGGTAACCTCTCCACACCCTTTAAAAATTGTTGTTATAATTATAACCATTTATGTCAGTAACAACCAACCTTGATAGTTCATGAACCCATCACAAGGAGCCGCCACACCTGCTGGGTCTCACATCTCGGAGTGACATATTTCTTCACCTCACATAACATAATGTTACATGAGACTATAACAAAGCTTGCCTTTTACCACAATGTAACTATTATAAGAGGGCAACTCCAGGTAACACACTGCTAAAGCATCCACAATTATTTAATGAAAGCCAACCAGGCAGTACATGGAATCCTGTTTGCTTCACGACATTAAACTTGGTTAAGAGACCCTCCATCTCAACCAGCGTATAAAACAAGATTAATCTTCAACATCACAGTAAATGATGTCCACTTTTCCCCACAGTGAAGCCCCCTCCCCCACCGCTTTTCAGAAACATCAATACAGACTCATTATTGACTGGTTGGTCTTAGTCCCTGTTGGGAGTCCGTATAAATCGTCTTCACAGCAGGGACCTTTCACACAGCCAGCAAAGCAGCAATAGCAGCAGCAGCTGCAGCAGCTGCAGCAGCAGATGCAGCAGCAGCAATTGCAGCAGCCAGCAGCAGCAGCAGCAGCAAGCAGAGCATAGCAGCAGCAGCACAGCAGCAGCAGCAGCAACAACAACAACAACAACAGCAGCAACAGCAACAGCCTGCAGCAGCAGCTGCAGCAGCAACAACAATCAAACAACAAGCAGCAGCAACAGCAACCGCACAGCCGCAGACAGCAGGCAGCAGCAGCATCAACAACAACAACAACAGCAGCTAGAAGCAGCAAACAACAACAAAACAGCAGCAGCTAACTGCAGCAGCAGCAGCAGCAGCAGCGCAGTCAGCAACAACAACAGGCAGCAGCAGCAACAAACAACAGAAGTGGCAGCAGCAACAAACAAACTAACAGCGCAGCAGCAGAAGCTGCAGCAGCAACAGCGCCGCAGGCAACATCTGCAGCAGCAGCAGCAACAAACAGCAGCCAGCAACAACAGTAGAAACACAACAGAAGCAGCAACAGTTGCAACTCAACTACAGCAGCAGCAACAGCTGCAACTACAACAGCTGCAGCAGCCACCACAGTAGCAACTAACAGACAGCTGAAGCAGCAGCAGCAGCCAGCAACAACAGCAGCCAGCTAGCAGCAACAAACAGTAGCAAACAACAACAGCTGCACAGCAGAGCAACAGTAGCAAATAATAGCAGCATGCAGCAGCAGCAGCAGCAGCAACACACAAACAGCTGCAGCTGCAGCAACAGCAGCACTACAACAACAGCTGCAGCAGCAGCAACAGTAGCAACAACAACAGCTGCGCTGCAGCAACAGTAGCAACAACATAAACAACTGCCGAGCAGCAAACAATGGCAACAGCAGCAAAAAGTAAGCATCAACATCAGCAGCAGCAGCAACCAGTAGCAACAACAATAACAACAGCAGCAGCAACAATGGCAGCAAGCCAGACAACAGTAGCAAAACAACAGGCGCAGCTGCAGCAAACAGTAGCAACAACAATAACAACAGCAGAGTAACAATGGCAGCAGCAGCAGAAGCATCAAACAACACACAACAGCAGCAGCAGAAGCAGCAACAACAACAACAACAGCAAACAACAGCAACAACAACAAACTGCAGCAGCAGAAGCAGCAGAAACAACAACAACAGCAAACACAACAACAGCAGCGCAGAAGCAGCAACAACACAACAACAACAGCAGCAACAACAAACAACAGCACAGCAGCGAAGCAACAACAACAAACTAGCAACAACAACAGCAAACAACAAACAACAAACAGCAGCAGCAGAAGCAACAACAACAACACAGCACAGCAACAACCAGCAGCAAGACAGCAGCAGCAAGCAGCAGCACGAAGCAGCAGCAGCTAGCAGCAACACAACAACAATAACAACAACGCAGCAGCAGCAACAACAACAACAAACAACAACAACAACAACAATAACCAACACAGCAGCAGCAGCATCACAACAACAACAATAACAAACCAACAGCCAGGCAAGACAGCAAACAACAACAAACAAACAACAGCAGCAGCAGAAGCAACAACAACAACAACAGCAAACAAGCAACAACAACAGCAGGCAGCAGCAGAAGCAGCAGCAGCAGCAAATCAACAACAACATCAACACGGCCAGCCAGCAGAAGCAACACAACAACAACAGCAACTGCAACAACAGCAGCAGCAGCAGCAGAAGAAGCAGACTAGGCACGCAGCAACAACCAACAACATTAAACAACATCAGCAGCAGCAGCAGCAGCAGCAGCAACAAAACAACAACAAAACAGCAGCTGCAGCGCAGCAACAAAACAGCAGCAGCGCTGCAACAACAACAACAACAGCAGCGCAGCAGCAGCAGCAGCAGGCCTGCAAGCAAGCAGCAGCCAGCTAACAGACAAGCATAGGAGCAGAGCAGCAAGCAGCAGCAGCAGCAGCAACCAGCAGCAGCAGCAGCAGCAGCAGAAGCAGCAGCAACAGCAGCAGCAGGCAGCTGCAGCTGCAGCAGCAGCAGCAACAAAACAGCGCAGCAGCAGACAGCAGCTGCAACAAACACAGCAGCAGCAGCAACAGCAGCCAGCAGCTGCAGCAGGCAGCAGCAACAACAGCAGCTGAGCAGCAGCAGAACAGCAGCTTCAAAGCTGCAGCAGCAGCAGCAGCAGCAGCAGCTGCAACATAACACAGCAGCTGCTGTCAGGCTGCAGCAGCAGCAGAAGCAGCAGCAACTAAACAACACTGCAGCAGCAAGAAGCGCAGCAGCAGCAGCTGCAGCAGCAACAAGCAGCAGCAGCAGCAGCAGCAGCAAGCAGCAGAGCAGCACAGCACAGCAGCGCAGGAAGCGAGCAGCAGCAGCAGCAGCTGCATGCCTGCAGCAGCAGCAGCAGCAGCAGCAGCAGCAGCAGCACAGCAAACACAGCAGCAGCAGCTGCAGCTGCTGCAGCAGCCCAGCAGCTGCAGCAGCAGCAGCAATAACAACTGCAGCAGTCAGCAAACAAACAACAACAGCAGCAGCAGAGCAGGGCCAGCAAGCAGCAGCCACCAGCAGCAAGCAGCAGGCAGCAGCAGCAGCAGCAACCACAACAACAGCAGCAGCAAGCAGCAGCAGGTGCGCAGCAGCATCAGCAGCACCAACGCAGCAGCAGCGCAGCAGCAGCAGCAGCAACAGAAGCACCCAGCAGCTGCAGCAGCAGCAGAGCCAGCAGCAACAGCAGCATAGCAGCAGCAGCAGCACCGCAGCAACAAGCGCACAGCAGCAGCAGCACCAGCAGCTGCAGCAGCAGCTGCAGACAGCAGCCATGCAGCAGCAGCAGCAGCCAGCAACAGCGCAGCAGCAGCAGCATCAAGCAGCAGCAGCAGCACCAGCAGCAACAGCAGCAGCAGCAACAGCACAAGCAGCAGCTGCAGCAGCAGCAGCAGCAGCAGCAGCAACAGCAGCACAGCAGAAGCAGCTGCAGCAGCAGCACAGCAGCAGCACCAGCAGCAAACAGCATTCTAGCTGCAGCAGACCAGCAGCTGCAGCAGCAGCAGCAGCAGCAGCAGCAGCAGCAGCAGCAGCGAAGCACCAGCAGAAACAGCAGCAGCAGCAGCTCAGCAGCTAGCAGCAGCAGCAGCAGCAGCAGCAGCAGCAGCAGCAGCAGCACCAGCAGCCAGCAGCAGCAGCAGCAGCAGCAGCAGCAGCAGCAGCAGCAGCAGCAGCAGCAGACAAGCAGCAGAAACAGCAGCAGGCAGCAGCAGCAGCAGACACCTGCAGCAACTGCAGCATCAGCAGCAGCAGCAGCAGCGAGCAAGCAGCAGCAGAAGCAGCAGCAGCATGGAAAGTGGACCAATTAGTTTTTAATTTTCTCATCTATCTGCAAGTGTTATCCTCCTCTCTCTTTTTCTCTCTTTCCCTCCCTCCCTCTCCTCTTTCATTGTTCCTCTTTCATTGTTCCTCTTTCTACATATCTCTTTCCTTCTCCATTTTCAAATTATCTTTCATTTTCATGTCAGTGGATCTACAAAAACAATTATTTGATGAGATATACAACAGTGTCGCCTTGCTTTCCCCTCAACACTGTTACTTGCTTCCCTCAATACTGTTAACCTTGCTTCCCATCAACCACTGTTACCTTCTTCCCCTCAACACTGTTACCTTGCTCCTCAAACAGTTACTTGCTTCCTCATCACTGGTAACCTTGCTTCCCTCAACACTGTTACCTTGCTTCCCCTCAACACTGTTACCTTGCTTCCCCTCAACACTGTTACCTTGCTTCCCCTCAACACTGTTACCTTGCTTCCCCTCAACACTGTTACCTTGTTTCCCCTCAACACTGTTACCTTGCTTCCCCTCAACACTGTTACCTTGCTTCCCCTCAACACTGTTACCTTGCTTCCCCTCAACACTGTTACCTTGCTTCCCCTCAACACTGTTACCTTGCTTCCCCTCAACACTGTTACCTTGCTTCCCCTCAACACTGTTACTTGCATTACCATCAACGCTGTTCCTTGTTCCCCTCAAAACTGTTCCTTTGCCTTCCCCTCAACTTGTTACCTTGCTTCCCCTCAACATGATACTTGCTTCCCCCTCACACTCGTTTACTTGCTTCCCCTCAACACTGTTACCTTGTTTCCCCTCATAACATGTTAACGTGCCTTCCTCTCTCAACACTGTTACCTTGCTTCACATCAACACTGTTACCTTGCTTCCCCTCACACTGTTACCTTGCTTCCATCAACTCGGTTACCTTGCTTCCTCAAACACTGTTTCCTTGGCTTCCCCTCAACACTGGTTACCCTTGCTTCCCCGCAACACTGTTACCTTGTTCCCCATCAACATGTTTACCTGGCTTCCCCTCCAACACTGTTACCTTGGCTTCCCTCAACACGTTACCTCTGCTTCCCTCAACACTGTTACCTTCTTCCCTCAACACTGTTACCGTGTATCCCTCACACTGTTACCTGGCCTTCCCCTCTCAACACTGTTATCTTGCTTCCCCTCTACAATGTTACCTTGCTTCCCCTCAACACTCCAGTACCTTGCTACCCCTCAACACTGTTACCTTGTTTCCCCTCATCACTGTTTACCTTGCTTCCCATCCAATCACTGTTACCTTGCTTCCCCATATCACTGTTACATTGCTTCCTCAACACTGTTACCTTGGCTTCCCCCTCCTTCATATGTTACCTTGCTTCCCTCAAACATGATACACTTGCTTCCATCAACACTGTTAACTTGCTTCCCTCTACAATGTTTACCCTTGCTTCCATAAAAACTGTTACCTTGATTCCTATAACACTGTTAACTTGATTCCCCTCAACACTGTTACACTGATTCCCTCAACACTGTACCTTGTTTCCCCTCACACTGTTACCTTGCTTCCCCTTCAACACTCGTTACCTTGCTTCCCCTCAACACTGTTACCTTTGCTTCCCTCAACACTGTCTCCTTGCTTACCTCAACACACTGTTACCTTGCTTCCCTCAACACTGTTAACCTTGCTTCCCCTCAACACTGTTATTTGCTTCCCTCAACACTGATACCTTGCTTCCTTCTACACTGTTCCTTGTTCCCTCAAACTCTGTCTACATTGTTTTCCCCTCAACACTGTTACCTGGCTTCCCACCTCAACACTGTTACCTTGCTGCCCCTCAAACACTGTACTTGCTTCCCTCAAACACTGTTACCTTTGCTTCCCCTCAACACTGTTACCTTTCTTCCCTCAACACTGTTACCATTGCTTCCCTCAACACTGTTACCTTGCTGCCCCCTCAACATTGTTTACCTTGCTTCCCCTCAAACTGTTACCTTGCTTCCTCAACACTGTTACCTTGCTGCCCCTCACACTGTTACCTTTGCTTACCTCAACACTGTGTTACCTTGCTTCCCTCAAAACTGTTACCTTGCTTCCCTCAACACTGTTACCTTGCTTCCCCTCATCACTGTTACCTTGCTATCCCATCAAAATGTACCTTGCTTCCCTTCAAACACTGTTACCTTGCTTCCCCTCTAACTACTGTGTACCTTGCTTCCATCAACACTGTTACCTTGCTTCCCCTCAACACTGTTACCTTGCTTCCCCTCAACACTGTTACCTTGCTTCCCCTCAACACTGTTACCTTGCTTCCCATCAACACTGTTACCTTGCTTCCCCTCAACACTGTTACCTTGCTTCCCCTCAACACTGTTACTTGCTCCCCTCAAAAACTGTTACCTCTGCTTACTCAACACTGTAACCTTTCTTCCCCTTCAAATGTTTCCCTTGCTTCCCCTCAACACTGTTACCTTGCTTCCCATCAACCTGTTAACCTTGTTTTACCCTCAACACTGTTCCTTGCTTCCCCTCAACACTGTACTTGCTTCCCTCAACACTGTTACCTTGCCTTCCCCTCAACACTGTTACTTGCTTCCCCTCACACTGTTACCTTGCTTCCCCCAACACTGTCTCCTTTCTTCCCATCAACACTGTTTACCGTGTTCCTACTTCTATCCCTCTCTCTTACTTACCTGCCCCCTACCCTTCTCTCCATCTCTCTTACTCCCGGCACCAACTTCACTCCTCACCCTTACTCCCCTGCACCTACTTCACTCCCTCTCTCCTACTCCCCCGCACCTACTTCACTCCCTCTCTCCTACTCCCCCGCACCTACTTGTCTTCTCCACATGTCCAGCACACCTGCTTATTACAGTAATTAGTGACGGCAAGCTTCTTGTGTTGATGATCACCGGGCTCCCACACTGGCTAAAAATGCAATGGTATACATTATCTTCCACTAGAAGAAGTAGCATCCCCTCCTCTCCCCTCTCTCTGTACTAGGATCGTAAAGTGGTAGTCATTCGTTAACTAATTCTTTTTCTATTCAATACAGAGATGATATACGAAGACAGTAGATGGAGTGATCAGTCCCTCAGCCTTTCAGAACTATACATAGAAGGCAGTGAAAAATGAGGGGACCGATTACCTCATCTTCTTTAGTCACTGTATATCATCTCTACATTAAACTGAAAAAGTCACTGGTGGGCGAAACGTCTTCGCAACAGATACCTAAGTATTGCACATGTGTGTAATTCCTCATCTTGTCGATACTGCTCACCATGATTGCAATCAAGTCGTTTTCTGGCGGCTGTGAATGTTGTGCTGCAGTCTGTGTTGCTGAGAGCGTTCCTTAAGACCATTGTTCCGTTCAGTGACACATCATGGAACGTGAGTCCACAGGGAGGTCTTCGTCACTCCCCTGGATGTTGTTCTTCCGTTACGTTGCAACAGGAACCTGCTTTTCTGTTGACCCTCAGGGAAAACTTTAAGTCATACTACTAGTCGCGTGAGTGCATGAAGAGTGCCTCTTGTGAGAGCTTGAAGAGTGCCTCTTGTGAGAGCTTGAAGAGTGCCTCTTGTGACAGCTTGAAGAGTGCTTTGTGTGCGCTGAAGGAGTGCCTCCTGTGACAGTTTTGATGAGTGCCTCGTGCGAGAGCTGAAGAGTGCCTTTGTGGACGTTTGAAGAGGGCCTTCTTGTGTGAGCTTGAAGAGTGCCTCTTGTGACAGCTTGAAGAGTGCCTCTTGTGTGAGCTTGAAGAGTGCCTCCTGTGACAGTTTGAAGAGTGCCTCTTGTGAGAGCTTGAAGAGTGCCTCCTGTGACAGTTTGAAGAGTGCCTCTTGTGAGAGCTTGAAGAGTGCCTCTTGTGACAGTTTCAAGAGTGCCTCTTGTGAGAGCATAAAGAGTGCTTCTTGTGAAAGTTTGAAGAGTGCCTCTTGTGAGAGCATAAAGAGTGCCTCTTGTGAGAGCTTGAAGAGTGAATCTTGTGAGAGCTTGAAGAGTGCCTCTTGTGAGAGCTTGAAGAGTGCCTCTTGTGAGAGCTTGAAGAGTGCCTCCTGTGACAGTTTGAAGAGTGCCTCTTGTGAGAGCTTGAAGAGTGAATCTTGTGAGAGCTTGAAGAGTGCCTCTTGTGAGAGCTTGAAGAGTGAATCTTGTGAGAGCTTGAAGAGTGCCTCTTGTGAGAGCTTGAAGAGTGCCTCTTGTGAGAGCTTGAAGAGTGCCTCTTGTGAGAGCTTGAAGAGTGCCTCTTGTGAGAGGTTTGAGAGTGATTCTTGTGAGAGCTGATGGGTGCCTCTTGTGAGAGCTTGAAGAGTGCCCTTCTGTGAGAGTTGGAAGAGTGCCTTTGTGGAGAGCTTGAAGAGTGCCTCTTGTTGAAGCCTTGAAGAGTGCTCTTGTGACGCTTGAAGAAGTGCCTCTTGTGACAGCTTGAAAGAGTGACTCTTGTGTACAGCTTGAAGAGTGCTCTTGTGAGAGCTTGAGAGTGCCTCCTGTGACAGCTTGATAAGGTGAACTCATGTGAGAGCTTGAAGAGTGCCTCTTGTGAGAGCTTGAAGAGTGCCTCTTGTGTGAGCTTGAAGAGTGCTCTGTGACAGTTTGAAGAGTGCCTCTTGTGAGGGAGCTTGAAGAGTGATCTTGTGGAGGAGCTTGAAAGAGTTGCTCTTGTGAGAGCTTGAAGAGTGCCTTTGTGAGGAGAGCTTGAAGTGTGCCTCCTGTGACAGTTTGAAGAGTGCCTCTTGTGAGAGCTTGAAGAGTGAATCTTGTGAGAGCTTGAAGAGTGCCTCTTGTGAGAGCTTGAAGAGTGAATCTTGTGAGAGCTTGAAGAGTGCCTCTTGTGAGAGCTTGCGAAGAGTGCCAGCTTGTGAGAGTTTTGAATGAGTGGCCTCTTGTGAGAGCTTGAGAGTTGCCTCTTTTGAGAGCTTGAAGTGAATCTTGTGAGAAGAGCTTGAAGGAGTGCCTCTTGTCGAGAGCTTGTAAGAGTGCCTCTTGTGAGAGCTTGATGAGTGCCTCTTGTGAGAGCTTGAAGAGTGGCCTCTTGGTTGACTGCCTTGAAGAGTGCCTTCTTGTGACCAGATTGAAGAGTGCCTCTTGTGACAGCTTGGAAGAGTGCCTCTTGTTGTTTAAGTCTATTGCGTAAGAGTGCCTCTTGTGTGAGCTTTGAGAGTGCTCCTGTGAAAGCTGAAGAGTGCCTCTTGTGAGAGCTTGAAGAGTGCCTCTTGTGAGAGCTTGAAGAGTGCCTCTTGTGAGAGCTTGAAGAGTGCCTCTTGTGAGAGCTTGAAGAGTGCCTCCTGTGACAGTTTGAAGAGTGCCTCTTGTGAGAGCTTGAAGAGTGACTCTTGTGAGAGCTTGAAGAGTGCCTCTTGTGAGAGCTTGAAGAGTGCCTCTTGTGAGAGCTTGAAGAGTGCCTCTTGTGAGAGCTTGAAGAGTGCCTCTTGTGAGAGCTTGAAGAGTGCCTCTTGTGAAGAGCTCTTGAAAGAGTGCTTCTTTGTGAGAGAGTGAAGAGTGCATCTTGTGAGAGCTTGATGAGTGCTACTGTGACAGCTTGAAGAGTGCCTCTTGTGAGAGCTTGAAGAGTGCCTGTTGTGAGAGCTTGAAGAGTGCCTCCTGTGACAGCTTCAAAAGTGCCTCTTGTGGGTGGGGGGGGAAGCAGCTTCAAGAGTGCCTCTTGTGACAGCTTCAAAAGTGCCTCTTGTGAGAGCTTCAAGAGTGCCTCCTATGACAGCTTCAAAAGTGCCTCTTGCTAGAGCTTCAAGAGTGCCTCTTGTGAGAGCTTATAGAGTTAATACACGAGAAAGAGCTGAACCCTCAAGAGTCATACAACACCATCACAACAGGACTTGAAAAAGTCTATTAAAAACATGAGACATCAAGTCTCAGAACAAATCGGAACAACGTTTTTCGTCGGGAACTTCACCAAGTTCACCAACATGTCTTTTTTAACCATACTTGAGGGTGAGGCGTTACTTCATCCAATATCATCTTGTGAAGTGTCTAGTGACTTTGTGAGACCTCTACCCACGTTGAGTGGCTTGGTTAGGGAAGGATTGACCTGGGAAGGCTGGAGGCTCAGAAGTTGGGGTTGCGTCGGGAGTCCCGGTATATGAGTAGATAAGGACCCATTAGGGAATACTGAATGGTTCCCTGCTGTAAGTTACAAGTGTGGGTGTTTGGTTATGTCATTTACAGGAACAGCATTGGGCAGGTGAACACCTGACACAGCAGGGGAAGCTATGGTTACTGAGGGGTTAGGTATACTAGTAACTGTAGAACCAGGCGCAGAAGTGGGATAACCATAGAGGCTGCTACCCAGGGACTTGGGGAGCACGGTACAAAAATAGGGGATTGAGGGTTACTCATAACTTGTCAAATAACACTATGAAAGCACAGAGTTAGATATGGATACATACTATAGTCAGCATTAACTGGGGTTATTAAAAGACGGAGGTATGGGAGGTTAAGTAGCATCCCGGGTGGTAAAGTTGATAATCCAGGGATAACAGCAGTGGTTAGATGTATTAGATACCACTGGGCATAGTATTCGTGGTACTACATGGGGGTCACCGTGGACCCTATATTCCCGTAATGAGCATTGGACCTGGGGATGGTTTGTCCCGAAATTATGTACCCCTGAAGTAATTATTTATCACTGATATATCTTTTTCTTGATTATTTATACCCTCACTAACATTTAATACTGAATCTTGCTGTGGAACAATGTTGCTAAGACCCTTCACTTGAGCCTGCTGCGAGATCACTAACATTGACGTTAGCCTCTGCCATTCTGTTCACGAGGAACTTCACCTGTATCTACTGGATCGTCCTGATTGCACTTTTTAAGTCTTGCTACGCAAATTATAGTTGGTCATCACCACCTGACAACATAAGAGTAGGATCGTTCCTGGTTTATTCTTAAGGTTGCGGTACAGGAACGGTTAAAACAAATGACTAGGGAAACAAAGAAATTTAATATTTGTTTTGATAGCAAAAACGACCCTGAGTTAAGCACGTGAGCCGCGTTAATGATAACGCTAAACCGCTGCCCATGTGAGACCTCTTACCACTTCTACCGGAGGTTATCCAGCGAGTAAGTGAGCACGTTCCAGTATATCCCTGTGCTTAACAAAATAGGGGAATAGCATTGAAAGGTACAAATAAAAATGGGAACTATGGCTATAGTTTTATTAATAACATAAAGGGCTAAGAATAAAACTTATTCCTGATGGATAATTTACACAATATAACAATTGACCTTGAGACTTATTAAGGGGGGAAGGGTGATGTTATCAGTAACACGGCTAGTACTCACTCTTAAATGCACCGACAAGCTGACCGAGATTCCCAATGCGTGTCCATACCACGCGGTGTCAGAGCTTCGCTCGAACGGACCTGTCACCAACTATCCCCTTTGCCCGCTGTTCCCTGAGTGGGATTATATCGTAGTCAAAGTTCCCCACTCCCAATGGTGGATGTACAATCGTGTTACGGGACCTGACGCGAGTCTTGACGCTGTTAAGAACAAAAGACCTCAGCGTGGGCGTGGGGGGGGGACTAACGACATTTGCTTAAGGCTGGTGTGACCATATAATTAGGTCTCCTAGAGACATCACAAGCCATCTGAACTGCATCACAACTTACACAACAGTTATCGTGTGGAAAAGCACCGTACACACTTACAACTTATTGATAATTACAAGCACTTATCCCACCACTTCAAATTATGACGAGTCAGGTGAGAAGGAAACCTAACATGTATCTGTTAGTTTAGTTCAGTTAACTTTCTTGCTGGCAAAAATCCGCAAATATTTATTTAAATTAATTCAGTTAATTTCAACCTTCGTACCTCGCTAATCCGTATGTGATCCGTATATTGTTGCACAAGTGTCCACAGTATGTACCGTATATTGTTGCACAAGTGTCCACAGTATGTACCGTATATTGTTGCACAAGTGTCTACAGCATGTACCGTATATTGTTGCACAAGTGTCCACAGTATGTACCGTATATTGTTGCACAAATGTCTACAGCACTGTACCGTATATTTGGTTGCACAAGTGTCACAGTATGTACGTTTTATGTTGCACAAGTGTCTACAGCACGTACCGTATATTGTTGCACAAGTGTCCACAGCATGTACCGTATATTATACAGCATGTCAGGTGTTTCTATTAAAGCAATATCAACAGTTGTTCCATTGTACAACTGTATCAAGTTACTGTTCTCTAGTACAACCCTGACACCAGCCCAGCTGTTAAGTCTGCCACCATCCCTGGCAATAACCTTGACACCACCTCTGGCACCACCCCTGATACCAGCCCTGAGACCAGCCCTGACACCAGCCCTCGCACCATCCTGACTCCAGCCCTGGAACACTCTCACACAGGTCCTGACACCATCTTTGGGACACCAGCCCTAGCACCACCCCCTAACACCCAGCCTTGCACCCACCCCTCACACCAGCCTAGACACATACCTCACACCAGCCCTGGTCCTTTGCGTAGTTTGTGAGGTTAAGGTGCGGTGAGGGTAATCCCTCTTCCCTCACATTCCCCTCTGCCTTGCCTAATCCTGCGTGAGAGATGAGGGGGAGAGGGTGAATGGTGGTTCTTAAATCATCTCAACTCCCTCACTGCCTCCGTTTCTAAGAGAGTGGGGATTGAGACGTCAGGGCTGACATCCCCCTCACTCATCCCTAAAACTTCCCCCCCCCCTTACCATTCAAGGGGGAGAGGAATTTGGAAAAGGCGAAATAAGTCATTCTGTGTTTTTTGAGTTATCTTGGTGTTATTTTACACACGTTACTATGTATGCTAACTGTACTTATGTGGCCTTGTACCTAAATAAAGTTATGTATCTTCGATCTTCCCTCCCAGGCTATGTTCCCTCTCCTCACCTCAGGTAATGTAAGGGGAGATGAGGGGAACGTCCAAATTATCACACACACCCTTCTTATCCCTCACATGAAAAAACTAAAATAACCCAAAATAAGATCCTGATTTATGACCCCCTCCTCTACACACATACACACACACACAGGAGCTGTGAATCGACCCCTCCAACCACAAATAGGTAAGTACACACACACACATACTCACACACACATTACGAAAAATCAGGAAGATATGATCACAACATATAAGATCCTGTACCTGTACTTCCTGGAACGCAGGTGAGACAGATACATCATAATTCACACCTGTAAAATCCTACAGGAACTGGTCCTAATCCTGCACACAAAAATCACTTCCAACAAAAGTAAAATATTCGGCAGATGCTGCAACATCCCCCCAATGAAAAGTAGGGGCGCCGTAAGTACACTAAGTGAAAACACAATAAGTGTCTGGGGTCCAAGACTGCTTAACAGCCTCCCATCATGCATAAGGGGAATTAGAAGTAGACCCCTGGCTGTCTTCAAGAGGAAACTGGAGAGGTACCTAAAATCGGTGACCGACCAGTCGTGCTGTGATTAGTACATTGGACTGCGTGCGGCCCTGATCCCCTGGATGCCTGGTCACAGACCGCGTCGCTGGAACATTCACCCACTGGACAACCTCCAGGTAGACTCCAGATAAGCCACAGAAAGAACGGCCTCGGTGACAGAAGAAATATACTCAAGGTTCTTACTTACTATTAAGGTAAAACAAAGAGTGCAGGTTGGAGAGAGAACAATGTTGTCAATGTTGTGACGGAGGTTCTTCAGTGTTCCAGCTTCTCAAGAAGCAGGTGATGCAGTGCTTCAAGACACAGACAATACTGACCCCAAATTAACATTGCAGGTAAAATATGGCCAGAAAGCAGATTAAAAAGTTATTATTATAACTGTAACACTAAATAATATTTTTCCAGTGTGAAAATCACAGGTAAATGAGCGTCGTGTTGCGCTGGCTAAAGAAACTTGGAATTTTCCCTGATGATAATAAAGACGTGAGGACACTCAGAGAACACAGTAAGATTCAGTGTTTAGTGAACCATAAAAGAAACTAACGTTTTACAACCCACAAGAATCTGACATGAACGTGACATTAAACTCACGTTTATGTCAAAACGTTAACACAACTGTGAAGGTGCCACTGATAGTGTTACCAAGCTAAATAAAGCAGAACAGATGGTAGACAGTCTAGACCGGTCTTATCCTACAAACTTTGACCACTATGATGTATTCCCTCTCTACAAAGATGACAAAAAAAACGAAAAAGAGACCGATACATGGATATTACATATTATTAAGAACATTGATTATTGTTATTATTATTATTATTACTGCTTTATTTTTAATTATTATTATTTTTATTATTATTGTTATTATTATTATTATTATTATTATTATTATTATTATTATTGTTATTATTATTATTATTATTATTATTATTATTATTCCACAGGTAACTGGAATAAAATCCTTCCAGTGTAAGCCATACGTGTCACAAGAGGCGACTACAACACCGGGAGGTAGTAACTCTGACATGACCCAACGCTTTAAGCTTCTGCCTGGCCTCAGAGAGAATTATTCCCTTCTATCTGTTGTTAGTCTTACAACACTGCATAGCTCCTGACGACGTACAGTGCGAAAGATCTAGAGCTAAAAATTTGTATCCCCACGTAGCTTGTTCTGCACTGTAAGATCGCCTGTCTGTCATGTGAATGACATCTTTCACAAGCAATACTAGACTCTGTATCAGAGTGTCATAAGACGATGACACAGATAACCTGCAAGTCAACGTAAACGAAATCTTGTGGCGAGGCAAAAAAAAAAAAAAAAAAATATGTTCACTGGTGACAAATTTCAACTACTTCACTTTGAAACAACTGAAGAAATATAAACTGGAACAACACGCAACACAAACCATTTGATCAGCAAGACAGGAATATAAGGATGCAATGAGGAACTATGTGTGAACATCTTTCTATGAAAAATGACAGGAACATGATAGACGGGACAACAGAGAAGCTTCAGAACCATTATTATTATTATTATAATCAAGGGGGAAGCTCTAAACCCGGAGGATTATACAGCGCCTGGGGGGATGTGGAAGGCATTCAGGCTTAATTCGGGGAACTGGAGCAAAGATCCAATTCCCTAAATCAAGAGCCCCTCACCAACATCAAGGAACCTTCCTTGAGGGGAGCTTCAGAACCAGATATAACAACCAAGGCACTTTCACTCTATCAAGTAGAATACCTATACACCAACAACCACGTTCACAGGTACACACTGCAGGAGTGGAGAGTGTACACACGACTTTCACTGCTCGTATAAATTCAGTGAGACGACTAAATTAATTGGATTACATGTAGTCAAATTTTACTACCCGGATAACAGGCGAGAAAGATGTATTATAAATTAACACCAGAAAATAATAGAGGTGTTGGTTATAAATCTACATACGTACTGAAGCTTGTCCTTATACGGACGGAAGAATGGTAGTGCAAAATACAGCTGGGATGGTATTTATACATCAAGAGTCCAAGATAGTATCAGACCAGTAAGAATATAGTGACTATGGTGGACGGCCGACAACGAGCACCAACAGTATGATTAACCAGTTCGTCAACCAAGTCCGGACCTCCATCGCAGGGATGTCAGGAAGTACTTCTTCAACATCTGGGGAAGTGGAGTGACCTGGACTCAATTCATAATTTTACAATCATATAAGAGAGGTCCCAGGAGACTAGGAGGAAGTGATCCCGGCAAGCCACAAGAGGCAGGGCCAGGAGCTGAGACTCGATAACTTCAATACTGCGCTTTGCCTGACCATGATATTAAGAGAGGCTGAGAAATATAAAATGGGAAGTGGGAATAAGGAAGAGGGAAAGAATGGGTAATTAAAATAAATGTGAGATGGAGTGAGCGAGAATAAAGTAGAGAGAGAAGAGAGAATGAGAGGCGGGAGAAATACACAGAGACGGGGGAATGATATATATAAAAGGGTAGATGGTGGAGGAGGAAGGAAAGAAGGAAGTACCATGAAGAATAAAGAAAGAAAAGAGATTATGAGGAAAGGTAACAGGAAATGAGGAAGGAGGAGGAAAGAAAGAGGGGAAGAGGAAGGAAAGAATGGAAGAATAAGATAGAAGAGAAAGAGAAATTAAAAAAAAATGAAAGAAAATAAGGTAGTAGGAGAGTTAGCTTATATATATCCCACCTTAAGGATGTTCTTGTGTCAGTGATGGTTCCCAGGAGAGATGCAGCCTCCCTGGCCCCTCACCTTATTACATCACCCACCTCCTACCATCTTTATTGCTGCACCTCCTTCCCTCTGACCTTCACATGGCCTTCAACCCCCTTTTATTGCTTGATCTCCTTCCCGCCTTCGTTGCTTCATCTCCTTCCCTCCCATCTTCACATCATCTCCTTCCCTCCCATCTTCACATCATCTCCTTCCCTCCCATCTCACATCATTCCTTCCCTCCCATCTTCACATCATCTCCTTCCCTCCCATCTTCACATCATCTCCTTCCCTCCCATCTTCACATCATCTCCTTCCCTCCCATCTTCACATCATCTCCTTCCCTCCCATCTTCACATCATCTCCTTCCCTCCCATCTTCACATCATCTCCTTCCCTCCCATCTTCACATCATCTTCCCTTTAAACTTCTTCCTGTTGAAGAGCTCTAAAGAACACCAGGTGAGGGATGAAGGAAACCAGATTGCAAAAGAAACTTTGCAGTGCTGAAAGAATTCCTAAATGTAGTGAAATAAGAAAAGTAACTAGAAGGATGCCAAGCCAGTGATGATACTCTTCAGGTTACTGGTTCTATCTAGGTTGGAATATTGTTATCTACTAACAACACCTTCAAGACAGATGAAATTGTTGAGCTGGAAGATGTAAAGAGAACCTTCACGGCTACCATTAGAAAACATCTTATCTCCCTGATACACCCTGTCAGAATTACAACTACTAATGCCAATAACAAAATCCCCCCAACAAACACAGAATACAACCTCGTTCATATTTGCTAATATACAGGGCCTTAAGCCATCCACCAACAACAAAATACCTTTTATCAGTGGACTTCTAGTGGAGCCTAATGCAATGTTTGCAGCCTTCACAGAGACTCACACAAAAGATCACTTTGACAGTGAAATATGGATAAGTGGTTACAACCTTTTTAGATGCGACAGAAAAAACAGGCAACAAGGGGGAAGGGGGTTGGCCTGTATGTCAAAGAGTCCCTTATCTCCACGGAGTTGCTGAACACCACAAATGAGGTAGTTGAAGTTATCAATAAGATCGAGAAAACCCAAAAACCCAGTCATTGTGGTTGTATACAAGCCACCAGATTGCAACCTCACAAAAGTTCAAGGAACACTACTGAAAATCGATTACTGTTTGGAAAACCTTCCAGCTCCATCCCCAAACATCTTACTGCTTGGTGATTTCAACCTAAGGCATACAAAATGGAAGAATGTAGCAAATAATGTTATAGCTGAAACAATCCCCGAGGTAGCGCAGATAAAAAGGTCACACACACATGAGCTACTAATCTCTGTGAAAAAACACACCTTAAGCCAGCAGATAGTGAAGCCAACAAGACTAGAAAACACACTTGACCTTATCTTCACAAAAAATTTGAGGACCTAAATAAGAGACATAAAAATATCAAAAACAACTAATTCCGATCACAATCTAATCGAAGCCCAGATGTACATGCATAGGGGTCCTGAACAGCAGAATGCATGAAACCTGTGAAGGTGTCTTAAATAAAATACAATTTCAAACAACAAGACATCAACTGGGACCAGGTAAACCATGTCCTAAACGAAACCCATGTTGGGAAGATGTCTTAAATGACATGGATCCAAACCAGTGCCTTGAAAGGATCAACTTCCTGGTAGCCGAAGCATGTTCTAGGCATATTCCCCTAAGAAAGAAGAAGAGCAGGAGTAAACTGGAGAGAAAAAGACGCTCCCTCTACAGAAGACGACGAAGAGTCACTGAGCTCCTCAGGAGTGCTAGAATATCTGATACACGAAAGGAGGCGCTGACCAGGGAAGTGGAAACTATCGAACTTAAGCTAAATGACTCTTACAGGAACCAGGAGAGGCAGGAGGAGCTTAAAGCTATTAGTGAAATTACCTGGAGTTTACCTGGAGAGAGTTTCGGGGGTCAATGCCCCCGCGGCCCGGTCTGTGACCAGGCCTCCTGGTGGATCAGCGCCTGATCAACCAGGCTATTGCTGCTGGCTGCACGCAAACCAACGTACGAGCCACAGCCCGGCTGATCAGGAACTGACTTTAGGTGAAAGAAATTCAAAATATTTCTTTTCATATGCCAAAAACAAGGCAAATACCACATCTAGTATCGGGCCCTTACTCAGACAGGATGGGACTTACACAGATGACAACAAGGAAATGAGTGAAATATTAAAATCCCAGTACGACTCTGTGTTTAGTGAACCACTAATCGGTCTGAGGATCGACGATCCAAATGATTTCTTCATGAACGAGCCTCAAAACTCCATAAATGTATGCCAGATTTCCGACATTACCCTAACTCCGATAGATTTCGAAAAAGCCATTGACAACATGCCTATGCACTCAGCCCCGGGCCCAGACTCGTGGAACTCTGTTTTCATTAAGAACTGCAAGAAACCCCTCTCACGTGCCCTAAGTACACTATGGAGGAGGAGCTTGGACATGGGTGAAATTCCACAGTCACTTGAAACAACGGATATAGCCCCACTCCATAAAGGTGGCAGCAAAGCATTAGCTAAGAACTATAGACCAATAGCTCTGACGTCCCACATCATAAAAATCTTTGAAAGAGTGCTAAAAGCAGGATTGCAAATCACCTGGATTCCCAAAATCTGCACAATCCAGGGCAACATGGGTTCAGGCAGGTCGCTCCTGCCTCTCACAATTACTGGATCACTATGATATGGCCTTGGATGCACTGGAAGAAAATCAGAATGCAGATGTAATATACACAGACTTTTCAAAAGCATTTGACAAATGCGATCATGGCGTAATAGCCCATAAAATACGTGTTAACGGAATAACTGGGAAAGTGGGGAGATGGATCTTCAACTTCCTAACAAATCGAACACAAAGAGTAGTGGTCAACAGAGTTTAAATCGAGGCTGCCATAGTGAAGAGCTCTGTTCCACAAGGCACAGTACTCGCCCCCATCTTATTCCTTATCCTCATATCAGACATAAACAGAGATATACACCACAGCACCGTATCATCCTTTGCGGATGATACTAGGATCTGCATGAGGCTGTCATCTGCTGAGGACGCGGTTAACCTCCAAGAAGATATAAACAAAGTTTTCCAGTGGGCAACGGTAAACAATATGATGTTCAATGAGGACAAATTCCAACTATTCCGTTATGGAAAACTGGAGGAGATAATAACTAGAACAGAGTATACTAACTGACTCCGGCCATACAATAGAGCGGAAAAATAATGTAAGGGACCTGGGAGTAGTAATGTCTGAGGATCTCACTTTCAAGGATCACAACAGTGCCACGATCGCACGTGCAAAGAAAATGATAGATGGATAATGAAACTTTCAGAACGAGAGATGCCAAGCCCATGATGATCCTTTTCAAATCACTTGTTCTCTCTAGGCTGGAATACTGCTGTACATTAACATCTCCATTCAAAGCAGGTGAAATCGCAGATCTAGAGAGTGTACAGAGATCCTTTACTGCACTATAAGTTCTGTCAAGCACCTTAACTACTGGGAACGCTTGGAAGCACTTGACTTGTACTCGTTGGAACGCAGGAGGGAGAGATATATCATAATCTACACTTGGAAAATCTTGAAGGAATGGTCCCAATCTGCACACAGAAATCACTCCCACGAAAGTTAAAGACTGGGCAGGCGATGCAAAATGCCCCCAATAAAAAGTAGGGGCGCCATTGGTACACTAAGGAAAACACATAAGTGTCCGGGGCCCAAAACTGTTCAACAGCCTCCCATCAAGCATTAGGGGAATTGCCAATAAACCCCTGGCTGCCTTCAAGAGAGAGCTGGACAGATACCTAAAGTCAGTGCCGGATCAGCCGGGCTGTGGCTCGTACGTTGGACTGCGTGCGGCCAGCAGTAACAGCCTAGTTGATCAGGCCCTGATCCATCGGGAGGCCTGGTCATGGACCGGGCCGCAGGGGCGTTGATCTCCGGGATAACCTCCAGGTCCAGGTAACTAACTACACGAATACCACCTGGTGGTTCACACTTTCACTCACTCATTTGACCATAAACAGAAATATTAACCTCAATCTTAAAATAATGAATCCTGTGATACTCCAATACTGAACTATGTACTGTGCCAAAACAAAAGCATTCACATTGCTAAACTCACAAACTAGTATTTAGTCACTTAGCCATAATACCAACTTACCTCATAATTTGTAATATTTTAAAAATTAAGAACAAAACTAAGTCTGCCCGAAATGCCTAGCCATGCTAGGTGTTCTAGTGGTACACTCTGTAATCACTATTTTACTACATGTAAACCACACAATAACCAAATTTCTGTAAACTCAGCATTGTAATCCTTATAGAGAATAAACTTTGAATTGAATTGAATTGAATAGTATAAACTCTGTCAAGCACTTAATTTACGGGGAGAGTTTAAAGTCTCAAGAACTGTACTCCCTAGAATATAGGCGAGAAAGATACATCATAATCATCACCTGGAAGATACTGGAAGGATTGGTTCCAACCCTGCACACTGAAAGTGTTACTTACGAACACAAGAGGTTTGTTAGGTAAGACACATATGCAACAGTTAGGTATCTTTATTTCGAAACGTTTCGCCTACACAGTAGGCTTCTTCAGTCGAGTACAGAAAAGTTGATAGAAGCAGAAGATACTTGAAGACGATGTAATCAGTCCATCACCCTTAAAGTTTTGAGGTGGTCAGTCCCTCAGTCTGGAGAAGAGCATTGTTCCGTTGTCTGAAACAATATCTTCTCCAGACTGAGGGACTGACCACCTCAAAACTTTAAGGGTGATGGACTGATTACATCGTCTTCAAGTATCTTCTGCTTCTATCAACTTTTCTGTACTCGACTGAAGAAGCCTACTGTGTAGGCGAAACGTTTTCGAAATAAAGATACCTAACGGTTGCATATGTGTCTTACCTAACAACCTGTCGGTATTTTATACCATTTTAATGTTCACAAGAGGTTTGGCAGACAGTGCAGGATACCTCTAATGAAAAACAGGGGAACAATGAGTACAATGAGAGAGAGAACTCAATCAATTTTAAGGGATCACGACTCTTCAACGCCCTCTCTTACCCAACAAAAGGCTGCAGTTAGAATGATAACAAACTCTCACTACAGGCAGCACACTCCACCAATATTCAAAACACTCAACCTACTCACCATACAAAACATCCATACTTATTACTGCACCTATTACATACATAGAACACTTAACTCTGATATTAACCCTCCCCTCAAACATCTCCTTGCCAACCTCAACAGAACACATGACCATAACACAAGGCACAGATCACTCTTTGATGTTCCTCGTGTCCATCTCACGCAATGCAAAAACTCAATGCGCATAAAAGGCCCTAAAATCTGGAATTCATTACCTGTAAATATAAAAGAAACACTACCTGTTTATAAATTCAAGTCTCTTCTCAAAGATCACTTACTCACTCAAAACCAAATAAATACTGAATAACTGAACCTTATAAATTGTATATCCTAAATGTTACTCACAATTATATCACACAAATGTTAAACCTAGGACCCAATCTAACTTTGTTATTTTTTTAAATACACTACCTAACAGAATACTCCATTCTACTGAATGTACAACAATGCATGCAACCATATGACCTGTCTTTGTAATACTCATTTGTGCTTTATTGTTATCTGTTTACAATAATGTTTTATCACTGATTACATCATTGCTTAGTTAATCTTAAGTTAATTTTAAGCCAGCCCGTAATGCTATGCATATAAGTGGCTTTGGCATGCTGCTCTTACCTGTATTTTTTTGTACCTCTGTATGTATGCTAAAATTACTAAATAAATAAATAAATAAATTGTAAAGGACCTGCCTAGTATGGGCCAACAGGCCTCCTGCAGTGTTCCTCCTTTCTTATGTTCTTATGTTCTCTTCATGACTGATCAGACCAGCAACCAGGAGGCTTGATGAAGGACCAGGCCGCGGGGGCGGTAACGTCCGGGAGCCACTCCAGGTAAACTACACAGGCATTACCTCCAACAGAACCATTACCACCACTACACATCAGTCGACACCACCACACCACACCACTACACCCCCACTCCCCACACCACTACCACCAACTAAAGCCGAGAAGTTATCCACAACAAGGGAGCGGTGACGCGAAATGTGCCCATAAAGTCTCCAGGGATTCAAACCCAAATTTACTTCTAGACCTCAATCACTTCCCCTCGCTCTTCCTTCCTCTCCTTCCCTTCGTCCTTCCTCACCTTCCCTCGCCCTCCTCCCTCCCCTTAACCTCTTCTGCTAGGATATTCAGCTGCGATTTCCCCTTACCTCCCCTCACCCCCGTCACCTTTCCAGGTTTCAATAGTCCTATTACCTACCCTCACCCCCACCACCCTCACTTTTATGGGCTAAAGGTTAACAAAAAAAGCGAGGTTGAAAAACTTGTCGACTGTTCCTTCTACTTCTAGTGACAACAAGAAAAGAAGAACCTTTGTAGTGAGTGATGGACGTGATAACCTTCCTAGAGACTGTGGGAGACGGTAACTACTCTTCCAGAGACTGTAGAAGGTAATAACCTTCCTAGAGACTGTGGGAGATGGTAACTACTCTTCCAGAGACTGAAGAAGGTAATAATAACCTTCCTAGAGACTGTGGGAGATGGTAGCTACTCTTCTAGAGACTGTAGAAGATAATAATTACCTTCCTAGAGACATGTCTTAAAATTGTGGTAAAGGCGTATAGCTGTGACATCAGTTTCTGCTCACATCTTAAAACAACTCTGGATGAAGGATAACCCAGCTTCCTTAGTCTTGCATTCACTAGTAGCGCTACGACCGTAGAGATGGCACAGTGCCTGAGGGAAAGGGAGGCACTGTGGTTTGAGCCAAGGGAATGGTAGGTCCAGTTTATTGAATCACCAGCGCTTTACTGAGCCCCCTGGATTTACTTGACTAACAGCAATGAGATATGACTGTTCCTACAGTCAGTTCACCTCCCCCATCTAACCAACCTCCACTCTTATCTCTCTCACCTTAACCCTCGTACCACCTCCTTCCCGTCTTGCCTTTTCACCTTTTATTACCTACTTCATCACCTTCCCCACACCTTTCGTCACAGTCGTAAACGATTTGATATATATCGAGGAGACATGTTTAACTCCGGCATCCAAGGATTACCAACACCCCGCCAGGGTCTATGATGATGCTGCTGCCTTACACTACTACCACCTTGATTGGGGTACCTTCTCTCTCTCTCTCTCTCTCTCTCTCTCTCTCTCTCTCTCTCTCTCTCTCTCTCTCTTCACTCTATCACTGGGTAAAAGAAAATTATATTCACAATGGTCATAAACCATGAAAAAACAGTATATTTTCTGGAATGTCAGAAAATGAAGTTACAAGAAATGCAGGTACCATGTTGCTCCCCCCTAACATAAAGTGGGTCGACTGAAGCTTACCTGCAGAAGTGCATGTACAGGCAGACTTTATGAGCAGCGAAGCTGGCATGTGCTCCTCCACAGCCCTGTAGTTGATCACACACAGCACCACTCTATATATCTGGCAGTCACCAACAGCCTCAATGAACAGAGATCTGCCGACGAATAGTGGGCGTAGGATCGAGCCTGCACCACTTGCACTGGACGAAAAGTAGTACTGGCGATATAAACGAAGGCAAAGACAAGTTGTAAAACAACGTGTGTTATCAAGACAACGTTCCACTGTGTATAACTACACAAAGTGTTGTGATATAAGCTTATTCTGCATTTTGTCTCAGTGTTCTCATAGTCCTTTAGCTAAATGACCCACAAGCGTTTAGCACTAAGTGAAATACAATAATCTCTCTCTTCATTATCTTCAACTTTAGTTATAAGTGTCATCAAATTTCTACGAAAGGGGAAAAAATCCCCAAAAATGATGCTGGGTTCCTAGTCAAGCACCGTGTGGAGAGTGGCATCCATCACAGAGAAGTGGCGCCTGAGCTTAGCCAAGCTCTGTTCAAACCTGTCTAACAGGTTAAGGTATCCCAGCAACAGTAGGTACCATCCTAATATATACGTGGTAATGTACTGCCGTGGTGCAGGAGTGTAGGTGTGAGAAAGCCGTCTGGCTAACACAGGTTCGAGCCTATTTGACACCTTTACACTAGCAGCAGCAGTAACACAAATGTCTCAACTTACTGTTTTCCTGTCATAATGCTTTCTTCCTGCTCTTTTTAATATTGCCTGCCAAACTCTCTTCACCCAATTTTCCATGAAGGTAGTGTAGCCAGAGGGTGGGAAGAGCGCCTTCTGCTTCCCCATCTTCACTTTATCTATATAGCCACGAAATGTGGTATCTAGATAGTAGTCTAGGCCTCCCCAGTAGATAAATTTGATATAGATAGTAAGATGTCTTGTTATCTTCCTCTCATCTGACCTCCCTCACTCTGACGCTAAGCTTCAAGCTTCTTGGAAGCTGTCTTCAGCTTTAAGCAGTGACATAAATAATTTTTGATTCTGCAGGAGGCACTGTACACCTAATTTACCAACACTGACACTCTCCTCCAGCATACTACTTCCCACTTCACCAACACTGACACTCTCCTCCAGCATACTACTTCCCACTTCACCAACACTGACACTCTCCTCCAGCATACTACTTCCCACTTCACCAACACTGACACTCTCCTCCAGCATACTACTTCCCACTTCACCAACACTGACACTCTCCTCCAGCATACTACTTCCCACTTCACCAACACTGACACTCTCCTCCAGCATACTACTTCCCACTTCACCAACACTGACACTCTCCTCCAGCATACCACCTCCCACTTCACCAACACTGACACTCTCCTCCAGCATACTACTTCCCACTTCACCAACACTGACACTCTCCTCCAGCATACTACTTCCCACTTCACCAACACTGACACTCTCCTCCAGCATACTACTTCCCACTTCACCAACACTGACACTCTCCTCCAGCATACTACTTCCCACTTCACCAACACTGACACTCTCCTCCAGCATACTACTTCCCACTTCACCAACACTGACACTCTCCTCCAGCATACTACTTCCCACTTCACCAACACTGACACTCTCCTCCAGCATACTACTTCCCACTTCACCAACACTGACACACTCTCCTCCAGCATACTACTTCCCACTTCACCAACACTGACACTCTCCTCCAGCATACTACTTCCCACTTCACCAACACTGACACTCTCCTCCAGCATACTACCTCCCACTTCACCAACACTGACACTCTCCTCCAGCATACTACTTCCCACTTCACCAACACTGACACTCTCCTCCAGCATACTACTTCCCACTTCACCAACACTGACACTCTCCTCCAGCATACTACCTCCCACTTCACCAACACTGACACTCTCCTCCAGCATACTACTTCCCACTTCACCAACACTGACACTCTCCTCCAGCATACTACTTCCCACTTCACCAACACTGACACTCTCCTCCAGCATACTACTTCCCACTTCACCAACACTGACACTCTCCTCCAGCATACTACTTCCCACTTCACCAACACTGACACTCTCCTCCAGCATACTACTTTCCCACTTCACCAACACTGACACTCTCCTCCAGCATACTACTTCCCACTTCACCAACACTGACACTCTCCTCCAGCATACTACTTCCCACTTCACCAACACTGACACTCTCCTCCAGCATACTACTTCCCACTTCACCAACACTGACACTCTCCTCCAGCATACTACTTCCCACTTCACCAACACTGACACTCTCCTCCAGCATACTACTTCCCACTTCACCAACACTGACACTCTCCTCCAGCATACTACTTCCCACTTCACCAACACTGACACTCTCCTCCAGCATACTACTTCCCACTTCACCAACACTGACACTCTCCTCCAGCATACTACTTCCCACTTCACCAACACTGACACTCTCCTCCAGCATACTACTTCCCACTTCACCAACACTGACACTCTCCTCCAGCATACTACTTCCCACTTCACCAACACTGACACTCTCCTCCAGCATACTACTTCCCACTTCACCAACACTGACACTCTCCTCCAGCATACTACTTCCCACTTCACCAACACTGACACTCTCCTCCAGCATACTACTTCCCACTTCACCAACACTGACACTCTCCTCCAGCATACTACTTCCCACTTCACCAACACTGACACTCTCCTCCAGCATACTACTTCCCACTTCACCAACACTGACACTCTCCTCCAGCATACTACTTCCCACTTCACCAACACTGACACTCTCCTCCAGCATACTACTTCCCACTTCACCAACACTGACACTCTCCTCCAGCATACTACTTCCCACTTCACCAACACTGACACTCTCCTCCAGCATACTACTTCCCACTTCACCAACACTGACACTCTCCTCCAGCATACTACTTCCCACTTCACCAACACTGACACTCTCCTCCAGCATACTAATTCCCACTTCACCAACACTGACACTCTCCTCCAGCATACTACTTCCCACTTCACCAACACTGACACTCTCCTCCAGCATACTACTTCCCACTTCACCAACACTGACACTCTCCTCCAGCATACTACTTCCCACTTCACCAACACTGACACTCTCCTCCAGCACACTACTTCCCACTTCACCAACACTGACACTCTCCTCCAGCATACTACTTCCCACTTCACCAACACTGACACTCTCCTCCAGCACACTACTTCCCACTTCACCAACACTGACACTCTCCTCCAGCATACTACTTCCCACTTCACCAACACTGACACTCTCCTCCAGCATACTACTTCCCACTTCACCAACACTGACACTCTCCTCCAGCATACTACTTCCCACTTCACCAACACTGACACTCTCCTCCAGCATACTACTTCCCACTTCACCAACACTGACACTCTCCTCAGCATACTACTTCCCACTTCACCAACACTGACACTCTCCTCCAGCATACTACTTCCCACTTCACCAACACTGACACTCTCCTCCAGCATACTACTTCCCACTTCACCAACACTGACACTCTCCTCCAGCATACTACCTCCCACTTCACCAACACTGACACTCTCCTCTAACATACTACTTCCCACTTCACCAACACTGACACTCTCCTCTAACATACTACCTCCCACTTCACCAACACTGACACTCTCCTCTAACATACTACTTCCCACTTCACCAACACTGACACTCTCCTCTAACATACTACCTCCCACTTCACCAACACTGACACTCTCCTCTAACATACTACTTCCCACTTCACCAACACTGACACTCTCCTCTAACATACTACCTCCCACTTCACCAACACTGACACTCTCCTCTAACATACTACTTCCCACTTCACCAACACTGACACTCTCCTCTAACATACTACTTCCCACTTCACCAACACTGACACTCTCCTCTAACATACTACTTCCCACTTCACCAACACTGACACTCTCCTCCAGCATACTACTTCCCACTTCACCAACACTGACACTCTCCTCCAGCATACTACCTCCCACTTCACCAACACTGACACTCTCCTCTAACATACTACTTCCCACTTCACCAACAATGACAGCATCTCCTCCAGCATACTACTCCCCACTTCACCAACAATGACACTCTCCTCCAGCATACTACTCCCCACTTCACCAACAATGACACTCTCCTCCAGCATACTACTCCCCACTTCACCAACAATGACACTCTCCTCCAGCATACTACTCCCCACTTCACCAACAATGACACTCTCCTCCTGCATACTACTCCCCACTTCACCAACAATGACACTCTCCTCCAGCATACTACTCCCCACTTCACCAACAATGACACTCTCCTCCTGCATACTACTCCCCACTTCACCAACAATGACACTCTCCTCCAGCATACTACTCCCCACTTCACCAACAATGACACTCTCCTCCTGCATACTACTCCCCACTTCACCAACAGACACTCTCCTCCAGCATACCACCTCCCACTTCACCAACAGACACTCTCCTCCAGCATACCACCTCCCACTTCACCAACACTGACACTCTCCTCCAGCATACCACCTCCCACTTCACCAACACTGACACTCTCCTCCAGCATACTACCTCCCACTTCACCAACAGACACTCTCCTCCAGCATACCACCTCCCACTTCACCAACAATGACACTCTCCTCCAGCATACTACTCCCCACTTCACCAACACTGACACTCTCCTCCAGCATACCACCTCCCACTTCACCAACACTGACACTCTCCTCCAGCATACCACCTCCCACTTCACCAACACTGACACTCTCCTCCAGCATACTACTCCCCACTTCACCAACACTGACACTCTCCTCCAGCATACCACCTCCCACTTCACCAACACTGACACTCTCCCCAGCATACTACTCCCCACTTCACCAACACTGACACTCTCCTCCAGCATACCACCTCCCACTTCACCAACACTGACACTCTCCTCCAGCATACTACTTCCCACTTCACCAACACTGACACTCTCCCTCCAGCATACTACTCCCCACTTCACCAACAGACACTCTCCTCCAGCATACCACCTCCCACTTCACCAACAATGACACTCTCCTCCAGCATACTACTCCCCACTTCACCAACACTGACACTCTCCTCCAGCATACCACCCTCCCACTTCACCAAACTGACACTCTCCTCCAGCATACCACCTCCCACTTCACCAACACTGACACTCTCCTCCAGCATACCACCTCCCACTTCACCAACACTGACACTCTCCTCCAGCATACCACCTCCCACTTCACCAACACTGACACTCTCCTCCAAGCATACCACCTCCCACTTCACCAACACTGACACTCTCCTCCAGCATACCACCTCCCACTTCACCAACACTGACACTCTCCTCCAGCATACCACCTCCCACTTCACCAACACTAAAAAAAATATAAAATGGAAAGAAAATAGAAATGCCACTAAGAATATAAAAAATAAATCCAATGTATAAAGAGGATAGACACATACGTAACGTACTTTAAACTTGTTTCACTGGAAATGTTTCCCTCACAGGGAACGAAACGTCTAAATAAAAGTTCCCCATACGTTGCAACCTTTATCATTTCTAGGCATTACATACTTTGTGCTCCATCCATACAATTTTTCATTAAATATCAAAGTGAATTACACCTTAACCACGTCTTCCGAACCTTGTGTAGCTTGTTGCTCGTCTGCAGGGCCCAACGGGTTCGTCACTTCCCGAGAACATGGTTATTTCATAGGCTACATAAGTGGCTGTGAGGCAGAAATCTGCCATAAAACAAGCATCCTTGCCGAACCTACAATAACTGAGGTCACTGTTTAAAGCTGAAGACAGCATCGAAGATGCGCGAAACCTAAAGTCAAGAGAGACCACATTATGTACAGCAACACGTTGGGTTAAGACCAAGATAGTGCACCGGTAGTGGAGTATCCTGGCAGGAACACTTGGATCATGGCAAGATCAAGGTATCTCCTGGGCCGCACATCAAAACCTCTTCACCACTCTGATAGCAGCCTCCTCCAAGCACATTCGTTGTATTCACTTGACGTTACATCATTACAAAAATGCATTACAACAAGAGAATATATATTTTTAACCTAACTAAAATTCTCCGGGCGCGTAATTTGGACTAAACACGCGATATAACAATGAAAACACGACTCTAAGCTGCCACATTTGTACCTCAAAATATATCACCAAATGCTCGTCACACTAAAGCTGGATTAACAGATACACATAAACATGATAAGAAGATAGATAGGCAGAGACAGTATAGACAGAGACAGTATAGGCAGAGACGGTATAGGCAGAGATAGTATAGGCAGAGACAGTATAGGCAGAGACGGTATAGGCAGAGACAGTATAGGCAGAGACGGTATAGGCAGAGACAGTATAGGCAGAGACAGTATAGGCAGAGACAGTATAGGCAGAGACGGTATAGGCAGAGATAGTATAGGCAGAGACAGTATAGGCATAGACAGTATAGGCAGAGATAGTATAGGCAGAGATAGTATAGGCAGAGACAGTATAGGCAGAGACAGTATAGGCAGAGACAGTATAGGCAGAGACAGTATAGGCAGAGATAGTATAGGCAGAGACAGTATAGGCAGAGACAGTATAGGCAGAGACGTATAGGCAGTAGATAGTATAGGCAGAGACAGTATAGGCAGAGACAGTATAGGCAGAGATAGTATAGGCAGAGACAGTATAGGCAGAGACAGTATAGGCAGAGATAGTATAGGCAGAGACAGTATAGCAGAGACACGTTAGCAGGACAGTATAAGGCAGAGACAGTATAGGCAGAGACAGTATAGGCAGAGACAGTATAGGCAGAGATAGTATAGGCAGAGACAGTATAGGCAGAGACAGTATAGGCAGAGACAGTATAGGCAGAGACAGTATAGGCAGAGACAGTATAGGCAGAGACAGTATAGGCAGAGACAGTATAGGCAGAGACAGTATAGGCAGAATTCAGTATTATTTACAGACAACGTTTCGCTTAGGGTAAGACCTTTATTAACTTACACGGGATCTAAAAATGTCCTCGCGTATCCACATTACAAAAAAAAACAAAACTCACGAGTCACAAGCACGTCGATGTCGTAACTGTAAACTGCTGGTAATTGTCAAATCCTTTTCAGACGTTTCTCACGAAGGTAAAGACACAAGTTGCTGTATCACGTCATAATAAAAGTTGAGAGAGTGTTAACAAGCACTGAGACAGAACAAGCAGAGACAGAAACAGTGAAGATATTACTGAACCAGCTAGAGACACAGAGAGAGAGAGAGAGAGAGCAGAAGTGCTGTGTAGACCTTCAGCTCTACACAGAGTAAAACGCTCACTTAATAAGAGCTCTTCTTGCAAAGTTTCTCTCCCTACTTGCCATCAATACTCCCGTTACTTCCAGCCTGTCTTTAAGTATAAAACTAAATATTATACCTTAAAATACAATACCTAAACACTGAGTGTAACGTCGCCAGGACAAAGACTTTCGACGCATCCCATTTCTATACCACAATTATTGCCAGCTTCCTCTCACAGGTGTTTCCCGATAATGGCACGCATGTGTTGACACAAGGTCACAGGTGTTACTAAATTAACAGTTTATTCAGGTATACTCAACTACTCACAGTTTTACAGACTTACTTGGGATTATACTTATATTACAGCAGGGTCACTGGGAATTATTTCACCAGCATGGGAATTATTGCACCAGCTTGGGAATTATTGTACCAGCTTGGGAATTATTGTACCAGCTTGGGAATTATTAAACCAGCATGGGAATTATTTCACCAGCATGGGAATTATTGCACCAGCATGGGAATTATTTCACCAGCTTGGGAATTATTGTACCAGCTTGGGAATTATTGCACCAGCTTGGAAATTATTTCACTAGCATGGGAATTATTGCACCAGCATGGGAATTAATGCACAAGCTTGGGAATTAGTACACCAACATGGGAATTATTGCACCAACATGGGAATTATTGCACCAACATGGGAATTATTGCACCAACATGGGAATTATTGCACCAACATGGGAATTATTGCACCAGCATGGGAATTATTGCACCAACATGGGAATTATTGCACCAACATGGGAATTATTGCACCAACATGGGAATTATTGCACCAACATGGGAATTATTGCACCAACATGGGAATTATAAGAGGCATAAAATGCAATGTAAAATTTGTATAAAAAATTATTAATAAATTAATTTTTTTACATTTTTTATTTTATTATTATAAATTATTAAAAATATATAATAATATTATTATACATCGTAAATATTACATTAGCATTTATAATATAATTATTATTATTACAAATTATCCGGCCTCTCAGTAATGAACTTTGCCAGATTTACGACTCGAACTTTGCCAGATTTACAACTCGAACTTTGCCAGATTTACGACTCGAACTTTGCCAGATTTACAACTCGAACTTTGCCAGATTTACGACTCGAACTTTGCCAGATTTACGACTCGAACTTTGCCAGATTTACGACTCGAACTTTGCCAGATTTACGACTCGAACTTTGCCAGATTTACGACTCGAACTTTGCCAGATTTACGACTCGAACTTCGCCAGATTTACGACTCGAACTTTGCCAGATTTACGACTCGAACTTTGCCAGATTTACGACTCGAACTTTGCCAGATTTACGACTCGAACTTTGCCAGATTTACGACTCGAACTTTGCCAGATTTACGACTCGAACTTTGCCAGATTTACGACTCGAACTTTGCCAGATTTACGACTCGAACTTTGCCAGATTTACGACTCGAACTTTGCCAGATTTACGACTCGAACTTTGCCAGATTTACGACTCGAACTTTGCCAGATTTACGACTCGAACTTTGCCAGATTTACGACTCGAACTTTGCCAGATTTACGACTCGAACTTTGCCAGATTTACGACTCGAACTTTGCCAGATTTACAACTCGAACTTTGCCAGATTTACGACTCGAACTTTGCCAGATTTACGACTCGAACTTTGCCAGATTTACGACTCGAACTTGCCAGATTACACTCGATTTGAATTTACGACTCGAACTTTGGAGATATACGACCGTTGCAGATTTAGACTCAACTGGCAGAGTTTAACGTGATTAATTATACACTCGAGATTATTACACCGATTGAATATTAGACTCACTTTGGCAGATTATACGACCGAAACTATTACTCAGATATACGACCGAACTTGCAGATTACGACCTCAGGAACGTCTTGCCAGAGTATATTACTGACCTATTGAGTTTACACCGATTGCAATTATACCTCACGTTAATGTAGCCTCAAATTCATTAATCAACTGCAGAGTTTAAACCTTTCAATTCACGTAATGTACGTAAAATCTCTCGGATAAATTAGTTACTAGTTGATACAACCGTGGAATGTTACGAGTAACAACAGTGAAGTTAAACCGTAACAACAGTGGAAGTTAGCACGTACATATGGAAGTTAGCAGTATACACCAGTGGAAATGATAGCCTCAAGTAACAACAGTGGAAAGTTACAGATACAACGGTAGAAAGTTACGCAGTAACAACACGGTGGAAAGTTAGCAGTAACAACAGAGGAAAGTTAGCTGTAACAACGAGTAGGAATAGTTGCATAACAACAGTAGGAAAGTTATCATAACAACAGTGGAAAGTTAGCAGTAACAACAGTAGGAAAGTTAGCAGTAACAACAGTAGGAAAGTTAGCAGTAACAACAGTAGGAAAGTTAGCAGTAACAACAGTAGGAAAGTTAGCAGTAACAACAGTGGGAAAGTTAGCAGTAACAACAGTGGAAGTAGCAGTAACAACAGTAAGTTAGCAGTAACAACAGTAGGAAAGTTAGCAGTAACAACGTAGAAGTTAGCAGTAACACTGGAAAGTTAGCAGTAACAACAGTGGGAAAGTTAGCAGTAACAACAGTAGGAAAGTTAGCAGTAACAACAGTAGGAAAGTTAGCAGTAACAACAGTGGAAAAGTTAGCAGTAACAACAGTAGGAAAGTTAGCAGTAACAACAGTGGAAAAGTTAGCAGTAACAACAGTGGGAAAGTTAGCAGTAACAACAGTGGGAAAGTTAGCAGTAACAACAGTAGGAAAAGTTAGCAGTAACAACAGTGGGAAAGTTAGCAGTAACAACAGTGGGAAAGTTAGCAGTAACAACAGTGGAAAGTTAGCAGTAACAACATAGGAAAGTTAGCAGTAACAACAGTGGAAAGTTAGCAGTAACAACAGGGGAAAGTTAGCAGTAACAACAGTAGGAAAGTTAGCAGTAACAACAGTGGGAAGTTAACCGTAACAACAGTGGGAAAGTTAGCAGTAACAACAGTGGGAAAGTTAGCAGTAACAACAGTGGGAAAGTTAGCAGTAACAACAGAGGGAAAGTTAGCAGTAACAACGGTAGGAAAGTTAGCAGTAACAACAGTGGGAAAGTTAGCAGTAACAACAGTGGGAAAGCTAGCAGTAACAACAGTGGGAAAGTTAGCAGTAACAACAGTGGGAAAGTTAGCAGTAACAACAGTGGGAAAGTTAGCAGTAACAACGGTAGGAAAGTTAGCAGTAACAACAGTGGGAAAGCTAGCAGTAACAACAGTAGGAAAGTTAGCAGTAACAACAGTGGGAAAGCTAGCAGTAACAACAGTAGGAAAGTTAGCAGTAACAACAGTAGGAAAGTTAGCAGTAACAACAGTAGCAATATCACCTTAGAAAATAACAACAGGTGAAAGCAGCTAAGTACGCACATGGTTTTCAAGTCTCCTTCCACTTGTTAATGTTTGGTAAACTTGACCTTCCAGTTAAAATCGAACTACGCACGCGACGCCACCAAGCACGCCACCAAGCACGCCACCAAGCACGCCACCAAGCACGCCACCAAGCACGCCACCAAGCACGCCACCAAGCACGCAACAGACGCAGACATGTCAGTAGATAATTGGTTTATCATATTTTAAGACCTTTCTCTGTCGTTTTATCAGTATTTTTGCGTTGAGTGAAGTTTACATTTTTGTTAAAACACAAGTGTTTAGTGACAAGTTTGTAGCGGCTAGATGAAGGTAGGATGGTGATGAAGGTAGTAGCTGTACCGGGCTAGATGAAGGTAGGATGGTGATGAAGGTAGTAGCTGTACCGGGCTAGATGAAGGTAGGATGGTGATGAAGGTAGTAGCTGTACCGGGCTAGATGAAGGTAGGATGGTGATGAAGGTAGTAGCTGTACCGGGCTAGATGAAGGTAGGATGGTGATGAAGGTAGTAGCTGTACCGGGCTAGATGAAGGTAGGATGGTGATGAAGGTAGTAGCTGTACCGGGCTAGATGAAGGTAGGATGGTGATGAAGGTAGTAGCTGTACCGGGCTAGATGAAGGTAGGATGGTGATGAAGGTAGTAGCTGTACCGGGCTAGATGAAGGTAGGATGGTGATGAAGGTAGTAGCTGTACCGGGCTAGATGAAGGTAGGATGGTGATGAAGGTAGTAGCTGTACCGGGCTAGATGAAGGTAGGATGGTGATGAAGGTAGTAGCTGTACCGGGCTAGATGAAGGTAGGATGGTGATGAAGGTAGTAGCTGTACCGGGCTAGATGAAGGTAGGATGGTGATGAAGGTAGTAGCTGTACCGGGCTAGATGAAGGTAGGATGGTGATGAAGGTAGTAGCTGTACCGGGCTAGATGAAGGTAGGATGGTGATGAAGGTAGTAGCTGTACCGGGCTAGATGAAGGTAGGATGGTGATGAAGGTAGTAGCTGTACCGGGCTAGATGAAGGTAGGATGGTGATGAAGGTAGTAGCTGTACCGGGCTAGATGAAGGTAGGATGGTGATGAAGGTAGCAGCTGTACCGGGCTAGATGAAGGTAGGATGGTGATAAAGGTAGTAGCTGTACCGGGCTAGATGAAGGTAGGATGGTGATGAAGGTAGTAGCTGTACCGGGCTAGATGAAGGTAGGATGGTGATGAAGGTAGCAGCTGTACCGGGCTAGATGAAGGTAGGATGGTGATAAAGGTAGTAGCTGTACCGGGCTAGATGAAGGTAGGATGGTGATGAAGGTAGTAGCTGTACCGGGCTAGATGAAGGTAGGATGGTGATAAAGGTAGTAGCTGTACCGGGCTAGATGAAGGTAGGATGGTGATAAAGGTAGTAGCTGTACCGGGCTAGATGAAGGTAGGATGGTGATAAAGGTAGTAGCTGTACCGGGCTAGATGAAGGTAGGATGGTGATAAAGGTAGTAGCTGTACCGGGCTAGATGAAGGTAGGATGGTGATAAAGGTAGTAGCTGAGACTACAGGTGTTATGGATTTTTAAGTGTGAGTCATGCTGTTGTTAACACGTCACTGTCACCTCCACTGTCACATTACCACCACTACTGTCACACTACCACCACCACTGTCACACTACCACCACCACTGTCACACTACCACCACTACTGTCACACTACCACCACAACTGTCACATTACCAAAACTACTGTCACACTACCACCACTACTGTCACACTACCACCACCACTGTCACACTACCACCACTACTGTCACACTACCATCACCACTGTCACACTACTACCACCACTGTCACACTACCACCACTACTGTCACACTACCACCACTACTGTCACACTACCACCACTACTGTCACACTACCACCACAACTGTCAAACTACCACCACTACTGTCACACTACCACCACTACTGTCACACTACCACCACTACTGTCACACTACCACCACTACTGTCACACTACCACTACTATTGGCACACTAACACCACTACTGTCACGCTACCACCACTACTGTCACACTACCACTACTACTGTCACAGTAACACCACTACTGTCATACTACCACCACAACTATCACACTACCACCACTACTGTCACACTACCACTACTACTGTCACAGTACACCACTACTGTCACACTACCACCACTACTGTCGCACTACCACCACTACTGTCACACTACCACCACTACTGTCACAGTAACACCACTACTGTCACACTACCAGCACTACTGTCACACTACCAGCACTACTGTCACACTACCAGCACTACTGTCACACTACCAGCACTACTGTCACACTACCACCACTACTGTCAAACTACCACCATTACTGTCACAATATCACCACTACTGCCACACTACCACCACTACTATCACACTACCACCACTACTGTCACACTACTACCACTACTGTCACACTACCACCACCTCTGTCACACTACCACCACCAGTGTCACATAACCACCACTACTGTCACACTACCACTACTACTGTCACACTACCACCACCACTGCCACTACCACCACTGTCACACTACCACCACCACTGCCATACTACCATCACCACTGCCAGTACCACTACTGCCACTGTCACACTACCACCACTGTCACACTTCCACCACCACTGCCACACTACCACCACTACTGCCACACTACCACCACCACTGTCACACTACCACCACTACTGTCACACTACCACCACCATTGTCACACTACCACCACCACTGTCACACTACCACCACCACTGCCACACTACCACCACTACTGTCACACTACCACCACTACTGTCACACTACCACCACCACTGTCACACTACCACCACAACTGCCACATTACCACCAACACTGTCACACTACCACCACCACTGTCAAACTACCACCATCACTGTCACACTATCACCACCACTGCCACACTGCCAGTACCACTGATACACTATCACCACCACTGCCACTCTGCCACCACTACTGTCACACTACCACCACCACTGTCACACTACCACCACCACTGTCACACAACCACCACCAATGTCACACTATCACCACCACTGCCACACCCACTGACACACTATCACCACCACTGCCACTCTACCACCAACACTACTACACTACCATCAACATTACCACACTACCACCACCAGCACTCCAGGAGCACCACCTACACAATCACAATCAATACTGCAATTACCACCACCACCACCACTACCTTATAATTACCGTCCCTAACACCATTACCACCACCACTAAGCACTATCACAAACTTTATCCACACTATACTACCAACGCCACACTACAGCCACCACACTTCCCCTGCAGGAACACCACTTAGTACGAAACGCAAAGCCTGTATGGATGGGGAGTACAAGTTCAAGCATCAATGAACCTCCTTTACAAGGCGGAAGAGCACAAGCAACACAGAGAGGAGCAAGATTCCTTTCAAGTATGTATGTCTCTGTGAAATATGTGTCAACTATCCTCACTAGGCTGAGGATCTTCTCAATGTGAGAAGAGTGAGAGAAGAACTTTAAATCCTTTATCACTAACTACACTACACATTACCAGGCAACCACGTACATAACATTACTATCCAACCACGTTCACCACACACTGCTACACATCCAAGTTCACCACACAGAGACATAGACAAGGATGTCAGCCACAGCACCGTGTCTTCCTTTGCAGATGACACCCGAATCTGCATGACAGTGTCTTCCATTGCAGACACTGCAAGGCTCCAGGCGGACATCAACCAAATCTTTCAGTGGGCTGCAGAAAACAATATGAAGTTCAACGATGAGAAATTTCAATTACTCAGATATGGTAAACACGAGGAAATTAAATCTTCATCAGAGTACAAAACAAATTCTGGCCACAAAATAGAGCGAAACACCAACGTCAAAGACCTGGGAGTGATCATGTCGGAGGATCTCACCTTCAAGGACCATAACATTGTATCAATCGCATCTGCTAGAAAAATGACAGGATGGATAATGAGAACCTTCAAAACTAGGGAGGCCAAGCCCATGATGACACTCTTCAGGTCACTTGTTCTATCTAGGCTGGAATATTGCTGCACACTAACAGCACCTTTCAAGGCAGGTGAAATTGCTGACCTAGAAAATGTACAGAGAACCTTCACGGCGCGCATAACGGAGATAAAACACCTCAATTACCGGGAGCGCTTGAGGTTCCTGAACCTGTATTCCCTGGAACGCAGGCGGGAGAGATACATGATTATATACACCTGGAAAATCCTAGAGGGACTAGTACCGAACTTGCACACGAAAATCACTCACTACGAAAGCAAAAGACTTGGCAGACGATGCAACATCCCCCCAATGAAAAGCAGGGGTGTCAGTAGCACGTTAAGAGACCATACAATAAGTGTCAGGGGCCCGAGACTGTTCAACTGCCTCCCAGCATACATAAGGGGGATTACCAACAGACCCCTGGCAGTCTTCAAGCTGGCACTGGACAAGCACCTGAAGTCGGTTCCTGACCAGCCGGGATGTGGCTCGTACGTTGGTTTGCGTGCAGCCAGCAGCAACAGCCTGGTTGATCAGGCTCTGATCCACCAGGAGGCCTGGTCACAGACCGGGCCGCGGGGGCGTTGACCCCCGGAACTCTCTCCAGGTAAACTCCAGGTAAACACTGCTACGCAACCACGTACACCACACACTACTACGCAACCACGTACACCAGACATTACTACCCAACTACGTATACCAGACATTACTACCCAACTACGTACATTATATATTACTACCCAACTACGTACACCAGACTTTACTATACACTACTATCTCCATATTTCAACACAGCCAACACCCACACCTACTTATTCAACTACACTACTCACCAGGTCCTCTCCACACATAAATATTACCTCCTTGATTCTCCCTGGAGGGGATCAACGCCCCCGCGGCTCGGTCCACGACCAGGCCAATTCTTCTTCCATCCTCTGCACACCATGATCTTCATCACTCTCCACCCCTCCTACAACACACTATCTACCCAAAACACCCTCACCTTCCCTCCCATAGCGTAGTAGCCTCAGATATTTCTAAGGTGGTGGTGACAAATTTCGGCTGGGTGATGTTACAGTTCCTGGGTTGTGAGATATTAAACTCTGAGTGAATGTAGATATAAAAGGAAGCAAATTAGTCTCCCCTGTCTATTGTCATTATGGTGCACCATAGCAACAGAGAGAGATTTAATTCTGTTCGTTTAGTAATTTGTTGAACAAGACAAATGATAATTAAAACAGGCAATAATTGAGTTTGCACTGCTCGCAGTTCCAGGATCATCACCCCCTTCCACACTTCCAACTTCACCCCTCTATTACCAGCATTACTCATTATGGTATCCTCTCTCTTTCCCAGCATCACCCATCATTCTCAGCAACATCCATCATTCCCAGCATCACCCATCATTCCCAGCAACATCCATCATTATCAGCAACATCCATCGTTCCAAGCATCACCCATCATTCCCAGCAACATCCATCATTCCAAGCATCATCCATCATTCTCAGCAACATCCATCATTCCCAGCAACATCCATCATTCCCAGCATCACCCATCATTCTCAGCCACATCCATCATTCCCAGCATCACCCATCATTCCCAGCATCACCCATCATTCTCAGCCACATCCATCATTACCAGCAACATCCATCATTCCCAGCATCACCCATCATTCTCAGCCACATCCATCATTCCCAGCATCACCCCTCATTCCCAGCATCACCCATCATTCCCAGCATCACCTATCATTCTCAGCAACATCCATCATTCCCAGCATCACCCATCATTCCCCCATTCTCAGGATTACCCTCATCCTCTCCATCACCTTTATCCTCACCACCATGACTACCATGATCATTTCTACCACCACCAACCAACCTCCATTAACTCCACTACTCTACTACTACTACCACGATCACCACCACTACCACCACCAACACTACCACGATCACCATCACTATCACCACCAGCACTACAACGATCACTACCAACACTACAACGATCACCACCATTACCATGATCACCACCAAAACTACAACGATCACCACCACTAGCACGATCACCATCACTACCACGATCATCCCCACTACCACCACCACTATCACCATCAACACTACCACGATCACCACCAACACTACAACGATCACCACCACTACCACAATTCCCCAATTCAATTACTTCCTCACCACCCTCACCCGTGTGAATGGGGATTGAAGGGGATTAAACCCATAAAAAGTGGGTCTCTGAGGTTATATGAGGATCACTCCACTAAAGGCCATGGTGTGTTTGGTGTAAAGTGTTCTAAAGGCACTCCTCCCCTCCCTTGGATCAAACATGATTACCTCTCATTCCCCAGGCGACCTATTGAAAGGCCAGGTGCAGATTCTCTGCAGCTCAGCACTCAATAACAAATCACAATGTAACACCGACGGTTTTAACGCTTCCCATTAATATAGGTATTAAATTACATTAAACTGCAAGGAATTGTATTAATTAAATATTTTATTTTATTATATGGAGCTCAATTATAGCTGGATAATGAAACGCTAAATACAAATGTGAACTTATTCCAAGACACAGTTCTGTGAGACAGAACCACTGTGAAAGTTTTAACCAAGACAGCCACCATACAGAAGAAATATCAGGAAAACTTGAGGATCAGTGTGATGGTCGACTACTGCTGGACGCTGCTGCAAGACAGCCATACCATGTAAACATATGTATCATACATATACACACAATTCATACATTCTCACACAAGTGGAAACGATTGAAAATTGTGATGTAAATATGTATGACTGAATGGAAATTTCTTTCATTTTAATATATACATAGATAGATAGATATATATACAAGAATTAATGTTTGTCAGTGGAAGCACCACAATTAATATATATATATATATATATATATATATATATATATATATATATATATATATATATATATATATATATATATATATATATATATATGATGGTTAGGTAGCATATATCATGTGGTTCTTAAACCTTTAAATAGCCAAGATATTGATCATAATAATTCAAAAAGACTTAACGTGATAGTGACTTTAAAAGTTCAAATTCATGAACAACGCAGCAAAGTTAGCTTAGAACAGCTAACTTAATTTCTTACTTGGACAAAAAGTTAAACTTTGTTGGCACGTGTAAATATAATTATGGAAATAAAAGATAATGTTGTTGGTATCTTGGTGTTATTACTTAGCAATATAACACGATGTTGGTGTTATTACTTAGCAATATAACACGATGTTGGTGTTATTACTTAGCAATATAACACGATGTTGGTGTTATTACTTAGCAATATAACACGATGTTGGTGTTATTACTTAGCAATATAACACGATCTTGGTGTTATTACTTAGCAATATAACACGATGTTGGTGTTATTACTTAGCAATATAACACGATGTTGGTGTTATTACTTAGCAATATAACACGATGTTGGTGTTATTACTTAGCAATATAACACGATGTTGGTGTTATTACTTAGCAAATAACACGATGTTGGTGTTATTACTTAGCAATATAACACGATGTTGGTGTTATTACTTAGCAATATAACACGATGTTGGTGTTATTACTTAGCAATATAACACGATTTGGTGTTATTACTTAGCAATATAACACGATGTTGGTGTTATTACTTAGCAATATAACACGATGTTGGTGTTATTACTTAGCAATATAACACGATGTTGGTGTTATTACTTAGCAATATAACACGATGTTGGTGTTATTACTTACAACATAACACGATGTTGGGTTATTACTTAGCAATATAACACGATGTTGGTGTTATTACTTAGCAATATAACACGATGTTGGTGTTATTACTTAGCAATATAACACGATGTTGGTGTTATTACTTAGCAATATAACACGATGTTGGTGTTATTACTTAGCAATAACACGATGTTGGTGTTATTACTTAGCAATATAACACGATGTTGGTGTTATTACTTAGCAATATAACACGATGTTGGTGTTATTACTTACAATATAACACGATGTTGGTGTTATTACTTAGCAATATAACACGATGTTGGTGTTATTACTTAGCAATATAACACGATGTTGGTGTTATTACTTAGCAATATAACACGATGTTGGTGTTATTACTTAGCAATATAACACGATGTTGGTGTTATTACTTAGCAATAACACGATGTTGGTGTTATTACTTAGCAATATAACACGATGTTGGTGTTATTACTTAGCAATATAACACGATGTTGGTGTTATTACTTAGCAATATAACACGATGTTGGTGTTATACTTAGCAATATAACACGATGTTGGTGTTATTACTTAGCAATATAACACGATGTTGGTGTTATTACTTAGCATATAACACGATGTTGGTGTTATTACTTAGCAATATAACACGATGTTGGTGTTATACTTAGCAATATAACACGATGTTGGTGTTATTACTTAGCAATATAACACGATGTTGGTGTTATTACTTAGCAATATAACACGATGTTGGTGTTATTACTTACAATATAACACGATGTTGGTGTTATTACTTAGCAATATAACACGATGTTGGTGTTATTACTTAGCAATATAACACGATGTTGGTGTTATTACTTAGCAATATAACACGATGTTGGTGTTATTACTTAGCAATATAACACGATGTTGGTGTTATTACTTACAATATAACACGATGTTGGTGTTATTACTTAACAATATAACACGATGTTGGTGTTATTACTTAGCAATATAACACGATGTTGGTGTTATTACTTAACAATATAACACGATGTTGGTGTTATTACTTAGCAATATAACACGATGTTGGTGTTATTACTTAGCAATATAACACGATGTTGGTGTTATTACTTAGCAATATAACACGATGTTGTTCACGAAGGTGAGAATTAGCGCAATTTACTCTCACGCACTGGATATCGTGTTGTGTTTACTTCCAGCACCATCCGAGCATACTCCGTGTTGTGGTTGCTACTTCTTCAGCAGCATCCTGAGCATACTCATGTTGGTGTTCACTTCTCACAGCCATCCTGAGCAGTATCAGTGTCGTGTTCTACTTCTCAGCAGCCACCTGAGCAGTACCACGTGTTGTGTTGCTACTTTCTCAGCAGCCACTGGAGCAGTACTCAGTGTTTGGTTGCTACTTCTCAGCACACTGGACATACTCATGTGTTTCTATCTCAGCAGCCATCCTGGAGCAGTACTCCGTGTTGTGGTTGCTACTTTCTCAGCAGCCATCCTGGAGCAGTACTCCGTGTTGTGGTTGCTACTTTCTCAGCAGCCATCCTGGAGCAGTACTCCGTGTTGTGGTTGCTACTTTCTCAGCAGCCATCCTGGAGCAGTACTCAGTGTTGTGGTTGCTACTTTCTCAGCAGCCATCCTGGAGCAGTACTCCGTGTTGTGGTTGCTACTTTCTCAGCAGCCATCCTGGAGCAGTACTCCGTGTTGTGGTTGCTACTTTCTCAGCAGCCATCCTGGAGCAGTACTCCGTGTTGTGGTTGCTACTTTCTCAGCAGCCATCCTGGAGCAGTACTCCGTGTTGTGGTTGCTACTTTCTCAGCAGCCATCCTGGAGCAGTACTCAGTGTCGTGATTGCTACTTTCTCAGCAGCCATCCTAGAGCAATACTCCGTGTCGTGGTTGCTACTTTCTCAGCAGCCATTCTGGAGCAGTACTCTGTGTTGTGGTTGCTACTTTCTCAGCAGCCATCCTGGAGCAGTACTCAGTGTCGTGGTTGCTACTTTCTCAGCAGCCATCCTGGAGCAGTACTCAGTGTTGTGGTTGCTACTTTCTCAGCAGCCATCCTGGAGCAGTACTCAGTGTCGTGGTTGCTACTTTCTCAGCAGCCATCCTGGAGCAGTACTCAGTGTCGTGGTTGCTACTTTCTCAGCAGCCATCCTGGAGCAGTACTCAGTGTTGTGGTTGCTACTTTCTCAGCAGCCATCCTGAAGCAGTACTCAGTGTCGTGGTTGCTACTTTCTCAGCAGCCATCCTGGAGCAGTACTCCGTGTTGTGGTTGCTACTTTCTCAGCAGCCATCCTGGAGCAGTACTCCGTGTTGTGGTTGCTACTTTCTCAGCAGCCATCCTGGAGCAGTACTCAGTGTTGTGGTTGCTACTTTCTCAGCAGCCATCCTGGAGCAGTACTCCGTATTGTGGTTGCTACTTTCTCAGCAGCCATCCTGGAGCAGTACTCAGTGTTGTGGTTGCTACTTTCTCAGCAGCCATCCTGGAGCAGTACTCCGTGTTGTGGTTGCTACTTTCTCAGCAGCCATCCTGGAGCAGTACTCCGTGTTGTGGTTGCTACTTTCTCAGCAGCCATCCTGGAGCAGTACTCAGTGTCGTGGTTGCTACTTTCTCAGCAGCCATCCTGGAGCAGTACTCCGTGTCGTGGTTGCTACTTTCTCAGTAGCCATCCTGGAGCAGTACTCAGTGTCGTGGTTGCTACTTTCTCAGCAGCCATCCTGGAGCAGTACTCCGTGTCGTGGTTGCTACTTTCTCAGCAGCCATCCTGGAGCAGTACTCCGTGTCGTGGTTGCTACTTTCTCAGCAGCCATCCTGGAGCAGTACTCCGTGTCGTGGTTGCTACTTTCTCAGCAGCCATCCTGGAGCAGTACTCAGTGTCGTGGTTGCTACTTTCTCAGCAGCCATCCTGGAGCAGTACTCTGTGTTGTGGTTGCTACTTTCTCAGCAGCCATCCTGGAGCAGTACTCCGTGTTGTGGTTGCTACTTTCTCAGCAGCCATCCTGGAGCAGTACTCCGTGTTGTGGTTGCTACTTTCTCAGCAGCCATCCTCGAGCAGTACTCCGTGTTGTGGTTGCTACTTTCTCAGCAGCCATCCTGGTGCAATACTCCGAGTTGTGGTTGCTACTTTCTCAGCAGCCATCCTGGTGCAGTACTCCGTGTTGTGGTTGCTACTTTCTCAGCAGCCATCCTGGAGAAGTACTCCATGTTATGGTTGCTACTTTCTCAGCAGCCATCCTAGAGAAGTGCTCCGTGTTGTGGTTGCTACTTTCTCAGCAGCCATCCTGGTGCAGTACTCCGTGTTGTGGTTGCTACTTTCTCAGCAGCCATCCTGGAGCAGTACTCCGTGTTGTGGTTGCTACTTTCTCAGCAGCCATCCTGGAGCAGTACTCAGTGTTGTGGTTGCTACTTTCTCAGCAGCCAACCTGGAGCAGTGCTACGTGTTGTGGTTACTACTTTCTCAGCAGCCATCCAGGAGCAGTACTCCGTGTTTTGGTTGCTACTTTCTCAGCAGCCATCCTGGAGCAGTACTCCGTGTAGTGGTTGCTACTTTCTCAGCAGCCATCATGGAGCAGTACTCCGTGTTGTGGTTGCTACTTTCTCAGCAGCCATCCTGGAGCAGTACTCCGTGTTGTGGTTGCTACTTTCTCAGCAGCCATCCTGGAGCAGTACTCCGTGTTGTGATTGCTACTTTCTCAGCAGCCATCCTGGAGCAGTACTCAGTGTCGTGGTTGCTACTTTCTCAGCAGCCATCCTGGAGCAGTACTCAGTGTCGTGGTTGCTACTTTCTCAGCAGCCATCCTGGAGCAGTACTCCCTGTTATGGTTGGTACTTTCTCAGCAGCCATCCTAGAGCAGTGCTCCGTGTTGTGGTTGCTACTTTCTCAGCAGCCATCCTGGAGCAGTACTCCGTGTTGTGGTTGCTACTTTCTCAGCAGCCATCCTGGAGCAGTACTCAGTGTTGTGGTTGCTACTTTCTCAGCAGCCATCCTGGAGCAGTACTCAGTGTCGTGGTTGCTACTTTCTCAGCAGCCATCCTGGAGCAGTACTCAGTGTCGTGGTTGCTACTTTCTCAGCAGCCATCCTGGAGCAGTACTCAGTGTCGTGGTTGCTACTTTCTCAGCAGCCATCCTGGAGCAGTACTCAGTGTCGTGGTTACTACTTTCTCAGCAGCCATCCTGGAGCAGTACTCCGTGTCGTGGTTGCTACTTTCTCAGCAGCCATCCTGGAGCAGTACTCTGTGTCGTGGTTGCTACTTTCTCAGCAGCCATCCTGGAGCAGTACTCCGTGTTGTGGTTGCTACTTTCTCAGCAGCCATCCTGGAGCAGTACTCCGTGTTGTGATTGCTACTTTCTCAGCAGCCATCCTGGAGCAGTACTCAGTGTCGTGGTTGCTACTTTCTCAGCAGCCATCCTGGAGCAGTACTCAGTGTCGTGGTTGCTACTTTCTCAGCAGCCATCCTGGAGCAGTACTCCCTGTTATGGTTGGTACTTTCTCAGCAGCCATCCTAGAGCAGTGCTCCGTGTTGTGGTTGCTACTTTCTCAGCAGCCATCCTGGAGCAGTACTCCGTGTTGTGGTTGCTACTTTCTCAGCAGCCATCCTGGAGCAGTACTCAGTGTTGTGGTTGCTACTTTCTCAGCAGCCATCCTGGAGCAGTACTCAGTGTCGTGGTTGCTACTTTCTCAGCAGCCATCCTGGAGCAGTACTCAGTGTCGTGGTTGCTACTTTCTCAGCAGCCATCCTGGAGCAGTACTCAGTGTCGTGGTTGCTACTTTCTCAGCAGCCATCCTGGAGCAGTACTCAGTGTCGTGGTTGCTACTTTCTCAGCAGCCATCCTGGAGCAGTACTCCGTGTCGTGGTTGCTACTTTCTCAGCAGCCATCCTGGAGCAGTACTCTGTGTCGTGGTTGCTACTTTCTCAGCAGCCATCCTGGAGCAGTACTCCGTGTCGTGGTTGCTACTTTCTCAGCAGCCATCCTGGAGCAGTACTCCGTGTCGTGGTTCCTACTTTCTCAGCAGCCATCCTGGAGCAGTACTCCGTGTCGTGGTTGCTACTTTCTCAGCAGCCATCCTGGAGCAGTACTCCGTGTTGTGGTTGCTACTTTCTCAGCAGCCATCCTGGAGCAGTACTCTGTGTCGTGGTTGCTACTTTCTCAGCAGCCATCCTGGAGCAGTACTCCGTGTTGTGGTTGCTACTTTCTCAGCAGCCATCCTGGAGCAGTACTCCGTGTTGTGGTTGCTACTTTCTCAGCAGCCATCCTGGAGCAGTACTCTGTGTCGTGGTTGCTACTTTCTCAGCAGCCATCCTGGAGCAGTACTCCGTGTCGTGGTTGCTACTTTCTCAGCAGCCATCCTGGAGCAGTACTCCGTGTTGTGGTTGCTACTTTCTCAGCAGCCATCCTGGAGCAGTACTCTGTGTCGTGGTTGCTACTTTCTCAGCAGCCATCCTGGAGCAGTACTCCGTGTTGTGGTTGCTACTTTCTCAGCAGCCATCCTGGAGCAGTACTCCGTGTTGTGGTTGCTACTTTCTCAGCAGCCATCCTGGAGCAGTACTCCGTGTCGTGGTTGCTACTTTCTCAGCAGCCATCCTGGAGCAGTACTCCGTGTTGTGGTTGCTACTTTCTCAGCAGCCATCCTGGAGCAGTACTCCGTGTCGTGGTTGCTACTTTCTCAGCAGCCATCCTGGAGCAGTACTCAGTGTCGTGGTTGCTACTTTCTCAGCAGCCATCCTGGAGCAGTACTCCGTGTCGTGGTTGCTACTTTTAACCAACTTTTAACCAGACATCAGACTGATCTGTGTGAACACATTTTGAATGGAAACTTATCACTATGGTACAGCATTGCGTTGAAATTTTGAGCTTTCTTTGTAAGTAAATAACATTAAAATATAGAAGTTTTGAAAAATAACAAGAATACAGGCAATAACAATATTTTACATATAGGGAAGAGGGGTACGGGTGATAGTGAGATAGGGGGATTTTGAGGGAGGACTGAAGGCGCAAGAGGGGAAAGGCGAGAGAGGAACAAGATTACGGAGAAAGAGAAGACGAGGACAGGAGACTCCAGGGAGCAGTAGAGGGTGAGCAATATTTGCGAAATTGGGGAAGCTTATTCCGTTTTATGTTTGCTCTTCATCGTGAGGGAAGGAGATGGGGTGTGGGAGGGAGGAATGGAAGGTTGGGCAGGGAGAAGATGTGGTGTGGGAGGGAGGAATGGAAGGTTGGGCAGGGAGAAGATGGGGTCAGCAGCAGCAGCAGGGTAGTACTGAGCATCAGAAACAAGGTCAGCAGCAGCAGCAGGGTAGTACTGAGCATCAGAAACAAGGTCAGCAGCAGCAGCAGCAGGGTAGTACTGAGCATCAGAAACAGGGTCAGTAGCAGCAGGGTAGTACTGAGCACCAGACACAGGGTCAACAGCAGGGTTGTACTGCGCACCAGACACAGGGTCAACAGCAGGGTTGTACTGAGCACCAGACACAGGGTCAACAGCAGGGTAGTACTGAGCACCAGACACAGGGTCAGCAGCAACAACAGGGTAGTACTGAGCACCAGACACAGGGTCAACAGCAGGGTAGTACTGAGCATCAGACACAGGGTCAGCAGCAGGGTAGTACTGAGCACCAGACACAGGGTCAACAGCAGGGTTGTACTGAGCACCAGACACAGGGTCAACAGCAGGGTTGTACTGAGCACCAGACACAGGGTCAACAGCAGGGTTGTACTGAGCACCAGACACAGGGTCAACAGCAGGGTAGTACTGAGCACCAGACACAGGGTCAGCAGCAACAACAGGGTAGTACTGAGCACCAGACACAGGGTCAACAGCAGGGTTGTACTGAGCACCAGACACAGGGTAAACAGCAGGGTAGTACTGAGCATCAGACACAGGGTCAGCAGCAGGGTAGTACTGAGCACCAGACACAGGGTCAGCAGCAGCAGCAGGGTAGTACTGAGCATCAGACACAGGGTCAGCAGCAGCAGCAGGGTAGTACTGAGCATCAGACACAGGGTCAGCAGCAGCAGCAGGGTAGTACTGAGCACCAGACACAGGGTCAGCAGCAGCAGCAGGGTAGTACTGAGCACCAGACACAGGGTCAACAGCAGGGTAGTACTGAGCACCAGACACAGGGTCAGCAGCAGCAGCAGGGTAGTACTGAGCATCAGACACAGGGTCAACAGCAGGGTAGTACTGAACATCAGACACAGGGTCAGCAGCAGCAGCAGGGTAGTACTGAGCACCAGACACAGGGTCAACAGCAGGGTAGTACTGAGCACCAGACACAGGGTCAGCAGCAGCAGCAGGGTAGTACTGAGCACCAGACACAGGGTCAACAGCAGGGTAGTACTGAGCATCAGACACAGTCAGCAGCAGCAGCAGCAGGGTAGTACTGAGCACCAGACACAGGGTCAACAGCAGGGTAGTACTGAGCACCAGACACAGGGTCAGCAGCAGCAGCAGGGTAGTACTGAGCACCAGACACAGGGTCAACAGCAGGGTAGTACTGAGCACCAGACACAGGGTCAGCAGCAGCAGCAGGGTAGTACTGAGCATCAGACACAGGGTCAGCAGCAGCAGCATGGTAGTACTGAGCACCAGACACAGGGTCAGCAGCAGCAGCAGGGTAGTATTGAGCATCAAAGAGGTAAATGGAATTCGTTCAATTACTGAGTGCTGTTATTATTATTATTATTATAATCAAGGGGGAAGCGCTAAACCCGGAGGATTATACAGCACTGAGTGCTGTTAACTATCCAGCCTGTGCAGAGAACCGCTGCTGCCGCCGCCGCCGCCGCCGCCGCCGCCGCCGCCGCCGCCGCCGCCGCTCTCTCACTCCTTCAGCGTTACTTTAAAACTAAAATTGACGGAAGGTATATGGCGTAAACTGACATACCTATAAATGTTGAAGAAATATACAACAACAAATAATGAAATCAAAGTTATTAATTTTATTATGGCAGGTATATGTATAAATATTCAAGTGATGCCAATAATGACCAACGATAATTTTTGATGTTGTGAATAATGACGTGGTGAATACTGAGCGACGTCAGTTATGTTTAGTGTTTGATGGTCTTGGATGAACGCAAACGTCGTCTGAAGTCCTCTACAGATTGAGAAGTTGTGAATTGTTGCAGCCATGGATGGTACTGTGAACTGCTGACAGGTCTGGAACTGCTGACAGGTCTGGAACTGCTGACAGGTCTGGAACTGCTGACAGGTCTGGTACTGCTGACAGGTCTGGTACTGCTGACATTCTTGTGACAACTAACTAGGTTACCACAGCATCATCAACGTAAAAACAGTAATCAGAACATTTACTTAAGCTTCATGATAGGCACATTTATCTTCCAAAAATAGCCTTTTTTAATGCAATGCCAGTTCAAACTCCAAAGTAACGGCCAGTAGGTGATTTAGACCTGCCTGACATGGGCCAGTAGGCCTGCTGCAGTGCTACTTATGTTTTTATGTAACATGCGTTCGTATAGCCTAACAGTCGTGAAGAAAAAGAGTTGCGGCTCTTTCCATATCTCAACGAATTTCATAAGAAGCAAAACTGCCTGGAGAAAGTGGATCTTCGCCTTGTTTGTACGTGCAATAACCCCCAGACATCTACTCCGGGTTGTATAAATGTGCATGGCTAATGTTATGACTGGAAGGAGACTAGTGTTGTTAGCACTGAAGCGAAGGTAAAAGGGTGAGATACTTTGAATGTTAAAGATTTAAAGGAATTAATTCAGGTGTCAATGAGAAAGTAAGAAGTAATGATGGCGTAGCAGCGGTAATGTTGAACATACATAACAATTACTGAAGGACAGGAAGGGAATATTTCAGTTACATAACTGTGTGTTAAGAGAGAAAATGGGATATAAAAATTGGGTAATAAATGTTTATGCGCCTGGAGGTGAAGCAAGTGTAAAAGTCACAATGATTATTGGTGTTTAATAAAAGAAAATGAATGTTCATTCGAGGTAAATGAGAGAATATTTTTTGTTTAGATTCTAATTCAAAAGAGGAAAAATGAGCAAAGGAATGTGAGGAAAGGTGGAAGTGGCCAATATTTTAATTATATATGTTGATAAAGAGGCTTGATAATGTGCAATACATGTTTTAAGAAGTAAGATATATATATATATAAATATACAAAATATAAAGAAATACTGATGAAAGCAGTGCCAGTGAAAGTCAAAGTGAGCAAATGTTGGAGAGGGAAGTTTGTGGATGCACTGGTTGATAATGTTGGAGAGGGAAGCTTGTGGATGTACTGGTTGATAATGTTGGAGAGGGAAGCTTGTGGGTGTACTGGTTGATAATGTTGGAGAGGGAAGTTTGTGGGTGTACTGGTTGATAATGTTGGAGAGGGAAGCTTGTGGGTGTACTGGTTGATAATGTTGGAGAGGGAAGCTTGTGGGTGTACTGGTTGATAATGTTGGAGAGGGAAGCTTGTGGGTGTACTGGTTGATAATGTTGGAGAGGGAAGCTTGTGGGTGTACTGGTTGATAATGTTGGAGAGGGAAGCTTGTGGGTGTACTGGTTGATAATGTTGGAGAGGGAAGCTTGTGGATGTACTGGTTGATAATGTTGGAGAGGGAAGCTTGTGGGTGTACTGGTTGATAATGTTGGATAGGGAAGCTTGTGGGTGTACTGGTTGATAATGTTGGAGAGGGAAACTTGTGGGTGTACTGGTTGATAATGTTGGAGAGGGAAGCTTGTGGATGTACTGGTTGATAATGTTGGAGAGGGAAGCTTGTGGGTGTACTGGTTGATAATGTTGGAGAGGGAAGCTTGTGGGTGTACTGGTTGATAATGTTGGAGAGGGAAGCTTGTGGGTGTACTGGTTGATAATGTTGGAGAGGGAAGCTTGTGGGTGTACTGGTTGATAATGTTGGAGAGGGAAGCTTGTGGGTGTACTGGTTGATAATGTTGGAGAGGGAAGCTTGTGGATGTACTGGTTGATAATGTTGGAGAGGGAAGCTTGTGGGTGTACTGGTTGATAATGTTGGAGAGGGAAGTTTGTGGATGTACTGGTTGATAATGTTGGAGAGGGAAGCTTGTGCATGTACTGGTTGATAATGTTGGAGAGGGAAGCTTGTGAGTGTACTGGTTGATAATGTTGGAGAGGGAAGCTTGTGGGTGTACTGGTTGATAATGTTGGAGAGGGAAGCTTGTGGATGTACTGGTTGATAATGTTGGAGAGGGAAGCTTGTGGGTGTACTGGTTGATAATGTTGGAGAGGGAAGCTTGTGGGTGTACTGGTTGATAATGTTAGAGAGGGAAGCTTGTGGGTGTACTGGTTGATAATGTTGGAGAGGGAAGCTTGTGGATGCACTGGTTGATAATGTTGGAGAGGGAAGCTTGTGGGTGTACTGGTTGATAATGTTGGAGAGGGAAGCTTGTGGGTGTACTGGTTGATAATGTTGGAGAGGGAAGCTTGTGGGTGTACTGGTTGATAATGTTGGAGAGGGAAGCTTGTGGATGTACTGGTTGATAATGTTGGAGAGGGAAGCTTGTGGATGTACTGGTTGATAATGTTGGAGAGGGAAGCTTGTGGGTGTACTGGTTGATAATGTTGGAGAGGGAAGCTTGTGGGTGTACTGGTTGATAATGTTGGAGAGGGAAGCTTGTGGATGTACTAGTTGATAAAGGAACAACGAATTACTGGCCACTACAACCAGATTTAATCCAAAGAAAGAGAGAGTAATTCCAATTCTTTGGATCAAGAACCCTTGATCAACATGAAGGCACCTTCCTGGAAAGGAGTGTTAGCTAGAGCAAGAAGGTGAAATACATGGCGAGTGGTCTCCATAGATAATGTGAGAAATACATGGCGAGTGGTCTCGATAGACAATGTGAGAAATACATGGCGAGTGGTCTCCATAGATAATGTGAGAAATACATGGCGAGTGGTCTCGATAGATAATGTGAGAAATACATGGCGAGTGGTCTCGATAGATAATGTGAGAAATACATGGCGAGTGGTCTCCATAGATAATGTGAGAAATACATGGCGAGTGGTCTCCATAGATAATGTGAGAAATACATGGCGAGTGGTCTCCATAGATAATGTGAGAAATACATGGCGAGTGGTCTCCATAGATAATGTGAGAAATACATGGCGAGTGGTCTCCATAGATAATGTGAGAAATACATGGCGAGTGGTCTCCATAGATAATGTGAGAAATACATGGCGAGTGGTCTCCATAGATAATGTGAGAAATACATGGCGAGTGGTCTCCATAGATAATGTGAGAAATACATGGCGAGTGGTCTCCATAGATAATGTGAGAAATGAAACATTGAATTAAAGTAGATTGTTTGAGGTATGAACAGTGGTTAATATTTAAGGTTGATAAATGTACCATAACGAAAAAAAATATTGCAGCACAAATGGACTCCATAAAGATTACAGTGCCAGATGAAATTTTAAGAACTGACAATTATAATTATAAATGGGTTATTAATAATCTAACTTTGAACTTATATAACTAGTGAAGTGTCTATTTTTGCAAATATGTTAAGTCACAACAAGATTATATGACTGGGATGGAGTTTCCGAACTTTAAATATAGTTAAACGTAGAAAAAACATATAAATCATATACACAGAAAATACTCCAAACATTGAAAAACGAATTTTAGAGAGACTAAACACAGTGGAAATGTCTTCGCTGGAAGATGACACCACACAAACTATAACTTATGTTAGAACCAACGTAGAAACGATATTGGAAAATTCTTTACCAGGTGGCTGATGGCTGGAAAAAAAATCGGAAGAAATAGGACATCAAAACTACCTATTGAATTTAGATTTTATAGTTTCACGACGAAGGAGCTGGTTTATTATGCAACTCATATTCATCCTGTGGATGATAGCACAAGAGCATATGGATACACAAATCAACTAGCAACTCGCCAGGTCGCCATCTGGAGAAGACCCGGGCCGGAAGTACCGGCAAATCCCTAATGAATGAACCTAGCAACTAGGCCCTAAAAGGGTTAACAGGAGTACATCTAGATTTATATTTACAAATGTCTCTATCTGCTGCAAGCAAATTTAAGATATTTGCTAACATACCTGGTATAAAATGTACAAAAATACAATTAACAAAACTACTTCAAGGCCGCATCATTATATTTATTCAACAAAGATCGCTGCAAACACGAAACCCACAGCATATGTGGAGTGGGAGGTAGTCACGACTGATCCAAGAAATAGCAGGGTTGCTCCAGTTCCTTAGATCAAGAACCTTTTAACAATATCAAAGCACCTTTCTTGAATGCTGCATCATTAAAACTTTCGTCGGGAACAAAACGAGTCTAAAGTAAGACAGGACAGAATATAATAAAGATTTTCTACTTAAGGTTTGGATCTGCCTTGTAGTCGACTGTATATATGTATGTATATATATATATATATATATATATATATATATATATATATATATATATATATATATATATATATATATATATATATATATATATATATATATATATATATATATATATAATTACAAAAAAATAAGTGGGCATGTTTCCAAATAAAAGTCTACATACAAATGGCAGGAAAGAAGAAAGGGATAATACTGATGACGAGTTCACTGATAATTTGTGCAGAACAAGTTTTTATTGTGATAAACGTCAACGCTTAACAAAGTGTTTTTATCATGTGTGTCAACACAGGCGATATCAGTACTCGCTCACCTGCAACATCTTAAAATCATGTTGTAGTTACAGACACAGTAAACTAGAAGCAGTGTTTATAATCATCAGTCCATTACCACCACTTATAAACACTCCACTAGGCTAAAGAGCTCAATAAAAGCAGCAAATGTGGTAAAGAGGAGCAATATTTGGCGATGCTACACACGGTATAACAACACTGTTAAGCAAACAAGCGCAGGTTATCACTGATTTACTGCCAATTACCAAAGCTACGGTATCCACTTCCGGTAATTGTGAACCTGCCAACCACAACATTCCCAACACTTATTACATGGATTTTCAGACCAGAACGCCTAACAATGGGTATATTTACACACTTTCTCAAACGGGTATAGCGCTTCCTCTGAATATAATAATTATACACTTTACTTTCAAAATATTCTACTACACATTTTATATTCCCAACTGAGGTCCCAAGTGTATAAGTCTTTAAGAGGAAACTATAAATATCTCCACCGAGTGGATGTGTGGGCCAGTGGGCCGCCAGCAGCAACAGCCTGGCTGGCCAAACACCAGACGAGCCTGGCCCAGGGTCGAGCTGCTGGAATACGAAATCTATCAAAGGTACAGAGAAGAAACATGTATTTTCTAAGACCACAAACCAGAACGAATGAACAATTTTTAAGACGTTGTAACAATATGATTGTGAGTCGTAAAAATGATGAAGTTTGTCCACTAATTTATGATGAATATATAAGACAATAATAACTTTTATACTCCAGCAGGATTGATGATCTTCTCTTACTGCATCAATAACATCAATCAAAGTTCACATGTAAATCTTACGAACTTTTACTTACACTTACACTTTCTCCGCTGTAAATTATTATAATAAAATTAAGCGCTAAAACCTTAAGGGTCTCTCTGCTGTAAAAAAAAAAAAAAAAAAACTCATCCAACAACACTAACAACAAATTACAAATCCCTCTGGAAAGATAGAGTGAAGCACCAAAGATAGTGTGAAGCACCAAAGATAGTGTGAAGCACCAAAGATAGTGAAGCACCAAAGATAGTGTGAAGCACCAAAGATAGTGTGAAGCACCAAAGATAGTGAAGCACCAAAGATAGTGTGAAGCACCAAAGATAGTGTGAAGCACCAAAGATAGTGAAGCACCAAAGATAGTGAAGCACCAAAGATAGTGTGAAGCACCAAAGATAGTGAAGCACCAAAGATAGTGAAGCACCAAAGATAGTGTGAAGCACCAAAGATAGAGTGAAGCACCAAAGATAGTGTGAAGCACCAAAGATAGAGTGAAGCACCAAAGATAGTGTGAAGCACCAAAGATAGTGTGAAGCACCAAAGATAGAGTGAAGCACCAAAGATAGTGTGAAGCACCAAAGATAGTGTGAAGCACCAAAGATAGTGTGAAGCACCAAAGATAGAGTGAAGCACCAAAGATAGAGTGAAGCACCAAAGATAGTGTGAAGCACCAAAGATAGTGTGAAGCACCAAAGATAGAGTGAAGCACCAAAGATAGAGTGAAGCACCAAAGATAGAGTGAAGCACCAAAGATAGTGTGAAGCACCAAAGATAGTGTGAAGCACCAAAGATAGTGTGAAGCACCAAAGATAGAGTGAAGCACCAAAGATAGTGTGAAGCACCAAAGATAGAGTGAAGCACCAAAGATAGAGTGAAGCACCAAAGATAGAGTGAAGCACCAAAGATAGTGTGAAGCACCAAAGATAGTGTGAAGCACCAAAGATAGTGTGAAGCACCAAAGATAGAGTGAAGCACCAAAGATAGAGTGAAGCACCAAAGATAGAGTGAAGCACCAAAGATAGAGTGAAGCACCAAAGATAGAGTGAAGCACCAAAGATAGAGTAAAACACTAAAGTTCCTCCAGAGTTTCTTAAAAAAGAGAAATTTGAGTAATGATGTAGGTGCAGGAGACAAAACTCTTCACTGAAGCTAGGTGACTGCAGTGAACTGCTTCACTGAAGCTAGGTGACTGCAGTGAACTGCTTCACTGAAGCTCGGTGACTGCAGTGAACTGCTTCACTGAAGCTCGGTGACTGCAATTAACTGCTTCACTGAAGCTCGGTGACTGCAGTGAACTGCTTCACTGAAGCTCGGTGACTGCAGTTAACTGCTTCACTGAAGCTAGGTGACTGCAGTGAACTGCTTCACTGAAGCTCGGTGACTGCAGTGAACTGCTTCACTGAAGCTCGGTGACTGCAGTTAACTGCTTCACTGAAGCTCGGTGACTGCAGTGAACTGCTTCACTGAAGCTAGGTGACTGCAGTGAACTGCTTCACTGAAGCTAGGTGACTGCAGTTAACTGCTTCACTGAAGCTAGGTGACTGCAGTGAACTGCTTCACTGAAGCTCGGTGACTGCAGTGAACTGCTTCACTGAAGCTCGGTGACTGCAGTTAACTGCTTCACTGAAGCTCGGTGACTGCAGTGAACTGCTTCACTGAAGCTAGGTGACTGCAGTGAACTGCTTCACTGAAGCTAGGTGACTGCAGTTAACTGCTTCACTGAAGCTAGGTGACTGCAGTGAACTGCTTCACTGAAACTAGGTGACTGCAGTGAACTGCTTCACTGAAGCTAGGTGACTGCAGTGAACTGCTTCACTGAAGCTAGGTGACTGCAGTGAACTGCTTCACTGAAGCTCGGTGACTGCAGTGAACTGCTTCACTGAAGCTCGGTGACTGCAGTGAACTGCTTCACTGAAGCTCGGTGACTGCAGTGAACTGCTTCACTGAAGCTAGGTGACTGCAGTGAACTGCTTCAGGTGGAACTCACTGATCTGGAAGCCAATGATATTCTTAAAGAGATATTTACAAGGTAAGAAGTCTGCTGGATGTTTACACAAGCCTACCTGACACATTTATAACATGAACATTAAAATGGTATACAATACCGACAGGTTGTTAGGTAAGACACATATGCAACAGTTAGGTATCTTTATTTCGAAACGTTTCGCCTACACAGTAGGCTTCTTCAGTCGAGTATCTTCTGCTTCTATCAACTTTTCTGTACTCGACTGAAGAAGTCTACTGTGTAGGCGAAACGTTTCGAAATAAAGATACCTAACTGTTGCATATGTGTCTTACCTAACAACATTTATAACAATCAGAAAGTCTGCTGTGTGTATTAACAATCTTTGGCACCACAAACACTTGTAAACAAACTTGTTCAATGATGAACTCTGCTGAGTCATCTTCACTCAAGACTTATTTTATGAATATTTCCACAAAATTTTAAATCTTACAAACATTGAACTATATAACAAAGTTCTCTCTAATATACTGTAACCGCAAATATCACATTATATTTTATATTCATAGAGGGGGACGCTAAACCCGTAGGGGACATACAACACCAGGGGGAAGGGGAAGCAATAAGGATCGATCCAAGGAAGGGAGGGAAGGTCCAATTTCTTGGATCAAAAACCTTTATTTTCTTCCCCTACCTTGAAGGTACATAAATAAGCTTTAAGTCTGCTAGGCTTATCAACTAATAACATTAACTCATATATGACTAAACAATAATAATAAGTTGTTATATTCACCTTCACTTTATATATTTAATAACTTACTTATTTTCAAATGTAATTTAACCTCTTTAATACTTTATCTCATCTCATTATAAGAGCAAAAAGTTAAACTATGTAACTAACTCCTTCATTTTAATCAGCTAGTTGTTGGAAAATATGATTGATTATTTTACTAATGAGTGATTTTTGAAAAATGTGTAATGATTTTTATTAGTTCATTAAGTTTATAAGGGTTATTAATATGTAGATTATGTTAGTTACTATATGTTAATTCAGCTTCTGTTTCAAGGTGCCGCCGTCATCACACTTGACCACTTATTGTGGCTCACTTACTGTGGCTCACTTACTGTGGCTCACTTATTGTGGCTCACTTACTGTGGCTCACTTACTGTGGCTCATTTACTGCGGCTCACTTATTGTGGCTCACTTACTGTGGCTCACTTATTGTGGCTCATTTACTGCGGCTCACTTATTGTGGCTCACTTATTGTGGCTCACTTACTGTGGCTCACTTACTGTGGCTAACTTACTGTGGCTCACTTATTGTGGCTCACTTACGTACCAAGAAAAATTGGGGGATTATCCAATCATAAGAACATAAGAAAGGAGGAACACTGCAGGAGGCCTGTTGGCCCATACTAGGCAGGTCCTTTACAATTCATCCCACTAACAAAACATTTGCCCAACCCAATTTTCAATGCCACCCAAGAAATAAGCTCTGATGTGAAAGTCCCACTCAAATCCAACCCCTCCCACTCATGTACTTATCCAACCTAAATTTGAAACTACCCAAAGTCCCAGCCTCAATAACCCAACTAGGTAGACTGTTCCACTCATCAACTACCCTATTTCCAAACCAATACTTTCCTATGTCCTTTCTAAATCTAAACTTATCTAATTTAAATCCATTACTGCGGGTTCTCTCTTGGAGAGACATCCTCAAGACCTTATTAATATCCCCTTTATTAATACCTATCTTCCACTTATACACTTCGATCACGTCTCCCCTCATTCTTCGTCTAACAAGTGAATGTAACTTAAGAGTCTTCAATCTTTCTTCATAAGGAAGATTTCTAATGCTATGTATTAATTTAGTCATCCTACGCTGAATGTTTTCTAACGAATTTATGTCCATTCTGTAATATGGAGACCAGAACTGAGCTGCATAATCTAGGTGAGGCCTTACTAATGCTGTATAAAGCTGCAGTATGACCTCTGGACTTCTGCTGCTTACAATTTTCGTTGATGAGTGGAACAAACTGCCAGGTAGCGTCAGTGAGGCCAGAACTTTAGGCAGCTTTAAATATAGATTCGATGGATTCATGAGTGAGTGAGTTAGACCTGCCTAACATGGGCCATTAAGCCTACTGCAGTGTTCCTTCATTCTTATGGTCAGACTATTAACCAGGTTTCACGCCCAGTTACTGCAAGAGGCTGCAGAGGTGGTGACAACCTTCACCATGTAAGTACCAGTTCCTCCACTTTCTGCTGTCTCAATATTCCTTGTCCTTCAGCATACGCTCTCAAATTTCGATTTTCCGATAACCAGCTACCCCTAAGAGTTTAGCGCTTCCCGTAAACATAATTAGACAACCAGGTACTGATAACTTGTATCTTAGCTGTTGCCCAGCAATGTTTACGCATAACATTCATTATACGTGTTTAATGCTAACAATGTTTCGCAAGGTACCAAATATTTTAATCACAAAACATTAATAAAATGTTCGTAACGCATAAAACTTTATCATAATATATTTAATACACAAGTGTTCCGCACAATTAAAGTTCATTTTTACCAGGGAAAAACATCCGATAATTAATGTCTGTACAAAACAAGAAGTAAAAACTTCAAATTGGAAGTAAGAAGATTGTGAGAGTAAAGAAGTATACCGCAGCTGACCGCAACTCCCACGTTCCATCCCAACTTATTTGATCACTCTCCTTCATCTCTAATTCTAAGTTAAGTTCTGCTTTTCCTATGTAATTAGATATTCAATAACTTAAACTTTCGGTAAAATGCCATACAGTTTATTGTAAGTTACACAGATAATTTATGGACTGGGTAATACTTGAATGTTGGTCATCCGCTATGTTCGCGATACAGTAGTTTATTATATCCAGTATAAATTAGGTTCTTCACGGAAACAGTTTTGTTGTGAACTGGGAAAAGTATAACTAAACCAACGTAAGCCAACATAACCTAAATCATCATAACCCAACACAACTTAACGCTGGAAATAAATGGTATAAAATACCGACACAATGGAAATATAAACACATATGCAGTATAATGTGATTCTTTATTGACAACGTTTCGCTCACACAGTGGACTTTTTCAAGTCACAAACAGATCTACCTGGGTGGAAGGTACGAGAGTACTTATAGTCAAGTTCAGAATGCTGAGGTCAGGTGGAGAATGCTGCAGAATAAGATGGACGAGTTGAGATTAGTTGCTAGTGCAGGTAACATTGATGTATTTGTCTTAACTGAGACGTGGTTTAATTCAAAAAGTCGGGACATGCCTGCGGAATGTCATATTCAGGGTTTTAAATTGTTCCAAGTAGATAGAAGTATCGGGAAGGGAGGTGGGGTGGCATTGTATGTCCGAGATCGCTTGAACTGTTGCATAAAAACGGGTATTAAGTCTGAAGTAACACATACAGAGTCTGTTTGGATAGAATTTTCAGAGGGGCATGAAAAACTGATTTTAGGAGTGATATACCGTCCCCCAAACTTAGATAGGGACCAAGGGAGACTACTATGGGAGGAAATTGTTAAGGCCACAAGGCACGATAATATAGTAATTCTAGGAGACTTTAACTTTAGTCATATTGATTGGAATTTCTTGACTGGGAATTTAGAATCATACGACTTCTTAGAAGTAGTTCAGGATTGTTTTTTGAAGCAGTTTGTGACAGAACCTACAAGGGGAAATAACCTGCTTGACTTAGTTATGGCAAACAATGAATCCCTTGTTAATAATTTAGAAATTTCAGAGGAACTGGGTGCTAGCGACCACAAATCAATTACATTTAGCATTGAATGGAAGTACGATAGTAGCGATAACTCAGTAACAGTCCCAGATTTTCGCTTAGCAGATTACGATGGGCTTAGAGAACACTTATCATCTGTTGACTGGGGAAACGAAGTGAGCTATCAATATGACAGTTTTCTGAACACTATACATGCTGCTCAAAGAACGTTTATCCCATATAAAGAAATTAGATCAAATAGAAATGACCCAAAATGGATGAATAATAGGCTCAAATATCTACTAGGGCATAAGAAAGGAATTTATAGGCGTATCAAAAGAGGTGAGGGTCATCTTATGAATCAGTATATTGACATTAAGAGGGACATTAAAAATGGGATAAGAAAAGCTAAAAGGGACTATGAAATTAAAGTTGCTAGGGATTCTAAAACTAACCCAAAAAGTTTTTTCCAGGTCTATAGAACAAAAGTTAGAGATAAGATAGGTCCCCTTAAAAATAACTATGGGCACCTTGAAGATTGAGACACTTATGCAGCATATGGGAATCTTTATTCAGGAAACGTTTCGCCACACAGTGGCTTCTTCAGTCCAATACAAAGAGGAAGGCATAAGGAGAGGAGGAGAATGAGGTAATCAGTCCCTCAACCTGGAGTCGATGTGTTCAGTCCATCAATCTTGTAGAATGTACAGCATAGGGCCGTAGACGTAGCTTATATACTGTACAGATGTGAGGTGAAGCAGGCGGAGGCGGGGTCATAGTGGTACCATCCACTAGTCGAAGTAGGTCTTCGTCCAAAGGTTGAACGAGTGTTGAAGAATTCTTTGTCACAAGATCCCATGATGCTGCAGTGTCTGACAGTTGTGATGAATGGTTTGAAAAACCGACAAGTTGAAGATTGAGACACTTATGCAGCATATGGGAATCTTTATTCAGGAAACGTTTCGCCACACAGTGGCTTCTTCAGTCCAATACAAAGAGGAAGGCATAAGGAGAGGAGGAGAATGAGGTAATCAGTCCCTCAACCTGGAGTCGATGTGTTCAGTCCATCAATCTTGTAGAATGTACAGCATAGGGCCGTAGACGTGGCTTATATACTGTAGAGATGTGAGGTGAAGCAGGCGGAGGCGGGGTCATAGTGGTACCATCCACTAGTCGAAGTAGGTCTTCGTCCAAAGGTTGAACGAGTGTTGAAGAATTCTTTGTAACAAGATCCCATGATGCTGCAGTGTCTGACAGTTGTGATGAATGGTTTGAAAAACCATATATATAAGCCACGTCTACGGCCCTATGCTGTACATTCTACAAGATTGATGGACTGAACACATCGACTCCAGGTTGAGGGACTGATTACCTCATTCTCCTCCTCTCCTTATGCCTTCCTCTTTGTATTGGACTGAAGAAGCCACTGTGTGGCGAAACGTTTCCTGAATAAAGATTCCCATATGCTGCATAAGTGTCTCAATCTTCAACTTGTCGGTTTTTCAAACCATTCATCACAACTGTCAGACACTGCAGCATCATGGGATCTTGTTACAAAGAATTCTTCAACACTCGTTCAACCTTTGGACGAAGACCTACTTCGACTAGTGGATGGTACCACTATGACCCCGCCTCCGCCTGCTTCACCTCACATCTCTACAGTATATAAGCCACGTCTACGGCCCTATGCTGTACATTCTACAAGATTGATGGACTGAACACATCGACTCCAGGTTGAGGGACTGATTACCTCATTCTCCTCCTCTCCTTATGCCTTCCTCTTTGTATTGGACTGAAGAAGCCACTGTGTGGCGAAACGTTTCCTGAATAAAGATTCCCATATGCTGCATAAGTGTCTCAATCTTCAACTTGTCGGTTTTTCAAACCATTCATCACACACTATGGGCACCTTACTGACAAAGAGAATGAAATGTGCTCGATTTTTAATAATTATTTTCTCTCAGTTTTTACACAGGAAGACACTAACAATATTCCAGTAATTAATTTTTATAGTGGGCTAGAAGAGGATAAATTATGTAACATCACAGTCACTAGTGAAATGGTTGTGAAGCAGATAGACAGACTGAAGCAATAAGTCGCCGGGTCCTGATGAGGTTTTTTCAAGGGTTCTTAAGGAATGCAAAATGGAACTCTGTGAACCATTAACTAATATTTTTAATTTATCTCTTCAAACAGGTGTAGTGTCTGATATGTGGAAGATGGCTAATGTAATTCCTATTTTTAAAACAGGGGACAAGTCATTACCGTCAAATTACCGCCTAATAAGCCTTACCTCAATTGTAGGCAAATTACTAGAGTCAATTATAGCTGAGATTATAAGAAGACATCTCGATAAGCATAGCTTGATTAATGATACTCAGCATGGATTCACAAGAGGCCGGTCTTGTCTAACTAATTTATTAACTTTCTTCAGTAAAGCTTTTGAGGCTGTTGACCACGATAAAGAATTTGATATTATTTACTTAGATTTTAGTAAGGCTTTTGATAGAGTTCCGCACCATAGACTGTTAAAGAAAGTGGCAGCTCATGGCATTGGGGGAAAAGTGCTCTCGTGGATCGAGTCATGGTTCACTGACAGGAAGCAGAGAGTGTCCATAAATGGGGTTAAATCCGAGTGGGGATCTGTAACAAGTGGCGTTCCACAGGAATCAGTCTTGGGCCCGTTGTTGTTTATAATATATATCAATGATCTTGATGAGGGAATTACTAGTGATATGAGCAAATTCGCCGATGACACAAAGATAGGTAGGATAATTGATTCAAACGTAGAAGTTATGGAACTTCAGGAGGATTTAAACAAACTCTATTCTTGGTCAGAAAAGTGGCAGATGCAGTTCAATGTAGATAAATGCAAGGTTCTGAAGCTCGGGAGTGCCCATAACCCTAGTACTTATAAGTTAAATGATGTAGAACTTAGCCATACAGATTGCGAAAAGGACTTGGGGGTTATGGTGAGCAGCAACCTTAAACCAAGACAGCAATGTGGAAAAAGACACTTATGTACAGTTCAGGACATTTATTAAAGGAAACGTTTCGCCACGAGTGGCTTCTTCAGTCCTATTAGGACTGAAGAAGCCACTCGTGGCGAAACGTTTCCTTTAATAAATGTCCTGAACTGTACATAAGTGTCTTTTTCCACATCTTGTCGGTATCACCATACCATTTCCTCAAGACAGCAATGCCTAAGCGTACGTAATAAGGCAAATAGATTACTGGGATTTATATCAAGAAATGTAAGCAACAGAAGTCCAGAGGTCATACTGCAGCTTTATACATCATTAGTAAGGCCTCACCTAGATTATGCAGCTCAGTTCTGGTCCCCATATTACAGAATGGACATAAATTCGTTAGAAAACATTCAGCGTAGGATGACTAAATTAATACATAGCATTAGAAATCTTCCTTATGAAGAAAGATTGAAGACTCTTAAGTTACATTCACTTGTTAGACGAAGAATGAGGGGAAACCTGATCGAAGTGTATAAGTGGAAGATGGGTATTAATAAAGGGGATATTAATAAGGTCTTGAGGATGTCTCTCCAAGAGAGAACCCGCAGTAATGGATTTAAATTAGATAAGTTTAGATTTAGAAAGGACATAGGAAAGTATTGGTTTGGAAATAGGGTAGTTGATGAGTGGAACAGTCTACCTAGTTGGGTTATTGAGGCTGGGACTTTGGGTAGTTTCAAATTTAGGTTGGATAAGTACACGAGTGGGAGGGGTTGGATTTGAGTGGGACTTTCACATCAGAGCTTATTTCTTGGGTGGCATTGAAAATTGGGTTGGGCAAATGTTTTGTTAGTGGGATGAATTGTAAAGGACCTGCCTAGTATGGGCCAACAGGCCTCCTGCAGTGTGCCTCCTTTCTTATGTTATCTACCGAGTGGGGTTATAGTCTAAAATCTTGAGTAGCTTGGAAGGGAGATTCGATAAGTATATGAGTAGACCTTCTGCAGTGTTCCTCCATTCCTATGTTCTTATGTGGGATAGCGATGAAGAAGTTTCTTGGCAAGTGGTTCAGTTATGTTACAGAAGCCATTGTTCTGGTTGAAGTTGTTGGATACAGAGATAAGAGATGATTCCAGGATTCTTCGGTATTGTGTTGTCTTCTCTGGCGATAAGTCTTGAGTTTCTGTAGTTGATTAAATGGTTGTGTGAATTACGGTAATTATCCATGTAGGTTACTCATCCACCGTGTAGGTCACTCATCCACCGTGTAGGTCACTCATCGCTCAGATTCATGAAGAAAATATTTATCACATAATAAAAACGTGGATAAAATGAACAAAAAAACGACGAACAAATCCAGAGGAAAGACTTGTGAGGTGCAGCGCTCCTGCAACACTTGTGAGGGAGGTGCAGCGCTCCTGCAACACTTGTGAGGTGCAGCGCTCCTGCAACACTTGTGAGGTGCAGCGCTCCTGCAACACTTGTGAGGGAGGTGCAGCACTCCTGCAACACTTGTGAGGTGCAGCGCTCCTGCAACACTTGTGAGGGAGGTGCAGCGCTCCTGCAACACTTGTGAGGTGCAGCGCTCCTGCAACACTTGTGAGGGAGGTGCAGCGCTCCTGCAACACTTGTGAGGTGCAGCGCTCCTGCAACACTTGTGAGGTGCAGCGCTCCTGCAACACTTGTGAGGTGCAGCGCTCCTGCAACAATTGTGAGGGAGGTGCAGCGCTCCTGCAACACTTGTGAGGGAGGTGCAGCGCTCCTGCAACACTTGTGAGGTGCAGCGCTCCTGCAACACTTGTTAGGTGCAGCGCTCCTGCAACACTTGTGAGGGAGGTGCAGCGCTCCTGCAACACTTGTGAGGGAGGTGCAGCGCTCCTGCAACACTTGTGAGGGAGGTGCAGCGCTCCTGCAACACTTGTGAGGTGCAGTGCTCCTGCAACACTTGTGAGGGAGGTGCAGCGCTCCTGCAACACTTGTGACGTGCAGCGCTCCTGCAACACTTGTGAGGGAGGTGCAGCGCTCCTGCAACACTTGTGACGTGCAGCGCTCCTGCAACACTTGTGAGGTGCAGCGCTCCTGCAACATTTGTTAGGTGCAGCGCTCCTGCAACACTTGTGAGGGAGGTGCAGCGCTCCTGCAACACTTGTGAGGGAGGTGCAGCGCTCCTGCAACACTTGTGAGGAAGGTGCAGCGCTCCTGCAACACTTGAGTGAGGTGCAGCGCCCCTGCAACACTTGTGAGGGAGGTGCAGCGCTCCTGCAACACTTGTGAGGGGAGGTGCAGCGCTCCTGCAACACTTGTGAGGGGAGGTGCAGCGCTCCTGCAACACTTGTGAGGGAGGTGCAGCGCTCCTGCAACACTTGTGAGGGCGGTGCAGCGCTCCTACAACACTTGTGAGGGAGGTGCAGCACTCCTACAACACTTATGAGGGAGGTGCAGCGCTCCTACAACACTTATGAGGGAGGTGCAGCACTCCTACAACACTTATGAGGGAGGTGCAGCACTCCTACAACACTTGTGAGGGAGGTGCAGCGCTCCTGCAACACTTGTGAGGGAGGTGCAGCGCTCCTGCAACACTTGTGAGGGCGGTGCATCGCTCCTACAACACTTGTGAGGGAGGTGCAGCGCTCCTGCAACACTTGTGAGGGAGGTGCAGCGCTCCTGCAACACTTGTGAGTGAGGTGCAGCGTTCCTGCAACACTTGTGAGGGCGGTGCAGCGCTCCTGCAACACTTGAGTGAGGTGCAGCGCTCCTGCAACACTTGTGAGGGAGGTGCAGCGCTCCTGCAACACTTGTGAGGTGCAGCGCTCCTGCAACACTTGTGAGGTGCAGCGCTCCTGCAACACTTGTGAGGGGAGGTGCAGCGCTCCTGCAACACTTGTGAGGGAGGTGCAGCGCTCCTGCAACACTTGTGAGGGGAGGTGCAGCGCTCCTGCAACACTTGTGAGGGAGGTGCAGCGCTCCTGCAACACTTGTGAGGGCGGTGCATCGCTCCTACAACACTTGTGAGGGAGGTGCAGCGCTCCTGCAACACTTGTGAGGGAGGTGCAGCGCTCCTGCAACACTTGTGAGTGAGGTGCAGCGTTCCTGCAACACTTGTGAGGGCGGTGCAGCGCTCCTGCAACACTTGTGAGGGCGGTGCAGCGCTCCTGCAACACTTGTGAGGGAGGTGCAGCACTCCTACAACACTTATGAGGGAGGTGCAGCGCTCCTACAACACTTATGAGGGAGGTGCAGCACTCCTACAACACTTATGAGGGAGGTGCAGCACTCCTACAACACTTGTGAGGGAGGTGCAGCGCTCCTACAACACTTGTGAGGGAGGTGCAGCACTCCTACAACACTTATGAGGGAGGTGCAGCGCTCCTACAACACATCCTATTGACGTTCTCCATCGTTACAAATTTAAAGAGATGAAGTCCAAAAAGTCATTTTTTTAACGAGTCCGGGATATGTGGATGTGAATTCTGAATTTTCACTGAACAATAACAGTGATATCCACAATCATTATATCCACAATCATTATATCCACAATCAATGTATATATATATATATATGATGTAAGGAGAGGAAAATCCAGCATGTAAAGAAAGTTTGAGTTATAGTTGTTGTGGGGAAGTTGACGAGGATCATTCCAAAGAATTATTAAGAATGAAGAGCAAAATTGATCTTCAGAAAAGCTTGAATACTCGTAAAATACAGAGAAAAAATCGCCGGTTTTTGGTCGCTATCCACCATAGCCTGGTTGATCTGGCATACTGGAAAAGGAGTTTTAGACTACGTTTCTGTCCGTCGTAGAATATTGTCAAGTGAGTTGATAAGAGTAAGTCAGCTGGTGGAAATTATATAAAAATTAATATACTGGTTCTGGACAGTTTCTCCCCTCATATAATTAATCAAAATACTTCAAGACCTGGATGACACACTGCTGAAACCTGCCACTGCAGGAACACTTCAAGACCTGGATGACACACTGCTGAAACCTGCCACTGCAGGAACACTTCAAGACCTGGATGACACACTGCTGAAACCTGCCACTGCAGGAACACTTCAAGACCTGGATGACACACTGCTGAAACCTGCCACTGCAGGAACACTTCAAGACCTGGATGACACACTGCTGAAACCTACCACTGCAGGAACACTTCAAGACCTGGATGACACACTGCTGAAACCTGCCACTGCAGGAACACTTCAAGACCTGGATGACACACTGCTGAAACCTGCCACTGCAGGAACACTTCAAGACCTGGATGACACACTGCTGAAACCTGCCACTGCAGGAACACTTCCTTTCATCTCACAAAAATACCTTTGATATACCTTTAAAGAGTTTCGAGAGTTTCTGTACTCTCTGAGCCCGGTCATGGGCCAGGCTCGTCTGGTGCTTGCCTGGTCAACCAGGTTGTTGCTGCTGGAGGTCCGCTGCCCCACATATCCATCACAGCCTGGTTGATCAGGCACCTGGTGAAGATACTTGTCCAGTTTCCTCTTAGAGGCTTCTACACTTGTTCCAGCCGTGTTTTTGATATCTTCTGGTAAGATGTTGAATAGTCTGGAACCCCGGATGTTGATAGTGTTCCCTTATCGTCCCTACCGCACCCCTGCTCCTCACTGGGTTTATTTTGCACTTTCTCCTATATTTCTCACGTTTATTATTATTATTATTATTATTATTATTATTATTATTATTATTATTATTATTATTATTATTATTACTATCACTGATGTGAGATACGCTGGTCTGTTATCAAACCATTCTCACACTTCAATTTTAAAGTAATGTTTGCAAGTGTAATATTTAAGTGCAAAACTTGCAAGTGTAATATTAAATTGTAGAACTTGCAAGTGTAATATTTAAGTGCAAAACTTACAAGTGTAATATTAAAGTGCAGAACTTACAAGTGTAATATTAAAGTGTAGAACTTGCAAGTGTAATATTAAAGTGTAGAACTTGCAAGTGTAATATTAGTGCAGAACTTGCAAGTGTAATATTAAAGTGCAGAACTTGCAAGTGTAATATTAATGTAGAACTTGCAAGTGTAATATTTAAGTGCAGAACTTACAAGTGTAATATTAAAGTGTAGAACTTGCAAGTGTAATATTAGTGTAGAACTTGCAAGTGTAATATTTAAGTGCAAAACTTACAAGTGTAATATTAAAGTGCAGAACTTGCAAGTGTAATATTTAAGTGTAGAACTTGCAAGTGTAATATTAGTGTAGAACTTACAAGTGTAATATTAGTGTAGAACTTGCAAGTGCAATATTAAAGTGTAGAACTTACAAGTGTAATATTAGTGTAGAACTTACAAGTGTAATATTAAAGTGTAGAACTTGCAAGTGCAATATTAAAGTGTAGAACTTGCAAGTGTAATATTAAAGTGCAGAACTTGCAAGTGCAATATTCTAAGTGTAATACTGAAGTATAATAGTTTTTAGGTATAATATTACTATATTAAGAGTCTAGTGTAATAGTCTACAACAAAACTATACAGAACTAAGTCGATTAATTTTAGGATCTTGTATACTGTGAACGTTTAACTTAATAAAGAGCCAAGATTATTAAATTTTTCAGTACATATACTGTAGATATTATGTGTTAATAGATCCCAGAGAGTCGAGTAGCAACACTAGGTTACCAGTGTTGAACATTCACTAGGTTACCAGTGTTGAACATTCACTAGGTTACCAGTGTTGAACATTCACTAGGTTACCAGTGTTGAACATTCACTAGGTTACCAGTGTTTGAACATTCACTAGGTTACCAGTGTTGAACATTCACTAGGTTACCAGTGTTGAACATTCACTAGGTTACCAGTGTTGAACATTCACTAGGTTACCAGTGTTGAACATTCACTAGGTTACCAGTGTTGAACATTCACTAGGTTACCAGTGTTGAACATTCACTAGGTTACCAGTGTTGAACATTCACTAGGTTACCAGTGTTGAACATTCACTAGGTTACCAGTGTTGAACATTCACTAGGTTACCAGTGTTGAACATTCACTAGGTTACCAGTGTTGAACATTCACTAGGTTACCAGTGTTGAACATTCACTAGGTTACCAGTGTTGAACATTCACTAGGTTACCAGTGTTGAACACTCACTAGGTTACCAGTGTTGAACATTCACTAGGTTACCAGTGTTGAACATTCACTAGGTTACCAGTGTTGAACATTCACTAGGTTACCAGTGTTGAACATTCACTAGGTTACCAGTGTTGAACACTCACTAGGTTACCAGTGTTGAACACTCACTAGGTTACCAGTGTTGAACATTCACTAGGTTACCAGTGTTGAACATTCACTAGGTTACCAGTGTTGAACACTCACTAGGTTACCAGTGTTGAACACTCACTAGGTTACCAGTGTTGAACATTCACTAGGTTACCAGTGTTGAACATTCACTAGGTTACCAGTGTTGAACATTCACTAGGTTACCAGTGTTGAACATTCACTAGGTTACCAGTGTTGAACATTCACTAGGTTACCAGTGTTGAACATTCACTAGGTTACCAGTGTTGAACACTCACTAGGTTACCAGTGTTGAACACTCACTAGGTTACCAGTGTTGAACATTCACTAGGTTACCAGTGTTGAACACTCACTAGGTTACCAGTGTTGAACATTCACTAGGTTACTAGTGTTGAACATTCACTAGGTTACCAGTGTTGAACATTCACTAGGTTACCAGTGTTGAACATTCACTAGGTTACCAGTGTTGAACACTCACTAGGTTACCAGTGTTGAACATTCACTAGGTTACTAGTGTTGAACATTCACTAGGTTACCAGTGTTGAACATTCACTAGGTTACCAGTGTTGAACATTCACTAGGTTACTAGTGTTGAACATTCACTAGGTTACCAGTGTTGAACATTCACTAGGTTACCAGTGTTGAACATTCACTAGGTTACCAGTGTTGAACATTCACTAGGTTACCAGTGTTGAACATTCACAGCCAATCTGGTGATGGAGCAACACACCTTGTCAATTATAATTTGTATCAGAATTTCATGTGAACAACAGGATTTTTCCAGTCTTCACTGTAAGTGACCCTGCCAGGGAGTGCCTTGATGCCAGTGACCCAGCAAGGGAGTGCCTTGATGCCACTGACCCAGCAAGGGAGTGCCTTGATGCCAGTGACCCTGCAAGAGTGCCTTGATGCCAGTGACCCAGCAAGGGAGTGCCTTGATGCCAGTGACCCTGCAAGGGAGTGCCTTGATGCCAGTGACCCTGCAAGAGAGTGCCTTGATGCCAGTGACCCAGCAAGGGAGTGCCTTGATGCCAGTGACCCTGCAAGGGAGTGCCTTGATGCCAGTGACCCTGCAAGGGAGTGCCTTGATGCCAGTGACCCTGCAAGGGAGTGCCTTGATACCAGTCACCCTGCAAGGGAGTGCCTTGATGCCAGTGACTCTGCAAGGGAGTGCCTTGATGCCAGTGACCCTGCAAGGGAGTGCCTTGATGCCAGTGAAGAGCTTTTGATCCGCAGACTTTGAGCTACCCTTCCCTTCCTCAGGTCAAACCTAACTGCCTCCTATTGCCCAGATACTCTGTGACATCCTACAGATTTACCGCTTTTCCTGGAATATAACAATAATAATAATAATAATAATAATAATAATATTATTATTATTATTATTATTATTATTATTATTATTATCATCATCATCATCATCATCATCGGCAGAAATCCTGGATGTACTATTAATCCAGAAATTTTTTCGTTATATTAATACTGTATCCCAAAATATAAACTTAACATAAAATTAGGTTAGGTTAGGTAAGGTTTGTCAGGAAACAGGACAAGTGTTTCCTGACGCGGGTCTTAAATGATGACCCGCCGTTGGAGCTTTTGGTCATCTGACCGAGGCCTTCAGCTGGCTTACCGGTCAACCCCTTTAAAAGTTATGGTCATAGTTATAACCGCGTTTTATGAATATATAAAATTTAAAAAAATAAGTGGCTTACTATAATTTTTAGCAGTAGGACTAATTTGAAGCCTAGTGTGAGCTAAAAAAACTGAGGCAATACTGCGCTAAACTAGAGTCATACAGCACCAGGGATATGGGACACAATCAGGCTTGAGCCAAGGGAAGAGAAGGATAGCTCCAGTTCTCTGGATCAAGAGAACTTTCCCCTGCATCAGGCTGGGCAGTTGCTCCAGCCAGCCATACTCAATGTTCCAAAGTTTGACAAGTGTCGACAATCTTGATGGAATAATTACAAACTTGACCTTAGAAGTTGACCTGTCACGATGAAAAAGTGTCTGAAAACTTGGCGGTAAGAATATTATTATTATTATTATTATTATTATTATTATTATTATTATTATTATTATTATTATTATTATTGTTGTTGTTGTTGCTCAATAATAACCCACATGGAGACAAACTCGGAAGATTGATTGATCTGTATATTTCGATCCCCTTATGGGAAACTCTTCAGCTGAAGAGGATCCCAGAAGGGGATTGAAATATACAGATCAATCAGTTTTGGTGAGTTTCCGTCTTCATGTTGGTTATTACTGAGCACCGACAAGGTATCCAGTATTGTTCCTGATGCTACTACTACTATTATTATTACCAATATTAGTACAGTACTAGTATATTAATGGGAAAGCGCTAAACCCGTAGGGTTTACGCAACGCTTGGGGAATAGGAGCCAATCATGGTTAATCCCAGAAATGAGAGGACAGTTCTAATTCCTTGGACTATGTGCTCTTCAGGATAAAGTTACCCGCCTTGAAACGTTGCTGAAGACTTTCTGAATTATATAAGTGTGTGCAGTGAAGTTGCAGTGCCACACATGACGTCAGTGAGACTGCAGTGCCACACATGACGTAAGTGAGACTTTAGTGCCACACATGACGTCAGTGAGCCTGCAGTGCCACACAACGTCAGTGAGCCTGCAGTGCCACACATGACGTCAGTGAGGCTGCAGTGCCACACATGGTGTCAGTGAGCCTGCAGTGTCACACATGATGCCAGTGAGGTTGCAGTGCCACACATGACGTCAGTGACAACGGAAGTGTCACCTCATGAGCAAGACGTGACAGACAGGGACAAACATGCAGCAGTGCCACACAAGCACCACTCAACCTGTCACTATCCTCGTCGCCTCTGCTCATTCAAAGTGCAAATATATATATATATATATATATATATATATATATATATATATATATATATATATATATATATATATATATATATATATATATATATATATATATATATATATATATATATATATATATATATATATATTATTATATATTGTATGTATTATATATATATATATATATATATATATATATATATATATATATATATATATATATATATATATATATATACATACTCGTCTGAATACTGAAAATTAAAAAAAAGAAAGCAAGACAAGGTTAATGTTGTAATCACCTAAGTACACAATTTATATTCAATATAAATTATAATAATTGTAAGTACAATTGTAAATATAGTAATGGTGGAGTTGATATTGCTAACGACGTGTTATCTATTTATGCTATAATGTACTGTCTTTAGGGATGAGCGGCGCTGCCTAATAAACTCTCTCCTCGGTGCAAAATATAAAAAGAAAAAACTTGTACTAACCTTTTAAGATTTGGTTTAGCTGAAACTGAGGTCTTGATGATGGAGCGGTCGTCTGAACCTGGCGAGGCCAGAGTCTCGCTAAACACTGATTTGTCTTCACTGGCCGCCGGGCTCCTGTCCTCACTACTGGTGGGTTTCATTTCCACCATCTCCATGTCTGGGTCATGAGTCTTCTCCTTCTCCTTCTCCTCCATGATAAGCTTGGCCTCTTCGGTGGAGGGAGAATCCAGTTGTATAGGCTCACCGATGGAGGCCAGTTTGTCAGTCTTGTCTTCGTCCAGTAGAGGTTTTGTTTCAGAAATGGGCGAGCGGTCGTCACTGAGAGGCGTGAAGGAGGAGGCGTCGCCCTCACTGAAGCTCACCTTCTCCTCCACTGGTAACATATACGACAACATCTTCACTCTGATGGGCTCCTGCCCAGAACTGGTGCTTGTGCAGAAGATGCTACTAGTGCTGCGGGAAATAGCACCGGCGCTGCTCTCAGATCTCAGGGCAGTTCTTGAGCTAAGAGGAACAAGGTTGTACTCTCCGGCAGCGGCGCCTAGCCTCTGTCGTCTCAGTGCATGAGACGTAGGGCTGAAGCTGGCATACAGACAGTCACTACCTTCGCCATAACGTTCCCTGATGGCCAAGGCCCCAATGGCTCCCAGAGACTGCTTGGTGAAGGTGGTAAGGCGTGTTGTAGGTGGACAAACTACACTCACACTCTGAGAGAACCTCACTCGCTTCTTGACGGCGCCGCTGCTGCTGCTTATACTGCTCTTGCTTGATCCTTGCGACTTCTTGAGGGAAGACGGTGACTCCGAGCCACTGAGACTGGTATAACCACGTGTGCTATGCCCGCCAGTAGCTCTCAACCCACTACAACTTGAAGACTTGCGGGGCTGCCTTAAAGTCTCCTTAGGTGAGCTAGGCTGCTCGTCTAAGGAACTATTGAGTTCAGTCCCACTATCCGTTCCGTCCTCTGTGTCTTCACTTTCCTTTGTGGAGGTCAAGTCGTATTTTCCCCTTCTGACTTGTCCGGCTGCAGCGTTACCACCAACACCCGGATCCTGGCACAGTCTGTGGTAACGGCCCCGCACAGCCCTAGAAGTCGTGTTTTCCTGCTGGGTCCTCTGCTAGGGCTCGCGCCGACACTTCTGGCCAGCCGCTCATCTTACAGTGAGCGCGCGCGAACACTGCTCAAATCGATTATGTCGTAATATATCCTGCAATATAAACCATTGCAACAGAACACTGCTTCCTATGAACTTATATGAACTTTATCACAAACTTTTTATAACAGCACTGATACTATATATCTTGTATTATATTTATCTAAGTCTCTTTAACAAAGAATATTAAATAATTAACTATTTCTTTTATTATTATTATTATTATTATTATTATTATTATTATTATTATTATTATTATAGCTCCTTTATGTGAAATCAGTGAGGGTTGTTTAGCACAAGGAGGGGTGGGGGCTCGATCCTCCGTCCGTTAGTCTGGAACGTTATGCAATTGTAATCACCTTTTCATCCACAAGTAATTGTTAATAGAGTGGTTATGTAAGAGGTCACGTGAGCCTGGGTCACGTGAGCCTGGGTCACGTGAGCCTGGGTCACGTGAGCCTGGGTCACGTGAGCCTGGGTCACGTGAGCCTGGTCACGTGAGCCTGGGTCATGTGAGCCTGGGTCATGTGAGCCTGGGTCACGTGAGCCTGGGTCACGTGAGCCTGGGTCACGTGAGCCTGGGTCACGTGAGCCTGGGTCATGTGACCCTGGGTCATGTGAGCCTGGGTCACGTGAGCCTGGGTCATGTGACCCTGGGTCACGTGAGCCTGGGTCACGTGAGCCTGGGTCATGTGAGCCTGGGTCACGTGAGCCTGGGTCACGTGAGCCTGGGTCACGTGAGCCTGGGTCACGTGAGCCTGGGTCATGTGAGCCTGGGTCATGTGAGCCTGGGTCACGTGAGCCTGGGTCACGTGAGCCTGGGTCACGTGAGCCTGGGTCACGTGAGCCTGGGTCATGTGAGCCTGGGTCATGTGAGCCTGGGTCACGTGAGCCTGGGTCATGTGACCTCAACGTGAGCTGGGTCATAAGCTGATCATATCATGAGTGGTCAACTTGTTCCGTCCAGGTCAGTCCATGGCTCACATACCCTAGGTTTGAGCCTTCATATTAGATCTCTTCACGAGAGCCTTCACGTATCTGTCACAGTGACCTGGTCACGGACCTGGCTGTGATGGTATTAGTGGGGAGCCTGGGCATTCTAGCACGCAACAATGGTTGACCAATTGAGCCTGGCATGCCGGTCTCCGAGAGTAGTGAACTCTCAAATCATCAAAGGCTTTAAAATCTTAAGTTAGTTGTAAAATCATTTCACAAGTATGTCTAACACTACAATGAGCCCAAGTCCTCCTTAGAAGGAGCTGCTGCGGGTGAGTTCTTGATCCAGAAAAACAAAGTAAAATAAGGAGGAAATAATATGCAAGAGAGAAGATATAAGAAGAGGGGTGAGTATGATCGAAGAGTGAAGAATAGAAGAGAGGAAGATATAGAAGAGAGGAAGATATAGAAGAGAGGAAGATATAGAAGAGAGGAAGATATAGAAGAGAGGAAGATATAGAAGAGAGGAAGATATAGAAGAGAGGAAGATATAGAAGAGAGGAAGATATAGAAGAGAGGAAGATATAGAAGAGAGGAAGATATAGAAGAGAGGAAGATATAGAAGAGAGGAAGATATAGAAGAGAGGAGAGAATATAGAAGAGAGGAAGATATAGAAGAGAGGAAAAGAAGGAGATATAGAAGAGAGGAAGATATAGAAGAGAGGAGAAAGAATAGATAGAAGAGAGAAGATATAGAAGAGAGGAAGATATAGAAGAGAGGAAGATATAGAAGAGAGGAAGATATAGAAGAGAGGAAGATATAGAAGAGAGGAAGATATAGAAGAGAGGAAGACGTAGAACAGACGAAGAGTAAGAGATTGTTTTAGTTTTCTGTGACTTTCTGTCTTCTTGATCTTGTGTTGAATGACCCACACGGGTTTAGTGTTTCACATAAACATTCAACTCTATGGGAAGCATTAAACCCTCAAGAGTCATCACGTGCCTGGGTTATTCAGGTATGATCCAAGGAAGGGGTGGATAGCTTCGATGTTTGGCAGTGCAAGCTTTCACTCTGAGCACGTTTCGCCGTGTTGACAGGTCAGTGACTTGATAAAGATCTGGACAGAGCGAAACGTTGCCTTTTCCTGACAGCTCATTCAGCTGTCATATGTAAAAATGGGTTTTAAAAGAGCCGTCAGCGTCCCCAACAACAACAACAACAACAACAACAACAACAACAACAACAACAACAACAACAGTAAACTGTCCCCGCCATCAATGGTGACAGCAAATCAACTAGGGAGAACAATTACTTTTATTCCGCCAAGAACTGGTGTTGAGGCTCCAGCTCACCACCAGCACTTGCTACTGGTGTTGAAGCTCCAGCTCACCACCAACACTTGCTACTGGTGTTGAAGCTCCAGCTCACCACCAACACTTGCTACTGGTGTTGAAGCTCCAGCTCACCACCAACACTTGCTACTGGTGTTGAGGCTCCAGCTCACCACCAACACTTGCTACTGGTGTTGAAGCTCCACCTCACCACCAGCACTTGCTACTGGTGTTGAAGCTCCAGCTCACCACCAACACTTGCTACTGGTGTTGAAGCTCCAGCTCACCACCAACACTTGCTACTGGTGTTGAAGCTCCAGCTCACCACCAACACTTGCTACTGGTGTTGAAGCTCCAGCTCACCACCAACACTTGCTACTGGTGTTGAGGCTCCAGCTCACCACCAACACTTGCTACTGGTGTTGAAGCTCCAGCTCACCACCAACACTTGCTACTGGTGTTGAAGCTCCACCTCACCACCAGCACTTGCTACTGGTGTTGAGGCTCCAGCTCACCACCAACACTTGCTACTGGTGTTGAAGCTCCACCTCACCACCAGCACTTGCTACTGGTGTTGAGGCTCCAGCTCACCACCAACACTTGCTACTGGTGTTGAGGCTCCAGCTCACCACCAACACTTGCTACCGGTGTTGAGGCTCCAGCTCACCACCAACACTTGCTACTGGTGTTGAGGCTCCAGCTCACCACCAACACTTGCTACTGGTGTTGAGGCTCCAGCTCACCACCAACACTTGCTACTGGTGTTGAGGCTCCAGCTCACCACCAACACTTGCTACTGGTGTTGAGGCTCCAGCTCACCACCAACACTTGCTACTGGTGTTGAGGCTCCAGCTCACCACAAACATTTGCTACTGGTGTTGAGGCTCCAGCTCACCACCAACACTTGCTACCGGTGTTGAGGCTCCAGCTCACCACCAACACTTGCTACCGGTGTTGAGGCTCCAGCTCACCACCAACACTTGCTACTGGTGTTGAGGCTCCAGCTCACCACCAACACTTGCTACCGGTGTTGAGGCTCCAGCTCACCACCAACACTTGCTACTGGTGTTGAGGCTCCAGCTCACCACCAACACTTGCTACTGGTGTTGAGGCTCCAGCTCACCAACACTTGCTACTGGTGTTGAGGCTCCAGCTCACCACCAACACTTGCTACCGGTGTTGAGGCTCCAGCTCACTACCAACACTTGCTACTGGTGCTGAGGCTCCAGCTCACCACCAACACTTGCTACTGGTGTTGAGGCTCCAGCTCACCACCAACACTTGCTACCGGTGTTGAGGCTCCAGCTCACTACCAACACTTGCTACTGGTGCTGAGGCTCCAGCTCACCACCAACACTTGCTACTGGTGCTGAGGCTCCAGCTCACCACCAACACTTGCTACCGGTGTTGAGACTCCAGCTCACCACCAACACTTGCTACTGGTGCTGAGGCTCCAGCTCACCACCAACACTTGCTACCGGTGTTGAGGCTCCAGCTCACTACCAACACTTGCTACTGGTGCTGAGGCTCCAGCTCACCACCAACACTTGCTACTGGTGTTGAGGCTCCAGCTCACCACCAACACTTGCTACCGGTGTTGAGACTCCAGCTCACCACCAACACTTGCTACTGGTGCTGAGGCTCCAGCTCACCACCAACACTTGCTACTGGTGCTGAGGCTCCAGCTCACCACCAACACTTGCTACTGGTGCTGAGGCTCCAGCTCACCACCAACACTTGCTACTGGTGTTGAGGCTCCAGCTCACCACCAACACTTGCTACTGGTGTTGAGGCTCCAGCTCACCACCAACACTTGCTACTGGTGCTGAGGCTCCAGCTCACCACCAACACTTGCTACTGGTGTTGAGGCTCCAGCTCACCACCAACACTTGCTACCGGTGTTGAGACTCCAGCTCACCACCAACACTTGCTACTGGTGCTGAGGCTCCAGCTCACCACCAACACTTGCTACTGGTGCTGAGGCTCCAGCTCACCACCAACACTTGCTACTGGTGCTGAGGCTCCAGCTCACCACCAACACTTGCTACTGGTGTTGAGGCTCCAGCTCACCACCAACACTTGCTACTGGTGTTGAGGCTCCAGCTCACCACCAACACTTGCTACTGGTGCTGAGGCTCCAGCTCACCACCAACACTTGCTACTGGTGTTGAGACTCCAGCTCACCACCAACACTTGCTACTGGTGCTGAGGCTCCAGCTCACCACCAACCACTACCACCATTATCTACTTTTACCATCATATGTCTTAATGATCAAAATGAATATCTTTAGTGAGGAAACGAACATGAAACATGAAACATGCAGTTCACGTAGGTGAAACATCTTACTAACATCTGCTCTATCATGAAACAAAGTGAATATTCACATACATGTATGTACATATATGTATTTTCACATATGTGTGTAGATGGCAATACACATATTCGTGATCCCTATCCATCTCTCACATATGATGACACTAAGTGCTAGAGGAACAGGCAGGAAGAACAGGGAAAACACTACAGTGGATCAAGGAATAACGAACTGCCCTGTGAATTTTAAGACTCACTTGCAATGGGTTGAAACCTCGTCCGTTCCGTGGTCTGAGTCGTGATCAAGGAATATTTAACAGGAAGGAAACAATGAGTGATTAAAAAGGCAAATTTAGCTTTCAGGAACCTAAGCAAGGAGTCAGTCACCGCACTGAACACAACACTTGTCAGACGCATACTGGAGTATGAAGCACCAGTATGGAACCCACACCTGATCGGCTGTCTAGAAACTGGAGAAAATGCAGAGGTTTGCAACGAGATTGATCCTGCAGTTAAGAGGTACGAGTTATGACGAGAGATGAAGGGAAATAAACTTGATGAGGTTAGAAGAGAAAGGACTAGGGGTGATATGATTACGACGTACAAAATACTGAGAGGAAATGATAGGGTGAACAGGGACAGACTGTTCGTGATGCGGGAAACAAGAACACGGGGGCACAGGTGGATGTTAAAAACAGATGAATCACAGATATTGGGAAGTATATCTTCAGTCTTATAGTCAAGAAGAGAAACGACCTGGACAGTGGAGTGGTATATGCAGGATCAATACATTAATGAGAGATACGATAAGACTATCTAAGCCAGAGCAGTGAACCCATGAGCTGAGTCTCAACCTGCGCAACCACACGGGTGAATACAAACATATCTAGCTAAAACAGGAAACAGTATGTATATTTTTATAAATACAAAATGGGTCTAACAGGAGTGTATTTCTACACTATTGTATATGATAGTTACATGGTGGGAACACCCGCAGTGTGTTGCTACACTATTCTATATGATAGTTACATGGTGGGAACACCCGCAGTGTGTTGCTACACTATTCTATATGATAGTTACATGGTGGGAACACCCGCAGTGTGTTGCTACACTATTCTATATGATAGTTACATGGTGGGAACACCCGCAGTGTGTTGCTACACTATTCTGTATAATAGTTACATGGTGGGAACACCCGCAGTGTGTTGCTACACTATTCTATATAATAGTTACATGGTGGGAACACCTGCAGTGTGCAGCTGCCTTACTCAGTATAACAGTTCCATTGTGGGAACAAAAGCTAGTTGTTTCCGTCATAGTCCATCATACAGAATATATTACATATACATACGAGGTAGTGAAACGTGTAAGCCTGAGCTGGGAGACTTCAGTACGGTGTTGAAGATACCATCAAACATTACACTGTGTAGTAGCTAGTACCGCTCCAGAGGTTTTCTTTTAGCAGAGCGGGAACAACTGTTACTTGTGAATTACCATCTCTCATGTGAGAAGGAAGAAGAGGAGGAGGAGGACGAGGTGGAAGCTGAGGAACACAATAAAACAAGAGCCCAGGAAGGGAAAAAAATAAGAAGGAAAGGAATTACAGGAGGATTGATGAGGAAGATAGGGAAGAGGTGAACTGGGATAAATGTTAAGGAAATGGAAGAGGCGGAAGGAGGAGAGAGGGAAGGAAGAGAGAGGAAGAGGTGAAGTGGCTTTAGGATGTGGTCAAAGGGGAAGATGGAAAAGTTGTTAACGGAGGTAATGGGGAACGTGGGTGTGGAACAGAGGTGGTTAGGAAGGGGAAAGTAGTGAGAGAGGAATAGAAAGTGAGAGAGGAGGGAAGTAATGAGAGAGAGGAAGTAGTGAGGGAGGGAAAGGTAGGAAAGCGAGGGAGGGAGGAGGGAAGTAATGAGAGAGAGGAAGGTAGTGAGGGGGGGAAAGGTAGAAAGCGAGGGAGGGAGGAGGGAAGTAATGAGAGAGAGGAAGGTAAGTGAGGGAGGGAAAGGTAGAAAGCGAGGGAGGGAGGAGGGAAGTAATGAGAGAGAGGAAGGTAGTGAGGGAGGGAAAGGTAGAAAGCGAGGGAGGGAGGAGGGAAGTAATGAGAGAGAGGAAGTAGTGAGGGAGGGAAAGGTAGAAAGCGAGGGAGGGAGGAGGAAGTAATGAGAGAGAGGAAGGTAGTGAGGGAGGGAAAGGTAGAAAGCGAGGGAGGGAGGAGGGAAGTAATGAGAGAGAGGAAGGTAGTGAGGGAGGGAAAGGTAGAAAGCGAGGGAGGGAGGAGGGAAGTAATGAGAGAGAGGAAGGTAGTGAGGGAGGGAAAGGTAGAAAGCGAGGGAGGGAGGAGGGAAGTAATGAGAGAGGGGAAAGGGTTTAGTGAGGGAGGGAAAGGTAGAAAGCGAGGGAGGGAGGAGGGAAGTAATGAGAGAGAGGAAGGTAGTGAGGGAGGGAAAGGTAGAAAGCGAGGGGAGGGAGGAGGGAAGTAATGAGAGAGGAGGAAGGTAGTGAGGGAGGAGGAAAGGTAGAAAGCGAGGGAGGGAGGAGGGAAGTAATGAGAGAGAGGAAGGTAGTGAGGGAGGGAAAGGTAGAAAGCGAGGGAGGGAGGAGGGAAGTAATGAGAGAGAGGAAGGTAGTGAGGGAGGGAAAGGTAGAAAGCGGAGGGAGGAGGGAAGTAATGAGAGAGAGGAAGGTAGTGAGGGAGGGAAAGGTAGAAAGCGAGGGAGGGAGGAGGGAAGTAATGAGAGAGAGGAAGGTAGTGAGGGAGGAAAGGTAGAAAGCGAGGGAGGGAGGAGGAAGTAATGAGAGAGAGGAAGGTAGTGAGGGAGGGAAAGGTAGAAAGCGAGGGAGGGAGGAGGGAAGTAATGAGAGAGAGGAAGGTAGTGAGGGAGGGAAAGGTAGAAAGCGAGGGAGGGAGGAGGAAGTAATGAGAGAGAGGAAGGTAGTGAGGGAGGGAAAGGTAGAAAGCGAGGGAGGGAGGAGGGAAGTAATGAGAGAGGAAGTAGTGAGGGAGGAAAGGTAGAAGCGAGGGAGGGAGGAGGGAAGTAATGAGAGAGAGGAAGGTAGTGAGGGAGGGAAAGGTAGAAAGCGAGGGAGGGAGGAGGAAGTAATGAGAGAGAGGAAGGTAGTGAGGGAGGGGAAAGGTAGAAAGCGAGGGAGGGAGGAGGGAAGTAATGAGAGAGAGGAAGGTAGTGAGGGAGGGAAAGGGTAGAAAGCGAGGGAGGGAGGAGGGAAAGTAATGAGAGAGAGGAAGGTAGTGAGGGAGGGAAAGGTAGAAAGCGAGGGAGGGAGGAGGGAAGTAATGAGAGAGAGGAAGGTATAGTGAGGGAGGGAAAGGTAGAAAGGAGGGAGGGAGGAGGGAAGTAATGAGAGAGAGGAAGGTAGTGAGGGAGGGAAAGGTAGAAAGCGAGGGAGGGAGGAGGGAAGTAATGAGAGAGAGGAAGGTAGTGAGGGAGGAAGGGAAGGTAGAAAGCGAGGGAGGGAGGAGGGAAGTAATGAGAGAGAGGAAGGTAGTGAGGGAGGGAAAGGTAGAAAGCGAGGAGGGAGGGAAGTAATGAGAGAGAGGAAGGTAGTGAGGGAGGGAAAGGTAGAAAGCGAGGGAGGGAGGAGGGAAGTAATGAGAGAGAGAGGAAGGTAGTGAGGGAGGAAAGGTAGAAAGCGAGGGAGGGAGGAGGGAAGTAATAGAGAGAGAGGAAGGTAGTGAGGGAGGGAAAGGTAGAAAGCGAGGGAGGGAGGAGGGAAGTAATGAGAGAGAGGAAGGTAGTGAGGGAGGGAAAGGTAGAAAGCGAGGGAGGGAGGAGGAAGTAATGAGAGAGAGGGAAGGGTAGTGAGGGAGGGAAAGGTAGAAAGCGAGGAGGGGAGGGAAGTAATGAGAGAGAGGAAGGTAGTGAGGGAGGGAAAGGTAGAAAGCGAGGGAGGGAGGAGGGAAGTAATGAGAGAGAGGAAGGTAGTGAGGGAGGGAAAGGTAGAAAGCGAGGAGGGAGGAGGGGAAGTAATGAGAGAGAGGAAGGTAGTGAGGGAGGGAAAGGTAGAAAGCGAGGGAGGGAGGAGGGAAGTAATGAGAGAGAGGAAGGTATGTGAGGGAGGGAAAGGTAGAAAGCGAGGGAGGGAGGAGGGAAGTAATGAGAGAGAGGAAGGTAGTGAGGGAGGGAAAGGTAGAAAGCGAGGGAGGGAGGAGGGAAGTAATGAGAGAGAGGAAGGTAGTGAGGGAGGGAAAGGTAGAAAGCGAGGGAGGGAGGAGGGAAGTAATGAGAGAGAGGAAAGGGTAGTGAGGGAGGGAAAGGTAGAAAGCGAGGGAGGGAGGAGGGAAGTAATGAGAGAGAGGAAGGTAGTGAGGGAGGGAAAGGTAGAAAGCGAGGGAGGGAGGAGGGAAGTAATGAGAGAGAGGAAGGTAGTGAGGGAGGGAAAGGTAGAAAGCGAGGGAGGGAGGAGGGAAGTAATGAGAGAGAGGAAGGTAGTGAGGGAGGGAAAGGTAGAAAGCGAGGAGGGAGGAGGGAAGTAATGAGAGAGAGGAAGGTAGTGAGGGAGGGAAAGGTAGAAAGCGAGGGAGGGAGGAGGGAAGTAATGAGAGAGAGGAAGGTAGTGAGGGAGGGAAAGGTAGAAAGCGAGGGAGGGAGGAGGGAAGTAATGAGGAGAGGAAGGTAGTGAGGGAGGGAAAGGTAGAAAGCGAGGGAGGGGAGGAGGGAAGTAATGAGAGAGAGGAAGGTAGTGAGGGAGGGAAAGGTAGAAAGCGAGGAGAGGGAGGAGGGAAGTAATGAGAGAGAGGAAGGTAGTGAGGGAGGGAAAGGTAGAAAGCGAGGGAGGGAGGAGGGAAGTAATGAGAGAGAGGAAGGTAGTGAGGGAGGGAAAGGTAGAAAGCGAGGGAGGAGGAGGGAAGTAATGAGAGAGAGGAAGGTAGTGAGGGAGGGAAAGTAGAAAGCGAGGAGGGAGGAGGGAAGTAATGAGAGAGAGGAAGGTTAGTGAGGAGGGAAAGGTAGAAAGCGACGGGGGGAGGGAAGTATGAGAGAGAGGAAGGTAGTGAGGGAGGGAAAGGTAGAAAGCGAGGGAGGGAGGGAGGCTACAAATTGCAGACGGATACACTGGTCTAAACTTCCTTGGATGCAAGAGGATCGATATGACCACTACTGCTGTTGCTGCTATTGCTACTACTACTGCTGTTGCTGCTGCTGCTGTTACTGCTGCTGCTACTACTACTGTTGTTGCTGCTGTTACTGCTACTACTGCTGCTGGTGGTGCTGCTGCTACTACTGCTGCTGCTACTACTACTGCTGTTGCTGCTGTTACTGCTACTACTGCTGCTGGTGGTGCTGCTGCTACTACTGCTGCTGCTACTACTACTGCTGTTGCTGCTATTGCTACTACTACTGCTGTTGCTGCTATTGCTACTACTACTGTTGTTGCTGCTGTTACTGCTACTACTGCTGCTGGTGGTGCTGCTGCTACTACTGCTGCTGCTACTACTGCTGTTGCTGCTGTTACTGCTACTACTGCTGCTGCTACTACTACTGCTGTTGCTGCTGTTACTGCTACTACTACTGCTGCTGCTGCTGTTACTGCTACTACTGCTGCTGCTACTACTACTACTGCTGCTGCTGCTGCTGAGCTCATGTTGTTAATGGTCCTGCTGGTGTTGCTGTAGTTGATTTTGCTGCTACTGGTTGTTGTTGTTGTTGTTGTTGTTGTTTGTGCTGCTGTTCCTCCATCTTCCCCTCCCCCTTACATCATTCTCTGGGATGACGGAGATAATTTCATAAAACTTCAATTTCTTCTGTGTATAACTGCAGCTCTGCTGGGAAGAAATCTTTGAAGCTGCTGAACCTTTAATGGTACACTTGACTATATCGTCAACGTCCTACTGAAGTCTCCCACCACAGACTGAAACACTGCAAGATGACAATATGAGCACCGTTTTGCGTGAGGGAACATGACAGGGAAACATACATCGCTTTTGTTCCCACTGTGTAGTTGTTATGTAGAATAATGTAGCAGCACACAGGAGATGTATTTTATATACCAGGAGTAGATCAGTACTACCCCTGGCCAGGTGTAGCACAGAGCTACCCCTGGTAGCACTAAGCTACCCCTGGTAGCACTAAGCTACCCCTGGTATCACTAAGCTACCCCTGGTATCACTAAGCTACCCCTGGTATCACTAAGCTACCCCTGGTAGCACTAAGCTACCCCTGGTAGCACTAAGCTACCCCTGGTAGCACTGATCTACCCCTGGTAGCACTAAGATACCCCTGGTAGCACAGAGCTACCTCTGGTAGCACTAAGCTACCCCTGGTAGCACTAAGCTACCCCTGGTAGCACTAAGCTACCCCTGGTAGCACTAATGCTACCCCTGGTAGCACTAAGCTACCCCTGGTAGCACTAAGCTACCCCTGGTAGCACTAAGCTACCCCTGGTAGCACTAAGCTACCCCTGGTAGCACTAAGCTAACCCTGGTAGCACTAAGCTACCCCTGGTAGCACTAAGCTACCCTGGTAGCACTGATCGACACCTCCTGGTAGCACTAAGCTACCCCTGGTAGCACTAAGCTACCCCTTGGTAGCACTAAGCTACCCCTGGTAGCACTAAGCTACCCCTGGTAGCACTAAAGCTCCCCCGGGTAGCACTAAGCTACCCCTGGTAGCACTAAGCTACCCCTGGTAGCACTAAGCTACCCCTGGTAGCACTAAGCTACCCCTGGTAGCACTGAGCTACCCCTGGTAGCACAGAGCTACCCCTGGTAGCACTGAGCTACCCCTGGTATCACTAAGCTACCCCTGGTATCACTAAGCTACCCCGGGTTTATCACTAGCTACCCTGGTATCACTGAGCTACCCCTGGTATAAACTAAGCTACCCTGGTACACTGAGCTACCCTGGTATCACTAAGCTACCCCTGGTATCACTGAGCTACCCCTGGTAGCACTGAGCTACCCCTGGTAGCACTGAGCTACCCCTGGTATCACTAAGCTACCCCTGGTATCACTAAGCTACCCCTGGTATCACTGAGCTACCCCTGGTATCACTAAGCTACCCCTGGTAGCACTAAGCTACCCCTGGTATCACTAAGCTACCCCTGGCATCACTGAGCTACCCCTGGTAGCACTGAGCTACCCCTGGTAGCACTAAGCTACCCCTGGTATCACTAAGCTACCCCTGGTATCACTGAGCACTCCCTGGTAAAACTGAGCTACCCCTGGTAGCACTGAGCTACCCCTGGTAGCACTGAGCTACCCCTTGTAGCACTGAGCTACCACTGGTAGCACTGAGCTACCCCTGGTAGCACTGAGCTACCCCTGGTAGCACTAAGCTACCCCTGGTAGCACTGAGCTACCCCTGGTAGCACTGAGCTACCCCTGGTAGCACTGAGCTACCCCTTGTAGCACTGAGCTACCCCTGTACACTAAGCTACCCTGGTAGCACTAAGCTACCCCTGGTAGCACTGAGCTACCCCTGGTAGCACTAAGCTACCCCTGGTAGCACTGAGCTACCCCTGGTAGTACTGAGCTACCCCTGGTAGCACTAAGCTACCCCTGGTATCACTAAGCTACCCCTGGTAGCACTGAGATACCCCTGGTAGCACTAAGCTACCCCTGGTAGCACTAAGCTACCCCTGGTAGCACTAAGCTACCCCTGGTAGCACTAAGCTACCCCTGGTAGCACTAAGCTACCCCTGGTAGCACTAAGCTACCCCTGGTAGCACTAAGCTACCCCTGGTATCACTAAGCTACCCCTGGTATCACTAAGCTACCCCTGGTATCACTAAGCTACCCTGGTATCACTAAGCTACCCCCTGGTATCACTAAGCTACCCCTGGTATCACTAAGCTACCCCTGGTATCACTAGCTACCCCTGGTATCACTAAGCTACCCCTGGTATCACTAAGCTACCCCTGGTATCACTAAGCTACCCCTGGTATCACTAAGCTACCCCTGGTATCACTAAGCTACCCCTGGTATCACTAAGCTACCCTGGTATCACTAGCTACCCCTGGTATCACTAAGCTGCCCTGGTATCACTAAGCTAACCCCTGGTATCACTAAGCTACCCCTGGTAGCACTAAGCTACCCCTGGTATCACTAAGCTACCCCTGGTAGCACTAAGCTACCCCTGGTAGCACTAAGCTACCCCTGGTATCACTAAGCTACCCCTGGTATCACTAAGCTACCCCTGGTATCACTAAGCTACCCCTGGTATCACTAAGCTACCCCTGGTATCACTAGCTACCCTGGTATCACTAAGCTACCCCTGGTATCACTAAGCTACCCCTGGTATCACTAAGCTACCCCTGGTATCACTAAGCTACCCCTGGTAGCACTAAGCTACCCCTGGTATCACTAAGCTACCCCTGGTAGCACTAAGCTACCCCTGGTAGCACTAAGCTACCCTGGTATCACTAAGCACCCCTGGTATCACTAAGCTACCCCTGGTAGCACTAAGCTACCCCTGGTAGCACTAAGCTACCCCTGGTATCACTAAGCTACCCCTGGTAGCACTAAGCTACCCCTGGTAGCACTAAGCTACCCCTGGTAGCACTAAGCTACCCCTGGTAGCACTAAGCTACCCCTGGTAGCACTAAGCTACCCTGGTATCACTAAGCTACCCCTGGTATCACTGAAGCTACCCCTGGTATCACTAAGCTCCCCCTGGTAGCACTAAGCTACCCCTGGTATCACTAAGCTACCCCTGGTAGCACTAAGCTACCCCTGGTATCACTAAGCTACCCCTGGTAGCACTAAGCTACCCCTGGTATCACTAAGCTACCCCTGGTATCACTAAGCTACCCCTGGTAGCACTAAGCTACCCCTGGTATCACTAAGCTACCCCTGGTAGCACTAAAGCTACCCCTGGTATCACTAAGCTACCCCTGGTAGCACTAAGCTACCCCTGGTATCACTAAGCTACCCCTGGTATCACTAAGCTACCACAGCTACTACACATCAATCATCAGTTATGAGTTTTATTCAACAATTAAATCCTTATAATTCCTTTTACTATTTTCTTATCACTCAAATCCTTCCAGCAGGTCCGGAAATTTCTCCTGACAAACAAAATACCACCCAGTGTTAACAAAATACCACCCAGTGTTAACAAGATACCACCCAGTGTTAACAAATACCCCCGGTTAACAAGATACCACCCAGTGTTAACAAGATACCACCCAGTGTTAACAAAATACCACCCAGTGTTAACAAAATACCACCCAGTGTTAACAAGATACCACCCAGTGTTAACAAAATACACCCTGTGTAACAAGATACCCCCGTGTTAACAAGCATACCACCCAGGGTTAACAAATACCACCCGTGTTAACAAAATACCACCCCTGTGTATACATAATACCACCCAGTGTAACATAATACCACCCAGTGTTAACAAGAACCACCCAGTGTTAACAAGTCCCACCCATGTTAACAAAATTACCACCCATGTTAACATAAATACCCCGTGTTAACAAAATACCACCCATGTTAAAAATACACCCGTGTTAACAAATACCACCCAGTGTTAACAAAATACCACCCCATGTTAACAAATATACCACCCAGTGTTAACTAAGTACCACCCTAGGTTATACAAAATACCACCCATGTAACATAAATACCACCCTAGTGTTTAACAAATACCAACCCACGGTTAACAAAATACCACCCAGTGTTAACAAAATACCACCCAGTGTTAACAAGAACCCCCCCATGTAACAAGTACCACCCAGTGTTAACAAATACCACCCATGTTCACAAGATCCCACCCAGTGTTAACAAAAGTACCACCCAGTGTTAACAAGATACCACCCAGTGTTAACAAGATACCTAACCCCGTGTAACAAATACTACCCGTGTTAACAAATACACCCAGTGTTAACAAATAACCACCCAGTGTAACAAAAACACCCAGTGTTAACAAAATACCACCCAGGGGTTAACATAATACCACCCAGTGTTAACAAATACCACCTGTGTTAACAAATACCACCAGTGTTAACAAGATACCCCCCAGGGTTAACTAAATACCACCCAGTGTTAACAAAATACCACCCAGGGTTAACAAAATACCACCCAGTGTTAACTAAATACCACCCAGTGTAACATAAATCCCACCCATGTTAACAAAATACCACCCGTGTTAACAAATACCCCAGTGTTAACAAAATACCCACCCAGGGGTTAACAAAATACCACCCCTGTGTTAACAAAATACACCCTGTGTTAACAAGATACCACCCTGTAACAAAATCCCACCCAGTGGTAACAAAATACCACCCAGTGTTAACAGATACCACCCAGTGTTAACAAAATACCTACCCAGGGGTTAACAAGATACCACCCAGTGTTAACATGATACTACCCTGTTAACAAAATACCACCAGTGTTAACAAGAATACCCCCCAGTGTTAACATAAGTACACCCAGTATTAACAAAATAAGCTACCCAGTGTTACAAGACCTGTACCACCCCAGTGTTAACAAATACCACCCAGTGTTTAACAAATTACCATCCAGTGTTAACAAGATCCACCCAGTGTACCAAAATACCACCCAGTGTTAAACAAAATACCACCCAGTGTTAACAAAATACCACCCAGTGTTAACAAGATACAACCCAGTGTTAACAAAATACCACCCAGTGTTAACAAAATAACCACCCAGTGTTTAACAAATACCACCCAGTGTTAACAAGATACCACCCAGTGTTAACAAAATACCACCCAGTGTTAACAAGATACTACCCAGTGTTAACAAAATACCACCCAGTGTTAACAAATACTACCCAGTGTTAACAAAAATACCACCCAGTGTTAACAAAATACCACCCAGTGTTAACAAGATACCACCCAGTGTTAACAAGATACCACCCAGTGTTAACAAAATACCACCCAGTGTTAACAAAATACCACCCAGTGTTAACAAGATACCACCCAGTGTTAACAAAATACCACCCAGTGTTAACAAGATACCACCCAGTGTTAACAAGATACTACCCAGTGTTAACAAAATACCACCCAGTGTTAACAAAATACCACCCAGTGTTAACAAAATACCACCCAGTGTTAACAAAATATCACCCAGTGTTAACAAGATACCACCCAGTGTTAACAAAATACCACCCAGTGTTAACAAAATACCACCCAGTGTTAACAAAATACCACCCAGTGTTAACAAAATACCACCCAGTGTTAACAAAATACCACCCAGTGTTAACAAAATACCACCCAGTGTTAACAAGATACAACCCAGTGTTAACAAAATACCACCCAGTGTTAACAAAATACCACCCAGTGTTAACAAAATACCACCCAGTGTTAACAAGATACCACCCAGTGTTAACAAAATACCACCCAGTGTTAACAAGATACTACCCAGTGTTAACAAAATACCACCCAGTGTTAACAAAATACTACCCAGTGTTAACAAAATACCACCCAGTGTTAACAAAATACCACCCAGTGTTAACAAGATACCACCCAGTGTTAACAAAATACCACCCAGTGTTAACAAAATACCACCCAGTGTTAACAAGATACCACCCAGTGTTAACAAAATACCACCCAGTGTTAACAAAATACCACCCAGTGTTAACAAAATACCACCCAGTGTTAACAAAATACCACCCAGTGTTAACAAAATACCACCCAGTGTTAACAAAATACCACCCAGTGTTAACAAAATACCACCCAGTGTTAACAAAATACCACCCAGTGTTAACAAATTACCACCCAGTGTTAACAAAATACCACCCAGTGCAAGGTAGGAATAAGAAAAAAGAGAGAAGATCAGCATACAGAAGAGGTGATTATAAAGGCATAAGGAGATGCATGAAATACAATGGTGCGCTGACTTCACTGGACGAGGTCACCACAAATAAAGAGTTTTTCACCCAGAGCTGTTGCTGTTACTGCTGCTACTGCTGCTGCTTCTGCTGCTGCTGCTTCTGCTGCTGCTTCTGTTGCTGCTTCTGCTGCTGCTTCTGCTGTTGCTTCTGCTGCTGCTTCTGCTGCTGCTTCTGTTGCTGCTTCTGCTGCTGCTTCTGTTGCTGCTTCTGCTGCTGCTTCTGCTGCTGCTTCTGCTGCTGCTGCTTCTGCTGCTGCTTCTGCTGCTGCTTCTGCTGGGAGGCGTCACCATAATTCAACCAGGAGAAAAAAAAAACAGGAAGGAGAGACAAAGGGAACTCATACGTCAAGTCAGTGCAAGGAGCAGTGTGTAGTACCAAGGAACAGTGTAGTACCAAGGAACAGTGTAGTACCAAGGAACAGTGTGTAGTACCCAGGAACAGTGTAGTACCAAGGAACAGTGTAGTACCAAGGAACAGTGTAGTACCAAGGAACAGTGTAGTACCAAGGAACAGTGTGTAGTACCAAGGAACAGTGTGTAGTACCAAGGAACAGTATGTAGTACCAAGGAACAGTGTGTAGTACCAAGGAACAGTGTGTAGTACCTAGGAACAGTGTGTAGTACCAAGGAACAGTGTAGTACCAAGGAACAGTGTAGTACCAAGGAACAGTGTGTAGTACCAAGGAACAGTGTAGTACCAAGGAACAGTGTGTAGTACCAAGGAACAGTGTAGTACCAAGGAATAGTGTAGTACCAAGGAACAGTGTGTAGTACCAAGGAACAGTGTGTAGTACCAAGGAACAGTGTAGTACCAAGGAACAGTGTGTAGTACCAAGGAACAGTGTGTAGTACCAAGGAACAGTGTGTAGTACCAAGGAACAGTGTGTAGTACCAAGGAACAGTGTAGTACCAAGAAACAGTGTAGTACCAAGGAACAGTGTAGTACCAAGGAACAGTGTAGTACCAAGGAGCAGTGTGTAGTACCAAGGAACAGTGTGTAGTACCAAGGAACAGTGTGTAGTACCAAGGAACAGTGTGTAGTACCAAGGAACAGTGTAGTACCAAGGAACAGTGTAGTACCAAGGAACAGTGTAGTACCAAGGAACAGTGTAGTACCAAGGAACAGTGTGTAGTACCCAGGAACTGTGTAGTACCAAGGAACAGTGTAGTACCAAGGAACAGTGTAGTACCAAGGAACAGTGTAGTACCAAGGAACAGTGTGTAGTACCAAGGAACAGTGTGTATTACCAAGGAACAGTATGTAGTACCAAGGAACAGTGTGTAGTACCAAGGAACAGTGTGTAGTACCTAGGAACAGTGTGTAGTACCAAGGAACAGTGAAAGTACCAAGGAACAGTGTAGTACCAAGGAACATGTGTAGTACCAAGGAACAGTGTGTAGTACCAAGGAACAGTGTGTAGTACCAAGGAACAGTGTAGTACCAAGGAATAGTGTAGTACCAAGGAACAGTGTGTAGTACCAAGGAACAGTGTGTAGTACCAAGGAACAGTGTAGTACCAAGGAACAGTGTGTAGTACCAAGGAACAGTGTGTAGTACCAAGGAACAGTGTGTAGTACCAAGGAACAGTGTGTAGTACCAAGGAACAGTGTAGTACCAAGGAACAGTGTAGTACCAAGGAACAGTGTAGTACCAAGGAACAGTGTAGTACCAAGGAGCAGTGTGTAGTACGAAGGAACAGTGTGTAGTACCAAGGAACAGTGTGTAGTACCAAGGAACAGTGTGTAGTACCAAGGAACAGTGTAGTACCAAGGAGCAGTGTGTAGTACCAAGGAACAGTGTAGTACCAAGGAACAGTGTGTAGTACCAAGGAACAGTGTGTAGTACCAAGGAACAGTGTGTAGTACCAAGGAACAGTGTAGTACCAAGGAACAGTGTAGTACCAAGGAACAGTGTGTAGAAGCAAGATATCACTGGTCATCACAATATCATCACCATCACACTCATCACCATCACACTCATCACCATCACACTCGTCACCATCACACTCATCACCATCACACTCATCACCATCACACTCATCACCATCACACTCGTCACCATCACACTCATCACCATCACACTCATCATCATCACACTCATCACCATCACACTCATCACCATCACACTCATCACCATCACACTCGTCACCATCACCATCACACTCGTCACCATCACACTCATCACCATCACACTCATCACCATCACACTCACCACCATCACACTCGTCACCATCACCATCACCATCACACTCGTCACCAGTGACACTGTCATAACCACAATTTCCACCATCATCTTGAAACATAAATGAAAAACAAAATTCCATTACCCGTGCGTGAAAAATTGATTTTGTGAGGAGAGCGAGGCGTGTGAGTGGGCGTGGGAGAGGTCGCCAGGCATGGGCGTGTGAAAGGTGGACGATGTGCGTCTGAGAGGGAAAGGTGGGCGTGGGTATGTGAGAAATGGGTGGGAAGTGTTTGCATGTGAGAAATGGGTGTGGGTGTGGGCATGTGAGAAATGGGTGGGGGTGTGGGCATGTGAGAAATGGGTGTGGGTGTGGGCATGTGAGAAATGGGTGGGGGTGTGGGCATGTGAGAAATGGGTGTGGGTGTGGGCATGTGAGAAATGGGTGGGGGTGTGGGCATGTGAGAAATGGGTGGGAGTAGCTGAGAGAAGAGCTATCTTTACCTTTTCCCAAGAACACTAACCAGGGTTTCCCAAAACACACACACACACACACACACACACACACACACACACACACACACACACACACACACACACACACACACACACACACACACACACACACACAGTTTTACAGTGAGGTATTATAATATTACAAAAGCAAGAAACAGAAGCGAATACGTAAGGATGAGAGAAGTTGAATGACAATTTGAGAACGACATAAGAGCAAGAGCCAAGTGTGAACCAAAACTGTCTCACAGTCACATCAGAAGAAAGACAACAGTACAAGAGCAGGTATTAATAATAAAGCTGAAAGCAGGAGAACTAATGAGAAACGACAAGGAAGTCTGTGAGAAGTTGGAGAAACTATGTAAAGAGGTGTTCTTAGTAGTGACATCGGCGATACCAGAAAATCAAAGTGCTTCACCAGCGGGTACTGGACACACGACAGGGCAAGCGGTGAACAAACTTTTGAGTGGACTGGATGCAGTGAAAGTAGGCCAGCTAGGATCCTGCGGGAGGGAGAAGAAGCACTGCAACGAACACAGGTACTGGTAGATAGTCTGTGTCTGTATGAGAGAGAGAGACAGCTAGCTTCTAGCGTTTACACCAGTGACTTCCCAAGCTTCATTATTGGTGACTGTAGACGCCACCCATAATGACTGCACTGTAACCTTCACTTACACAAAAGATGACATAAGAAGAGCCCCGAGGTGCATCCCTCTCTTCTTTGCTGCTGTGAAACCTCCCGTGGGAGATTAAATCTACTGCAGTAAAACCTTGCCATGATAGATTAAATCTACTACAGTGAAAGTACAACTGATACTGACCACTCTAGACAATGATTAGTATCAGTCACCTTACGTTTACTATCAGTACCAGAAATATGACATTATAACCAAAGTAATCCATAACTCGGAGTTCTATCCATAGATCCTTCCAGTTATTAATGGGGATGGAGCTGTCGGTGTTATGACCAACAGCTCAAGTTGGTTGGTCATCATGTGACTAAGACCCGCGTCAGGTAACAATTGTCCTGTTTCCTGAAGAATAAAATACCACCACCTTAGGTAGGTACCCAGGCTGCTCATACCTCGGAGGCAGCAACAAGGTGAATATCCTGGGAGTAAAATTGACTCAGTGAGCCTCGTCAAGGGAGGCAGGACAAAAGTCCAGGGGGTTTTAAAAAAAAGCAGAAGAACAAGGTAGGAGAATTTGGGCTTTGAGAAAAAGCAGCCGGGTTTTCCCAAATGTTTCACTTAAATTTTTGGGGAGGGAAACGAAAAACCCATAATTCCTGAACCCAAACAATGAACAAAAAGGGATTTTTCCCCCCTTTTTTTGAAATTTCGGGGTTAATTTTACCAGAAAACCGCCTGGTTAAACACACAGGAATTTTCAACTTAATGCCCTAGAAAGTAGCAGTCCCCTTTTCGAAAAGAACCAAAAAAAAAACCCAGTATCCCCCCTTTTTTAAGACCAAATTTATTAAAAAAGGGTGCTTTTCCAAAAGCTCATTTTGGTTGGCCAATAAACCCCGTATCATTTCCCCTTTTAAAAAAAAACCAACCTTTTCCCCCGGCTGCTAAAACCTCGGGGAAAAACAGGTAAAACCGGATAAATTTAAAATCTGGGGTTCAAGGAAGGCCAAAAAATGAACAGAATAGTTTATTATCCGAAATTTTTAAAAATTTTAACAAAAAGGCCCCCAAATTCATTATGGATGGGAATGAAAACCCTTGGTTTTTTTATGTATTTTGCCCCGGGGCTTTTAAAAAAATCGTTTTTGAAAAATTTAATACAAAAATTTGGGGTAACATTTCCCTCGCAACAGGGTAAACCGATTTAATTCTTCATTTTTTAAGGGGGAAAACATCACTTTTTAAATCCTGCTCCCCATGTTTTTAAAACCTAAAAAAGGCAGGGGCTAAAAACTTTTCCCCCCCGGGGGAGGAAAGGCCCCCGATTTTTTTTGGGGCTGGTTTTTTAAAATAAATCAAAGTTTTTTGGTTTAAAACCCCTGCAAATTGTAGCTTTTAACTGGGGGAAAAACCCAATTCCTTTATTTTACCCTTGGGGGAATAGCTAAATTTTTTTTTTTCCCCCTTTTAAAGGGGTTTTCCCAAAAAACATTGGATATTTTAAAAAATTTCCCCCGGGAAAGCCTAATATGACTCCAGTTATCTGGGCTTTAAACCCCGAAAAAGGGGGTTTTTGTTTTTTTAAACCCTGACAACCCCGCTATTTTGGGGGTTTATA